>CM068372.1:416217087-417457006 GCA_034769895.1 Magicicada septendecula | reverse complement strand
TGTTTATATATTTTTCATACATACACACATGCACATATTAGTTTATAATTCTCATATCATAATAGAAATAAGTACACAGATTGTATTAATTGCTTTAATACAACAACACTGGCCAGCGATCCACAGGAAGCAAATCGATGTCCATTTTTTCGGCTTGCACGCGTTGTGTTGGTGTGGGTTTCGGCACTTTCCATTTAAAAAGGGTAGAAACATAAGAAAATAAACAGGAGTGAGTCGAAATAACGCGAATTTTGTATGTGTGTGTGTGTCCTGCCGGCCTCTTAATTGCGGTAATCACAATAATAAAACTTTGGAAAAGTAAACATTACATAATTGAGATATGCTTGCCTGCCAGGAACGATATATTTTCACTCATACGTAATTTAAATTAAAATGAAAAATATAGAATTTTGTTAAAGTGAAATGAAATGTTTCCATAGAAACTACTTCTTTGGTGTCAATAACGTAGTACACATATAAAACTTATAAAAATTTACCTCCTCCATCATCAACTACCATTTTAATTTATAAAAAAAATTACCCCTTCCCCATTCAACTACCCTTTTTATTTATAGATATTTCATCTACCTTTCTACAGTGGATTATTATGACCTTCTTTTCAGGATACTTTATTTATCAAATTAAGCACTTTACTCTTGTTAAAACGTAAAAAGTTGCTGGTAAACTACCCCTTTCCCTTAACCGATCTTCACCAAAAACAATAGCCTTGAGACCTCTACAATATAGATCTGAATGCAAAAAATTATTTGATTCTGTTTGAATTTGTGGCTGTTATCGTTTACCATAAAAAAAATTCTATACACAGACACACACAGACACTTTTCGAAAAATTACTTTTTTTATGTTTTGATGGTAGTACAATCAGAATCTGCTGTTATCTCGAACACGATTTTTTTCGCCATCACCATACTTCCATTTCCTTATGGAACTAGGAAGTAAAAATATCGGTATGGAGAACCATACAGGACTTCCATGTTCTAAGATTTATATTTAAAATCATATTCGAAATGAAATATTTCCATAGAAACTACTTCTTTCTACTTATTGCTTCAGCCTTAAACCACAGTACTGTGGTCACTAACGTATACCACCTCACGTTTTCGCACTCGGTTTTTACTGAGATGGAAGTCGATGGCACTGCCGAAAAGTCTGGTTTTGCAGAAAACATTGGACTACGGCTAAACAGCCCGGAAGGAATGTTAACAAAGAACTACTTCTTTCTTGCCGATAACGTAGTACACATACAAAATTCTCCCCTCCACCTTCAAGTATCCGTTCACCTAACCTCTTCATTTATAGATAGTTTAGCTAGAATAACATGTAATTCCTCTGGTGCATATTTGACTAATTCTGGGTAAATTTCTCCTATTCCTGGCGATTTTCCGTTTTTTAAGGTTTCTACTACTACATCTGTTATTTCAGAGACTTCTATAACAATATCATCCTTTTCTATTGTCTCCTCTGGATTCTCTACTTCTAATGAACTGTTTTCTGCTTTCTACGGCTTCCACTGTTTGCTTGATATGCTACCTTATGAGTTTTTATTTGTATTAGAGTTTCTCAAACTCCTAATAGTTCTCCATGCTTCCGAGCTACTTGTACCTCCTATGTACCGTTCAATATATTCACATTTCTTGGTCCATGTTTCGTTCTTTTTTATTCACCACTTGTTTTTTGACCTCTCTATTTATGTTCTATATTCTTCTTGTAGCTGAATATTATTGCTCTCTTGTAACCGTCTTAAATGTAGTTCTTTCTTTTTGACAATTTGTTTTTCAATTTCTTTATCCCACCAATATGGCTTTTTTCCTTTATCCAGTTTTCCTAAGGCTTCTTCAGCTGCTTCCTTTATACATCTTTTTATGAATTCATATTCTTCCTCAATTTAGTTTCCGTTCTTGTCTATTTAGTTTTTTGTTTGAATTTATTAGTAATAACCAATATGTCGAGTTAGTCCCTACGTCTGGTCTGTTTTCGACCGTCAAGCGTCTTGTCTGTCTAGAACTGTGTCAATCTGTCTATCTGTCTCTCTCTCTCTCTCTCTCTCTCTCTCTCTCTCTCTCTCTCTCTCTCTCTCTCTCCTCTCTCTCTCTCTCTCTCTCTCTCTCTCTCTCTCTCTCTCTCTCTCTCTCTCTCTCTCCCCTCTCTCTCTCTCTCTCTCTCTCTCTCAATTCAATATTATATAACTGTGGTAGGCGATACTCTTGTATTCGTGGAGGACCAGTTGTTACCATATTCACATATTTTGTTCTCTGCTGAATATTTTGCAAGTTATAAAATGATGTTAGATATTAATTAATATTTTAAGTATTATAATTATAAGTTATATTAAGTAGTATATATTATAATTATATTATAAGTATTATAATTAGATAATCCACTGAGCAGAAGATTTTCTGGTATAAGCATTTCCAACTTGTTTAAACGTGCTAGGGAGTAATTTTAATGACCCAAGTTTCGGAACTAAACAATAGGATCTGAATGTCGTCTGACTGCAGTGTATGTGTGTACCAAAATAACCTGTGCTAATGGATTTCTTGAATATGCATCACTTTGTTCTCGTTTACCTGGTAAACGACAATAGAAATTGTAAGACTGACATGCGGTATGAACTGTTAACCGCTATAATCCTTAACAAAGGTTACTGCCAACTTGTGAGTGGCAAAATGTTTCAACTAATACAAATGGGAACCCGTTAGCAATTTGCTTAGCCTGTTCCGCATGACCAAAATAGCTCTAATGGATTTGTTCACACAGCTTTCTATTACCTGTCTAAGTGTGTTTTAGTCCTATGAAATCTGTAGCCCACCATACATAACGTACAAAAATACATATTGAATAATTATATAACCGTTACATTGCATTATATGTATTTTTATTTTTTAAATAATAAACTTGTGTTAGTGGTTATAATCACAGACAGAAATTAAGCTGTTTCACACCACTATATGGAAAATACCGATTAGCGCTTTCGAGGCTTACCACTCATCATCAGATCGGAAATATGATCGGAAAGACTCGAAACGCAAATCGGGAAATTTCCCTATAGTGGTGTGAAACAGCTTAATTTCTGTTTATTATTTTATTCATAAAGTTTTAAAATGCAAAGACTTATTTCAGTTCCTTGCTAAAGTACATATTTTTGATTAAAATCTTTAATCAAAACTTTTTTATCAAATCTTTAATCAAAGCTGTTTTTAAAACAGCTCTACTGATACATGACTGATTTTATTACACAGTGCCCTCGGTGCGTCGGTTCTTAGAGTAGAATATGTTTTTCAAAACTGGAAGAGATTCAGAATGTAAAATAGAATGATGCCATTTGTATTATTTATTAACTCTTGATCACCTTTCCTTCCTAAAAAAATTTCTGTTACTCCAGCAATAAAATTAATGTTAAATATATTATCGTTATCTGTGTAACTAACACTATCGATAACTGTGTAACGATGGGTCGTAACTCCATTTCTTCACATCACCCCTCATCATATGTCCATTTACCTCTACTTCAATATAAATTTACTTAGGCTCCTTTGTTAAAATCTCAATTTAGTACAAAGTCCGTTATGTCGGTAATAATAACAATGACAAATAGGGGAAGGATTTAACCTTAACGAATGAATCAGAAGTACGCTCAGCACAGTTTATGAGAGGTCGAAGTACTAGCTAAATATTTATTATACCGCATGTAAAAATGTCAATAGTGAATAATTTTATATAGGAAATTATCATTAAGGGTGTGACTTTTAGCTGTGTGCCCCTTCTCTTCATGAAAATACGAGACTGTGGAGTTAAATAGAAACAGATACGAAATCTTAAACGAAGACGCTTACTGGTAGGTTCTACTTCCATTTGACTTTGTCCACACGTCCAACATATTGATTCTTTGAATTTAATCACGAAATCGACACATTTCCTATTTTTAAATATTCTGTATAGGTTTAGAAGATACCAGGCCAAAACACTGTTTCAGTTTAGCAAAGAAAATTCGGAGTTCACACATTAATCGGAAGGCGGAATTATTCAACCAGACAATAAGTAATTATTATTACCTATCCGTGTATGCTCATGCGGCACAAATGTTAACGTTACTAAAAAACAGTAATTAAAATTAAGAAAAAAAAAACAACATGTATGTTAAACTACATCCTTTGTGCTAGAACATAAGAGTTGTTTACCAACTGTTTAATTTTATTAAACGTTATTTTAAAGTTTATTATTAAACGTTTAATTTTAATATAATTTACTTGTAAATGGAAGTATAAGGTTCAAAATTTGGTATATTGTTTTTATTAAGTCAGTGTAACTTTAAAAAATAATTATAAAAAATCGGTATGGAGAACCATACATGACTTCCATTCCTAAAATTTATATTTAAAATAATTGAAATATTAATTAAATAAGTGGATGCTTGAGTTCTGAAGAAATTACGTATCAGCTGAAATGGTACCACCATGTCAGGTGGATTAAGACTATCCTCAACCTTCGTGAGGAAGGACTGTACTTTTGGATAAAAAGTCTGTAGGTCGAACGAAGAGCAAAGGTAGCTAAAGGTAGCTGCGATCTGATTCCTGTAATGAAATTGGACTCTCGTTGCGAGGGGCCGAGGGATGTCCTATAGACATCAAAGTCTATCCTATTATCAAGACTATTATCAAAGTCTTTCCTGTCAATACTATACTAGTCATTTTTCTTTTTTAAAATCGAGTCTTGATTTCTTTATTTCCATTTGTCTTCTGATTTCCTGAACGACTATTCTGTTCACCCGTATAATTATAAATTTCTCAGCAAAACATTTCTTCCTTAATACGTTTGTGTCTCCTCTTTAACACCCACCATTCTGATCCATGTCATAACGCTATATTCCACACAGGCTAGTAAATAACTAGCCATCAGGGAGGTCAAAATATTTTCAAGGAGAGGCAAACAATTTTCCAAAGGAGAAAAATTTTTATATATTTTTCATACATACACACATGCACATATTAGTTTATAATTCTCATATCATAATAGAAATAAGTACACAGATTGTATTAATTGCTTTAATACAACAACACTGGCCAGCGATCCACAGGAAGCAAATCGATGTCCATTTTTTCGGCTTGCACGCGTTGTGTTGGTGTGGGTTTCGGCACTTTCCATTTAAAAAGGGTGGAAACATAAGAAAATAAACAGGAGTGAGTCCGAAATAACGCGAATTTTGTATGTGTGTGTGTGTCCTGCCGGCCTCTTAATTGCGGTAATCACAATAATAAAACTTTGGAAAAGTAAACATTACATAATTGAGATATGCTTGCCTGCCAGGAACGATATATTTTCACTCATACGTGATTTAAATTAAAATGAAAAATATAGAATTTTGTTAAAGTGAAATGAAATGTTTCCATAGAAACTACTTCTTTGGTGTCAATAACGTAGTACACATATAAAACTTATAAAAATTTACCTCCTCCATCATCAACTACCATTTTAATTTATAAAAAAAATTACCCCTTCCCCATTCAACTACCCTTTTTATTTATAGATATTTCATCTACCTTTCTACAGTGGATTATTATGACCTTCTTTTCAGGATACTTTATTTATCAAAATTAAGCACTTTACTCTTGTTAAAACGTAAAAAGTTGCTGGTAAACTACCCCTTTCCCTTAACCGATCTTCACCAAAAACAATAGGCCTTGAGACCTCTACAATATAGATCTGAATGCAAAAAATTATTTGATTCTGTTTGAATTTGTGGCTGTTATCGTTTACCATAAAAAAAATTCTATACACAGACACACACAGACACTTTTCGAAAAATTACTTTTTTTATGTTTTGATGGTAGTACAATCAGAATCTGCTGTTATCTCGAACACGATTTTTTTTCGCCATCACCATACTTCCATTTCCTTATGGAACTAGGAAGTAAAATATCGGTATGGAGAACCATACAGGACTTCCATGTTCTAAGATTTATATTTAAAATCATATTCGAAATGAAATATTTCCATAGAAACTACTTCTTTCTACTTATTGCTTCAGCCTTAAACCACAGTACTGTGGTCACTAACGTATACCACCTCACGTTTTCGCACTCGGTTTTTACTGAGATGGAAGTCGATGGCACTGCCGAAAAGTCTGGTTTTGCAGAAAACATTGGACTACGGCTAAACAGCCCGGGAAGGAATGTTAACAAAGAACTACTTCTTTCTTGCCGATAACGTAGTACACATACAAAATTCTCCCCTCCACCTTCAAGTATAATTTTCATTTATAGAAAATTACCCCCACCCCGTTCACCTAACCTCTTCATTTATAGATAGTTTAGCTAGAATAACATGTAATTCCTCTGGTGCATATTTGACTAATTCTGGGTAAATTTCTCCTATTCCTGGCGATTTTCCGTTTTTTAAGGTTTCTACTACATCTGTTATTTCAGAGACTTCTATAACAATATCATCCCTTTTCTATTGTCTCCTCTGGATTCTCTACTTCTATGAACTGTTTTCTGCTTTCTACGGCTTCCACTGTTTGCTTGATATGCTACCTTATGAGTTTTATTTGTATTAGAGTTTCTCAAACTCCTAATAGTTCTCCATGCTTCCGAGCTACTTGTACCTCCTATGTACCGTTCAATATATTCACATTTCTTGGTCCATGTTTCGTTCTTTTTATTCACCACTTGTTTTTTGACCTCTCTATTTAATGTTCTATATTCTTCTTGTAGCTGAATATTATTGCTCTCTTGTAACCGTCTTAAATGTAGTTCTTTCTTTTTGACAATTTGTTTTTCAATTTCTTTATCCCACCAATATGGCTTTTTTCCTTTATCCAGTTTTCCTAAGGCTTCTTCAGCTGCTTCCTTTATACATCTTTTTATGAATTCATATTCTTCCTCAATTTAGTTTCCGTTCTTGTCTATTTAGTTTTTGTTTGAATTTATTAGTAATAACCAATATGTCGAGTTAGTCCCTACGTCTGGTCTGTTTCGACCGTCAAGCGTCTTGTCTGTCTAGAACTGTGTCAATCTGTCTATCTGTCTCTCTCTCTCTCTCTCTCTCTCTCTCTCTCTCTCTCTCTCTCTCTCTCTCTCTCTCTCTCTCTCTCTCTCTCTCTCTCTCTCTCTCTCTCTCTCTCTCTCTCTCTCTCTCTCTCTCTCTCTCTCTCTCTCTCTCTCTCTCTCTCTCTCTCTCAATTCAATATTATATAACTGTGGTAGGCGATACTCTTGTATTCGTGGAGGACCAGTTGTTACCATATTCACATATTTTGTTCTCTGCTGAATATTTTGCAAGTTATAAAATGATGTTAGATATTAATTATATATTTTAAGTATTATAATTATAAGTTATATTAAGTAGTATATATTATAATTATATTATAAGTATTATAATTAGATAATCCACTGAGCAGAAGATTTTCTGGTATAAGCATTTCCAACTTGTTTAAACGTTGCTAGGGAGTAATTTTAATGACCCAAGTTTCGGAACTAAACAATAGGATCTGAATGTCGTCTGACTGCAGTGTATGTGTGTACCAAAATAACCTGTGCTAATGGATTTCTTGAATATGCATCACTTTGTTCTCGTTTACCTGGTAAACGACAATAGAAATTGTAAGACTGACATGCGGTATGAACTGTTAACCGCTATAATCCTTAACAAAGGTTACTGCCAACTTGTTGAGTGGCAAAATGTTTTCAACTAATACAAATGGGAACCCGTTAGCAATTTGCTTAGCCTGTTCCGCATGACCAAAATAGCTCTAATGGATTTGTTCACACAGCTTTCTATTACCTGTCTAAGTGTGTTTTAGTCCTATGAAATCTGTAGCCCACCATACATAACGTACAAAAATACATATTGAATAATTATATAACCGTTACATTGCATTATATGTATTTTTATTTTTTAAATAATAAACTTGTGTTAGTGGTTATAATCACAGACAGAAATTAAGCTGTTTCACACCACTATATGGAAAATACCGATTAGCGCTTTCGAGGCTTACCACTCATCATCAGATCGGAAATATGATCGGAAAGACTCGAAACGCAAATCGGGAAATTTCCCTATAGTGGTGTGAAACAGCTTAATTTCTGTTTATTATTTTATTCATAAAGTTTTAAAATGCAAAGACTTATTTCAGTTCCTTGCTAAAGTACATATTTTTGATTAAAATCTTTAATCAAAACTTTTTTATCAAATCTTTAATCAAAGCTGTTTTTAAAACAGCTCTACTGATACATGACTGATTTTATTACACAGTGCCCTCGGTGCGTCGGTTCTTAGAGTAGAATATGTTTTTCAAAACTGGAAGAGATTCAGAATGTAAAATAGAATGATGCCATTTGTATTATTTATTAACTCTTGATCACCTTTCCTTCCTAAAAAAATTTCTGTTACTCCAGCAATAAAATTAATGTTAAATATATTATCGTTATCTGTGTAACTAACACTATCGATAACTGTGTAACGATGGGTCGTAACTCCATTTCTTCACATCACCCCTCATCATATGTCCATTTACCTCTACTTCAATATAAATTTACTTAGGCTCCTTTGTTAAAATCTCAATTTAGTACAAAGTCCGTTATGTCGGTAATAATAACAATGACAAATAGGGGAAGGATTTAACCTTAACGAATGAATCAGAAGTACGCTCAGCACAGTTTATGAGAGGTCGAAGTACTAGCTAAATATTTATTATACCGCATGTAAAAATGTCAATAGTGAATAATTTTATATAGGAAATTATCATTAAGGGTGTGACTTTTAGCTGTGTGCCCCTTCTCTTCATGAAAATACGAGACTGTGGAGTTAAATAGAAACAGATACGAAATCTTAAACGAAGACGCTTACTGGTAGGTTCTACTTCCATTTGACTTTGTCCACACGTCCAACATATTGATTCTTTGAATTTAATCACGAAATCGACACATTTCCTATTTTTAAATATTCTGTATAGGTTTAGAAGATACCAGGCCAAAACACTGTTTCAGTTTAGCAAAGAAAATTCGGAGTTCACACATTAATCGGAAGGCGGAATTATTCAACCAGACAATAAGTAATTATTATTACCTATCCGTGTATGCTCATGCGGCACAAATGTTAACGTTACTAAAAAACAGTAATTAAAATTAAGAAAAAAAAACAACATGTATGTTAAACTACATCCTTTGTGCTAGAACATAAGAGTTGTTTACCAACTGTTTAATTTTATTAAACGTTATTTTAAAGTTTATTATTAAACGTTTAATTTTAATATAATTTACTTGTAAATGGAAGTATAAGGTTCAAAATTTGGTATATTGTTTTTATTAAGTCAGTGTAACTTTAAAAAATAATTATAAAAAATCGGTATGGAGAACCATACATGACTTCCATTCCTAAAATTTATATTTAAAATAATTGAAATATTAATTAAATAAGTGGATGCTTGAGTTCTGAAGAAATTACGTATCAGCTGAAATGGTACCACCATGTCAGGTGGATTAAGACTATCCTCAACCTTCGTGAGGAAGGACTGTACTTTTGGATAAAAAGTCTGTAGGTCGAACGAAGAGCAAAGGTAGCTAAAGGTAGCTGCGATCTGATTCCTGTAATGAAATTGGACTCTCGTTGCGAGGGGCCGAGGGATGTCCTATAGACATCAAAGTCTATCCTATTATCAAGACTATTATCAAAGTCTTTCCTGTCAATACTATACTAGTCATTTTTCTTTTTTAAAATCGAGTCTTGATTTCTTTATTTCCATTTGTCTTCTGATTTCCTGAACGACTATTCTGTTCACCCGTATAATTATAAATTTCTCAGCAAAACATTTCTTCCTTAATACGTTTGTGTCTCCTCTTTAACACCCACCATTCTGATCCATGTCATAACGCTATATTCCACACAGGCTAGTAAATAACTAGCCATCAGGGAGGTCAAAATATTTTCAAGGAGAGGCAAACAATTTTCCAAAGGAGAAAAATTTTTATATATTTTTCATACATACACACATGCACATATTAGTTTATAATTCTCATATCATAATAGAAATAAGTACACAGATTGTATTAATTGCTTTAATACAACAACACTGGCCAGCGATCCACAGGAAGCAAATCGATGTCCATTTTTTCGGCTTGCACGCGTTGTGTTGGTGTGGGTTTCGGCACTTTCCATTTAAAAAGGGTGGAAACATAAGAAAATAAACAGGAGTGAGTCCGAAATAACGCGAATTTTGTATGTGTGTGTGTGTCCTGCCGGCCTCTTAATTGCGGTAATCACAATAATAAAACTTTGGAAAAGTAAACATTACATAATTGAGATATGCTTGCCTGCCAGGAACGATATATTTTCACTCATACGTGATTTAAATTAAAATGAAAAATATAGAATTTTGTTAAAGTGAAATGAAATGTTTCCATAGAAACTACTTCTTTGGTGTCAATAACGTAGTACACATATAAAACTTATAAAAATTTACCTCCTCCATCATCAACTACCATTTTAATTTATAAAAAAAATTACCCCTTCCCCATTCAACTACCCTTTTTATTTATAGATATTTCATCTACCTTTCTACAGTGGATTATTATGACCTTCTTTTCAGGATACTTTATTTATCAAAATTAAGCACTTTACTCTTGTTAAAACGTAAAAAGTTGCTGGTAAACTACCCCTTTCCCTTAACCGATCTTCACCAAAAACAATAGGCCTTGAGACCTCTACAATATAGATCTGAATGCAAAAAATTATTTGATTCTGTTTGAATTTGTGGCTGTTATCGTTTACCATAAAAAAAATTCTATACACAGACACACACAGACACTTTTCGAAAAATTACTTTTTTTATGTTTTGATGGTAGTACAATCAGAATCTGCTGTTATCTCGAACACGATTTTTTTCGCCATCACCATACTTCCATTTCCTTATGGAACATGGAAGTAAAATATCGGTATGGAGAACCATACAGGACTTCCATGTTCTAAGATTTATATTTAAAATCATATTTGAAATGAAATATTTCCATAGAAGCTACTTCTTTCTACTTATTGCTTCAGCCTTAAACCACAGTACTGTGGTCACTAACATATACCACCTCACGTTTTCGCACTCGATTTTCACTGAAATGGAAGTCGATGGGACTGCCGAAAAGTCTGGTTTTGCAGAAAACATTGGACTACGGCTAAACAGCCCGGGAATGAATGTTAAGAAAGAACTACTTCTTTCTTGCCGATAACGTAGTACACATACAAAATTCTCCCCTCCACCTTCAACTATAATTTTCATTTATAGAAAATTACCCCCACCCCGTTCACCTAACCTCTTCATTTATAGATAGTTTAGCTAGAATAACATGTAATTCCTCTGGTGCATATTTTACTAATTCTGGGTAAATTCATCCTATTCCTGGCGATTTTCCGTTTTTTAAGGTTTCTACTGCATCTGTTATTTCAGAGACTTCTATAACAATATAATCCTTTTCTATTGTCTCCTCTGGATTCTCTACTTCTATGAACTGTTTTCTGCTTTCTACGGCTTCCACTGTTTGCTTGATATGCTACCTTATGAGTTTTATTTGTATTAGAGTTTCTCAAACTCCTAATAGTTCTCCATGCTTCCGAGCTACTTGTACCTCCTATGTACCGTTCAATATATTCACATTTCTTGGTCCATGTTTCGTTCTTTTTATTCACCACTTGTTTTTTGACCTCTCTATTTAATGTTCTATATTCTTCTTGTAGCTGAATATTATTGCTCTCTTGTAACCGTCTTAAATGTAGTTCTTTCTTTTTGACAATTTGTTTTTCAATTTCTTTATCCCACCAATATGGCTTTTTTCCTTTATCCAGTTTTCCTAAGGCTTCTTCAGCTGCTTCCTTTATACATCTTTTTATGAATTCATATTCTTCCCCAATTTAGTTTCCGTTCTTGTCTATTTAGTTTTTGTTTGAATTTATTAGTAATAACCAATATGTCGAGTTAGTCCCTACGTCTGGTCTGTTTCGACCGTCAAGCGTCTTGTCTGTCTAGGACTGTGTCAATCTGTCTCTTTCTCTCTCTCTCTCTCTCAATTCAATATTATCTAACTGTGGTAGGCGATACTCTTGTATTCGTGGAGTACCAGTTGTTACCATATTCACATATTTTGTTCTCTGCTGAATATTTTGCAAGTTATAAAATGATGTTAGATATTAATTATATATTTTAAGTATTATAATTATAAGTTATATTAAGTAGTATATATTAAAATTATATTATAAATATTATAATTAGATAATCCACTGAGCAGAAGATTTTCTGGTATATGTATTTCCAACTTGTTTAAACGTTGCTAGGGAGTAATTTTAATGACCCAAGTTTCGGAACTAAACAATAGGATCTGAATGTCGTCTGACTGCAGTGTATGTGTGTACCAAAATAACCTGTGCTAATGGATTTCTTGAATATGCATCACTTTGTTCTCGTTTACCTGGTAAACGACAATAGAAATTGTAAGACTGACATGCGGTATGAACTGTTAACCGCTATAATCCTTAACAAAGGTTACTGCCAACTTGTTGAGTGGCAAAATGTTTTCAACTAATACAAATGGGAACCCGTTAGCAATTTGCTTAGCCTGTTCCGCATGACCAAAATAGCTCTAATGGATTTGTTCACACAGCTTTCTATTACCTGTCTAAGTGTGTTTTAGTCCTATGAAATCTGTAGCCCACCATACATAACGTACAAAAATACATATTGAATAATTATATAACCGTTACATTGCATTATATGTATTTTTATTTTTTAAATAATAAACTTGTGTTAGTGGTTATAATCACAGACAGAAATTAAGCTGTTTCACACCACTATATGGAAAATACCGATTAGCGCTTTCGAGGCTTACCACTCATCATCAGATCGGAAATATGATCGGAAAGACTCGAAACGCAAATCGGGAAATTTCCCTATAGTGGTGTGAAACAGCTTAATTTCTGTTTATTATTTTATTCATAAAGTTTTAAAATGCAAAGACTTATTTCAGTTCCTTGCTAACGTACATATTTTTCATTAAAATCTCTACGACTGCTTTTACAATAATTTAAATTTATAATATCTGCAACAAATGTAAATTATTAAAACAGCTCTACTGATACATGACTGATAATTTTATTACACAGTGCCCTCTGTGCGTCGGTTCTTAGAGTAGAATATGTTTTTCAAAACTGGAAGAGATTCAAAATGTAAAATAAAATGATGCCATTTGTGTTATTTATTAACTCTTGATCACCTTTCCTTCCTAAAAAAATTTCTGTTACTCCAGCAATAAAATTAATGTTAAATATATTATCGTTATCTGTGTAACTAACACTATCGATAGCTGTGTAACGATGGGTCGTAACTCCATTTCTTCACACCACCCCTCATCATATGTCCATTTACCTCTACTTCAATATAAATTTACTTAGGCTGCTTTGTTAAAATCTCAATTTAGTACAAAGTCCGTTATGTCGGTAATAATAACAATGACAAATAGGGGAAGGATTTAACCTTAACGAATGAATCAGAAGTACGCTCAGCACAGTTTATGAGAGGTCGAAGTACTAGCTAAATATTTATTATACCGCATGTAAAAATGTCAATAGTGAATAATTTTATATAGGAAATTATCATTAAGGGTGTGACTTTTAGCTGTGTGCCCCTTCTCTTCATGAAAATACGAGACTGTAGAGTTAAATAGAAACAGATACGAAATCTTAAACGAAGACGCTTACTGGTAGGTTCTACTTCCATTTGACTTTGTCCACACGTCCAACATATTGATTCTTTGAATTTAATCACGAAATCGACACATTTCCTATTTTTAAATATTCTGTATAGGTTTAGAAGATACCAGGCCAAAGCACTGTTTCAGTTTAGCAAAGAAAATTCGGAGTTCACACATTAATCGGAAGGCGGAATTATTCAACCAGACAATAAGTAATTATTATTACCTATCCGTGTATGCTCATGCGGCACAAATGTTAACGTTACTAAAAAACAGTAATTAAAATTAAGAAAAAAAACAACATGTATGTTAAACTACATCCTTTGTGCTAGAACATAACAGTTGTTTATCAACTGTTTAATTTTATTAAACGTTATTTTGAAGTTTATTATTAAACGTTTAATTTTAATATAATTTACTTGTAAATGGAAGTATGAGGTTCAAAATTTGGTATATTGTTTTTATTAAGTCAGTGTAACTTTAAAAACTAATTATAAAAAATCGGTATGGAGAACCATACATGACTTCCATGTCCTAAAATTTATATTCAAAATAATTGAAATATTAATTAAATAAGTGGATGCTTGAGTTCTGAAGAAATTACGTATCAGCTGAAATGGTACCACCATGTCAGGTGGATTAAGACTATCCTCAACCTTCGTGAGGAAGGACTGTACTTTTGGATAAAAAGTCTGTAGGTCGAACGAAGAGCAAAGGTAGCTAAAGGTAACTGCGATCTGATTCCTGTAATGAAATTGGACTCTCGTTGCGAGGGGCCGAGGGATGTCTATAGTGTTATCAAAGTCTTTCCTGTCAATACTATACTAGTCATTTTTCTTTTTTAAAATCGAGTCTTGATTTCTTTATTTCCATTTGTCTTCTGATTTCCTGAACGACTATTCTGTTCACCCGTATAATTATAAATTTCTTAGCAAAACATTTCTTCCTTAATACGTTTGTGTCTCCTCTTTAACACCCACCAATCTGATCCATGTAATAACGCTATATTCCACACAGGCTAGTAAATAACTAGCCATCAGGGAGGTCAAAATATTTTCAAGGAGGGGCAAACAATTTTCCAAAGGAGAAAAATTTTTATATATTTTTCATACATATACACATGCACATATTAGTTTATAATTCTCATATCATAATAGAAATAAGTATACAGATTGTATTAATTGCTTTAATACAACAACACTGGCCAGCGATCCACAGGAAGCAAATCGATGTCCATTTTTTCGGCTTGCACGCGTTGTGTTGGTGTGGGTTTCGGCACTTTCCATTTAAAAAGGGTGGAAACATAAGAAAATAAACATGAGTGAGTCCGAAATAACGCGAATTTTGTATGTGTGTGTGTGTGTGTCCTGCCGGCCTTTTTATTGCGGTAATCACAATAATAAAACTTTGGGAAAGTAAACATTACATAATTGAGATATGCTTGCCTGCCAGGAACGATATATTTTCACTCATACGTGATTTAAATTAAAATGAAAAATATAGAATTTTGTTAAAGTGAAATGAAATGTTTCCATAGAAACTACTTCTTTGGTGTCAATAACGTAGTACACATATAAAACTTATAAAAATTTACCTCCTCCATCATCAACTACCATTTTAATTTATAAAAAAAATTACCCCTTCCCCATTCAACTACCCTTTTTATTTATAGATATTTCATCTACCTTTCTACAGTGGATTATTATGACCTTCTTTTCAGGATACTTTATTTATCAAAATTAAGCACTTTACTCTTGTTAAAACGTAAAACGTTGCTGGTAAACTACCCCTTTCCCTTAACCGATCTTCACCAAAAACAATAGGCCTTAAGACCTCTACAATATAGATCTGAATGCAAAAAATTATTTGATTCTGTTTGAATTTGTGGCTGTTATCGTTTACCATAAAAAAAATTCTACACACAGACACACACACAGACACTTTTCGAAAAATGACTTTTTTCATGTTTTGATGGTAGTACAATCAGAATCTGCTGTTATCTCGAACACAATTTTTTTCGCCATCACCATACTTCCATTTCCTTATGGAACATGGAAGTAAAATATCGGTATGGAGAACCATACAGGACTTCCATGTTCTAAGATTTATATTTAAAATCATATTCGAAATGAAATATTTCCATAGAAACTACTTCTTTCTACTTATTGCTTCAGCCTTAAACCACAGTACTGTGGTCACTAACGTATACCACCTCACGTTTTCGCACTCGATTTTCACTGAGATGGAACTCGATGGCACTGCCGAAAAGTCTGGTTTTGCAGAAAACATTGGACTACGGCTAAACAGCCCGGGAAGGAACTACTTCTTTCTTGCCGATAACGTAGTACACATACAAAATTCTCCCCTCCCCCTTCAACTATAATTTTCATTTATAGAAAATTACCCCCACCCCGTTCACCTAACCTCTTCATTTATAGATATTTCATCTACGTTTCTACAGTGGATTATTATGAGCTTCTTATCAAGATACTTTGTTTATCAAAATTAAGTACTTTACTCTTGTTAAAACATAAAATGTTGCAGGTAAACTACCAGTTTCTCTAAACCGATCTTCACCAAAATCAATAGACCAAGGGATGCATGCAAAAAAATATTTGATTCTGTTTCAATTTGCGGCAGTTATCGTTCGTCATGGAAACATTTCTCTTGTTACAACATAACATGTTTCAGGTAAACTACCCCTTTCCCTTTACCGATCTTCACCAAAATCAACAGGCCTTGAGCTCTCTACAATTTAGGAAGGTATGCAAAAAAATATTTTCTTTGAATTTACGGCAGTCATCGTTCGTCATAGAAAAATTTACCCTTGTTAAAACATAAAACGTTGCAGGTAAACTACCCCTTTCCATTAACCGATCTTCACCAAAAACAACAGGTCTTGAGAACTCTGCAAATCAGGGCTGTATGCAAACAATTGTTTGATTCTGTTTGAATTTGCGGCTCTTATCGTTTGCCATAGAAAATACCCTTTTAAAACATAAAACGTTGCCGGTAAACTACCCCTTTCCCTTAACCGATCTTCACCAAAACCAATAGGTCTTGAGATCTCTATAATTCAGGGCTGTATGCAAAAGAGTAGTTGATTCTGTTTGAATTTGCGGCTGTTATCGTTTGCCATAGAAAAAAATTACCCTTGTAAAAAAAAAACCGTTGCGGGTAAACTACCCTTTTCCATTAACCGATCTTCACCAAAATCAATAGGTCTTGAGTACTCTAAAATTTAGGGCTGAATGCAAATAATCATTTGATTCTGTTTGAATTTGCGGCTGTTATCGTTCGCCATATAAAATACCCTTGTTAAAACATAAAACGTTGCAGGTAAACTACCCCTTTCCCTCAACCGATCTTCACCAAAATTAATAGGTCGTGAGTACTCTACTAATCAGGGCTATATGCAAAAAATGATTTGATTCAGTTTGAATTTGCGGCTGTTATCGTTTGCCATAAAAAAAAATCTATAGACACATAGACAGACAGACACACACACACACACAGACACTTTTCGAAAAATGACTTTTTTTCATGTTTTGAGTGTAGTACAATCAGAATCTGCAATAATCTCGAACACGATTTTTTTTTGCCATCACCATACTTCCATTTCCTTAAGGAACATGGAAGTAAAATACATAAAATAAAGTATATTGTTACATTATAACTCTTAAACCAACTGTAGTTTTAATATAGTAATGGTAATGAATGTGATATAGTCCTATGTATGCTACACAGAATCAGTCTCTAGTAGTCTGGACAGAATGGAAAGAGTTGGAAGATAAGGAAACTTTTATTCTACGTTGAGTGATCAGGTGGCTAACTTAGATAGCTATTATTTTATTACGTAGCCATTCATCAAAGACGATTAAATGCAAAAATTGGAAGAGAAAACTATCAAAATGCAGGTGGCAAATATAGTTAAGGTAAATGTGAACAAGAATAGTTACAGAGTAAGGTGTAGGCATAGTAGAACAAGGTTTAGTTACAGAGAAAAACAAATCAAGGACGAATAAACATGTTTAAACGATTAATCATATCAAAAGAGGTTTGAGTTAAAAGGATGAATTGGTCTAGACATGTCTAATCAAGAAACGATACACACGGGAAATTACAATGGAGAAAGAGAGGGGAAGATCGAGCAATGATTGAGAGGAACTTGGGGTGCACAATTGGAAGGAAGAAGTAACCAATAATGGTAACATAATGGAAGAATGTGTAACTGTAAGACAGCAATCAGTACCTTCATGAAACTGTGACATAGATTGCCACTATACCCTGTAAATACCACCCTTAAATACTTAGTCACCGAGTCCACGGCTCACTGGCGAATCTAGAATCTAGGATTTTTCTCAGGTGGTATGCACTGCCATATTGTACCAACCCGAAATTATCTTACACACGTTATCAATATCAGCAAATGACGTTTAAAAAGTTACTTGCTACCTACGAAAATGTTTTGAAAGAAAAACACCATCAAGTAGAGTGAGGCGTGCCAAATCTCTTCTGGTGAAACCTGCATTCTTTTTGTTTAGATCATTTCGCCACTTTATATCACTTACTTTTGGAAACCCAGGAAAAAGCATAATCCACTATATTTTTAACGTTTCTGGCTTCCATTTTGAAGTTGCAAGAGATACTCATACGATTGTTTTTTTTAACTAAATGCTTAGTTTTCAAATCTCTGTAAAAAACTGTACCACATGACTAATGTTAATAGGGTAAATTCTGAAAACCGAATCATTGCACAGGAACACCGTGTACTTAAGGCAATTATCCAATTAAGGATAATACATTTTTCTTATTATGTATTATAATGGGAAATAATTTTTTTTTTTTATCATTATAAGTCAAATCTTCAACTGTGATGGATCTGGGACACCTTAAAAGATTCACTTTGCACACGATTCAGTCTGAGGATGCTGGATTTTTCCGGAACCTCCACGTAGAGATTAAGATTTTTAGTTTAAAAAAATTGCCATTTTGCATAGCTTCCATCACAAAACTGTATGGCCATATATTACCGTTGACTTATTTATCCATACACCATTTTCAGTACAGTAAATAAATTTGACGTTTTCAGGAAATAATTTTGTTTCCTGTGAAAGGCGGCCACCCCTGTCGCCCTGTATGAGCTGTTCAAACCACAGAGTAATAAGAGTATAATATGGATGCAAATTATATTCTTACAGTTTTTATATATTAATAATA
Source organism: Magicicada septendecula (assembly GCA_034769895.1). Taxonomy (NCBI): domain Eukaryota; kingdom Metazoa; phylum Arthropoda; class Insecta; order Hemiptera; family Cicadidae; genus Magicicada; species Magicicada septendecula. The sequence goes on along the minus strand of CM068372.1, from coordinate 417,438,041 downwards.
CTTTATACCAGTACTATGTTTTATAGTCTTATGTTCATTGCACAGCATTCAGTCTATGAAATGTGCGTAAGACTTTAAAGAATTCAGTATTTGTATAAGAGAATAGTCATTTGTGTAATTGCCCGTACATATCTTCCGCTGTCTCTCTTAGGCATTGGCCTCTTCCACAACATTCGTCACGCTTCCCCTTCATCCTCAAAATCACCCTTCTTCATCAGGTGTTAGAGTACATCATCCAGCTACTTTTTCTTGGTCCCCTTCACCTTCCTTTGTATCTTCTGTAGTATAGTCTGTCCTCATAATCTTCTTGAGCATTCCTTTCTCGCCTATTCTCTCCACGTGTCCCGATTATCTCATCCTCTACGATTTAATGAGTTTAACGAAGATTGTAAGCAAAGTGATGGACTACATAGATTATTTTCTTATACTGTTTATATATAGCCTATATGTTGTAGCAGGGTTTTGGATACATCCATGTATCTGATGCTTATATTGCCGACATTTCGTTCCATAAACCCGGAACATTTTCAAGGCGTACTGATGTTGGTTTGACTACGCTGCGCGTTTTATATCTTGCTTCCCTTGTGATTTCTGCCGTGGGAGGGTTAGGGCGTGAGGGTGAGTCTGTTGTGGCCATGTGTTGTTTGTAAATTTGTGGACTGTCAGTTAGGAATTTCCAAGTTGTCGGTAGTTTTGTATATTCGTTTCTGTCGTTTACCGCTCCCCTTCGTTTCCGGTATATTTCAATGGCTTCTCTGTACTGTCTGACTTTCTTATATAGTTGGTTCGTGCCAAGATTTTTGTGTTTGTGAAATCGAAAGTGTGTCCTGTTTGCTTGGCGTGCTTCGTTAGGGATGTGTTATCTTCTTGTTTTGCTATTACCAATTCGTGTTCGCGGACGCGTTGACGTATATTTCTCCCAGAGTGGCCGATATAAGATCTCTCACAGTTTTTGCATGGTATTTGGTATACAAATTGTATTGCCAATTGGCAATAGCAAAACAAGAAGATAACACATCCCTAACGAAGCACTTAGTCCAAACCACCTTATCTCCATATTATTATCTATGGTGCTGTAGTCTCACCACCACTGTTATTTTACCTCCTCTATTTCACAAAGTGTAATACCTCCCTCGTTGTCATCAGCCTCGTCCTTGGTGGTTACGGTCCGTGAGGTGTACGTATTCATCTAGTCTAGTGCACCGTATACATACTACGCGCACGAAAGTAAAGAGACCGACTGTCATCATCAACTTCAAGGATTAGGCTCCTCCTGAACCTGTTTCGAGACCCACTTCTCTCTCGGCCGTCCTACATCTCTGTTCCCCACGGTCTATATTTCATTGGTAGCACTGGAATCCTGTCAAACGCCATTCTTCAAAAATGTAAGACTGACTAATAAAAAGAATGAACAAAAACAATCTGCTGGATGCAATCGACGGCATACGGTTGGATTTGAGCAGCAGTGTCAGCCCAAAATCACAATGATTAATCTCAAGTAAATCAAGGACAAATTCATTTGTTTTCAGTTATCTTTAACGTAATTTTATTTAATTAAAATTAGATATTAAAATAGTAATATTCACTTTAATTAATAAGTACGTTTCAGTGGCGTGGCGTGGCGTGGGTACATAACAGCTGTTTCCGGTTGTGATAGACCTAAAACTTAGCCTAAAAATTAATTCGTATTTTTCCTAGTATGAAGTGTTCTTTTTAGAGCCAAAATATTCTTTTTAGAGCTAAAATATCTTTTTAGAGTAAAATATCTTTCACTAGCAGAAGAAGAGGGTCCCGGATCAACGGGATATGACTCCCCTATATTTACACAGAATAAATGAGGACACAAATAATCGAATTAATAATATTAAAGACAAACAGAGAAACACATAAACGAACAAAACACAAATAAGTAGTTAGTAATTGCTGCACGTTGGTTCCGAAACGAACATAGCTGTTAACTGAGCGTTTTGCCGGTTTATACAGCGGCAACACATTGGGTAGACGAATGTGTCCCCCCCCCTCTCCACAGTTTGTACTGTGACAACTACTACGAGGTCAATGACTACACGCAGTAAAACATTGCCGATGTGTAAGCTGGCAACACAGACGGTGGAAGTGCCCAGCAGTGCTATGCTTTTCTTCAAGTTTCCCTACTAATATTGTTCGGATTTCAAATTATTCAATAACTAAACTATTTGTTCTGTGATATAATTAACAGTATTTTCTTTCGTTTCCAGGACTGTTGCCGCCGGCAACTGCTACGTTTACAATACTTTTCTGTGAAGACTGAAGTCCTTGGAAGAAAAACATGGGCCGTCTTTCGATTCAGCGCTCTGCGAAATCCACTGCTTTAAACCCACAGTTCAGCTATATGTTGGCCTAAATAGAACGTCTAAAACTACAACTAATACTGTGTGGCCCGAACATAAATACTAATCACGAAAACAATATGAATTAATTATATAGAAAGGTTTTGTAAAATATATAAAAACACTTGGTAAGTTTCACAGATTTTATTTAACTCTGACAGCTGTTTCGGCTACCTAACCCAATTTTCAAAGAGGCGAATGAACGGCACCGCAGTACCGTATAATTAGACGGTTAGTTGTGCAACTCTTACCGACGTATCTTGCTACACACTACTACAGTATACGCGAACTTCATTACAAGCCAACACCAAACTATTCTCCCCCTCTTTCACATTAGATTTTCGTGGTCGGTATTTTTAGTAACTTTTATGCCCACAAAAATTTCTATTCAGTTATCGATATTGTATGCATAACTTTACGCGTATTCAGTGATATGCAGTACACTCGTACCAGCCTGTCATGAGTGCACACCATAGAATACACGAAGCGTGGTAGTCAACCGCAGAAGTCTTGTTATTCTTCTCCCTTCAACTCAATTTATTCTTTCTTCCCTTCTCCTATTCTATTCGTCTCCTTCCACTCTTATCCTCCTCCTCCTCTTCTTCCATTATTTCCACTACATTCCTCCTTCCCCTCTTACTGCTGCTATTCTCCCTCCATATACTATTTCTCTTTTACTATTTCCTACGTCTCCTCCCACTCCTTCCCCTTCTCCATGTAACAGAAATTTGGACTCTACCATTGCGATTTTAAGTAAAAAGTACCATCCATCTGAACAAAATATATAAAATAAAATAACCAGGTTCGGTAAGACGTTATTTGGTAAAGAATTGTCTAAATGCTGAATAACTGAAATACAATTATTCCACAGTTTATTCTTAGAGTACAGCCCAGTGTCCTGTCCCAAAATAATCTCCATAACTAATGTGACGATTTCTGAGTTTGCTAAGAAATGACCGTGATTTTCTGAATACAAATTGGCTCAGCAATGTAGTGATATGGTGAAATAAAAAGGCGACTAGAAATAGATCTCGTTGTCTGCTGCATAGAACTATATTTGTGTTGCCATGCATTTACTTGTGCTTATTACAACGCACGCCGCACTGTACAGTTTACAGAAAACTGCGGAGTTACGCAACTGCTGACAACGCTAATTAACTGTTTGTCAAGTTACGTGCCACTACTGCTGGTTTCTGTGACACTTCTGCCGTATTAGCGTAAATTAGCGTAACCGTGAAATAAACATCGTGAATGACACAGTAATGAGGCAATTCTTAGGGCCTACTTAACGGCTGATCATAAGCTTAATACAACAACGCAGCTGAGAGGTTCCGTAAAAGGAATACGTTTATGTCAACATCGGCGTAGCGAATTCCTCAAAGCCTCCGGACCATCCAAAAACACATACGGTTCCCCTCTCTCTCTCCTGTCCCTAGCTCTGCGAGGACCTTACCATCCTCGTTATGTCTTTTTTTAATAATAATGATATAGTAATTTATTTCCATTCAGCATCATCATCAGCCATGGCTTTACAACCCTTGGTGGTTCTTGGCCTGCTCAAAGATTCGATTCCATTCCTCCCTATTGTGTGCCCTGGCTTTTCAGTTTCTTATGTTCAGCTTTCCGAGGTCCTCCTCTGTCTGGTCTGTGAATCTATTTCGGGGTCTTCCCCTTTCTCTACTATCCATCTTGAGCATTCAGAACAATATCTTTTTCACAGGGTGAGGTTGTCAGCCTCACGGCCAACCCCCAACCTGGAGGACCAGGTATTTTGATTTTGGGGTGTTCTTCCCATAGGCAGGCTGCCTTCACCTAGGTTATAGAGTCCTGACCACCCTCGTAGTTCACCTGCCGTACCACTGCCCTTCGGTTCGCCCCGGTGATGTTCAGCTATGGGCCCGGCTGACTACTGCCCTCTTCGGCCCCATGCCAATACTGGTGGATGCTGCTGCCCTCCACCAGGGATGTTTCTCGACTTCCCAGTCTAGATCCGCACTGTTCTGCAAAAATAGGGTCACCTCGAGTAGGATGTGGCTCTTCACAACGCAGTACGGTCTCGGTTGGATAGAAGCTAGGGGCTCCATTGAGGCACCATCACTTTCTCCAACCCTAAGACTTGTGAGGACCAGTGCCCAGTCAATCCGAAACAAAGGTGCTACCTCTCCAAGATCCCTCGACCCCAATTTATTTCCATTATGAATATTAATTACATTTGCAACACTGTCTCCTTATTGTTTCAGACGTACCAGCGAGTGCATTAATACCACAGGAATGTTCTTAACGCCCCTAATGTTGAGACCATTGCATTTATTCGTATGTTCTCGGTACGTCAAATACCCAGTTCCCCCCAACGATTCACTGCTCAGGTTTCCTTGCTGTGAGTTGTTCGCGCGTGAGACTGTGAATATGCTTTTCGATGCATCTACTTCTACAGTACAGAATTCTAGAGGGTTAAGTGTTATGCTTACTTCTGTATGTTTATAGTTTTTAGTAGCTTATGTAACTGTCGTTCGCAGATGACTGTTGACCACCGAAGTGACATATTACGGTTTATGTAATCTTTTGTTTTAGTGTTATTTGCTTGAGAAAGGCTATGCCCTCTTTTAAAGTTGTAGGATAAATATCTTTTAAGTTTTCATTTTATTATTGCATTAAATTAATACGCACACACACTGCGATAGTGGCACCGGTAGATAAGGTAGACAACATCACTGTTGAGGGCCTAAGCGGGAATGAGCTTTAAGTATTTATGGTTGGTAATACAAATAAATGGCAAAACAAGTAAGTTTAAAAACAAAGTAGATAATTCTCAACAAATAATTTTTTGAAAAGAGAAAATAATTTTGTAAAAAGAAATAAATCGGAAGTCATTTAAATAAAAAGTTAATGACAGAATGCTAAAAGAAGAAAGCAAAACACGGACGCTCATACAAAGAAACAGAACTAGAATAAACGTAGCCAAAATGAATGTCTAAGGAACGAGAATGAGTGACAAAATTATAACTAAAGTTTCCAAAGAACAGTTAAACATAACTGGTGATAGTCAGGATGTATGAAAGATAATTGGGGATAGTTAGACCATTCCAGTAAAATTCCGGAAGTGAGACTCGCTATTTCTAGTATAGTGTAAGAAAACGAGTGAAACGTATCAACAGAAATAATGCCAGATCAGGAAAGCACAGCAAAAGAAATTATAATTGTTGAAGTCCGCACAAACTTTACGAAGAGCACACAGTCTTTTAAAAGCCGATTTGTATAAGCCTCCTGTTTGTTTTCGTTACACTTTACAGGTTTCCGACTTGGTTAGTTTTCACTGGGAAAAACTGAGTTTCCACCAAACCGACTTTATGAATGAAACGAGGAAATAAGTCCGTTGCTGGCTGAATCACGAGCAACAACGGTTTTCACAGTAATACCGGGAAATTTCCACAGCGGTCAGTTTACTATGAACAATGACGTAGAGTAATTACATTTATTGATTTCATGGTCGACCGGGGTTATCATGAAACTTTGGATGGTCAATTTTTTACACTTAACCACGTACTGTCTGTCTGTCTGTCTATCTATATATTTAACAGTCTCTCTCTCTCTCTCTCTCTCTCTCTCTCTCTCTCTCTCTCTCTCTCTCTCTCTTTTCCCCCTCACTGTTAATCAGAGGTCAAAAATTACTTTTGTAGGACGGATTTAAATGGAAAGGTATAATTTCTCTTTCACCATAGGTTCCAACTTCCAGTATACTGGAATCAGGAGAGCAGCTATTAAACAAGATGGGAAGGGGTAGCCTTAATTTAAGGCTGTGAGAAAATTCCAGAACAAAGAAATTGTGAAAACACATGCGCTAGTACACTTGATCTGCTAAACTACGGAATGTAGCATTAGGAGAAAAACATAATAAAAAACTGGAATCCTCCATCAGCGAGAATAGTCAAAGAACTTATGGGAACCTCCGTGCCAGCAACTTTCGTTTTACAAATGTGGAAGTCTTTGAACCCAAAACACCTTCCCTTCTTACCTTCCTAACTACTAATCAACAACTAAAATGACAAATGGAAGGAAAAGCCAAGAGGAACGGAGTTAATAAATAAGAGTGGCATAAGGATAGAAGAGAATTCAAACGGGAAGGGAGAAGCCGGTGTGTGTTAAAGTTCTGATTGCTAACATCATGGACACCATAACAAAGTGTAAGAAAGACTATTTTGAATATTTAAAATTTTCAAAAAGGGGTTACTTTCTTGTAGAAGTACAAAAAATATAATGTAATAGAGGTATCATGCAAATCATATATCATATATCTTAGAAACACTAATATCTATTGTAAAAATTAAATACTAAATTATGTACGAGTAATAAAATATTAAGATAAAAAAGTATAGTAATAAAAATGTTAAGTAATAAAAAAGTAAAGGAAGTACTAAGGTTTAAGGTGTTTATATTATTTCCAAAATGTTGCTTATTTTATTATTATTATTATTATTCACAAAAATCTATTTCTCTTTCTAATTAAACAAAAATTATATTATTTACTAACAAGTTTAGAGTCAATAATTAAAAGAAATTCTCTCAAAAGGCAAGCGAAGTTACTTTTCACCCCCCCCCCCCACCTCTCCAAACCACCAACCTATTTATTTACTATATCTTATTATAAATAATATTTACAAATACTTTGAAAGAGCAAGGAAATGCTGTAACATTACGGTTTCTGTGGGCAACTAAGTGAGCACTTCGCGGGGCGGGGAGAGGTTCAACCTCCATTACCCCTTCTGAGTAATCATGATTAAATGGGTTACTATGAAAGAAGACACTCGATAAAGAACATTTGTGACTAAAAGATATAAGTACATTGAACAACGTTTCTTAATGTAGAAGAAGCTAAAACTACTGTCTGAGCACCCGCTGTCCGGATCGCAAGCTGATTAGCACGATCATGGGCTTCCTTGTCACACGTAGACGTTCAGTTGCGAAACGCCGCCGTACACAAACTTCAGCTTCCCATGTAAGTCAAGAGCCTGAAATTACACAGGAGACAGCTGCTCTCACAAAATATATTTAACAAAAGTTATATAATAGGAACAAATATTATATAATACGGGATCAAATAAAACAAAAAAGAACGTAACATAACAAAAATATAAGGGCACCTTCTGTCATAGGAATATATAGCTCTATTATTTTCCTTTTCATTTTGTCGGAGCAGGTGTCACTAATTCAATGACAGGTACTTGTTCTGGATTTTCTCAATATGTAACAACCGCTGCGCCCATAATACCTTCTTACATCTTCCATGAGGCGTATCTGCTCTTAAAGAGGCTACGTCTGCTCTTAAGGACTTGAAGAGATCAGCTACGTTAGTGACCGGGGACCGCGGAACACCTTGGTATGCTCGACTAGCACAACAGGAACGGCCGCTGTTGAATAGCTTAACATAGTCTGTTAGCTCTATATGGTAGAGCCCGGCAGTATCTTGTGTATTGCCGAGCCGAAACAGGAACAAGGCACCATTGCTGGGGCGCCTTTATGAAGCGAATACGAAGACTGCTTTGTGGGATACATGCATTTATGAAAACGGAGTAGAAACCGAAATTAACTACTGTGAATGTGGTGTGTTCAGCACATCTGTTAGGAAATAACCACGTCATTTCCAAGCAGTGTGGTTGTAACCTGTGCTGCTATCTGTTAAACAATCAACGAAGCTTCAGATCCTATTGCTAGGATATACAGTTCAATAAAAAATTGTTCGTTTTTCATTACATAAAGTATGACAACTTTTTTACCCCCCCCCCCCCAACACTCATATCAATTTCATTTATGTGATAAGTGTGATATATCCATAAGAATATTACAATTAACTTTCTTTCCCCCAACACACCTCACACGGAAATCAGTTTCCCAAATTACCTTCAAAATAAGGAAATCAAGAACATAACGTCGTTTGAATTTCGGGTAGCACTTCAGAGGCCGGTTGTATACTCTTCTCGAGTGCGACTCCAAAGAGGACACAACCGGTCCTCGAAAGCGCTATGAGGAATTAAAATTCTCGATAAATGGGTTTATTACATTTATGTAATACTACTACTACTACTACTACTACTACTACTACTACTACTACTAATATAATAATAATATTATTATTATTAGTATTATTATTATTAGTTTCTATTTCCCGTTCCTATTGTTCACATTACTTAAGCCAGTCTTGCCTTTCCCGTTCTCACTACATATTCCAATCATATTAGCTGTTGTGTCAGATTTTTTCCCAACATACTTTCTCAGCCTCAAACTATTTTTAGTTGTTTTACTTATCCGTTCTATACTTAACTAACACTTTCGTTTCACACGCTTATCACACTCGGCATCAGAACTGATTCACACATTAGCAGCTGCTGACTTTTCGCCTTTGTATCTGTTGCCAGTCAATGCTGAAACTTTGGTAATACTCTTTCGTATTTGGTAAATCTATTTTCGTTGTTTAATCCATTACCCCTCGATGTGTCATTTGTCTGGTTTCCTGTATTGACTCTACTTCCACTTGCTCTAATATGTGGCACTTATTAGGGCGTTATTTTTCTGTTGTCAGTAAGTTTATTTTTAAATCATTAAAGACCCTTGTTAGAATTCGTTAACTTTTCTATACGCACTTTTAATTCAGTTTAAATTGTTTGATATTACGTATGTTTGCTTTATCGTAGTTTCTGAATTATCCACCGTTGGACTGTTCCTTTACACCTGCGGTGGTTCCTCTTCAGTCAACAAATACACACACACACACACACACACACACACACACACACACACACACACACACACACACACACACACACACACACACACACACACACACACACACACACACACACACACACACACACACACACACACACACACACATTTACGTAGGATAGCAACGACACTGTCACCTGTCATCAGAATGTGATAATAAGTTTAATACACGAAATAACAAACTCGTTGTTCTGTCATCTCTCCGACTGTATGTCGTTCTCAATTCATGTACAGTATTGTAGCCGCGACCTATATTTCCGGAATACACTTGGTGTTCTTAGAACAAAGAGCAGTGCTACAGAAACTTAGACTGCACAGATGCGGTTAAATTCACGTTCTCCTGGCACAATGAAACTTTTGAATTTAATTCGTTTTAATAAAACTGCACACTCTGATTGGCCGGAAGTCCCAGGTGACACTGGAAAACAACTTATTATTCCACAAAAACCTATCTGTACTTATAGCACATGCGGTAAACCTCCAGTAACTCTAATTTGGGGACACTGCAGCCCTCCCAAAACAAAGCACTGAGAACCATACTAGACGCTTCATGCTACGTGCCCAGCTGAGTAACCCTGCAAAGAGATGTAGCCTATAATGCCTTCAGTTAAGAAAGAATTAAAGAGACGCAACGCCAACTGCAGCGGCAGACGCAGTGGTGCAATGTTTCAAACCCGGTTACTCAGTGGACAGCTGCATATGACAACGTGTGATTCATAATGTTTACCTTAGATAATGAAGCTTCTTTACTGGAAGCACTTCCTGCCTATCATCGTTTTATAAGAGTAGAATGTAATATTAATTAAATTAAATAAAAATATTTAACTGAAGGACTTAAGTTTGTTAACGATTTATTCCTTCCAGAATTACAGGTTTCATCTATCCATCCATCGGCGACCACATATAGTCCAAGTATGTTCTGCCCATCCGACCATTCCCTGACCTAGAAGACAGTTTTCTTTCAGAAACTGTGTTGTGTGTCTTTTGGCGATAAAACAACGACGTTATATTTCCTACAGTAGGTGCAGCCGTTTTCGTTTTCCTTTTTTTCGTGTTGTTTGAGACTTGTACAGAAGGACAAGCCTCGGGCTGATCTAGGGCAAGCCCCCTTCAGCCAGATGGTAGGATATGGGGAGACGCACGCCGGAAGCGAAGAAGGTGGAGGCGCATTGAAGGTTGAGTAGTGCGCGTGCGCGTGCGCGTGCGCGCGCGCGCGCGTGTGTAGATGTAGTTTGTAACCATATAGGCGAAGGAAGTGGTTGATGGAAGCGCCATGAATTTTAGTTTATTTTATTTTTCAGGGCGTCCAAGTCAGGGACGAGTAGCGCAGGTCGCAAAAGCTGGAAGGAGGCGTCAAGGTAGGCGGAGGACACGCAGAAGATGGTTAAAGACTTGGTAAGAAGTTAGGGAAATTTAAATTATTGAGTGATCAGGAAGGGTGGCAGGTTGAGTATGTCTGTAATTTGGAATTACGTGTTTCTATTTCTATGACGCTGGCGGCGAGGAGTTCTGGGAGGAGGTTAATCGGCTATGGTAAGGAGACGGTTTATGAAGAAGGGAGGAAGGTTTTCATTTTTATACATGGTCTTCTGTCTTCCAAATACCCAAATTTCCAAGTAAATTCTTTATATCTGAACAGATGGCTGAAAAATTTTATCTGTCTTTTTGTCAGAAAATATTTGTCAGGATTCTTCTTCTGTACTTCCGTTATACATCAACATTTGTTTTTGTCTCTATCCAACTTATACTATAGCCCTTCTCCTTAACAACTCTCCACTACATTTTGGTTTTTCCATTTTCTCAAGATTCACTTCCATAAATCAAGGTACTCCAATCAAAATAAAGCACTTGGAAAAAACCAAATCTAAATCCATATTATTTGTGGGTAGATAATTATATTAGGTTGAAAAATGAGGCTGTCATTTATACCTTAATTCAACTTTACAAGCGCTCTGATTTCACGGCCGTTTTCCAGCCGGTTTGTTATCCATTCCGATCATAACGTTTAAAATAAAAATAAATAACGTTTAATTAGGTTAAAACGTTTTTTTCATTTTTGATAGCCTGTTCCTTTTAGTCAATTTATAGAAATATGCGTAAATTACGCGTTGTAGCGTTTGTTTGATCAATTCGAACAATTACTGCTAATCTCATCAATCGACTTGAATAGGCGGTAATGAATCGTAAATCGATGCAACATTGACACACTAGGTCAATGTGTAGTCCACGAACTGCAGGCACGGTCAATTGTACTTGGACAAATTTAAAACATTACAGAAAGTAACTCTTATACTTTACAATTTGTTTGTTCCTTAAACTAGACCTCCTCTTTAATAGGTGGGCTTCACGGGGGCCTATACCGTTCTTCTCTCTCACACTGACTGACTCATCTGATTGAGCGACACTTCTGCGCTATCGGAGTCGATAAATCGTATGAAAATTTTGTGTCCATTATTATGTACAGGAGCCGGTACCCCGACGACTGAAGGTCCGAGGTTAGAGGGCGGTGTGGGGCCATCGTGTTGACCGTCGTTGTGGACTCGTTCGGTGCGGGATCGAAGTCTCACTGTGCGTGACCCCTGACCCCGGTAGTGTTCATCCCAGAGACACCTACAAGGCAACGTTATGACTGTTATCTGTATGTATGGGTATTTAATTGACACATCGAAGTGGAAGCGGTCGTAGAGAGCGGGAGCGAGTATTTTTTCTACCCGTCATTGGGAATTCATATGGTTTGGGGGGGGGGGTAGATAATAGAGACGTCTGGTTTGGGGGCTTGACGTACCGGGCGAGAGCCAGGCTCTTTTCGACAGTTACTGTTACACGAAGTAGACGGGTTGTACAAGTCAACCTGACTAAGATTGTGGCTGACTATACTTAATTCTGGAAGCTCATCTCTGTATACAACGATATTCATTCGGATGTTTCTGAGAATAATAAGCGTATAAGAAAACGCTTGTTTCCGGATTCTTAGGTGCCAAAATAGTATCAAGTATTTGAAATCCGCTCACTTAGACAAACAAATACAGACGTGGGAACAGACAATTTTCAACACAACAGACAATTTTTTCTTTTACTAAAGATTAAAAAAAAAAGGATTAAAGAATGATACAAATGGGTAATTTTTTAGCGGTTTGCTGACAGTCAGTTGGATAGGTCCCAGCGGATGTCTCTTAAATTACTCAGTACAAATGAAAACTAGCTTAAGAGGTCCATTCCAGTCATATTATGGAACAAACTGTAAAAAGAATCTACCTTTCGAACCGTTGTAGAGGTTCGATTTTCCTACTGTCAAACCCAGACGGGCAGGTAGGCAACACACACTGATATACTGTATAAGGGAAACCACTCTTCTTATGTTTTACAGTTGTAGATTTCACAGGCCTATCATCAGATACAAACCAACACTACTTGGTTATATTGCACTATATAACCAATATTCGACTATAGTCCAATATAGTGGACGGTGAATAACAACGTAAGCATAACAGTCGATTATAGTGTTACCGTGGTGCGCACCAACACCGCGTGTGTTCCGTGTTCATATATTTTATATTTATTTACGACGTGTCTGTAAATTGTACGTAATTTGTTTTAATTATCTGACGAACTTTACTGAACGATTACACCTGAAGATGGGACATATGTCTAGAAACGCGTAGTGAAATATAAAAAAGGAAAACCCACTAGACGGATAAAAGTGGTAAATTTTATTCTATTCATAAACGTATAAATGGCTTGGATACTGAAAGCATGAATTTTCAACCAACACTACTTGTTTTACGTCATCATCATACTTCAGAGCTTTACTTCACCGTCCAGGACACGAAGCTTCTGGTATCACGTAACACGATTCTAGAAACGTAAAAAGGAAGGAAGAATACTATTAAATTTTGCGTCTAAGGTTTCTACACGTAACAACTACATGCAGCACATTGAGCTGCTGGAATATATTGGTAGACATTTAAGAAAAATGTGGGTTCCGAAACATTTCAACTTACACTTAATTCTTGAAATGATGTAATGACGATTACGACAATAATGATTATTATTATTATTATTATTATCATTACTATTAGGTTTTTTCAAACCGTTTTATAATTTGTAAAAAAATATGTGGCGTGTACTAAAGCTGGGTGCAAAGTAGACTACACCTTGTCTTTGGAATATTAACAAGTGAACAAATGTTATTGAGCAGAACTATTTACTTATTTCGTGTGTCTTATTTATGTTTGTGTCGTTTTAGTATTTTGTTTTCAGTTACTTTAAACGATTAGTATCTGCAGATGGGACCAAAACAGGAGGCTAACAAAACATAGTTGCGAGAAGGGCACTTGATAAAAAGTTCACACGCATCTGACAAAAAGTTAATTGTGTCTGTTCGCACAGATCTGAAAATACTGTATGCATATTGTTGATAACGCTAAATGTCAAACAGGCATGTGAGTGTGTGTTTGTGTATACAGTAGTCACGTGGTGGCTGTGACTAAACACAAATACAGTAGTTTTATTTATAAATAGTTTTGTTTGTTTTTGTAGTCGTTTGTGTAGACGCGTGCCCGGGCGTGCACACACACACACACACAAGTGAGCATATGACCATGTCCAAATCTCTGTACCACAGTTCTTACGTTCACTAAAGAACGTATTAAGCTACGCTCTTCAACGTAATAATTCCTGTCATCTTCATCTATAAAGTAAAATAAAACATACGCGATCCTTAATAAAATATATACTTGCAATATAAAATATTAAGCAGAATATAAAATTATATAGTATACACATTACCACTAAATACATTATAATGTATGCAAATATTAGTAAAAAAAAACAAATATGAAATTAGGCCTATACATAGCAGCAATAAGATCTGTAGTGACATGCGATGTTAAAGCTAATGAGCAAGATGAACTGAGGATGTTCGAAAGAAAGGTAATAAAGAGAATCACACAATATCTGAAGAAAACACGTGACAGATAATATGAAACGTTGAAAATGTAAGAATTAGAAGAGTTGCTGGACGGAAACTCCAGCATACGTCTATATACGTCTATAGTAAAATATATGAATGTATGAAGCCACAGAGGTTGTGGTAGTTTACAAACGTGTAGACAAGAGCGTCTGAAGTGATAATAAAGGAAGTACATGAACATAGTTTAAGGCAGAGCGAGAGAGGGGAGAGAGAGAGAGAGAGAGAGAGAGAGAGAGAGAGAGAGAGAGAGAGAGAGAGAGACAGACAGACAGAGACAGAAACGGATCAAAAATCACGAATGAAGGATTAGATGCAGAAGGTTTCGGGAAATCTGAAAACACATAACTAGAGAGTGCTGATCCTCTGGAAACAGCTGGTAAAGACAACGAGAAGATACAAAAACATGAAAGAGATGCGTACATATCTGCCTAATGGTTGACCGCGATGTAGAGCGCCAGGGAAAATCGAGCGAGTTGTTGCATTCACTGTACGTACGACCTAATAATAATAATAATAATAATAATCATCGTCTTCATTGTCATATTAAATTATTAAATATCATTATAATTATGTATGCCTAAGTCATCTGTGTGTGTGTGTGTGTGTGTGTGTGTGTGTGTGTGTGTGTGTGTGTGTGTGTGTGTGTGTGTGTGTGTGTGTGTGTGTGTGTGTGTGTGTGAACATTTCGTAACAACAGTGTACTGTTCTCTACCTTACGCTGTGTGACGTCACATGTAAACGTGTGACAAACTATGACGTAATTACATTTGTAGTCGGCACGTGTGGTCCACGGCCAGCACTATAACGCCGCGCCGTTGATGCAATCCACATATACTGGCCACCTTCCTTAATTGATTTCTTAAAATAAAGCGAAAAAATAGAGCGTCAAGGTTTTCTAATCCGCGTCAGCTCTCATAGAGTAGACGAATGTTTTTTGTTTGCCTTGACTTCACGTTCACCCCTGATGATATCCGCTGACCTAAAACAAGTTTTGTATTAGACATTATCAAGCTAATTTCTGTCAGCCTTACTCATGGAATTCTTATTTAATAAGAAATAACAAATTAAAAGTACAAATAATAATTAAAAATTATAAAAAATAAACACTTGATATGCTGGGTACATCCACTAAAAAAAGGAGTAGGGCGAAAAAATTGGTGTTTGACAAAATTCATATCTGAAACCTTTTATGAGTCTTTATGAGCCTCAAAGTAGTTTAAAATTAAATACGACAGTTTGGGCATAAAACCCCTAGATTGGTCTGTGAAATAAAAACTGTTTTTCACAAAGAAGGTTGACACAACATTTCATTTTCACAACCAGTGAATGAGAATATGATTCAAGCTACGTTACAAAAAAAAAAAATACACTGAAGTTCCATAATCAAAAGAAATCCAGTGTGTGAAACATAACAAACGTAATACGAAAGGTCGGCGAAATGTTCCGTACAGAACAAAACTACAATTTCGTTTTGGCAAAAGTTTTGACCTTCTACAGCAATTTAAAAGATTTTTTTCTGCAATCAGAGTTGTTGTTTTTGCTTTAATAATTACTAGTAAGTTCTCTGAGCTGCAGAGCTCCTTCACTGTTTTGAAAGAAGTACAGTATATAAATTATATTATTACACTATATTAGTAGACTATTTTTATTATCAGATAAATTTATATATTAGAAATTTTTTTCAATTATCAGAAAAATTACGGAAATCCCAATTACACTAGTTTTATTTTAATAAAATAACTATTGTGGAACAGACGGTCATACAATAAACGTTAAAAATTTCAAACATTCGGATTTCTGATAAAATTCCACTTTACAAAGTGGATTTTTACATTTTTTTAAATTTTATCCCTTTTTGGGCCCCGGACCCCTAAAATTTTTAAATTTCTAAAACTTACCACTAAATTCAGATTTTACATAAACCCCCTTCAATTTGATACACCACATGAATTTTTGCGATTTTATCAAACGTTTTACCCACTCTTGTAGGTACAGCTCTTGTGTCCAAAAAATTTTGTTATTTACAAAAACGAATACTAAATTCAGATTTTCGTTAAAATTCCCTTTAATCTGATTCCCACACGGGCTTTTGCTTTTTTTCATTATTTTAACCTCCCCATTTTTACCTCTCGACCCCCTATTTTTAGAGGGATCAATCTTAAAAAAATAGGGTTCCGTAGGCTAAAAGTATAGACACACATTCCAAGTTTTACAAAAATCGGTTGATACTTTCAAATGTTATCGTAAGACATACTCCACATGACAGTTGAACAGACAGACAAAAAATGTCAAAGAGTCGAGTCAAAACAGAACTCACTTCGTTCATTAAATTTTCACACTATCAATGTTATCTTTTTGAAATCGATATTTACACTATCAATCTTTCAACGTTATCTTTTTGAAATAAATGTGAAAACAAAAATGCGGGAGCTAAAATAGTGAAGAAATCGCAGAAGGCCGTGTAAGACGTCAAATTGAATGGAATTCAAACCAAAATCTGAATACAGTGTACAGTTTAAAAAATTTCAAAATTTTGGGACCCCAAGGCCAAAAAAAGGAAAAAGAGTTTGAAAAAATTGTGAAGTTTATTTTTCGATAAATACCCTTTGTTCTATTTTGTATTTGATTAACTCAGGCGAAGAATCTACAGATCGCGGTTGTCCACAGTAGTGTACATCAAAATAATATCAACGATAAGGTGATTGTTTGCTCGAAGACTACTGCAATAAAAAAAGTCACACCGCCAGTCAGAACTAAACAGTTCACAATAGTCAAGACGTCCACTTTCGCAGCAGTACAGCCAGCCGTCTGCCCGAAACGAAGCGAACACATGACAGTAGTAGTTCAATGTCTTATACACATTCGTGGATAACGGTAAAAGTGATAAGAGCATGGTTATAATTAGACAAACAAAAAGCAACTTCATTGTGTATGTGTATACACATACGTATTTACACAGAATGGCGACCGCAACGCATCATACCGTTATCAGTATGTGATAACACCCTGAAAACGAACTTGTTCTGTCATTTTTCCTCCCCCTCTAGTGTCTAACGTCTCATCTCAATACAAGTGCTGCAGCGCCAGTCAGCATTGTTATACCTACATGTAGCGGAGGAAAGACAGCGCTACGGGAACTGAGGCAGTATATTTGCAGCATTATTCACGTTTTCACCGGCTTAATTAAAATTTTGAATACAGTCCTTTAAAACGGGCGAGGATCTTTACACCAGTAAGGAAAGACAGAATACCTGACCGTTTCAATGAGTTCCATACAAAATTGATCTACCGATCAGTGGATCACGGCCTTGTCACACGACAAATAGAAGCAAAAGCGACGTTGTGCAGGAAGCACGGAATAGGTTAGATCAAAATATGTTACGATGAACGGCTTTATATCCAACGTATGTTGGTTCTGTTCTCGACCGCCTTTCCTAGCATTCCGTTTGGTATGGTTTTGTTCGGTGGTCAAAACAATGGGGTTACCCTTCATTATTATTCTTCTTCACTGAATTCAGATTGGTGTTTCGACATTAAATAATGATGTGGTTAAGAAACTGTTAGCTGTAGTGGACCAATCCTTTATTATAGCTCCGACACGTGGGTGCTTATCGAGAGATCTAAGGCAAATCTAAACGCCTTTGAAAAGAAAATCCTTAGAAGATATTAGGAACGGAGAACGATAACGGAGTCTAGAGAATCAAATTTAATCACTAGGGCGATGTTACGATGAGTTTAGTTATACGATCAGTATAAAGGAATTACGCGTATCAGAGGTCATATAATTACAAAGATTCAGCTGGGCCGATCATGTAATCAAGATGAATGATCATAGAAACCCGAAGAGGGCAGTGCAGGGTAAGGGGCTGGGGGGAATATGCAAGAAACCGAAAAACATGGGTGGGAGGAGACACGGTGATGTACGAGAACTACGAATAAGAAATTGGGAGAGAGTTGAGTGGAGGCAGAAATTGAAGGAGGCCAGGGCATGACTTTGGGCTGAAGCGTCACAGCAACAGCAGGTGCTATACTAGTAGTAGTAGTAGTAGTAGTAGTAGTAGTAATAGTAGTAGTAGTGGTAGTAGTAGTAGTAGTAGTAGTAGTAGTAGTAGTAGTAGTAGTAGTAGTAGTAGTAGTAGTACCAGTAGTACCAGCAGTAGCAGGTGCAGTATTAGTAGTAGTAGTAGTAGTAGCAGTAGTATAGTAGTAGTAGCAGTAGCAGCACCTGTAGTGGTACATGAGTCAACTATCCACACCACACCGAAGAGAGTGGAACCAGCCTGTTAACGTGGCGGGTCAAGATTTTTAATGAGACAATAGCGTAAATTGCTTGGAAAAATGAGGGGACTGGAAGGCAGAAGGTTAAGTATTCTCGGAGACCGCAGAAGGTTGATGCTGAAAAAGTTGTGCGAGAGGAGAAGAAGATTCTTAGAATTATATTGACAACTGTGTACTCTAGACTCGCTGTTCTTTTGTCCAATAACTTACTCTTTTCTTAAAACGAATAACAGGAGTAGTTTACATTATATAGAACCTCGTAGTTTATTCACGAAAACAAAGAAACAGTACGAAATTCACGAAAACATTTCCTTTGCGAAGCAGCGTTGCTTGCGTATGTGCCAAATAATACTGCGAAATACACTTATTTGTTTCTTCTCGTACAACACGTCAGTTAATTTTGTATTTATACGAAATGGGTTTTCTTTCACGTGTTTGATAAGAGAGAGCAAACAACGTGTAACAACGCAACAGATGACACCGACATGTCTCCAACTCGCACATACAGAAACAGTCATTACGTACTATATGCGTGTAACATTAAAAGGAACAAAATAATGGCGACTGTCCAAATTATATTTGGCGGATGTACCAAAATAAAGAAGTAAAAACAACTAAATTACTATCACCAATTGTAACACACGGTGAAATTACCGTTTGTGTCCTCCGGCTGCTGCTTCATTCATTTATAATACAGATAAAGATAATTTATAATATTTATAAAGCATACACATAATATAGATTCAATTACTTTCTGAAGTTATTATTAATACACAAAATATTTCTACATTTTCATAATGTTTTTAAATTTACTAATCTTAATGATTTTTATTTCTCATTTTAATTATTTTTATTACTTCCATGTTCCATAAGGAAATGGAAATATGGTGATGGCGAAAAAAAATCGTGTTCGAGATAAGGACTGATTCTGATTGTACTACCCTCAAAACATGAAGAAAAGTCATTTTTCGAAAAGTGTGTGTGTGTGTGTTTTAAGGGTAAGAGGTAGTTCACCTGCAACGTTTTATGTTTTAACAAAAGTAATTTTTTCTATGACGAACGATAACTGCCGTAAATTCTAACAGAATCAAATAATTTTTGTATATGTGCCTGAGTTGTAGAGGACTCAAGGTTTATTGATTTTTGTAAAGATCGGTTAAGGAAAAGGAGTAATTTACCTGCAACGTTTTATGTTTTAACAAGAGTAAAGTACTTAATTTTGATAAATAAGGTATCCTGAAAAGAAGATTGTAATAATCCACTGTATAAACGTAGATGAAATCTCTATAAATAAAGAGGCTAGTTGAAGGGGTGGGGGTAATTTTCTATAAATGAAAATGATAGTTGAAGGGGAGGGGATAATTTTTATTTATATGTTATGTGTACTACGTTATCGGCAACAAAGAAGTAGTTTGTTGTTAAAATTCCTTCCCGGGCTGTTTGGCGTGGTCCAATGTTTTCTGCAAAACCAGACGATCGGCAGTGCCATCGCCTGCCACCATCAGTGAAAATGGAGTGCGCTAACGTGAGGTGGTATACGTTAGTGACCACAGTACTGTGGTTAAGGCTGAAGAAAGAAGTAGTTTGTATGGAAATATTTCATTTCGAAAATTATTTTAAATATAAATCTTAGAGCATTAAAGTCATGTATGGTTCTCCATACCGATATTTATTTATTAGGCTAATGGAACAGAAAGTACCACCTGGTTTTCGCGTTTCTCTCTCCTCGTCGTCTGTCAGTTCTGGTATACGTTAGTCGCGAACAAAATTGCAGATCGGATTTTTAACAAAAAATTGCAGCTCGGTGTGTTTTAAATTTTCACTCGTATCTTTCAGACCCCGTTTAATTAGATTTGACTTAGTGAGAGTCACACCGGTTCTTATTTGGCTGAGCATCTTCCGTGCTTTCCACTTCAGCTGCGAAGCAGGTAGATCTTTGTTTTAGCGTGTAATTCTCTGACTTTCGATATCTACGTCTTTTTTCGATGTCTAGAAGGAAAATTTCGTTGATCTTCTGAAGTTTCCTGGTTCTCCCTTCTGTCCCGAGAAGGAGGTGTTTCTCATCAGAAACTTGGTGAAATTTCTCACTGTACTGAATTTTTATCCTGCGACTGCTGGGCGTTCCCAGACAAGGTGCTACGTATAGAGCCTCCACACAAGTAGTAAAAATGGATATGTTTAGAATTATATTGGATACATCAAAATATCTCAAAGCGACAAAGATTTAAGAGGACAGGGGGGAATGGATGGCCCTCTAATGATTGATATTAAAGGGTGGTACGGAATGGTCATATCTAAAGAATAGAGGTCACAGGGCTCCCGAAGATCATACAGTGAATCCTTCAGAACCACAGGAAGCGCTGAAGAACTAGTAAGCCCTGAAGAGGTGTAAGAAGGCGGTGACTTGAAGAGAGCTGCGAGAGACCTGAGTGATGGTCAGTAGGATGGCAGGCAAACAGGCATTCGACAAGTCATAGGAAGTCTTGTAACCTGTATGTGTGTGTGTGCGCGCGCGCGTGACTTTACACGTCACAGATCTCTCTCTCCCCCTTCCTGCACTCGTAGTCACTTTACTCTCAATACAGAAACAATTTCATACTTACTTAGAGAATCTCAAGAAGCTTTTAATAACGGATAATGAAGAATAAACTTGTGAATAAAGTAGGTTATATTACATATACACACAAATACACACCACGCTCGCGTGGTTTTCTTTAAAACTACTGCCATGAATTTTCTATGAAATACGAACAAAATAACAACACCATTACAAAACAATTTGTTTATTTAAGAATTTATCAGTTTAGGTATTCTGGTGAATGCAAAAGAAAACAATAAAATCGTTGCTGCTGGATGCCCCACAGTTGGATGTTTGTTTATCCTTCTTGTTTGCGTGTTTTGTCAAATCCTGGAGGCGCCAATATAGTAAAAGTCTGGAACACAACAATACGAGAGTAATGAAGTGTAGTGTGTATTATAGGTATAGTAAATACAGGTAAAATTACTAATCTTGGCACTTTGAAAAATTCTAACGAGTGCTAGGAACGAATACTCCGATAATAGTATTTAATTTATTCAAGTAGTTGATTGTTTAGTAAGAATTAGCGTTATGCCCATTAATTTTATATCAATAGTTTCTTACTCTTAAAACAAATAACATAATATATTGCAACAGAACAAATGTATAGGGTACTGTGCATTGGACAATTAGTTAAGATAAGTAATATAATTTAAATAAATAATCCATATTGTTAGTAATAATAATTCAGCTTTCAATCTGAACTGTAAAGTGAACAACAAATTTGCATGCTTGGACAGGTGGGTCACGCCACTTAGCTGTGTCTGTGTGTACACGTGACGTGTATCTTACGTGTGTGTGTGAGGCCAGTTGGTTCCTGTCAAGCGTCACCCCTAAATAAGCGCTATTAATTATATGAATTATTTAAATGGTGATAAGTGTATATGAAATATCACAAAACCAAATACGCCACAGTGTGTATAATATAAAGACGCACGTGTGTATGAAAGATGGTGCGAAAATAATAAAAAGTGCGAATACAGTGAAAATAAACATAAATAAAACCCATAATAATTAAGATAACGAGAAACGGTTTAAACACAGTTGTATACATAAAAATTACCGACCAGAGGAATATCGGGTAATTTGCAAAAGACTTCGGATGTTGCGAAGACAAGTGAAAAAAATGTATGAATAATCGTGTTTGTAAAAGGACGCCACGACAAACCTAGTCCTACAGAGAATTGTCGAAACATGAATTTTGGGCCCTAGACTATAAATATGCGAGGCACATCAGCCTTGTTCTCTTTCTCGTTCAACCACAGTGGCAGCCGGAGGCTCTGCCCAACAACAACAACTCTTTTTCGACTACAGCGACAGCCGGAGGCGATGCTTGACAACATCATCACTTTCAGGACACCACCGTTGCAGCCAGAGACGATTACAGAGGACGAGGGAGGAACACACTACATGGCATAAATTCCAGATGTAGAGGACGAGTCATCGGACTTCTGAGAGGACTCGGATTCACAGACGACTACGCAGGATTCACAACAAAGGACTCAGGACCAGGAGAGGGTACGCTGAGGAACCGCTACAACTAAGGTGAAAGAAAGCCATGTATTCCTCATAACAAAAGACTTAATCAAAGACAGATAAACGTTGTCAAAAGAAAGAGAATAATTTATAAACGTGTAATTTATAACTTGTAAATATAAATGTCTTGTATATAGTAATTATAGCATAAGTTTTGAATTAATAATTTATTGAAAATATTTAAATTTAAATTGTATAGTAATTATGAAAGCATAATTTTGAATGGATAATTTATGGAAAATATTTAAAATTAAATTGTTGAATTATGAAAGCATAATTCTTGAATTAATAATTTATTAGAAATATTTAAATGTAATTTTTGAAAGAATAGAAAGTTGCTAAAGTAATTAATATAAATGACAAACGCATATGCAATAACAATAAGATTTATGATTTTTAAAAAAAGAAAGATTTCAGAGTATAATAAATTACTCATAATATACTGAGCAAGTCGACAGCCATATTATTAATAACCGAATGTATTTATAATTATAAGAGTATTTTATGTTTGTATGGAATATGCGATATTACGTGTATGTAATCAATAAGTATGGGTACTGCGACTACCCATACACATGCAATAATAATGAAATTTTATTCGAAATTTATTTTGAAATTTTAATTAATAAATGTTTTAATTGTTGTAAACAATTTTACATTGTTGTTATTATTACGATTACACCCATTGAAAATTTGTAACGTTATAAATATTTGTGCTACTCAACAGGGGGCTCATCAACGATATATACAACAGGTACAAATAACGTTCTACTATATGATTTACAAAAAAGAGGTATAGCACTTACATTTGGTACGTACACGTGCGTATAATCATACACTATCAAGACAAGGTAAATATTTTTACCAAAGAATGGATAAAATCCCAATATTTTCAAACTTACCGATATTGTAGGTGCTGCTACTCTTCAGCAATAAGTGTCATGTTCGTTGGT
The DNA here is from genome assembly GCA_034769895.1 of Magicicada septendecula. NCBI lineage: Eukaryota > Metazoa > Arthropoda > Insecta > Hemiptera > Cicadidae > Magicicada > Magicicada septendecula. The sequence continues at coordinate 417,414,578 of CM068372.1, read as the reverse complement.
GTAATCCGCTCCCGTACGTCGTACATCGCTGGATTTCGTCCGGGAGCCCTTCGTAGGCGCCCAGGGTCCCCCCATCTTAGCGGCTCTGTAGAGGCCACCAGACTTCTCTACAAGAACCCTCTGGGGGCGCCTGGGTTCGAACGTCCCTCTTCCGGTCAGGTTGTCACAGCCGACGGTTGGTTGCGCCGGGAGTACCTGCCTCACAGCCGGCGAAGTGTCACGTTCGTTGATGTAATCCACTGGTTAAAACTTAAAATACAGTTTTGATAATGAATGTCAAATTCTAAACAGTCCGCACCTTTTGGTTCTTAAATACCGTTTCTAGACATTAACTTCGTGAGATGACAAAATTGGTTAACATTACGGTTGGTATTGTTACGACTTTGATTTGATGCATGAAAAAGGTAGTATTAATAAAGGTAATAAAGGTAGTATATATATATATATATATATATATATATATATATATATTACTCTATTAAATTCCTGCTCATTTAACAACCTTTCACCTAAAATGTTCATGGAATTTACGTTGGTCAGAAACCCTAAGTAAAGGCATGTTCCTGTTTCCTGGCGTGTTATAAAATATCTACACCTCCTCCAACTTTCAGTTTCCTTAAGTATTCATAGCTGGTTCACAAAAAATGTTTGTTATAATCAACGTTACTACAAAATGTATTTTTAATTGGTTCTTTAAACTGTTTGTCCAAAGGATCTTTTGAATTGAAGTGTTCTAATAATCTATCAAAAATTCTTATAAAATCAATCGTTTCACAGTCTGCAAAGTCAGGATGATTACTTTTATTCAAACATTCTAGAGCATCAGCTACTCTAGCACTCAGCATTTGTCCTGGTAATTTTTACTAATTTTTTTATTTATCTAAACAACATGTGTTTTAGAAAGCTTATTAGTTAGTTTTAAACCCTGTTTGTCTTGTAAATAAGGCAAATTCTCAATAAATCTGAATTATATTTTCTTCCTTTTTTTATAAAATTCTTTTCTTTTCGACTAAAGTATTTCTACATAATTTTAACACGTGGCATGTATCATAACACATTTATTATGATTAACATCCTTCATTCTAATAAAAAAAAAGGCTTTCAGGAACCTTGCAACCGAGCTTCCGCACTGCACCAGATGTGCCATCAAACGTTACGTTACGTATATTAACAGAATTTCATACAACTTTATAATTGATATTTTAATTAAGTGAGACATTAGAGCTTAATGAGTTTGTCAAGAAATAACCTATTGCACGTTTGAAACTGCCTTTTAAAGAAACTAATTGAAATACTGTGGATTGATTCAGTTGCTAATTATTTCTCTTGATCCTCTACTTTCATTCCATAGCCTAACTCTATACATTTTCACCATTTTTAGGGTCACATATTAACTGACTTCTAATGCTCATTGCATTTTGGTTTTAAGTTTAGAATGTTGCAAATGGTTTTGGTTGTATACATTATTTTTCATATAAAGAAAACTCCCGAATACCCTGGGGAACAGTTAAAATTGTAGGGGCGCATCATTGCACTACAGCCGTGGGGGTAGCGAGACAGTGACGGAGCGTTTTCCCCAACTACACGCGATATCCAGTAGTTTATATACATCGATGGATACATAACGTAGCCAATTACAAACCCTTGTACACAGAAAGGAGGAGTACGATCCATCGATGTATACCGTAAAGAAGCGATCGGAAAGATACGAACGCATTGGAGGTATGAAAGCTGCAGGGATAGGGGAAGAGGCCAGTTTATAGGGTAGCCTTTTAAGGTGCCAGACACGATCGAACGTTATACTCACGTCGAGCAACACTGCTGCGATCGAACAGTCATTTGTTTCGGCGTCAGAAATTGGGTAATAACCCAGAAAAATTGAAGGGCACCGAACTGCTCCTGCCAGGTAAACGTATCAAGCAGGGCAGCTATCCGGCCGTGAAGGAGTCTTTCAAATGATGACTGCCAGGCATGAGATGCGTCGATGAGTTTCTAGGAGCATAGTCGTTCCTGTGACAAGGTTCCTACTCTTGAGGGATTTCAGCGATTTGACTGTTTTTCACAATTTGGGGCAGTGACGGAGTTCGGTACTTCCGTACAAGAGTAGTGGGGCAAGGGGAGGGGGGCAGCGTATTGTAAGGCCGCCACCGCCCGGTTGCCGAGTCCACATTGGCTCGGTCGGAGAAGTCAAGATAATGTTGAAGAAGAGGAAAACATATCAAGAAAAAAGAATAAACAAATTGTTTCTGTGAAAACTAAATGTCTCCTCCATGAAGTCGGTTTGGCCCGCCTTGTCCCAGCCTTGTCCTCCGCAGAGTAAACAATCCTGTTCTGAAAATGAAGGGAATGGTGGGTATTTATTCACTAAGTCTGCTCGAAGCCCGCCAGACGAACGCGAACATCACTTCCATGACTCCCACACCGATCCGTAGTAACGTAATGTTTAAGGAAGTCAGGTTGGACAGCAGGATTTTAAGCACGTTGGCATCTTTATATCTGGTTTTATATCCTTCTTGTTCCTTTCTCCAGAATTAGGTGCTATCACCCGTTCTGGCCTGTATTTTCAAGCCATCTGTTGAAGAGTCTCCATACATACTTTTCCCTACAGGTTTACAATTTAAAATTGCTCAAGAATCCTTACGTCTTCCATTCTACTTATATGTTCTATTCAGTGTAGTGTGTAATATTCAACTTGTGGCTTTAGGAGAGTACCGGTACACGTACTTCTGTTCTTACGACAGGGTTTCTCCTGTTCTCGTAGTAATACTGGGCAACATAGATTCAGACGCTCTCTCCCCCATTGAGTAAGTGAGGAAAGTACAGGAATAAATGGCATTAGGTGTTTAGACTGTCTAATTATAATAACATAAGCAGATAATTTTTAATAATCCAAAACATAATCACGATAAATCACAAACACGTTGTTTTCACTTTCAGGTGTGACTGAATGTAAATACAGGAAAAATATAATAGACAGAACCGTATGTCCTAAACAAAACAAAATTATGTTATAAAATATACGTTCAGTAGAACTTTGTTATTTATTATTTGTTTACCAGATATATTAAATATCATTTCTTAATTAAATTAGTAGTTTATCATTGAAAATTACGATTTTAGTACTTTTGATTGGTTTAAATTTATCCCAACTTCACCAATATTCTTGCAAACACAGGACAGTTTTCAATAGAGACGTAATTTAAGCATTCTCAGTTTTAGTCGTATCTAAGTAAGTTCCGAAATTTTTTATACGTAGATGAATTTATTTTTATAATCTCGATTTTGTTTGTTTTCTGTTTTTTTTTTTGAGTGATTCTAGGTAGATGTTTACAGTTTTAAATTGTGTTATTTAATTTAAATAATATATTAATTATACTAATTTTACTGTTCACTTTGAATAAACGTCGAGTTGTGCATTAGCCTACAATGAAAACCCGAAGCTCCCTAAGCCGTAAAACTCTCATGTCGTTAAAAACTTTAAATCATCATTTTAGTATAAAAAAACTTCTACTGCTCTGTACTCTGGCACCTTGTTGCTTCAGATTGCTCCCAGTCTGGCACTGCTTTCACGTATCTCTATATATAATCTCATACCTGCATCTTGCGTACAGACAGTTTATACTCTATCTGAGAAATGTATAAGGGGGCGGTACAGCAGCTTCGTATAGATTTTAATATTTGTTTTTCTTGTTTTTCCCTACTGTTCTTTTAACAGTGCCTCAAATCGAGCGAAACTTGTTTAGTTTCGATGGTCTCGCCAAATTTATGCGCAGTGTTATACATCGTGTATTAAAATTTGTGCCTCTTTCTAATATTTTACCGTTAATTATTAGTTTTGATTTTAAAGTAACCTTAAAAACACGATACTTTGATAGAATTATCAATAAAAACGATACTTCTGTTAATAGAATTGCTTATATTTCACGAGCAGAATGTTGACACGTTTTTCAAATATTTTTATAACTCTAAACAAGTGAATAATTCAGCGTGAATGTTTTGGGTTCAGGTGATTTCTTGGCAACGCGTTTCCTTGGAACAAAAAGTGAAAGTCCATTTCGTCACCGTTATATTTTTAGTTATGACAACATAGAAAAACCGTAATGGATTATTAATATTTCAACAACAGTAATAAGAAGGAACATCTTACCAGCGTATCCACTAAATCCGAGCCCCTGCTTGTTCAACCCACCTCACAATACTCTAATCCTGCCCCGGCGGACTGAATTAACGTGTACTCTATGACTTTATCTTTCTCGCTTTAATTCTCTTCCTCGTGCAAATACGCACTCTGTGTCTGTCTGTCTGTCTGTCTGTCTCTGTCTCTGTCTCTCTCTCTCTCTCTCTCTCTCTCTCTCTCTCTCTCTCTCTCTCTCTCTCTCTCTCTCTCTCTCTCTCTCTCCTCATTACTCGGGCCCTTTGTTTATCCTTTTATTCTTGGCCTAATCAAAAAATAATCAGATTGAGAAGCGCTCGAAAAAAATAACTGTAACCGCTAAAAGTGCGGCTAAAAGGAAACCAAAACCATCACAGATCGAATCAGCAAAGCAGTTGGAACACACGAATGATGTTATTTCTCCATCGTAACAGACTTAAGCAGTACAATCGGTGTTACATTTATTTAACAACAGCTAGGATAAATATGAAATCATAAACTTAAACACAACACACTCAAATTATAATATTTATTTCACTGACACGAAGGAAAAATACAAACAATTTTCTGTAAAACTGTTTATTATTACAAACTAATAAGTACATATAGGCCTATACTAAGTACATATCTAGGGAGTGATGATTTTTATGCTCCCAGTTTCTTCACTTTCAAATAATTCAAATTCACACTCGATTCGACAGACGAAGTTTCACAGATTCTGATGTTACAACTTCCTTATATTCACTACATACTGTACTAGTACGTGCTCGTTTCAGTGTTCCCCAGAGATGGTGCTGCTGCACTTGTTTGAATCTCAGCATTGTCAGTTGGCACTAGTGCCAGCCTTCCACACTGTCTAACGGTTGTACCTGATTCAAAATTACCACATTGTACATGCTTTATTTCTAATTTTATTTCCCCACAGGGGTTTACCGGTGTTTCAAATTCGGATTCACCAGATGGCACTACAATTGTTTTCCCCATTGGGACTGCAATAATTTCTCCTGTCGGCTTTACCGGTGCTTCTAATTCAGTTTCTCCAGATGGCACTACAATTGTTTCCTTCTCTGGAACTGCAATAGTTCCTCCTGTCGGCTTTGATGTTCCTTCTAATTCAGTTTCTCCAGATCGCACAACAATTGTTTCCTTCACTGGCACTGCAATAGTTTCTCCTGCCGATTTTGCTGTTGCTTCTAATTCAGTTTCTTCAGATGGCACGATAGTTGTCTCCTTCTCTGGAACTGCAATAGTGTCTCCTGTCGGCTTTAATGTTGCTTTTAATTCAGTTTCTCCAGATGGCACTACAATTGTTCCCTTCACAGGCACGGCAATAGTTTCTCCTGCCGGTTTTGCTGTTGCTTCTAATTCAGTTTCTCCAGATGGCACGATAGTTGTTTCCTTCTCTGGAACTGCAATAGTGTCTCCTGTCGGCTTTAATGTTGCTTCTAATTTAGTTTCTCCAGATGGCACTACAATTGTTTCCTTCACTGGCACTGCAATAGTTTCTCCTGCCGATTTTGCTGTTGCTTCTAATTCAGTTTCTCCAGATGACACTACAATTGTTTCCTTCACTGGCACTTCAATAGTTTCTCCTACCGGTTTTGCTGTTGCTTCTAATTCAGTTTCTGCAGATGGCACTACAATTGTTTCCTTCACTGGCACTGCAATAATTTCTGCTGTCGGCTTTAATGTTGCTTTTAATTCGGTTTCTCCAGATGGCACTACAATTGTTTCCTTCACTGGCACTGCAATAGTTTCTCCTGTCGGCTTTAATGTTGCTTCTAATTCAGTTTCTCCAGATGGCACTACAATTGTTTCATTCACTGGCACTGCAATAGTTTCTCCTACCGGTTTTGCTGTTGCTTCTAATTCAGTTTCTCCAGATGGCACTACAATTGTTTCCTTCTCTGGAACTGCAATAATTTCTGCTGTCGGCTTTAATGTTGCTTTTAATTCAGATGGCACTACAATTGTTTCCTTCACAGGCACGGCAATAGTTTCTCCTGCCGGTTTTGCTGTTGCTTCTAATTCAGTTTCTCCAGATGACACTACAATTGTTTCCTTCACTGGCACTTCAATAGTTTCTCCTACCGGTTTTGCTGTTGCTTCTAATTCAGTTTCTGCAGATGGCACTACAATTGTTTCCTTCACTGGCACTGCAATAATTTCTGCTGTCGGCTTTAATGTTGCTTTTAATTCGGTTTCTCCAGATGGCACTACAATTGTTTCCTTCACTGGCACTGCAATAGTTTCTCCTGTCGGCTTTAATGTTGCTTCTAATTCAGTTTCTCCAGATGGCACTACAATTGTTTCATTCACTGGCACTGCAATAGTTTCTCCTACCGGTTTTGCTGTTGCTTCTAATTCAGTTTCTCCAGATGGCACTACAATTGTTTCCTTCTCTGGAACTGCAATAATTTCTGCTGTCGGCTTTAATGTTGCTTTTAATTCAGATGGCACTACAATTGTTTCCTTCACAGGCACGGCAATAGTTTCTCCTGCCGGTTTTGCTGTTGCTTCTAATTCAGTTTCTCCAGATGACACTACAATTGTTTCCTTCTCTGGAACTGCAATAATTTCTGCTGTCGGCTTTAATATTGCTTTTAATTCAGATGGCACTACAATTGTTTCCTTCACAGGCACGGCAATAGTTTCTCCTGCCGGTTTTACCGATTTTACAATTGATTCCCTTATCGGAGGTTCTCTCGTTTCTGTTTTAGTTTCTCCAGATGAAACTGAAATAGTTTCTTGTTTTCGTGTCCGTCTCGTTTGTAATTCGGTTTCTCCTGATGGTGCAACAATTGACTCACCTATTGGCGGTTGCGTCATTTCAAATTCAGTTTCTTCTCTTGATAATAGAATATCTTCATCTTTAGATGTATATGTCGTTTCTGTTTCAGTCTTACTAGATGGTACTGGAATAGTTTCTTCTTTCGGTATTAGTACCATTTCTAACTCAGCTTCTCCAGATGGGGCTACTACTGTTTCCTCTATCGATGCACGGGTCGCTTCAATTTCAGGTTTTCCTATTGACACTGGAATATTTCCGTCGACTGGTGTTAGTGTTGGTAAATAAATTTCTTCTAGTGGTACTGAAGTAGATTCCTCTTTCGGTATTACTATCGTTTCTACATCACTTTCTCCTGATATTACTGGAATAGTCTCATCTTTTGATGTTAACATCGTATCTAATTCAGTTTCTCTTGATGTTGCTACAATTAATTCCCCTGTTGTCGCTTCTCTCGTTTCAAATTCAGTTTCTCCTCTTGATAATAGAATATTGTCATCTTTCGGTACAGGTGTCCTTTGTGTTTCAGTTTTCCCAGATGGTATTGCAATAGTTACTTCTTTCGGTCTTTGTCCCATTTCTAACTCAGATTCCCCTGAAGGTGCTACAACTGTTTCCTCTGGTGCATGGGTCGATTCAATTTCCGATTTTTCTATTGACACTGGAATATTTCCGTCGGCTGGAGTTAGCGTTGGTAAATAAATTTCTTCTGGTGGTACTGAAGTAGATTCCTCTTTCGATATTTCTATCGTTTCTACATCACTTTCTCCTGATATTACTGGAATAATCTCATCTTTTGGTGTTAATATCGTATCTAATTCAGAATCTCTTGATCTTGCTACAATTAATTCCCCAGTTGTCGCTTCTCTCGTTTCAAATTCAGTTTCTCCTCTTGATAATAGAATATTGTCATCTTTCGGTACAGGTGTCCTTTGTGTTTCAGTTTTCCCAGATGGTATTGCAATAGTTTCTTCTTGCGATGTTAGTAGCGTTTCTAACCCAGTTTCTCTGGATGGGGCTACAATTGTTTCCACAATCGGTGATTGTGTATTTTGTATTTCAACTTCTCGATTTGGCACTGCAATATTTTCTTGGATTTGTGTTAGTCTTGCTAATGAATTTTCTCCTGATTGCACTGGAGTAGATTCCTCTTTCGTTATTACTATCGTTTCTACATCACTTTCTCGTGATATTACTGGAATAGTTACTTCTTTCGGTCTTTGTCCCATTTCTAACTCAGATTCCCCTGAAGGTGCTACAACTGTTTCCTCTGGTGCATGGGTCGATTCAATTTCCGATTTTTCTATTGACACTGGAATATTTCCGTCGACTGGAGTTAGCGTTGGTAAATAAATTTCTCCTGGTGGTACTGAAGTAGATTCCTCTTTCGGTATTCCTATCGTTTCTACATCACTTTCTCCTGATATTACTGGAATAATCGCATCTTTTGGTATTAATATCGTATCTAATTCAGAATCTCTTGATGCTGCTACATTTGATTTCCCTGTTGTCGCTTCTGTTTCAAATTCGGTTTCTCCTCTTGATACTAGAACACTTTCATCTTTCGGTACAGGTGTCCCTTGTGTTTTAGTTTCTCCAGATGATATTGAAGTAGTTTCTTCTCTCGGTGTTAGTCCCGTTTCTACCACAGCTTCCCCCGACGAGGCTACAACTGTTTCCTCTGTCGGTGATTGTGTCATTTCTAATTCAGTTTCTCCCCTTGATACTAAAACATTTTCATCTTTCGGTTCATGTGGTGTTTCTGTTTCAGTTTCTCCAGATGATACTGAAGTAGTTCCATCTTTTCCTGTCTGTTTCGATTCTAATTCTGCTTCTCCTGATGTTGCTTTATTTGTTTCTGCTCTCGGTAGTTGTACGTAAGTTTCTCCTTTTGGAACTGGTATGTTTTTTTCTTCGTGCGTTATTATTGTTTCCACTGCAGTGTTATCTTGTGATACTGGAATAAATCTTTGTCTCGGTTTCAGTGACGTTTCTACTTTACTTTGACATCTTGACACCGCAATAGTTTCTTCTTTTGGTGTTTGTTTCGTGTCTAATTCGGTCCCTACTGGTGGCGCAACAACTGTTTCTCCTATTAGTGCTTGTGTCGTTTCTCCTCTTGAGACTGAAAGTGGTCCTTCTCTTGTCGTTAGTTTCGTTCCTGTTTCAGTTTTTCCTGTTGTCACTACAATCGATTCTTCTATTGGTGGTACATCGGCTTCCCTTGTTGGGCCTATTGTGTTCTGTGTACCACTGTCGTTATACGGGCACGGTGTCTGGGATATTCGTAGCGTTACGACTGTACCTCCAGTTTCCGGTTTACTGTTTCCGCTATCAGTTTCGCCAGTTTGTTCTATCCTTGTTTTTAATTTCGTGCCAATAGTCAATACCAGTGTTTCATTTAATTTTCTTGTTTTTATGTACGCGTCTAGTGCTGTTTCTTCAGTTTGTCCGCAGCCCTTTTTGATTGGGAATGCCTGAAAAACAAAAATGTTAATCAATCACATGTGTGTGTGTGTGTTTGCGTGCGTTATGAACTATTGTGATAAAAATTTGCACTTTTTTTTATATTCATACGTGCATGCCTATACAACGTACTGTTTTTCTCACTCGCTGTTAAAAATATGTATAAAAATGTTGTTAACATTCGCAATATTAGTTTTAATATATTTCAGTAAAATCCTAATTTTGTTCAAATTGTTTTTCTGAGCAAATAATAGCTTCTTTTTCTACAAAAAGCTTAATGGTTTGGTCACACACACACCTAGGACAAACTTATTTAATGTAATGCTTTTTATACACACTCGTTTTCACTGACTAGTTTTTCTTTAAAAGCGACAAATACCTGAATTTACCCACATCAAACTTACCTAATCTTTCATATCTACCTAAACTTACACACAATTTTGTTTGTTATGTAATATTTTTTAGAGGATCGAGACGAAAATTTAAACATCTGTCTTTACTAACGTGCATAACCTTTTTTGTCTTTGATTATAAGAAATCTTTTTTTCGTGTTACTTCTGGTAGAATAAAGTTATAGCATCGAAGTTACTGGTCAAGGTCAATATACATGGAATCTGATTAATTTAATATATCCTGTAAAAATCTTGTTTATTTGAATAGAATATTGGAACATTGAAGAATGTGATTTTTCGTAAAGCCTCCATAAAAACGGCGAATTTTTCGCGACCGCATTTTGTCCAACGTATAAGTACAAAGGAAAGGCGTTTGCAAGTCTCGTGACTACTGGAGTCAGGTACAGCAGTAACATCAGTGTGATTAAGCGGGCCACGTACTAGTCGTAAGTCTCGTGACTACTGGAGTCAGGTACAGCAGTAACATCAGTGTGATTAAGCGGGCCACGTTCTAGTCGTAAGTCTCGTGACTACTGGAGTCAGGTACAGCAGACCAGTAGTAACATCAGCGGGCCACGTTCTAGTCGTAAGTCTCTTGACTACTGGAGTCAGGTACAGCAGTAACATCAGTGTGATTAAGCGGGCCACGTACTAGTCGTAAGTCAAAAAATGCAAAGAAAAACACTAAGTTGTAAATCCTTTTATAAACGATCAGCGTTTTCAGTTTTTCTATTATGCTATCACGCATGTTCAGAAACCATTATTTTTTTTTACGTTTTGAAGCGTAATGCGTCTCGTCAACAAAGGTTTTCTTGCGGTACCACCGAACTTCTTTTCCCACAGAACGTGGGAGTGAAAGGCAGGTAAACAAAAACAATTCTATCTGCCGAAATGGAGTTCACATTTTATACGTGAACTTGTTTGAGGCCTGCCGCTTGGAATTAAAAATATCGGTATGGAGAACCATACATGACTTCCATATTCTAAGATTTATATTTAAAATCATTTTCAGCCAAACAGCCAGGCTGTGTCTTACCTGCCTTTTTATTGCTGTATTAAATGAAAAATATTATATTACATTAAAATGAAAAAATTATAATTTTATTGCCTGGCAACAAAATTATTTTATTTTTAACAATTACCATTGTTTCAAAAAGTTTAAATAAATTTTCAAGTACTTTACTCTTGTTAAAACGTAAAAGGTTGCAGGTAAACTACCCCTTCCCCTTAACCGATCTTCACCAAAATCGAAAGTCATTGAGACCTCTACAATTGAGGGGCGTATGCAAAAAATTATTTGATTCTGTTTGAATTTGCGGCTGTTATCGTTTTCCATAGAAAATACGCTTGATAAAAAAACGTTGCAGGTAAACTACCCCTTCCCCTTAACCGATCTTCACCAAAAACAATAGGTCTTGAGTACTCTACAAATCAGGGCTGTATGCAAAACATTATTTGATTCTGTTTGAATTTACGGCTGTTATCGTTTGCCATAGAAAATACCCTTGTTAAAAAAACGTTGCAGGTAAACTACCCCTTTCCCTCAACCGATCTTCACCAAAAACAATAGGTCTTGAGAACTCTATAATTTAGGGCTGTATGCAAATAATCTTTTGATTCTGTTTGAATTTGCGGCTGTTATCGTTTGCCATAGGAAATACCCTTGTTAAAACATAAAACGTTACAGGTAAACTACCCCTTTCCCTTAACCGATCTTCACCAAAATCAACAGATCTTGAGAACTCTACAATTCAGGGCTGTATGCGAAACATTATTTGATTCTGTTTGAATTTACGGCTGTTATCGTTTGCCAAACAAACAAAAATACCCTTGCTAAAAAAAACCGTTGCAGGTAAACTACCCCTTTCCCTCAACCGATCTTCACCAAAAACAATAGGTCGCGAGTACTCTGCAAATCAGGGCTGTATGCAAAACATTATTTGATTTTGTTTGAATTTGCGGCAGTCATCGTTTGCCATAAAAAAAAAATCTACAGACAGATAGACAGATAGACACACAGACACACAGACACTTTTCAGAAAACGACTTTTTTTCATGTTTTGAGTGTAGTAGAATCAGAACCTGCAATAACCTCGAACACGATTTTTTTTGCCATCACCATACTTCCATTCCTTAAGGAATATGGAAGTAATAGGATATGTAATTTCAACTCTAAAATTGTTAAAGTGGTGTTTGTGCTATTTTAATAATACGTGCAAATAATAAAATATACCAGTGAGACACAGATAACATGCGTGATAGCATAATAGCGTATATGATTCTTGTTACGTATTGAGTAATTGATGCTTAATTACTAATTAATTATGAACTTGTTTTCCCACAGAACATGGAAGTAAGGCGTAGGTACGCGAAAACAATTGCGTACATCTGCCAAAATGTTTATTAGTTTCACATTTTGTACGTGAACTTGTTTGAGGCCTGCCGCGTGGAATGAGAATAGGATATGTAATTTTAAATCTAAAATTGTAGTGGCGTCTGGTGTAGTGGTGTGATAATATAGGCTACGTAATAGCGTATGTGACTCTTGTCGCGTATTGAGTACTTGGTGCACTTACGCAATATTCTCGGGCCGTGCAAAGATGTCCCTCGACGTCAACTGACCCGTCTTGTCAACATTACTCACCAGATTTTCTTGGATGCTTATACAAAAGTCAACTCCCCCCCTCCTGGCGATTGCTCCCGGACAATTACGCCCCGTGAAGTTTACCGCCTCCATCATTGCTCCTCGGTTGTGAGATTTCGATTTTTACTGTCCTGATTTACTTCTGTGAGGTTCACCTTCTTTAAATAGGTTTTTTAATATAAAGAAATATCGTTCAACGTTTGCAGGGTTGTGTCTGCGTTGGTTAAGTCACTCAAGTGTTTTAAAGATTTTAATTTTTTGGAAGTGTTTGGTAATGAAAACAGTTTCTTAAATTTTCTGCTAAAAAGCCAGGCCGCATTGATATACTTGTCGTAAGACTTAAATCTTAAATCAGTCAGTACACTAAAGACCAGAAATCTCACAAATGTATGGGAGCAATTGTCCGAGAGTAAATGAAGGGGGGTAATTATATATACCGGGAGCAATTGTCGCGGAACCATGTGGACTAGTTAAAAAGGTCCGAGATATTCGCCGAAAAGGCAGACGAAATATCGGATTACCAGTAATCAGACGGAAGGATTGCATAGAAGAATGAAGTTGAATGTGAATAGGAGTTTCATCTAAATCAAGAGAAGATGGCTGATACCAGTTACAGCCCAAAATTTCGACGTCATGGAGACTAATTACAAAGTCAACGTCTCATGGAGTCTGAACCCGTGGTTGTCTTTCCTTGTAAAGCAATATAACAAATTAAAAAATGTACAACGCTAATCGAGCAATAAACAAAAAGGTTTAACATGAAACGTTCATAGGCAGATGCTGTCACAGAATTGTCCCACGCCGGGACCATTATTGGTAAGTTGAGATTATGCATGCTCTTCTACTTTACTTTATTATGCGTTACTGTAACATTCTCTTTTATTCACACATCGATTTTGTTGTACTTTTTTATATTTTTAATATTATTTTTTGTTGTTTACTGGATATCTGAAGACGACCACTGATTTTGAGTGGACGAACGTTGTATTTTGAAATTAGTGTTTTACGTTAGTAAAAGTTATTGATGTAACTTATCTTCGAAGATGTAATTTTACACTTTTCTTTTAACAAGAATCGTTATTATAAACAAATGTTATTAGCCTGACTGCTTACTTTACTCTAAGTTTGACTCGTAAGGCTTTGCGAAGCCGAAAAGTTTATGGAAATATTAAGTCTACACGAAGCATACACACAGGGAAAATTACTCAGTTGGGTATCGAAATATACGTTTACGTTATATATATTATTATATTATAAATGACAGCTGGCAGATTGCCCGGGCAAGCGCTCTCTTTTGAGTCCATAAGGGAAGCGGTGACCTAAGAGACTCAGAAAGTGGTGACTAACTTCCTGACCCGAACAGAAAGGGAGATCCTTGAAGCAAAATAGAAATGATTTTATGCAAAATCTCAGCTCGCAGAGATAGTATAGAAAAAAAAGCATTGATAGCGATGGAAATTGATTTTTGGAGATCGGCAGCTGATTGACCCAGAAGAAAGAGTTAGCAGCATTTGGTTTGTTTGGTTTGGACACGCCGAACACAAACTCCCCAAACTGCGATGGACTGGCAGACCAAAAGGACGTTACAGACACGTATATGGGGGAGTGAGACCTTAAAGGACGACCAAACGAAACGATGACTTGAAATCGCAGAACGTCGGTGAACGTTGTAAACGGATTTATAATGTTGACGTCGAATTTATTTGTCTGTCCTCCATGTGTGTAACACTTAAAATAATGTTTCCCTATACAGAAAATCGGTTAACAACAGTGGCGGACAAAGGGTGATGACGGGGGGGGGGACAGTATAGGTTTCCACGACGTTTCATTTTTTCTCCACCCCTCGAAATAAGCTCTGAATTTTTCTCCACGCCTCAGCAGCGCGCTGATTCCCGCAGTACGAAAATTCACATCATACGGTTATTTCATACTTTTGAGTATTGCATTAGAAGACGTTAATGTCACTAAAAACTATTTACAACCGCCAAAAATCACATTGGATATGAGTCTGACAAAAGTAAAAAACACTGCTTTTTGAATACCCATCAAGAAGGCTGTGGTACTCAAGTAGTGAGTCCTGACACTGTGAGACTCGATAGACGGAAAAAAAGACTACCAGTCGAGTTATTAGATGACGACTGACGACGCCTTAACTCCATACGGTGAAATTCGAAGATCGATATTTCAATATCTAGATCGATTTATTCATTAATTGTCGCAAAGATTCTCTGATATATAGAGGTGATATTAAATACATTTAATATCGCATAATTCTTGTTGGAAGACTCTGATAATGATTTAGACTTGGCTGTACAAAAGCTCAGTCTTGTATATGATAGCTTTGATAAAGAAAAAGTGATGTAAGAAGTAAAAAGAGTTCGCGCTGCTAATGGCAACAGTTACGTGAGTAACCAAGCAAGTTCTTCACTTTATTGTCAAACGTGACTTCACTGAATCCGTTCTCAACCTATGGCTCATCCTACAGTATTCTTTAACAATTTGCGTGTCTGTGGCCACACCTGAAACTAATTTCTTTAAACTTAAATTAACAGAAAATTGTCTTAGATCAATGAAGGCTGAATAAAGGCTCAAAACTTTGTTTTTGTTTTATTGTTTTCCTATAGAAGGAGAAAGAAATCTTCTTCGAATTTTGATAACGGAATAGATAAATTCAGTGAAATAAAAGGTAGAAAACATAATTGTATTTCTTTATAACATAATATTGCAAACAATAAAACTTTGATTCTCTCGTTTAATACACCTTCTTTGCTTTGTTTTGTTAAAATATATAAATAATAAAATATTTACGTATTGCACAAAGTACTATAAAACATATACTTATATGATAACAAAATCGTAGCTGCGGCCTCGGAACTTGCTTAGACTTGTCCGCCACTGATTGACAACAACCCTAATCTCGTAATAAACTGACGCCATAATTCTAAAAAATATTCTTACATTGAACCCTGACGATTACTGAATTAAATATAAATTATTTGCTACATCGACTTACGTATATAACGACCAGAACGTTAATTAAGAGTATCGCAGTTAGTATGTTTGTCATAGTGATGCTGACGATATCGTGTTACCGTTGTCCGGCCACGTACTGATCACCGAAGTACACTAACACCTGTATTTTATTATTTTTATAAAAAGCTATCCATGGATCAACGGCAGACAAAAGCTAAATTAATCGCTTTAATTACTGATGCCATACAGTCATATTGTCTTATCCCATCTCTGTGAATCTTTTATCCTCTCTCTCTCTCTCTCTCTCTCTCTCTCTCTCTCTCTCTCTCTCTCTCTCTCTCTCTCTCTCTCTCTCTCTCTCTTTCTCTCTCTATCTCCACGCGCGCGCGAGCGCGCACACACACACACACACACACACACCTATATCCATATATACATCTATGCTGCTAGCTTTTAAACCCGCAACGATATCAGATCTGATATCTGATCGGACGATCTGATATCGTCTGCACGGCTGTCAGCCATGGAATCAACCAAATTAATTGCCCCAGGAATACTTATAAACATATTTCGCATAACTACCTAAAAACGTGTATACGTATGTTTTATGTTAATTAGTAAGTCGAACATAATACAGG
This sequence comes from Magicicada septendecula, assembly GCA_034769895.1. Taxonomy (NCBI): domain Eukaryota; kingdom Metazoa; phylum Arthropoda; class Insecta; order Hemiptera; family Cicadidae; genus Magicicada; species Magicicada septendecula. The sequence continues at coordinate 417,398,524 of CM068372.1, read as the reverse complement.
ATACAACATTACATAATCCATATACAACAATTTAATATCTGAACTCCTTATATATCACGCCAGTCCCACTTTTATGTCCACGCCAGCTGAAGTATCTTGTCCCAGTCCAAAGCTTCTCTCAATAAATCGGGAACTTCTAGTCACTTTTATCGAAATTCCCTTAAAATTGGACATTTTAACATCCTTTACAAAATCATAAACATACATTTACTTCATCGTACTTCTACTTCATTTATTAGTAGGCCTACTTCATTAGTACTGCGTAGTGAACAAATGTAATTCTGATCTCGTAGCCAGGGTTTCAATTCAAATGAAGGAAATCAATATCCTCCATCAAATATGATTTATCTCTCATCTCCAGATTCGTTATTTTGTTCGTGCCATGATATCGTGTAGTCCAGAATCCAGAGTAATCAGAACTCTGTAATTTTTGCAGAGTAATTTATCACATTTCTCATGTATTAGCTGTAAATACTTTTTATTACTCATATAACAATATTTCTGGACTAAATATTTATTACACCGGGCTATTCGTTGGCAAAAATTGACACCGCTGACAACTGGTTCAACATATTCAAGCAGAAGACTGGTTTGAAGTATAAGAGACGAGAAGTACTCTTAAATAGTCGGGCTACAGGTCTAAACACAAAAACCTGCAACGTTCCGAGAGTCTCTCGCACCGAAAGCTGATGACATACCGGATCGCGTGTTGTTTCTGTGATGTCTACGGATCAGCTCCAATATCTATGGGGCGAGAGTCGCATAGATTTTACGTTAAAGGCACACTTGAGAATCTTCCATCATTTATTTTTCCTAATGTTTGTTTAGGGCAAAAAATATTTTTGCTTGGACAACTGTAACCTCAGATAAGCCAGGCCAAACCGTACATATATTTGGCTTATATATATTTTATTATTATACTATTACAAAAAAACTCTGTAATAATTTAAAATTTGTTTTCTGCACAACAATATCGAAGATTTTTTCGTTTTCTCTTCGACAGTGTGACTGAATTACTTTCGTTTGGTATTCACGGAATGCTGTTACACCTGCTTTGCTCCTTTCCAGATTTTCACAATTATTGTTGTTGCTGTATTTGTATACATCAACACGTATTTTTATATGCGGGTTGTGTGTGTGTGTGTGTGTGTGTGTGTGTGTGTGTGTGTGTGTGTGTGTGTGTTGTGTGAGAGAGAGAGAGAGAGAATTGTTATACTGTTAACTCATCGTGTTGTCGGCTATTTTCAGAGTCATATTATGACACACAACATTTGAAACCAGAATCTGCTTCGACTCACCAGCTACAACGTCTCACTTCGCCTCTGCCTTACACACATACAAACCAAAAACCAATTGTTTGTTTGATTCCTGAACAACTACAAATTAACACTTAACACAATACTGTATTAGATTTAATAATAAATTACCTAAGTAAAAGATTACAGAATCTCACACTAACATGATCTGGTCACATATTGCCAGAAGCTGTCCAAACGGCGGTTTTAAGTTATAAAACATAATAAAAGCTTTAAACTTAGAAATCTTTCAGCTCCTAAAATGTACGATATGGATCTTAAAGACAAAGAACACATAAACACAAAAACAATAATAAAAGCCGAAATAGTATCGAGTCAACTATTTTAGTTTCCTAGGTTGTACAATCTTTCTGAACAGAAAACTAGACACAGATAGGGCAGTAGAAAGATAATTTATACTTGAACAGGAGTACTATACGTGTGTGAAAGAATGAAAGTGTTTGCGACCAGAAACGAAATGAAACTCTATAATGCTGTGTCCGTTACCGCCTTTCTGTATGGGAGCTGAAGTTGGACACTAACTTAGCCGAATAAAAGAAGAACCCGAAGTGCATAAATGGAATTGTCAAGATCAGTACCCGGCTACACAAGATACAACAGAAAGGGAGGCTTCCAGGAATTCGATATATAAAGATTACAGTAGGAAACCGCTGATTATCAGCGACAGTGGTTCAGTCACGCCAATCGAATGGACCCGAGAGTTTACCTGGCAAAAGGTAGAAGTTTAGGGAGGTCTAAGAAACGAGTAAGACATCAAATTTTGGATTCAGAGTTGAGCAGCGACATTACACCACATCGTTACAGATCAAGATTCGCGATCTGTCTCTTGTCAGTAAAGAGCAGTGGAGGAGAACGAGATCCCGAGTTATTCGTGGCGAATAAAAGTGGTAATAATAACATTAAGGTCGGAAAAATTCGTGTCTCGAAAACTGTGTGTTTTGTGTTCCATCATTTCTGACGCAGGAAACTATTGTGAGGCATTCGCAAGATGTGTGCTACTGCGCGTGCGTGCGTGTCTTACACGTGACCATAAAACAGCGCACGCTTGAGAGAAAATTGTTGTTCGTATTCACCCATTGTTTTGATTCAGAATGTCGTAAATACTGTACGGTAACGTATAGGCAAATTGTATTGAAACAAGCGTATCAGTCGTTGCAAATGTATTAAATAATACTACATTATTCCTGTGAAATATACCGGCCTACTGATAACATTCAGTAAATATGTTTTTGTTAACCTTAGGCCTACCGCACACCGGCGATATTCGCTTCCTGGTCTGTTGGAATTCAAAATATTAATTCTTAAGCACACGAGCGACTGAAACGATAAAGAAGATGGAACCCATTATATCTTTTCGCCGACGCGACTGTCATTCGACTCCCTCCGGTGAAATAGGAACCAAGCAAATAAACTCGCTACCGCACACTACAAGCTAAAAAGTCTCAGCGACTCTTCTGTAGCAGGAACGAGGGGATGCGTGCATCTGTGCATTACTGTGTCTTGTCTAGCTAGATCAGGGGTCTCAACTTTTTGATGCCCCCCCTTTAAATTACTGTATGAACACACGCCCCCTTACCATAGAAATGACACACACATGCCATAGAAAACTGACATGCGTGCGCATGCTTGTATTAAGTACTAGCTTAAACTTCAGTGTTAATTTATGATGCTTGTGTTTTTACAAATTCAGATTGCTTGTGTATTCAGGTAACTCATATACAAAAATTAAATGGCTTTACAATAAAATATGTATACTTTTAAAAAATCACATTTATTTGAAGTTTTCTTAAATAAAGATTTTGAAGCTGAAACTTTATTGTTCCTGTGATTAAATTCTATGTGAGAAAGCTGGCACTCTTTGTCTTTGCAACTGTTTGTACATCGGCTGTGTGACTGAGCGACTGAGATGACTGCACATCCAGCCGAGCTCAGCATTTTGTACATCGGCTGTGTGACTGAGCGACTGAGATGACTGCACATCCAGCCGAGCTCAGCATTTTGTACATCGGCTGTGTGACTGAGCGACTGAGATGACTGCACATCCAGCCGAGCTCAGTATTTTGTACATCGGCTGTGTGACTGAGCGACTGAGATGACTGCACATCCAGCCGAGCTCAGCATTTTGTACATCGGCTGGGTGACTGAGCGACTGAGATGACTGCACATCCAGTCGAGCTCAGTATTTTGTACATCGGCTGTGTGACTGAGCGACTGAGATGACTGCACATCCAGCCGAGCTCAGCATTTTGTACATCGGCTGTGTGACTGAGCGACTGAGATGACTGCACATCCAGCCGAGCTCAGCATTTTGTACATCGGCTGTGTGACTGAGCGACTGAGATGACTGCACATCCAGCCGAGCTCAGCATTTTGTACATCGGCTGTGTGACTGAGCGACTGAGATGACTGCACATCCAGCCGAGCTCAGTATTTTGTACATCGGCTGTGTGACTGAGCGACTGAGATGACTGCACATCCAGCCGAGCTCAGCATTTTGTACATCGGCTGTGTGACTGAGCGACTGAGATGACTGCACATCCAGCCGAGCTCAGTATTTTGTACATCGGCTGTGTGACTGAGCGACTGAGATGACTGCACATCCAGCCGAGCTCAGTATTTTGTACATCGGCTGTGTGACTGAGCGACTGAGATGACTGCACATCCAGCCGAGCTCAGTATTTTTATTTGACATAAGCAAGCGAGGAAAATTCGGATTCGCAGAGATGTACATTGAGAAACAATTCGCTAAGTTCTGCATTTCGAGACCAAGTTGTTGATTCACAGGAAGATAGCTTAAACAAAAGATATCAATTCGGAAATCGACTTTCGTATGAAAATCATTTTACATTCTATTTGTCTGAGAATCAAGGTTCTTCCAATGTATTGCAGGTGAATAGTCTGCACCTGGAGGGAATCTGTATGTTACTTTTTTTTTATAATTCTTGTTTTTGAAAACCTTAAAACTCTGTTTTAAGATTATCTCCCCATCCCTCAGAACCATTTCTATAGTTAGTTGTTGCTGTTCACATACTAAATAACTGGATCATTCGAAGTAAATTTTAACAGATTAACCAAGATGAATAGACGGTCTTGCAGTTTATACCTCTTTAGGAGTCTCTGATTGGTAACGGAATAAATTAAAAAATGTCTACTTTTCCTATACCTTCATCTTCTTTGGATTACTCTAAACACTGTCACAGACATTACCCCCCACGAAGGGTGCAACCAGGATTGTCTCTCCGGGGGTTCTGTAATTGTTTAATTTTGTAAGTAAAACTACGAAGATTATAAGCGAGAGACTCGTTAATCGCTATGTATCATACGTATTTTGTTATAATCAGGAAGGTAAGTGTTACAAAGATTCTTGGGGATTAATTATGCCAACAATAATTAATTAATTATGTGATTATACTAATTTGCAAAAATGAGATCGTGTAATCACTCAATTAGGTTACTCATATCAACTGATTGAAGCTAAGTGATACGTTAGTTCTTTTATGTTAGCAAAATTACTGCATTGAGACTCTAATTATTGTATAAATTAATAAAACTACTATAAATCATTCAAGTGTCATTACTTTCTTGTTCTGAGGTAACTTTGACAATAATGAACGCATATATTCTGGATAAAATAAACACTTATTTAGTAACATCATCAAATAAAGAGACTTCAATATATAAATATGGATGATTCCCTGTAAATACATTCATAACAAGAACACATGTATATATATCAAATTACAATGCGAATCCAATACGTTGTTTGCTGGAAAACATACACATACATATATATAATACAATCGATATATAGAAAAACACAAATAGTCAAACAATAAATCTTATACTAATGCGTTCATTGCTTGCCTCAGATGAATAGCGTTAATTATATTTATCATATGCAATTTAAATACTCAAGGGGTGTTTCTTGAAAAGAGACAGGACAGTAGAGTTCTTATGATAAGAATAGCATAAAGATTACTTGTAAAGCGATTTATCCGATATTTCCATCGGTGTAACTCCTTCTCGTTGGTGGTCCATCTGTGTGAAGTTGCGTAGCTGTGACGTCACTAACACTCAACACACGCGGATCAGATTCACTCGCGCTGTGTGTATTTTCTGTTGATTCGGCTGTTACTGTTAGAGTTTATGAAATCATGTGTCGTGTGGGTAAGTTCATCATTAACTATGGTGTATATATCTGTCTGTCTATTGTTGAACTTCTTGTGTGTACATTAATGTATAGTGTCTTTGATACCGTGGTGTAATTGTTCCAAATTATATTGTATCGCTTCGCCGCACTGTACAACGTTACGATTTCGTTGTCCGGTAATACATTAACAATAGTTCTGCGCGTCGGTTATTGATGAAACTGCGATTGGTTAGTTCAGTTCTGAATTTGAGTATAATAAAGAACTCTAGAGTTATTAAGCACTGGCGTATGTCGCATGATTTAGTCGCTGTAGGTACACTATTACCGGATACTCGCCAATATCGAAATGTTTAAGTCACTTAATTATATACCGCGTAGCAGAGTTTCAAAGTCCCACTGCTGTCCGTATGTTAATCGAACTGTATTAAGACTTAGAAGAATGTATGAAGACTGTTTAAAGTATACGATTGAGAAATTTATAAGAAGACTGACGAAAATTATATGAAGACTGTCGAAAGTTATAAAAAGACTGTTGAAAATTATAAGTAGACTGTCCTCCCGCGTGCTCTGCAAACAGTTTTTATCAAGCATCGTTTACCACAATGCAATCTTCTGGAAGACACGCCTCAGGTCGAACATGATAGGACAGAAGAACTCCTACCCTTATGCAAGACTATCGTTCTTCACTTCTCATTCGACGTTCCCGTTGCCACGATGACGACGGTCCTCTCCACCTGTTCTCTGGGTAGATGCTGGGTTGTGATTGGGTATCCTGTCTCCCCACAAGTTCGCGTCGAAAGCCTCCGTACTCTTTTCCTGGAACAAGAGCAATTTCTCGGCTGTCGATCAGGTCTTTGTCTAAGCGTACTCCGGACCCTGCTGCTTGTTCTCACGCGAACAATGTGTCGTATTTCGTTATTGTTTCACTATCCTTGACCCTTTTCCGATCGCTATCCTGACGCAGCGTGTCGTCGTTTCCAAAACGGCACTCCTTCTCCCTGTCGTAAATATCAGTTGTCGCCAGTAAGACGTTCTCCCGCTGTGCACAAGTTCGATTCCATTCTTTAGATATCGATGTCAGTTCTCATACAGGGTAAATACTATTGTGTACTTACGCCCTTTTCTTACTACTGGTACACTTCAAATTACCCTTGCAGTGTGTCCGTCACAGTTTCTCTGTAAATTGGTACTTGACATAGTTTCTTTTATCTTGCACGTTGCAGGCTGTAAATCTCGGTTGAGTCGAGTCTGTCACGGGCAACCTTATTTCCCATTGTAAAGTTATGTGAAGCGTATTCGTATTGTCCGAAGCAAACGTTCAGTTGACACATCGTAAAACTGTTCTTTATTTATTGCTCGTGGCTCGTGTAGGGGTGTCTTGCTGTATGTAACGTCTTTTCGGTCATACTATTAAAAAATTTTAATTCCTGGTTGTTACAGTGTGGAAACATAGAGGTTACAGTAATAGATATGGTAAAATGTAACAAACTCACGAAACAACATCTTACATTACAATATAAATAAAATAAAACGACGCCAGACACCAGTAAACTGCCATCTTCTGGAGACGCTGATAGTAAAAATGTTTTGTTGGGAAATGTGATGCACATGGAGGACGACAGACTGCCCAAAACAATTCTTAGAGGAACAATATGTGGGCAAAGAAGGAAAAGAAGATCTAGAAGAAGAGTTACAGGTGTACAGGACGCAGAAGATGACCTCATGAGGATTGGAGGAGCGAGGTGTTTCGAGGCGGCTAGTCGGGGAGGCCAAGACTCATCGTGGCCTGTAGCGCCAGAGGAGTGAATGAATGACAGGCGCGGATCCACTGGTTGGTGGGGAAATCTCCACAAATGGTCACTACAGACGAACGTTTTTCCTCGTTTAATGTTTATATAATGGTTTGTGATTGTGAATATGATACAACATTCATATCACGTTATGTTGGTTCATGTTTTTATTCTAAAATTACTTTGAATACGTTAATTTATGTTTGATACATGCCATAAATGAGTAGTAACTGAAAGTGAATATTATTAAAAGAACACTGAACTGACAATCACAGATACGATGTTATATACTTGTACGTTAATAGCTGATAAGTGACACACTGTATTTTTATCTTCACTCGTTCCTATCATTTATAATTTAGATCTTTAACGAATGGTCCAGCTTTTCGTAATTCCCTGCCCCCGAAATCAACTATTCTCCACCCACCAAATTGCTTGCTGGATTCGCCCGTAGTTAGTGAAGGTAGTTACGAAAATTTCCGACACAAATAAGTAGGAAAATTAATTTAAAATGAGTACAAAAATCTACAAAGACTAGATAAGATAGGTAGTTAATTTAACTTTTCTGCCGATTTACAGTTTATAAAAAGCAACTGTCTACAAAAAATGTAGGTTATGTAAGGTTGGTCAAGCTAGTTAATCAAAATTCCAAATCGTTTTTTGCAAGAAACTGTTTGCAGACAAAAGTAATTTGTGCAAAAATCGCAGTACATAGGAATACGTACACTTGTTTTTGAGTTTTGTACAAAACCTGTAAACACTTATGTGCACAACTATCACACAATTTGCCTAATTATATGTATCGAACTTGCAGTCCTATAACCGATAAGATCCCATTCTTCTACCTCCTGACATACATAATTCAACAACATTATTTTTAGAAATATGTTTAAAATATTATTATTATAGTTCGCATGTGTGTGTGTGTGTGTGTGTGTGTGTGTGTGTGTGTGTGTGTGTGTGTGTGTGTTATTATTGTTGTTGTTTAACTGCGCTCATGTTTTTAAATGTAGATTTGAATGTTATGACCCGATTATGTAACCAATTATGCGCCTTATCTTACGAAAGTTAAAAACACTATTTATAGCTGTGAGTGTAGGGGCGTTGAACCCATGGCAATCAGGTTTATAGTGAATCGGGTCAATACACTACACTCTCCTATCGTGCTAATTGTTCCGAGGTGTTAACTGCCCCGACTGAATAAAAAAACACACGCACACGCACACACACACACACACACACACACACACGTGCCTTTCATTTGTGAGCCAACGACGGAACTAAATATTTTATTAACTTTTACAAATTAGTTCGTCAAATAGCTGGTCGTGTGTTAAAGAATCGTGGTTCCGTTTACAAAGCACCGCATACCTGAACTGATGACCACACGATGGCTCGCAGACTGCTACACTCGTAAAGTAATCAAAAGGTAAAATTTCGCTTCCTAATTTGCCATACGACATGATGACCAAGAACGTAGCTAAATCTATTGAGCCAGTCTACGTTAGATCGACTAAGAACAGATTATGATGGAAAACAGACAAATCCTTATGATAGCAACAGCCCTATTGTCTTGGTATTTTGGTTTAAGGGGGCTCGTACCTTAGTCCTAGAAACTCATTCACTTCAATTTTCTATTGTAGTGTATTCATTGTTCATAGTCTACATTCGACTTCAAAAATCGTATCTCATTTGCAATGTTGCGGTAAAATGAAACTCAACATACAGTAATCAGCTGATATAATAAATAGAACTGAATGTAAACATAAACACTGTAACAAAATCAGTTCTCGAGAAACTTTGGACACCAACGTACGTTTCACGTTCATTAATCAATGTCTACGAATTCGTTTTTGTAAATAGCGGCTGTTTTACTATATTGTGACCGCAAGTGCAGAGTGTATATGACCTGACGATGGTCTATGACCGAAATCGATCGAATTTAAGAATGTAATTAAAACTTTATTGCAAATCATATGTATGGTACGTTCAGGCTATGAACAATGAGTACACTACAATAGAAAATTGAGATTATAGGTACCATTAGTAAGCAATAACTGTGTGTATATTATAAATACGTCACATTATCATTAGTCACTCATTTCACTAAGCGATCGTATGATGCGACAAGAAAGTCATTTTTTCGCTGTTATTATCAGTTGTGTCAGTACACCAACGACCAAACATTTGAGATCGTGACCTTATTAAATGCAAATGAATTTTGTTCATGATGATACGTGGTTTAACGACAACGACGAGAAATATATCGGAACAAAAACAGAATATTCGTAAAAAAAATTATTTTTATAAATTTGTTGGGCCAGTCGTTTTTTTACTTTTGGCAAGCCATAATTTGATAGTGATGCTTTCCTTTTAATAGTATATTAGATACTATTAGACACTGAGGTCTGATTGAATTTCTATATTTTTTTCTCTCTTTAAGTCGATTGCAAACCAGCGGGTGGAATCTTATCGCAGTAAAATTAGTTGTTTCTAGCCGATCGGAATCAGTTTTTGACAGTAGGTCTCATTTCCTTATGAGAGAATCTCCATGAACGTTCATTGTTGGTATATAAGTATGAATATGAGACAAGAGGTCACTGCTACACCTGAAGACTACGTGGAGTTATTACGTCTACTACTGCTACTATTACTACTACTGCTACTACTACTACTACTAGTACTACTGCTAATACTACTACTACTACTACCACCACCACTACTACTACTACTACTACTAATAGACTACTACTACTACTAGTACTAGTACTTCTGCTACTACTACTAGTACTAGTACTTCTGCTGCTACTAGTACTTCTACTACTACTACTACTACTACTACTACTACTACTACTACTACTACTAAGTCTACTACTACTACTACTACTACTACTACTAGTACTACTACTACTACTACTACTACTACTACTACTACTACTACTACTACTTTATTGCTACCGCTACTGCTACCGCAGCTGCTGTTTGCATTGTTTGCAGTACCTGGTGAGTCATGGAACAAGACAGTGACTCCCGTTTATTCATATCATTGCAGAACATTTACGTTTGATAACAAATGATAATAAAAATACACATTTGGATAGAAATTTTTCTCTTATCAGTAGGAGTGTCTCTCATCAACACTAAAACCCCCTATTTAACGTTCCTATCTTATCATATTTTTGTTTGTGGAATTAAAGAGAAAACATACTTATTTATGTTAAAATTTATGACACCAATAAAAGTCTCGCCTGTTTTATATTACCGTCAATATATACGTAACATATTGTAAGCGGTATTGTTCTGTTCCCTTGAGACTAGTTTATGCTTTTACTGTACACCCGAGCGTCATCCACTTGCATTTTACAGTTTATTAATTTCATACTTTCACATGTTTACTGAGCAGCTATTCTTGTCCTGAATTACTCCATTTTATACACTCCAGTCTGTAGTATTACAAATTTAGTTTGTACATAATATACATAATATGAGCCGACTCATGTGGAAAAGCGATTCAAAAAATTAAATCCAAAAAAACACAATTTTGATTCCTCATTACTAGATGGAAAACGTTCGAATAAGGTAATTAAAGAATATAATCGCTCTTTATTGATGAGGAACAGTTTTCGTTTTGCTAACGACATAGTTTTAGTAACTGATGAATAAGCAGAAATAACAAAAAAATATTAAATGATTTCTGTCTGAAGGAAGACTGGCCTTAAGATAATTTTTTACTAAACCAAATCTCTGTCTGTGGATATGTGCGCAAATGTCAGCTGTTGGTTAAGAGAAGAAATTGAGGACAACTACTGCTTGAAAATAATTTATTTGTTTCCGGAAATCAGTTTGTGTAGACGCTACAAATCGAACTTACAAACACGTGAGCACCTGGGTAACGTAAAATACAAACAAGAGTGACGGGAAAAGTACATTTAAACTGGTTACGAAATCAAGATCGGCAGGAATAACTTGCCGAATTCCAAGGAGAACAACGAGTGGGGCGCTGACATAAGTGTTCAAAAGAAAAATCCAGTACCGTTAAAAAAATGTATTAACATGATAATGTTTTTAGGCTGGGGGTCATTCCACAAAATGCTTGATGCAAAATGTGTAACGTCATCGAAAAATATGTAACGCTCCAGGTGATGTTAACACTATATTTTTTCCACACTTTCGATTCCCCACAGTCTAGAAATCTTCGGTCTCTGTCGTTTTAACATGATAATGTTTGTTATATAGTAAATATATTTGTTATATAGTTATATAATATAAGTTATATATTAACATGATAATGTTTTTAGGCTGGGGGTCATTCCACAAAATGCTTGATGCAAAATGTGTAACGTCATCGAAAAATATGTAACGCTCCAGGTGATGTTAACACTATATTTTTTCCACACTTTCGATTCCCCACAGTCTAGAAATCTTCGGTCTCTGTCGTTTTAACATGATAATGTTTGTTATATAGTAAATATATTTGTTATATAGTTATATGATATAAGTTATATATTAACATGATAATGTTTTTAAGCTGGGGGTCATTCCACAAAATGCTTGATGCAAAATGTGTAACGTCATCGAAAAATATGTAACGCTCCAGGTGATGTTAACACTATATTTTTTCCACACTTTCGATTCCCCACAGTCTAGAAATCTTCGGTCTCTGTCGTTTTAACATGATAATGTTTGTTATATAGTAAATATATTTGTTATATAGTAAATATTTGTTATATAGTTATATAGAAAACATGATAATGTTTTCCACAAAATGCGTGATGACAAGACAGTGAGTCTTGGTGAGTCATGGAACAAGACAGTGACTCCCGTTTATTCATATCATTGCAGAACATTTACGTTTGATAACAAATGATAATAAAAATACACATTTGGATAGAAATTTTTCTCTTATCAGTAGGAGTGTCTCTCATCAACACTAAAACCCCCTATTTAACGTTCCTATCTTATCATATTTTTGTTTGTGGAATTAAAGAGAAAACATACTTATTTATGTTAAAATTTATGACACCAATAAAAGTCTCGCCTGTTTTATATTACCGTCAATATATACGTAACATATTGTAAGCGGTATTGTTCTGTTCCCTTGAGACTAGTTTATGCTTTTACTGTACACCCGAGCGTCATCCACTTGCATTTTACAGTTTATTAATTTCATACTTTCACATGTTTACTGAGCAGCTATTCTTGTCCTGAATTACTCCATTTTATACACTCCAGTCTGTAGTATTACAAATTTAGTTTGTACATAATATACATAATATGAGCCGACTCATGTGGAAAAGCGATTCAAAAAATTAAATCCAAAAAAACACAATTTTGATTCCTCATTACTAGATGGAAAACGTTCGAATAAGGTAATTAAAGAATATAATCGCTCTTTATTGATGAGGAACAGTTTTCGTTTTGCTAACGACATAGTTTTAGTAACTGATGAATAAGCAGAAATAACAAAAAAATATTAAATGATTTCTGTCTGAAGGAAGACTGGCCTTAAGATAATTTTTTACTAAACCAAATCTCTGTCTGTGGATATGTGCGCAAATGTCAGCTGTTGGTTAAGAGAAGAAATTGAGGACAACTACTGCTTGAAAATAATTTATTTGTTTCCGGAAATCAGTTTGTGTAGACGCTACAAATCGAACTTACAAACACGTGAGCACCTGGGTAACGTAAAATACAAACAAGAGTGACGGGAAAAGTACATTTAAACTGGTTACGAAATCAAGATCGGCAGGAATAACTTGCCGAATTCCAAGGAGAACAACGAGTGGGGCGCTGACATAAGTGTTCAAAAGAAAAATCCAGTACCGTTAAAAAAATGTATTAACATGATAATGTTTTTAGGCTGGGGGTCATTCCACAAAATGCTTGATGCAAAATGTGTAACGTCATCGAAAAATATGTAACGCTCCAGGTGATGTTAACACTATATTTTTTCCACACTTTCGATTCCCCACAGTCTAGAAATCTTCGGTCTCTGTCGTTTTAACATGATAATGTTTGTTATATAGTAAATATATTTGTTATATAGTTATATAATATAAGTTATATATTAACATGATAATGTTTTTAGGCTGGGGGTCATTCCACAAAATGCTTGATGCAAAATGTGTAACGTCATCGAAAAATATGTAACGCTCCAGGTGATGTTAACACTATATTTTTTCCACACTTTCGATTCCCCACAGTCTAGAAATCTTCGGTCTCTGTCGTTTTAACATGATAATGTTTGTTATATAGTAAATATATTTGTTATATAGTTATATGATATAAGTTATATATTAACATGATAATGTTTTTAAGCTGGGGGTCATTCCACAAAATGCTTGATGCAAAATGTGTAACGTCATCGAAAAATATGTAACGCTCCAGGTGATGTTAACACTATATTTTTTCCACACTTTCGATTCCCCACAGTCTAGAAATCTTCGGTCTCTGTCGTTTTAACATGATAATGTTTGTTATATAGTAAATATATTTGTTATATAGTAAATATTTGTTATATAGTTATATAGAAAACATGATAATGTTTTCCACAAAATGCGTGATGCAAAATGTGTAACATCATCGAAAAATGTAACGCTCCAGGTGATGTTAGTAATAAATAAATTTGGTCACAGTGAAATAAGATGCATATCAGTGTATATTGTTCAGTGTTAGTCGCGATGTCTTCCACTGAACGTGTGCGACGCCTGCGTCAACGACAACGTGAAGACAGGGATCGTGAAGAATTAAATGATTCCTGATGAATACTCCGTTTTCATCAAATACAACTGAAAATGAGAAAATTCGCGCGTTTCAAAACAAGAAACAAGAAGAAAAGAAACGAAAGAATGCTGCGATAGCCAAGCAATATCGCCAGTACAAGAGACTGAAAACTGAACAAACAGACGATATGGAACAGAAGAAATTAAACGCCGAGCGAATTAAACAATATCTGCTAATTGAACAGGAGAGTCTGCAGTTTATGCACATTATACGTTTCAAAAGCCTAAAAATATTATCATGCTTCGATGTTTCGGTTTCGTCGAAATTCTTCTTTTTGATGAACGCATGCTTCCTGTAATAAATACAGCTGTAACTGAAACAACGGCGATTAATGTTCCTTTATGTTCGGTGTCTTTTCCACTATATTGCTCGTAAACTTTCATGGTCTTCGTTAGTAAAAACCAACATTATTTTTCAATTTAACACGCGTCTTTTAATACCAAACGTTTCCCCCCATATTACTGTTAGGCATCCTCAGTGGCTCGACTGAGAGATAGCACAAAGTCTTGACCCACACCTACATAAGATTCAGAACTATTTTCCGCGAGTGATAAGAGAGGCGATATAAATTTACAAAAAATAAGAACAAACTTAATAACAGAGAACGATAGCTATAAGTTGCCGGGAGTGTGGAAACACCTTTCAAATAAGGTGGCAGGATGATCGTAATAAATAAAATGGAATATTTGTGTTGTATAAGTGGTAAAATGTTATTGTGATTAAATATTTCTGTTGTGTATGTATTATGTTTTAATTTCTAAAACAATAATTTATTGCAACTTTTATTTGTTACTGGACGGGAATACTTTGTTGTAATTATGGGCTTGTTTGTAACATTATGGGCGGGGCTTACTGTATAAATGGGGGTATTTACTGTATATCGCCCTCGTCGTGGTATGAACGAAACATTTGGTGTTTGAAGTAAAAAAAAGTGTGTTAATAGAAAGACAGTGTTGTTATTGTCTCTTCGACCGACAGTTCGGAGTCTGACGAATCCGGAACGGACATGTGAGGCGGGCGGAAGTCACAAGTGTAATAGAACATGCAGCAAAAAGTATATGGAAGTGGACAGGGCATGCTAGACAGTCGTTTGTCTATAGACATGAGACATACACATATGAGTACTCCAAACAGATATAGGCCTACAGGCAGACAAATGCCAAACGATCAAATTAGAACTGAGAACTAGCTTCATTCGTTCAATTATAGTGCCATAGCCATTAAAACCATAACTTTTCACTTGTGTTTTCATTATTTCAGTAGCCTTCAGTGTTTCTCTCCACTGCGGAAGCAATGTAATTGAACGAGCGAAGTGAGTTCTCAGATTTAACTCGACCGTTTGGCTGTTTGGGGTGTCTGACGATAACTTTGGAACTCTTCAACCGATTTTCGTAAAGTGCCCGTACTTTACCCTACATAACCGTATTGTTTTCGAGATTGATCCCCCAAAAATACGGGAACGGGAGGAAAAAGTGTGAGGGGATCCAAATTGTGATAAAATCGAAAAAGCCCTTGTTGGGTAACAAATTAAAGGTGATTTAAACCGCAATCTAAATAGTGTTCAATTTTTTAAAATTCCAAAATTTTATATGTCAGGGTCAAAAAAGTCGTGAAAATTTTGATAAAATCGCAAAGATTCATGTGGAGTATCAAATTAAAGATAATTTTAACTATCATCTAAATGTAGTGTTACGTTTTAGAAACTTTAAAATTTTAGGACCTCAGAGCCTGAAAAAGAAATCCATAATCTGATAAAATTGTGAAAATCCAGCAGCGTTTAGCAAAAGAATGTTTCGAATTTGTGTTTATTGTATGACTGTGCTCTCTACAATCGTTATATTACTAAAGAAACAGTCGAGAAATTGGGGCTTTAAAATTTTTTCCCGTAACTATAAAATTATCTAATATCGAAATGTATGTATTAATAAATGTACTTCGTTCAAAATAGCCCGCGAGCTCTGAAAACGACGTAAGTAAACTTGTGTAATTACACCAATTGTATTGTCAACGCAGCGGTTTCAACAAGAAGGTAATTTTCTTTGATATTTGTGTATACATACAGTATATGATTTCCGATGGTCCTAAGGAAGACCACTTTTGCTGAAATGTTTCGTTTCGACACAATTTCATGAACTGTCTTGTTTTGTGGTTTCAATGGACTCGACTGTTGCTTTCTGCTGCCTATATATTACATATTCTGGGCCTCGCGCTGCATTTTGTCATACGCAAGGGTACTTGACAAACGTCGTCAGGCACCTGGGCAACGTTCAGAACAATAATTGACTTCCCGCTATTGCGCTACTGGTAAGTGAGAGATGATATAATAATATGTGCCTGGATTATCTCGACTATCCACTGAGTTTCTGCTTGTGTACCGGCGACTAATCGTTGCCAATGGTCTGAAGTCGTTCATTCACTGAATGGACACTCCTCCAGTGTAGCAATGTTTGGAGTCACTCAGTGACTGCAATGAGGGTTACTCTCTCTCTCTCTCTCTCTCTCTCTCTCTCTCTCTCTCTCTCTCTCTCTCTCTCTCTCTCTCTCTCTCTCTCTCTCTCTCTCTCTCCCCCCCCCTCCCTTTCTATCTATCTATCTATGTATTTATTTATCTCTGTCTATCTATCTATCTATTTCTCTCTCTCTCTCTCTCTCTCTCTCTCTCTCTCTCTCTCTCTCTCTCTCTCTCTCTCTCTCTCTAACGTTAAATTTTTAGGTTTAGTCTAAGAATAGAATGCTCCGTTCGAATCGAGTTGTTGGGGTTTGAGGACCTCGGCGTAACGTCTGATCAATTAGTTTGTGCTTTGTACGGTTGTTGCCTTGGTCGCGCATGAACCAATGGCGAAGCGATTACAGTAACAGTGAGGCGATGCCCCCCGTACGGGTTTCTATTTATATGTGTGCTGGGCGGGTCTAACGTTTTTCATTGTATCTATAAACACACACACACACTTACTCAGGCGTGTGGTGTGTAATCTTTTTGTGCTGACTTTTGTTATCTAAATGTTACATAAAATTAAATAAACCGTCAGAAAGATAACACAAATCAGGAAACAACACAATTACTAGCTACAAAAGGGTCTAATCAAAACATTATCAAGCTGAATTATACATGTGAGTGTGAGTGTGTGTGTGTAACCGTTTTTTGGACCTCGATGATAATATTATGTTTCACTAATAAGTTGGGTTATCCGAACCTTAAGTAACCTATTATTTTACTTGACTGTTAATAACCCCAAAGTATTCATTTATTACCAAAACATAAGAATTCCATTAGCCAGGACTGCAGTATATTATAAGGCTATTAGTAACGTGAGTCTCGAACTCTCCTCGGAATTTCTTAAGTTTTCTGAAGATTAATAACTAGTCTTGATCTCTTTCTTTTGCGGTTCACTGTGTGGCGTAATTCTTTTGATATAATAAAGTCAAATTTTTCGAGACGTGTTAGCAGAAAGTCGTGTGTAATTTGATGTGGAATATTAGAACACACGGTGTTTGGATATTGTTTCAATCTTAGAAATGGAAAGAGATTGAAACCGACGTCTCGTTGCCAGGGCCGGATTAAGGTATCTTGGCGCCCCCCTCACCTCCCATAGGCTACTCTTACGTTTGTTTCCAAGGGGCTGAATGATGTTTTAAACAGCCTACAATATATTTCTTAGTTAGCAATATTTCAAATACCTTACTGTTTTAGGAAATAGTCTCAAGAATTGAAAACTGAGGCTATTTTTCAGAGATTGTTTTAGGGTTACACCTTCCACCATTTGTAGTTTGCATGGCTTTTATAAGGAAAAAATTAACTAAGTAGTTACAGAATTATAACAGTTTTATTAAGGGTACATTTATTATTTATTTATTAAGGGAAAGCACTTCTATTATTAATGTACAGTTTTACTATAAATTCTTGCAAACAGGCGCCTGTGTTCAAAATGAACTCAAATTTTTATCCTTGTAATTTATTACCAATTTTACATTTAGCTGTACAATTTTATTATTTTTTAGCTAAAATTTTGCGCCCCCCAAAGTGCCGCGCCCTAGGCTACATCCTACTCAGCCTAATGGTTAATCCGCCCCTCCTCCTTGCTGGCAGATTGTTTTGTTGTTTAAATGTAACGAAATATTGTAAAATTAAACATTTACAAGAGATCACAATTCTATGCGCTTCTTTCTCTGCACAGATTTTTTTTGCAAGGAGTAACATTATATAAACAAAAAAAATTTTGAGTATTATATCGGTAATTATTTCGAGTAATTACTTACATTAGTCTCAAAAAAGGAAGCACTAAGCCTACATAACGACCTGTTCGCTGTACTATGTGCAGGGTTGGTTCGTTCCCGCGGGTTTTAGTAAATTCCCGCCATTGGTCGCAATTGCGTTACTTGCATCGTTTCCACCTCCACACCTCCAACAATCACCTCCTCCCACTCCAACACCTCCGATGTTAAGCGTTGTACCTCCTTAAACTTTGTTCATTTTTTTTTTTTGGCTAAAGCTCATTTCCGAGTTTCAAATGCACAGCAAGGTAAGACTTTAGAATTAAAAGCTCCTGTTGATGGCAAAGCCAGATTTGATTTAAAGTTGCTATATGGCCAGTATCTCTTCCAGGCTAGAGATACTCGCTACTGTGTGGATTCTTATCTTTTAATTTTATTCTTCTTGGTAAGAAAAAGTAAACACCACAAAGCAAACGGGATGATTATAAACCACATTTTGTGGGATGTCATGACCTTGTCCAAATAAACATATCATACCTAATCTGATAAACATTGGTTATCTTCATATTCTCTACTTTCGAGGATTTAGGCTTTAGACCTGACACTGTTTACAGTGTCCATAATTTCTACATAAGGGTCCGCTTTTTGTATCGGTTCCGCTCTTTTGATATCTTCCTGCTACTTTTCGTTGTTTCAGAAACTGTTTTTTATAGCAATCGTTCTCAGTACATTCAGAATGTTCTCATTTCTTATAAAGCTAAGATTATCGCGTCATTATTCCATCATGTTTATATGTATGTTGTTTTAACTATGATTTTTTTATATTTAATATTTTTTGTACTGGTCGATACTTGACGTGCCTACATTTGTTATATGTTTCTAAACAAAAATTGGATGGATGACTGAATGGGGCCGGGGACTCTGTATACCCGTGAGGGTAAGAATTTGCTTCACGCTCCAGAGGGGTGCGACCTACACCCCAAACCTACGAACACATGAACACGAACAATAACTGATTTGCGGTCAATGTGACTTTATAATTCATTTGATGAAAAACGATGTTATTTAGTAAGATTGTATTGTACAAAAACTATAATTGAAAACTCTTCAGTGTTCCGTGTAGAGGATACGAGTAATACGTTTTAAATTAACAATTTTGCAGTAGAGTTACATCTTTTGATATTTGTTTACTGTAGAATTCTATTAACCGCGTTGGATGCTAGTTTACTTTGTTACCATGGAAACACGCCCGCAAAATGAAAAATTCAACGCAGTTTTTCTTTGCATTGCCCGTAGGTGTAGGTGACTGACTACACGGCAACTGCTACCTTATAAACGTCATGCATCAGATCCGCGGCCCACGTACAGTACGTATACTGACATTATTATTCCTCATGCAAAAGTTATGTTTAGCGCGCACGCCTACAGTACAAAGCGTGGACGGCATTTTTTGGTATATTTTCTATACGGCTGTTTTCAAGATTTGATTTAAAATTTCTCGAATTGTTTCTTTCTTAGTGACTCACTAACACGTTTATGATTCACAAGGAATTTACTGGATTTGAGGGGATAAATACTTATTATTTTCGCGAACCAAGCTAATCATTCAAGAAAGTGAAGATAAAATACAACGCTCGTTCTACGAAATACGTAATCTAGGTAAAGGATATAAATTACCACGTATCTACTACATATAAGAGGTATACGAATATAAAATTACCACAAAGAGATAAAATACCACAAAGAGGTAAAATTACAACGAGGTAAGAGGTAAAATACCACAAATTAATTAAGATTATGGCTTTCAAAGAACAGGAACCCAGTTAGATCTAAAATAAATATCGACAACCAAACACTGGTACGAATACTTTAAGTATTAAACAATATTATAAATTCTGATTGAGATACTGAAACACAAAATGTCAAATGACACGTGGAACCATAAACAGAACAGAGCCGAGTGCGACCAGATAGAAAAATTAAATTTTATAAAACGCTACGTGTCCTATTTTTAATGCATGAGATATGGGTTATAATTGTAAAAAAATTTAACAATATAGTCTCCCAATACAAAGTTTTCACGAGGCAAGAAAAGACACATGATAAATGACTGACTTTTAAATCGAGACATTCGCGATTAATTAAAATGCACGCTTATAGGCACTCGCCTAATTAATTAATGAAGCTCATAGGAAAAAAAAATGAAAAGAGTACGTAGAAAATATGAGTACCAGAAGACTATCTTAAACATGTTGTAAATTCAAAGCAAAAGGAATAAGGAATACCAAAGAAAAACGCGATCAGATACT
Organism: Magicicada septendecula; assembly: GCA_034769895.1. Classification (NCBI taxonomy): domain Eukaryota; kingdom Metazoa; phylum Arthropoda; class Insecta; order Hemiptera; family Cicadidae; genus Magicicada; species Magicicada septendecula. The sequence continues at coordinate 417,377,964 of CM068372.1, read as the reverse complement.
TGAAGACAGAACTGGGAAATACCCAAACCATGAAACGAAAATGGTAATGATGATGATTTACGTATTATAAAAAACGTGATTAGTGAATGAAAATGATATATAAAAAGATCAGCAAATTTTTTCTGAATCAAGGAAAGTTTTACCTGATCATGAATAATCAAATTAAAAATTTACAGGCATTGCACAAATTCAATGCACAGAGAAGGGCATTGAAAATGCTTCAATAAATCTAAAAAATAGTCTATATATATTTATGTTCATTCACCAATCAATGTATTCATTCTTCATTTACCAATGTACAGATTATAAGTTAAATGTAGTCGCATTCATAAACGAAGTTTTATATATGTACTACGTTATTGACAACAAAGATGTGGTTTCTATGAAAACTCACCGGTTCCCATTTTCGATCACGCACCAGCGATCGACCGCAAATGTGCGACAGGTCCTTATAAACATTTTCAATGTTAAAACTGTCCCTGTAACCCAAATATAAAGTCACTGTTTAAAGTAAAATTATTATTTTCTATTATTTGTGTGATGTAAAATTTCTATGTGTGAAATATCAAGTGTTCTCTGACTACAAAGTAGTTAACGAAGATACCTTGCAACATTATTCGTAATCCATTAATGTATTGAAGATATTTATTTAATTTTATGAAATACTGTACAAAAAATAAAACTGTGTGAAGATCATTTTATTCTTGATTGTATTTTATTTATTTAACGTAGATATCAAGTTAGTGTGAGGTGTAGAAATTTTTTGTTATACACGTTTGAATAGTAAATGAATTTATTTTGTATGCAATGTGAATAAACTGAATTATTTTTGTAACGTATAAAAATTACACAATTTTATAATGTTGTAGGGAACGCACTCATGGGAAATTCCCGAGCACTGTGGCTTGAGAGTCATTGGTTTGGGGGATTATGGACTTCCTCATTCGGGTGGAAGACCCTCCCTGGAAATTTGTTTTTCAAAATGAGTTACAATTAGGCCTAGAAACCAGAATTCCAAAAATACTAGGAGTTACAGGTTAATTTAATTATTTTCATTAAAACCAAACCAAACAAATGTTTGGGGCTTACCTGATCCTTACTTTGCTTATCTGTGATACAAATGAAGTAAACGGATAAAGATCTGGATATCAAGTGACACTCTGGTCTGTTTTCATTCTCCATTTTCCTTACCCCTTTCATGGATGGTATTTTACCTATTCTGACTCTTGACGTACCTTGATTTATCCATGATAACGCAGAAACTCTTTACTTACCAACCTCACCTGATTCATCAATGCATAGCAAGCTCTTTCGAAATGCACTTACAAAACCATTAAGTTGGAAAGAAGGTATAAACCTACAATATTATTTGGATGTGTGTGTGTTGATGATCATTTCATAGCACTTTTGGGCACATTTTTATTAGCAATAGAAAGTAATAAACACAACGGTTTCTATTAATTTGTATAGTTCAATAAACTTTTAAAAATTGCTCATCGTTGAATTGTAGAACTTTCTAAGATGAAGGCATTGAGATGTTTACGAAATTTTTATTATACAGGAAACTGCTTATCCAGGGAGACAGGTCGAACAACGCGAAGAACTTTCGTACCAGAAGCATTTCGTTCTCAGCCTCTGACTCGTTTCGTTCGTCTGCGCCCACTTCTTGTGCTGTCACGAGCTAAACAGATGTACACTGACATTAAAAAAAGTATCGAATTTCAATTCACACTATTTTGTGTATATAACAGCAACACCAATAGAATTAGTATTTCGTTACATTGCCTTGTGTAGGAATTACATTAATATAATTAACTTTTTATTAATTTATTTACAACAGCATTAAGAAATTATAATAAATTAAATTTCTCTTAAATTTTCCGGACTTAAAGCTTTTAAAGTTATACACCTAGGTCACATTTTCAGAAACTCTTACAAATCTGTTTCATATATTATGGAGAGAGAGCCACAAAAACCGACGTGTTTTCCCCATTAGTAACGAACTAAGAGATATTCGTCAAAATTTAAATAACGTATCGTTACTTAATCATATTTCAGAAGACTGTTGTGGTGCCAAAAATCATTTAATGTAAGCACAGTTTTCGTAAATTTAAATTAAATTAAAATTTTTGAAATTCGGTACTTTTATTTATAAAAAATGAGGCGCTCTTTATCCGCGTAATTTAATTTCGTTATATACTCGTACAGTACGTTATAAATGTTTCTTTAATAGATACTGCATTGCCTGCTAAGAAGCTGTTGAAGTGGACTGATTCTTGCAGATTATAATTTGATTACAGGAAAAATAGTTTACAACCATGTCGAAATAAATGAAGTATAACGTAGGAATTTCAAAAAAAGGCTGATTTCTACTGAGTCACTGAATCATTAAAGAACAACATTCATTTCAGATTGAACGCAGTTTATATTCTGACAAAAACCCCAAAGGTTTCACCAATTCTACGGTATTGCTTCTTCGACGGTTAACTTCTTCTAATAATATTTCTAATATTTAGTAATCATAATCGCTGAAGATTGCGTGTAAAATCATATAATCAGACTAGAGACTTGGTGATCGAAACTAAATGAGGCAAGGGATGGTTTGGATTATCAAACACGTGATATTCCTGCAACTGCGTATTGGAAATAAATATTAGAGCACTGTATTTACGCAGTGAGTTTTAGGGAATTAAATTCTAAAGTACAATAATCGAATTAATTATTTTGATAATCAAGATAGTCAAACTAGTCTGTATAAAAAAATTTGTTATACACTAGATAGCTCTATTTCATTCTAAATGTAAAAAGTAACATCAATTCTTTTCATTATACATACTTCATGAATGCATTAGTTAGCTTACTGTTCTAGTTTACACTTGGACGTCTGGTGCAACCAAACAGGTACAACAATCGAAGGCTAAGGGAATGCAATGGGAAGATGACATGAGAGACAAACAGCAAACAGCTATAAATGGACAAAGGAATGGTAGTTAAAATCGTTATTTAGAAATTTGAAAAATTTCTTTCTTTGTCTGTTTCCTGAAGAAGAATAATATACTAAATTGCTTGTGAAAATGGATATAATAAAAACACTGTAAACAAAATAGAAAATAAAATCAAATACAAAATAAAAACTGAACAATTAAGAATTAATCAAAATGAACAAAACAAAAATAATAACAACAATAAAAAATGGGCCACATTCACATACATAAATAATAAAATGACAAAGCTAATAAAACTGTTTAAGAACACAGACATTAAAATAACATACAAAACTAACAAAAATAATCTACAAAAACTAAATAAACCACACAACAAAGATAATACAACAACAAATGGTATATACAAAATTGAATGCCAAGATTGCAATAAATGTTACATAAGACAAACAAAAAAACAACTGAAAAAACGTTATTTTGAACACCTAAACGCATACAAAAAAACAGAAATATACAAATCTAATTTGGCCACACATGCAATAAACACTGGACATGAATTCCCAAACATAACCAACATGACACTAATAAAACACATACCATACAAAAGCACCATAATAAACATTTGGGAAAATTTACAAATATACAAACATGAAACACAAAACAAACTAATACCTGAACAAATACAAATCAATACAAAACACGACACAATTTTCAAAGCACTCAACATCGAAACACACACAAAATATTAATACATACACCACAATAATACCAATTTAAAGTACCAGAAGCCAACAGGAAGCCACAATAACAACCAGTCAACACACATGTACTTCACCAGACACAAAATCCAGAAGGCTGAGGATGGGTACACAATGGTACCCGAAACATGTTCCTAATAAGGAAAGAAATCTCTTGAGGTAAATTCATTATAAAAATTAAATATAATATATACATCAAGAAACGGACTGTAGCAAAAAGTGTTTGAATTTAATAATTATATTCATAATTGCTCAAAATTTTCTTGTTATTCTATATTAACATGTTATCACTATCATAATAGTTGGATTACTATCGAAACATATGTAATTTAAAAAACAAAATATATTCTTGTTAAAAGTTTCGTTTATTATTAATAATAATTTAATAATAAATTAAAATAAAATTAATCTGTTTCAATTAAAACAGTGAGGAAATTCTGTAGCTCAGTGAGCTTACCAGTTAATTAAACTATTAAGTGTTATCAACTTACACAGCACACGAATGAGACAATTACTACGAGTCTGCAACAGCAGCTGATGGAGGTGGTCATTGTGGAAGAACGTCTGGCGTACCCCAAGACAAAACCGACGCAACCACTGAAGAAGGGACCGACTTTCCGTGTTTATTTATTCTGATCTAATTCTCACATCCATACGCTCTTTGTTTCTCATTGCCTGCTCTCTCCATTTCTCTCTCTCTGTCTCTGGTTCTTTCATTTCGCTCTCATTCTGTGTGCTCACACAAAAACCTATCAACTAATCGCACTCGTACGTGACTGGAATAACAGCTACCGTGTTACGTTTGAAATTGTGCCGTAAAACAAGACCTGACGTTCTTATTTCCGAGTACAAAGCGAATTAGCGGTTTCACCGTGACGGAACATAGGGTATACGATGAAGATAGTTACGTATGGGGTCGTCTAAGATAAAACCGAAACATAAATATTGCATCAGCTTTCCGATACTAACAGACAGCTGTCCAAGACTAATCTTTGAAATACGTGAAACGGACTAGAATGATAACATTGCTGTGGAAATCGCGTTGTAACAAAGAAGTCTTTAGACGCGCAAGTGTTACGGCGTTCAGTGCCTCACAGATTCAGCGTACAGTGCAAACTATTCAGACTTCGACTGTAGCTGTGTCCCACTACCGTGATGAGGTTCCAACGAGAGGATACTGCGTTTGTAAATATGACCGGTCAACCGAAAATCAATATTTTCGATGGAATTTAGTTAACATTAGGCCTACTTAACTTTGGTGAGCTCAAGAGGAATCGACTGACATTTTCCACGATGGAAATTTAAATCGTTAAATGATATTATTTGTGGTGTCACTATGTCATCTGACGTTCGTCACTTGTGACGGACTCAGCACACTGTATACTAGGCCTAGGTTACTCGCGTCGATAACAAGTATTGACTCCTGTTTTATCAAAATCAGTGCAATTGCACCCAAAGACATGATCCTCCTTGTGCTTAATCGAGTATACAAACAAACGTTATACAGTCAAGCTGTGATTACCACAATAAATACCGCATAATTACGATAATTCATTTACTCTGTAATAATAATAATTTTATTATCATTATTACTATTATTTTAACCTTATTGTCTGGCATTTGATTTGTTCCACATGACATTCACAAGACAATGAACGCCGTATATAAAAATAGTCAAGATAAGACACAGGGCATTCATCATCATCAACCATGGCTCTAAAACCCTTGGTGGGTCTTGGCCTGCTCCAAGAGTCGATTCCATTCTTCCCTATTGCATGCCCTGGATTTCCAGTTTGTTTTGTTCAGCTTTCCGAGGTCCTCCTCTATTTGGTCTTTGAATCTACTTCGGGGTCTTCCCCTTTTTCTACTACCCATTGGTTTCTGGTAGAAAATATGTTTCGTAGGCTGCCCTTCCTCCATTCTCTCTATGTGTCCAATCCACCTTAGCCTGTATATTTTGATTATCCTCTTTGTAAAGATGGTATAGTTCATAATTATGGAGCCTGCGCCACATTCCATTTTCTTGTACTCCTCTAAATATTGTTCTTAGAATCCGTCTTTCACTGCAACCTAGAAGTCCCTCGCTATTTTTTGTCACTGTCCAGGTTTCTGAAGCATATAGCAGCACTGGCCTGATAAGTGTTTTGTAGATTTTGCATTTCGTGCTTCTAGAGGTGAAGCTAGATATCAGGTGCTTTTTTAATCCATAATATGTTTTATTTGCGAGATATATTCTTCTCCTTATTTCAGTGTTGATGTCGTTAGTGCTGTTTATCTAGGATCCAAGATAAATATTATGTATGCACTCTTTTACTGCCTCTATATTTTTTGTGCCTATTTCAAGGTTTTGAAGAGTTGGGTTTAATGGTAGTTTGCTGGCACCACAAGGCATTCATATAGTTTAAATTGCCACAGTTCACTTTTTGTTGTGTTAAATATATTAAAATTTTAACACATTTTAAATAATTTTAATTAATTCCAGCCTAATTAGGAATCCTCACCACCGAATCCAGGGACGAATTTACTGAGGGAAGGGTTTCTGGAAAACTACTCTATACACCGTCAAATGAACTACGAAAAGTAGTCAAATTCCTTCTTTCAAAATTTTCAAATACAGTTTATTGTTGTTCTTAAAATGAGTTTACCGCATTTATCAAGTGTTTTAAAAATAAAATTATGTTTAACTAATAATTATCCTGACCAGTCGATTATCTAGGATAATAGCTATACTAGTCGATTGTCTATAGCAATGATGGCCAACCTTTTTGAGCCAATTTTGTCAATCTGAACGAATGCATCCCACGTGAGAGAATTTCTTATAAATACTTTCTCCCCCCGTCTCACTCTCACTCTCTCTCATATATATGAGACATAAATTACAGGCGTATGGGCAAACGCTAACCTATGTTTAGCGATGTACGAGTATTAGTCTACTAAAACTAAGTCCAAACATGAATTATTGGCTTCAAACTGTATGGAATAGCTTTACTTTTAATATTTTTTCCATGGGTTTACTACTTTAACTTTATCGTGGTTTTCAGAATTATCATTTTATGGCAATATTGTGACTTTTGTTACGGACAAGCAATGTACTGATAGATGTTTCATTTGGACTTGAGGTAAATATTCTATTAACGTTTAAAACAAAAATATTTTCAGCTCTATATATTACGAAAGTAGGCTACATAGAAACTGCATAGCAAATATAAAGTCTACCTATATTGTTTTTTAGTGGAGTTTTTCTTACACGGTAATTTGAACTATATTTTAAATCCAGTACATGTGTTACACAACTGACAATATTGAAGTAAAAAAAATATTTACTTTGTATTACAGCGTGCAATTAATTGGCGTGTCGCAGGTTGACCACCACTGATGCAAAGCACACTTCTTTATATAGTAAAGAGCCTTAGGAAGCAACACAAGGGGATAGACAAAGAATGGAAGATGTCGTATTGTACTTCCTACGGAGGACGTGTAGAATATCAAGGCTAGTTTCTTCCTTACTTCAAACAAAGCAAGCAAGTTGAGAGTAAGGTCACAGAAGGAACAGACGACTGAAACGGTAGGGCATGATAAACGAATGGGCGTTTATCGTTGACCCCAAAAAACATTGGAACAATAACTACATCAAGAATGAAAAGAGGACAAATGCCAGAAGACTGGAAAAAGGCAGCTGGATAATGTAGAGTGGAGAGGTTGGAAAAGAGGGGTCTAAAACACAGCATTCCTGCTGGGCATATATAAAAAAAAAGTAAAATAATTTACTCTCTACAGCGCTGTGGAAAAGTTTTGCAGTAGGGGACTCCCTCACTGCCTCGTGGTTTATTCGTGTAATGCTTTCAGTAAATCGGTCAGTCTTAGCTCTATGTTCGATCGTGTCTGATGGAGATTCTGCTTCCGGATTGCTACGTTCATTTGGTCGCTAGCTGTCTTCAGAACAGAACCTTCCGCGTGAGAGTGAATAGGATCTGCTGGTGTACCTCAGGGAAGCGTTGTAGGTCTCCGGGCCGTGTTCGCCGTCGACACAGCAGTTATGCTATCGATAATAGCGCTGAAATGGCCGTTATCTGGCTACACGACCAGCAGGATTCTTACGTTGAGTAGGTGGAGAAGTGTGGAGGGTCGCCACTAACGAGGCCAAGAGCTCAGCTGTAGTCTTCTCCAGACTCAAATGGCTTCCTTCCTGACCATACATAGGCGATACTCCACTGCCTTGGTCTCCCGATGTGGCCTTCACCTCGACCGACGTCTCACCTGGCGGACACCTTCCGAGCAAGTAGCCTGCAAAAACTGCCCATCGTCTGTATCAACTCCGTCCCCTGCTCTGCAGCAAATCAGTGACCCGCTGCCTAGGCAAAATCATCGGCGCTACGTATGTGGCGCGATCCTTGTGTGGGGCTACTTGCGAAAGCTCCAGTCTCTCTTGGACCCAGTATTGGGCTGGGCCTGCAAAGCCCGCTTACCTTACTTCGAAACAAAGTAGTCGAGAATCTCTACATGTCCGTTCCCTGAATGCCAATGTACGGACACTTTCTACAAAGTTTTACCGCTGCTGTTCCCGCTTCCAGTGCAGTCCCCTCAATGTGTACTTGGCCAACACTTATCTGTGCCAGTATTATAACACTGTATTATACCATGTCTAATTGACCCCCTATGGCCGGTAGCAGGACACATCTAGGAACTCCCACAGTTGACATGTGTCACAAAGAAGTAACATTACGTGATTCTGTAAAAGCAGTACCAATCACACACATACACAAACACAAACAATATTTCTTCTTTTCTTCTTCTTCTCCACTTCCAAAATTAGGCTTGCAACCGGTTACGGTATCAATTGTCCTGCAGTCTCCCAATGTTCGACTTCCACTTGTGTGTGTGTGTGTGTGTGTGTGTGTGTGTGTGTGTGTGTGTGTGTGTGTGTGTGTGTGTGTGTGTGTGTGTGTGTGTGTGTGTGTGTGTGTGTGTGTGTGTGTGTGTGTTTTGATTAGTAATCTCTCTCTACGTGTACATTACATCATGAACATATATGTTAAATGTATTAGTCAAGAATTAATATTTTTAAGAATTTCTTGCATACTGTACTTTCTTATTCTGCGCTGATACTACAACAGTTCATTCCTGAAATTTCATTTTTTGAGGTTGAATTTCCCTTCCAATCTTCTTCGTTATTATGCAAGTTTCGTCTGCACACACAAGTGGATATTTAATCTATACAATATTTATTCACAGATTTCTACAGGAGGAACAAATTAATTAGTAGATCGATTTACTTCTTTAAAAAGTTGCAAATCTTTTAAAACAATTATTATTTTCGTCTCTATTTAAAATAAAGGTTCAGTTAAAGCATCGATTGTATCAGCTATGCATGTTGGGGAACTGTTATCGATAGCCAAGACTTTCTGAAGCCCTGCATGATTAATATTGCGAGGAACTGTGTGGAATATCAGAGTCTAATAAAATCAAAACGATCTCTCTGCCACGTTATATTGTAGTATATGTCACAGAAGAACATTGATTGCAGACGACATTGAAGAGCAGTTAATTCAAAATATTATGAAATATCCGTGCTTTTCATTACAAACAGATAAATCAATAGATGTTTCCAACGAATGTATGCATCTGTTAGATGTGTATGCGATTTATTAACTGTAGTATTAAATATGTTTGACGAAATTTGGATTTGCTTACAACTAAGAAAATGATAGAAAAAGGAAATTTAATAACATTAATTTTTTTTTTTTTTTTTGCTGTCCAGTTACTTAGAGTAGCAAACCTGTTTGAAATGCAATCGCTGTGGCAAGTGGGGGATATTCAATGGAATGGACATACTGAGAGGTGATTAAGAGGAGATGAAGTGAAGAAAAAAAAACAAACGTCAAAATAAATTCTAAAGTAAGTAAAAGAGGAAAGAAAACTTACAAAACTAATGGAAAAGGAAAATAAAATTTCTAGGCCGTAATGGCAGACATAATGGATTCATTTCTGAACCTTTTGTAAATGAAATCTGTTGGAAAAACATAGAGATGACGACCGAAGAATAAATACTCTTGGATGCCGTAAAGATGATGATGATAATGATAATGGTCCTGCTGGTGGAATCCGGTGAAAGAATGCCCAGCACAGAATTTCGTGAATACAATCACTGTTTTGAAATAAATGTTAACGATTACTGCGTTAGTAAAAAAAAGGAGGCTGGGAAAATATTTTAGTGTATTTGGGGCGGTAGGCGACTACTAAAGATTAATAACCAGTATCATTGCTGCGAGCCTGTATGATACGTCTTTCCAGTGGGCTGACACATGCAAGTAGCGTGTTATGACAGTTTGTTGCTGGCTTGATGGATAGTTTTGGTACAAAACCAATCTGTACCACGAGTGTGTACTTTAGATAAACGTTTAATGTAGATAACGACGCCGACTGGATAGTGTCATCCAACTCTCCTGCAGCGATCCGGTTATATCCAGTGATGTCCATCCTAAAGTTGAATGTTTAAAACTAAGTAGAAATAAGTAGAAGAAATCTAACTAAATCCTAACGTGCCTACATAATTATTTGCACATAACTTTATATGCCTACACAATCATATGTCAAATTAGAGGTTATATTCACAAAGAGAATTAAACGGTTGCGCACCATATATAGGCTAGACAATTCCACTTACTTGCCCAGCGAGGGTGTACGCATTCTCTTAAACAACGTCGGAGGTAAACGCCCTTTTCATCTGGTCCCTACCCATCTAGGGTGGTGTCAATCACCCGTGTCGGTAATTAACCTTATTTCTCGTACATTCTATGTGTCTTAACGTGTCCTTTCTATACCTGATATATCGTTCGTCCTTTCGTTCGTCAAGTCCACCCACTTCGTTTTAATGTTTAATTATATTATAAAATACATCTTCAAATTAGTTTTGATATTCATTAAATTATCTAAACCTTCCTCTCTTTCTTCAATATTTGTAACTCTTCTATAAGTCTTCTTTCAACAGCACCTTTAAAATTTCATAACTTTCAAGTGTATTAACAAATATGGAATCCCTTCTGTAAAATGTCTAGCGTATAATGAGCTATTTAATCTATTACTTTCTCCTCGTTTATGGTCAGACAGTCTCCACTTGAATTTTACGTCTAGTCTTGTCTAGAGTATTCTTTGTATTCAAATGTATAAACTCCGCTCTTTTATAACATTGGCATTTTTTCTATATTTTTATTTGTTATCTTATCAAATATTTTTTCACATTTTTATTGCTATATCTGCTCCATACTTTTCAAAACACTGTATGACTTTTCTTGTCCGTGTTCCTATATATATCAGTGACCTTACACAGTTCTTTTGTTTTGGCTCATCTTTAGTTTTTGTTCTTGTTAATATTTTATATCAGCTTATCGACAACATCCGTGTTATATTTGCTGTCCTTTACAATTCTGTTTATATTTTCAACTCCCTATCTTTTATTTGTATATCTTTTAAACACGTCTGCGCTCTAAAACAAAATGAATTTGTTGCCGCAATTATAAAATTGTCTATATGATCTGCCAATTTTGGACGTTGTAACCTGACTTTAAATATATTAGCCAAACGTGGATTAGATATGTTTAATCTTCGTTCCTAAACACTTCGTTGCCAGAAGAGTTCATTCACAGACCTTCATACTAAATGGGAACGATCAAACTAACGGGGTAATTTATAAACATGGTAGCTACAAACAAATAGCGTATAAATTTAGAAAACTTCTACAGTCAAAAAAAATAATGCTTATAGTTGCAAACGTAAGCGTTGCACACGTTTCAAAGCGTAACACGTCGTTGTCATATTTAAGTTTACTTAACAATTTTAAAAAGTAATAAAGAAAATATAGTGCTTAACCGATAATTATGTACGTAAGTTGTCGTAAATACTGCGCTTCACTTAATAAGCTTATCGGCAATTTGAAAACTAAATAAGAAAACGTTATGTCCACATGTCACTTGTCATTCATATTATGCAACAAAAAAATGTTTAATATAAAAGCTAATATTCTTTTCAAATGCGTCAATCTTTATACAGAGATAAATTCTGTAAACATCCGTAAAAATAACAGAATACAGTAGGATGGATTTGGATTAATCTGGACTTGGATTGCCCATACACGCGTTTATCACTAATTTTGTATAAATATTTTCAAGAACATTTATTAATATCTATTTTAAAACAACATAAACAAGTTTGTTTTAGAGAAACGATCTTGCTGGATAAAGCTATAACTTAAAATAGAGGAAACCTGCAGTCCTCTAATAAGTACTGAAGAACCATCGGTGATATCGCAAAATATATTCATACATTTATTACTCACATATTTTATCGCTTCGACTGAATCGTATTTTAATCATACCAGACTAATTGTTTTAACGAGCGAAGCGAGTTCTCAGTTTTTAACTCGGCCGTCTGTCTGTCTATCTATCTATTTTTGTCTATGTATCTGTATAATCAATTTTGAACGCATCAACCGATTTTCGTAAAATGGCATGCGTATCCATACTTTCATCGTAGAGAACCCTATCGTTATTGAGACTGATCTCTCTAACAAATACGGGGGTAGGAGATAAAAATGTGAGGGGTCAAAATTGTGAAAAAATCGCAAAAAGCAAATAAAATTAAAGGGAATTTAAAGCATGGTCTGAATATAGTGTTTTATTTTTTAACATTTCAAATTTTTTTAACGTCAGAGAGCAAAAAGTGGGTGAAAATTTTGAGAAAATAGCAAAAATTCATTTGAGGCATTAAATTAAAAACAATTGTTACTAACATCTGAATTTATCGTTAACGTTTGGAAATTTAAAAAATTTGGGACCCCCAGTGCCAAAAAAAAAAATTATAAAAATCCAGCGAGGTGCCAGATTAAAGGGAACTGTTACCCAAATCCGAATGTTTTAAATTTTTAGTGTTTTTATTGTATGATTAAGTCCAGTACTTAGAAATACTGGAGAATCTAAGAAATGCCTTTTCGATCATAGATTTGGTGAAGGGAAAACCCTGACTTTTACCTCCCTACAGTGGAGAGGAGTCAACGATTGTATACACTAGCTTACTGGTGTACCCAATCGGCTAACGAAACCAGGGACCGAATATCTCCCGGGATAAGGAGAGCCCCTACACCAAGTGTCAATGGCTTCCTCGGAGGGCAGAACAGCAAGTGTTGATTAGGGTACACTCTTGCCCTCGAGGTGAGAGATCACCTCAGAAGGTGGTCGAGCCACAAGGTGGCCAACGGCATAGGATGGGAAAGGCAAACGGAAACCACTCCATTAAAGGTCTTAAAGACATTTTTTGTATTAGTTCTTCTGTACAAAACAATCTGCGGATTGCTAACTAACGAAGATTATATGACTGCGTGCTCTACAATTATTATTTAGTAAAGAAATCGAAATTTTTGTAATTTTCCCATATTTGAAAAATTATCTAATATCGAAATGTTTGTAATAATAAATGTACTTATTAAGAAGTGATGATAAAATATATCAAAGTATATAAAATATAACAGAAACAGTGAGAAAAAGAAGACTAGTATTTTTGGACATTTATATAGAATGGACGACAATAGGTTAACAAAACAGATTTTCAAATATCTATGGGAAAAGCAGTCAACATCAGTCAAGCAGTTGGATTAAAGAAGTCAAAAAGGATTTAGAAAAAAAATAATATAAACGCAGAAGAAGCAATTGAAAGAGAAGTTTTTTGGGCAAAAGTGTTAAAAATGGAAGGAGTCCAGGGTAGGAGAGAGAAAAACGCAGGTTTAAAGTGGATTGAAGACAGGAAGAAGAGACATAGTGAAAAGATGAAAGAATATTGGAGAAAAAGAAAAGAACAAGGAATAAAGAATTGAAATTGGGATGTGGTCCTCAGATGGCCGGTACAAATAGAAAAATATACTTCTATCAATAGTGAGCGAGTACTGCAGCATAGTAGACCTAATTACTAACAGAACGAGACTTGCGTGGTTGTACAAACCAAAATCTTAACTGTAGCGCCTGTTCCTGTCTGTGCACGATGTTGGCGGATTGATTACAACAAGCTACATATTTCGCCCGCCATTAGACAGCACTGGATTCCATCACATGCGGCTCAAAATCTTGCCCAAACTACATGCAAATGGACACTTTATCAACCTGACTTCCGGTGAACGTAACTTTATCCTATCTGACTGTGCATTATAAGTTTGTTAAAGCGTTTTAAAATTATTTATAGCTAAAGATATAATTAATTTTTTAAAGATAATAATTATATATTACGTTAAAGATAATATTTTACAACACAATAGCTCTGCAAAAACAGTAAGAACTGGAAAATGTGAAATAAACTTAGTAATGTAATGTTTTACTAAGTCCTATAATTTGTTTAATTATTAATTTAGTTTCGTGCAGAACTACCAATAATTTTACTGCTAGCCACCAGTGCTTAAAATGCTATTTTCTTGTCAAAACGTTTCTCTGGAATTAATTATTAAGAGATATAATTTCTAAATCAGTATCATCTGCGATTAGTTTCGTTAAGTATGGTAAGACGAAAAAGACAAAAAGAAATATATAGTGAAAGTTACAATAACGTGCATGTCACCTAATCGAGTAATAATTATAGGATTACACCATAAATTCTAATAACCTTGTGTGATTCAAACAAAAGCGGATTCTAACTAGTGAGTTCCACGACTGTTTTCATTATAATATTTTAATTGCGTTGTTCATTACAATTTTTCTATAATCTCATCATTATTATTATTATTATAAGTAGGGAAAGTAGAAGTTCACAGAGAAGCCAAGGCCCATACTATGTCTCGGTGTAAGAATGTACCAGTAACGCGAAGGCAATATGAGCAGACTGATCGCAAACATGGAAAGATTAATTTTTTTATAACACAATTTCTAACTGGTCACGACCTGTTCCGGACTTACCTATATAGGATGGGGAAAGTACACAGACCAGATTGCATTTTCTGTAAACAGGAACTAGGCGATGTACGCCACACGTTTTTCACCTGCGATAGATGGAAAGAGGAGAGACAAACTATGGAGAATGTAGTGGGATAGATCACGCCCGAAAATATCATCGGACTGATGCTAGAGAGCCAACACCTTTGGGATGAGGTAGCAGCCTACATAGAGAAGATTCAAGGCAAAAGAAGGACACAGAAAATGATCTTGTTTGGGCCGCTGACAGAATAGCAGAAAGCAGGTAACATGGACCCGCTGATGGTTTAATACAGGTGAACGTCCACGTTTACATATATCCTTTTGAAAAGACAGAGTACACGAACCTAAACACCAAAGATTCAAACTCAACTATGAGGACCAAGCACGGTGACATCAAAAGAGCTCAAAAGTTCAAGTTCTTACATAAGATTCTGACTCCGAGCCTCAATGAGAAAATAATAATTGAAAGAAGAGCGATAAATTTGGAAATAGCGTTTATATTATGCCAAAATACTTACAAAGACAAATCACTATCCTACCAGACACTACAACATCGGAATAGTTATAGCCGGCATGGACAATAGCTAGTACACGACTTTCGTCAACAGAGAAGAAAGAAAGGTAATTTATAAGAAAAATTCTGAGATCCAGAAAAGTAACACAAAATGATTTTACATCTCATCTGAGACGAAACCAAGATTCGTATGAAACGTCTGAGAAAATCTCGACGACGATAAAGAAAGACGAATGGCTTTCTCTGGAGAATACAATGGCGCAAGTACGATGGGTGAAAGACATCCATCAGGACCTAGAAGGATGAGGAACTAGGGAAGAATGTGTAGGAAAGAGAGACGTGTTCAGGAGGAACGCAGCGGAGGTGAAGGAATAGAAACCAAGAAGAACCAGAATTGTGTTATCCGAAGAAGAACAACAAGGAAGAGCGAGCCAGGAGAATGAAGGAATACAGGCAATAGGAAAAAGAACTTCAGAAAACGAAGGAAGTTTGAATCGCAGCTCATACGTGTCTGAAACGAGCCAAGGAGGAAAGAAAGGGTTGTAATTTTTGGTACTATTTTTACATTATTATCTGGTTAGTGAGGGTTCCATATACCTGTGAGAGACTCAGTACCACACGCACCACGGGTATATGCGGGGAGGGTACAAAACCAGTCGAAAGACTGAAGGACAACGAGTGAGGGTTCCAAGGCTTGGTTAGTCACCTCCTTAAAACCATATGCGCTGTATAAGTAATAGTATAAACTAGTCACTTAGGCACGTGGGCGCACTGTGCAGTAGGATAAGCGTACCGCGTGAGATTACAGTCCAAAATCACACTCCGATAACCTCTACCATACACCCACAAGAGAATGAGATAAATTTTGAATTATTTAAACAGTGATGTGGATACAGTAAATTTGGACCCAATCCAGGCTAACTCCGATAGCGGTGACGTTGCGTAAAGTGATAGAACGAACAACAGATGTTAACGAACCAGAATACCGTATGTGAGCGTGTGGGTGCGATAAACGTCACCGCCACGCTTTTATCGAGAACTATACACCGTAGCAGGTATAGTAGCCGCGGTCTAAACGTTGTAACGTTACATAACCCAGTCCCAAAAATGATAACTTAATCACCCCACCATAAAGGTCAGAAATGGGTATAATATACCTAGCTCTAAATTACTTTATATCACAAAACATTATAAACTATACTTAATTGATATAAAGTGTACAAAGTGAGTTATAGTGTACCCAGTGAGTAAATAAGTGACTTTAAAGGGAGCATCTCACATACTTATGCTGTAGATGTAGAAACAATTGATTATAATAGTAGACTATATTGCTACTAACCAATTATGTGTTTTGTTTAAATACTGTATGATTTGTATTGTGTAGGCAACTAAAATTTAGTACCTAGGTTTAATTTTATATTTAATAGAATAATTATGTTTGAATATAAAATAACCCAGGGTTAAATATAAAAGAGTTAAATATAAAATAATAATAAAAAATAAAATAATACTGTATGAGTAAAATGGCAGAAGAAAATAGTTCAGTGTAAGGATACTATAAGAAATTAATAAATAATATATAAATTCAATTAAAGGAAATAAAAATATTAAAGACCTATATCTAAGGTTATGAGAAAATAAACGGAAAACCCTTATATAAATCAAATTGAATAATAAACCAAAGTTAAAAAGAATTATTTTTCTATAAATAAGAAATAAATTTATAATAATTAAAAACAGCCTATATACTCAAAAGTATATAGATGCACCAATAAAAAATGATATAAAAATGATTGGTTACTAAGAGTAATCATATAACAATATATGAATTAATTGTTAAAACGATTGGAAACCGTTCGTTTGAGAAAAAGTGTAATGCCATAAAAAATTTAATAAAACCATACAAAAAACTTTCGGAAACAGTGCCAAATTGAATAAAAATTAACTCGTAGTATCCACCTTATGTTCGAACTCCTTCAGATATCAACTTTAACGTGCTTTACTCGATTAAAAAATGAAATAACCAATTACCAGATCAGGCCTAGCTGAACCGCACTTCGAGATTTTGGCGAGATTGTATCTTATGGACATTCAACGAAATTACAAAACAGCTATAACTCCAACACTAGAAACAGCTCCATTCAAGTAAACACTTCGAGAAAAGAGGTAAAATAAACTTTATTAATAATTGTTAACCAAGAAATCCTCATGTCGAATCGCTGTGCAGTTCCAATATTTCGTAAATGATTCCATGTGTATAATAAAGACATAATCTGTACTCTAGCGGACAAATCCGGAACTACATACTACGAAAAAAAACAAAAATTCGAAATTTATTATTTTTCTCTTGTAAAGCGTAGTATATAATTATTCATTTCTGACCGTCTCATAACACAAAGAACTTACCCTTAACCCTGGGGAAATTAATAAAATGAATTATTTATTGTTTAATGTCTAATCAAGGATAAAATTATAAAAAATATATATATATTTTATTATAATTCAAATGTTTACCTAATTAAATCGATCCAATGTATTGTTGACAGAAAAAATCGATTATAATACTTGTGTACTGGAAGAAGAGGAAATCAGTGTATTACATAAATAAATACTCTGAATATTTTATTATAAATAATCAAACGTGTATTCTTTATTGTAGAGGGTAGTTGTTACAGATTTTCAGGAAGCCAAGAAGAGGACGATCCGCCGGGGAGTATCACCGAACAGTGGTGTTTGTTTAACCTAACATTTTGAGGTCGATGTCAAAATCAGCTGGTCTTATGAACAGCGAATATTTAAAAATAAGTAATTGTATACTCCGGGCGTAACAACTTTGTTCTTACTCTCTCTTCTAACTAAGATTAAACAACTTCATTAATCTCTCCCAAATCACACACACTCGATTTCGGTTTTGTTTGGTAAACATCAAATTCAATTGCTTTGAACATTAGTAAATATAATTCATAAGTGACGATCGCAAAAAGGTACTCTGACCGCTCCGAGACTTTCAAAAGACGGACGTTCCACCTTGAAGATTACGTTACAAAATGGCGCTCAACGTAAAAGGGCTGTAATTAGAAAAGAATTTTGAGATATTCAACAAAATAATGTACCAAAAAACTTAATTATCGTCGGCAGTTATGAGAAAACAAGAAATGCATAATACCAGAGGCAGATCGAAGAAGAGGGCAGAAGAAAAGGAGAAGGAAGAAGATGGACAGGAACGAGAGATAGAAATAGTTACGGACAATGAAATGGAACAACAAATGGGTGATAAAGAAGAAACCGACGTAATCACAGACACGGAAAAGGAAATAGTCGAAGAGGATGCTCAAGGGGATCAACTAGATAGATCTGCCCAAAAAGAAGACATGAGCATGCATGAGATGTTGAGAATAATATTGGAAAACTCAAAAGAACAGTTTAGGAAACAGGAGGAGAAATTTGACAAAATAGATGAAAACTCAAGGAAACAAAATGAAACCTTGAGCGAGAAATTTAATAAAATAGATGAAAATTTTAGAAAACAGGAGGAAAACTCAAAGCAAACCAAGGAGGAAAATAAAGAGAACTTTAGGAAACAGGAGGAACAAAACAGACAAACCAATGAGAAAATAGATAGTATTCAAGAAAGCCAAGAAGAGGACGATCCGCCGGGGAGTATCACCGAACAGTGGTGTTTGTTTAACCTAACATTTTGAGGTCGATGTCAAAATCAGCTGGTCTTATGAACAGCGAATATTTAAAAATAAGTAATTGTATACTCCGGGTATAACAACTTTGTTCTTACTCTCTCTTCTAACTAAGATTAAACAACTTCATTAATCTCTCCCAAATCACACACACTCGATTTCGGTTTTGTTTGGTAAACATCAAATTCAGTTGCTTTGAACATTAGTAAATATAATTCATAAGTGACGATCGCAAAAAGGTACTCTGACCGCTCCGAGACTTTCAAAAGACGGACGTTCCACCTTGAAGAATACGTTACAACGTGTACAGTCAGAATGCTTTGATGTAATAATGTGTTTTGTGATTGTCCCGTTACTAAAATCACATCGAGTCCACGTGGACGCGGCGTTTCCATAATAGTATTCGTCAACTGCAGTTTATTATCTTCAATGAAGCCGGTCCATCGTGTCGTGATTCTGCTGTTGATATAGCCTTAGTTTAAGTCATGTGCACAAATGTCTCAAGTGGAGATGAATTATTTACAACTGGTAACGGTTGCTTTTGATTGCCAATTTAAAACAGACAGCTACGCGTATACTGTACGCTGACTGTTTACAAAACATTGGTTTTCCATGTAAACGCCAAAACGGCTCCAAGCTTCCGTGGATTATCTCTAAACTTGGGGGTGCCCAGTGATGCAACCTCAAATTTACATTCAACCTTCCCCGATCTCACGCTGCTAGTTCGTTCAGCGAGGAGGCACATCTTTAAATTCCAAGTGCTGGGTGCTGGAAACATATGACCGCAAGAAAACGGAACTGCTGAGATAGAGATGCAATTCGTTTGCTTAGACAATCGGTGCACCGTTAATCAGTTTCTGTTTCTGTTTTTGAGTAATTTTAAGTAGCGTATAATTGTACTAGAAATGGGCAGGGCTTGATTTCACGGGGAACGCGCCGGAACGGCATTCCGGAACCTCTTGGATCCAAAAATAAATTACCAAAAAAATATATATGAAAATCAAAACCTAATTATTACGAAAATTTACTACTACTTTTTAAATTGTGCCCCTCATCAGCCCCACTGCAAAACTAAACATTTGTTTTTCTAATAAGTCTAGTTTCATTCTATACATTCGATTTTGTATACCTCAAACTGGTACGGATGGCCCAATTAATCTGTCCTTAGATTTGGTTGAACTTGACAGTGTTACCGCTAAGGGCATATTTGACTGTACGATTGACTTCTTTCACTTTTACGGGATGACAGACTCGTTTTAAGTAATAATTTAATAAGCTTGACATGCGATGGTTTCTGCTGTGATGATTGGAAACAAGAAGGGTGTTGGAGCATTATTCAGAGAAAAATTTCCGTCTCTTATTGTGTGGGACTGTGCTAATCATAAACTTGAACTTTCAGTATCTCCTGCAGTAAAGTCAGTTTCAGGAATTAACAGCTTTAAATTTTTTGTCGATAAGTTATGTTTTATATCATGCTTCGCCAAAAAAACACCAGGGAACTACAAGTGTGTGCGAGCTTGCTGGAAACTGAATCGCTAAAAATTAGAAGAATTATGAGCACACGTTTGGTTGCATCTAGTATAAGTACGCGTATATCTACAGAAGTATATTTTATATTTAAAATTTGTGTCTGTACAACTTTTGTATTAATGCGTTCCGGCACCTATAATTTTATAAACCAACCACTGGAAATGGGAATCGTCAATCAGGAAAACCGCAGGTTTGGAATCTGGTCTTCTGTATATAGCTTAATGATACATTCATAGTGTTACGTGTTGGACTGTTTTAAAAAAGTCTTACATTTACTGTTAGTGAAGCCAGTTCTCGGTTGTTTAGTCGCCCGTTTGTCTGTCTACATGTCTATCTATCTATTTGGGGTATGCCTCACAAAAACATTTCAACGCATCAACCGATTTCGTAAAGCTTGGCACGCATGTCCATACTTTTACCCAACACAACCCTATTGATTTGATATAGATCCCTACAAAAATACGAGGAGGTCTAAATTTTCGAAACAAAATCCCAGAAGTCTGTGTAAGATATCAAATAAGAAAATTTTAACCAAAATATGAATTTAGTGTTCATTTTTAAAAATTTCAAAATTTTTGGCCGCTGGGGGCCAAAAAGTGGGTGAAAATGTTTATAAAATCGCAAAGATACACGTGGAATATCAAATTAAAGTGAATTTAAACCACAATTTAAATATAGTGTTAATTTTTTAAAATTAAAAAGTTTTTGATGTCAGGGGTGAAATTTTTTGTAATAATAAATACAGTAATGTATTTCGTTCCAAATAGTGAACGAGTTCTGCAGCTCAGAGAGCTTACTACAGCCTATAGCTGAAATACGTAGCGACATCTATAGCTTAGTGATTGAATTAAACTTTTTAGTTTGTTGTAAGATTCATATTTTTTATGAACACCCGAGACTTTCCAAATATATCTGTCAATTCATTCATTGTACCACCTGTTTGAAATTTACGTGTCACGTTTGAAAATGGACAAAATCAAACATTGTGCTGGGACTGAATTCTTTGTTTAAAACGTTCTATCGTCGATTGAAATTCACTGCGAAACGGTAAATATGTCAGGAGATGCCTTAAAAAACAACGGTTTGTTAGTGGGGACTCGAGTTTAAACGTGGTGATATGGATATTGAACATGATCCCTGCAGTGGACGCCCAAACAATGCAACAACTTCAAATGCGGCACCCACCTTGTACAAAGTTTTGTCATAGCAAATTCTTGAGTTAAAATATGATATACACGCTCATGAGATACCTGGGATCTCAACACTGTTACAAGGGATCTCAATCACCGGTCTTCGAACACCGTGTATGACATGTTTTAATGATATCTGGAGTTGTTGCAATTTTGGTGATCCCCTTCAGTGCTCGAAAACCACGTTTAAACTGGAGCGCCCACTTACAAACCTTTGTTTTTGAATGCGCAGCTTCTCCTACCACACTCACCATTTCGCTATGAGTTTTCGTCTGCGGTACATCTTTTGTAACAAAGAATTCAATCACAACAGAATGTCTAATCCTGTCCATTTTCGAAAATATTCATACCACGTAAACTTCTAACAGCTAGTTAACAATGAATAAATTGATAGATACATCTGAAAATTAAGAGGTAACACGAAATATGAATCTTTCAACGAGCTAAACATATCATTTCTACCGCTAAGCTACAGGGGACGTTCTGCGAACTTTTCACTCAACCTTTGTGCAATTATTAAGCACCGTCTTTAACTTACATCCCGCCGGGATGTAAGTTAAATTTTTGGGTTATGTTTTGGGTTTGGATTTGGAGGTAAGGTTTCAATTGAGTGGAGCGAAACAGAGAACTATTTTTAATATAAAACAAACGCTTTTATTTTTTATTAATCTCACAGCTGATAACATCAAAATATCAATTACAATACTGAAAGTAATAGTGTTAGTTTTCGATAATCGAAATCAACTTATTCTTCATTTTCTTATCGCGTATTCATTTACAGTATCATTTCTACTATGTCACTGTTGCGTTCAGTATTCAGTATAACCAGATACTACAGTCTTTATTGTATTACGCTTGATATTGAATAATTTTTTATAATTTTTAAATTAAAAATAATCTATCACTATCAGCGACGATGACCGGTAATATTCTGTAAACACGTGAAGCAATCGATAAATTTTAAAATATTATAATTAAGTTATTTTTTAAGCAAATACGTCTGTTGTTTTTGAACCTAGACTTATAAATTTGTATGAAATATGAAAATTCGATTACGTAACCAAGTCCCAGAAGCCGTCCCAAAGTCTTGCACTCCCAACTCCCCCCCCCCACACAAGTCACTGCTGTTAACCTTACTGTTATTAGTGCTGTTATTTACCGTGTTTCAGTTTCTGTCTGTGGTATTATTAATAACTTTGTTATTAATTTTGACATATCGTAAACTGATAAAATATAATGTTGAATTAACTCAACAGAAGATCCAACATGTAGCCGGCTCGTCTGTCGTTAAATCTGGTGATTTTGATGACGCAAGTTAGAGACACATTACTGACTTTGAAAGAAAAGAAAAGGAACCGTCGACGTGGGGTAAATGATAACGAGCAAACAACCTTTGAAAACGTAGGTTTAGAAGGATTTGATCAAAGCACGCCAAACATAGAAGGAGATTAAAGAAAAGCCGAGTAAACACGTAAGCTGACCCCTTGAGAAAGTAATGATGTGTGTTTTGTACGGATGACGTCAAAGCAGCCACTGAATACTAAACACTGTATGTAACACGGTGTCACTTAACCAAAATAATATCCTTCCTTAAAATAAGCGTTATGTTTGGGTAACTCGTTTACAATTAATTAAAAATCAGAAATAGTCTCGTATAATCCCTACACAGTCGCCAGGTGTTGCTGAAATGAAAAACAAAACAATGCGAAACAATTTTTTTAAGTTATTTAGAGCGTTTATTCGAGAAATAACCGTCGATAAATATTAAAAGTAGATTTAGATCACAGTCTATTCGCCATCGTCTTCAGGTGTTACAAAAATTTATTAAATTAATTTACTAAATGTTAAAAATCCATCTTGCACTTCTCAGTCAGGTAAGCAGACTCATTGCCATGTTTTACTTTGTTTAATATTAATGAATGTTAATATTTAATGCTAATTTTTGTTTGTTTAACAACTTGCTTCTGCAATTGCGAAAAAACCTCGTGTATCTTATGTTTAGTAACAGTTTGGATAATTCTTTTAATTCCTGAAGACGGACGCAGGAATTACAAAAGTTACAGTTTTTTTTTTTAATTTAACGATGGCAAATGTCCGATTAACAACTTCACGATCGAAATGAGATTTCAAATTCTCAAGTTTTAAAAACTTACATATATAGGACTGTTGTAGGACTACGTGTGTTTATAAGATATTTATAAAGCACTTCATATGAACATGCGGGTGATACAACTACGGTCCGATTAAGCAAAGACGTATTTAATTAAACTTTGTTTGTGACGTACGTATTCAGCGCAATATTATGCGAATTGCAGATAATTAGTTTACGATAGGGATATAACTATTGCACGTTTTAATTGGTACTGCCCGGACGTCTCAGAAACATGGAAAACGGGTGGAATTGTCAAAACAGTGGTACGATGTTAGCTAGATGTAAAGAAGTTAGTTGAGTCCTTAAATGCCCTCCATGCCTTGTTGACACCAGCCCTTTACCAGGTATTCCTCGGTTTCCACGTCTGCGGCTACCTTGCGGATTCCGATTCAGTTTCTGTCTAGCGATATTTTCTGGTGGTCTTCTCAGGATGTGCTCGATCCACCTCCATTTTCTTCTCTTTATCTGTAGTTGGATGAGACTCTGACTAGTGGCCTCCCATAGATCTCTGTTCGAGATGGTCTTACAACGTTATATTTATGCAAATTTTATTAATTGCATAAATTAAATTAATTGTTAATTATATAAATCTTATCTATGTTTATGACAGTGAGGCACATACGAACTCTATCGTATATCTCTGCTTTATTTAGCCCCGCAGTTGGAGCGCCATGTAAAACGTTATGGCTATTGATTAATTAATGTTCAATTCAATTAATCAGTATTTGATTGGCTTACAGGTTAGTTTGTCTAGTTCCTGCAATATTAATCTTATCATGCCACGCGTTGGGCAGCCATATATAACGTTAATAGGGGTGCTTCTATTAAGCAAGTGTTCTAATTATCGATAAAGAGTGATTAATCTTGTCTTCTACTACTAAATAAAACTTCAAGAATTAAAACATTTATGAATACGGTATCTGTTAAATTATATTGAGTCTAAATCTTTAATTGTGGATTTTACTTTGAAAGAATTGTCTTGTATGCCAGGTCTTAAAATAAATTAACTCAACACTATCGAATCCATTATAAATTACATTTATTATAATATTGCATGTTGCACGTATTCATTGCATAAAAGAAATTATGTAACAAGAGTATATACTACTATTTCAAAGAGATAGTTAAACTCTATAACATATCTAAAATATCTTAAAGAAAAACAATCAAATGCTTACACATACTCGTGTGTAGTTATCGTATCATGAAATAAGACATAGTTGATGACGTTAAGAACTATCAATGTTGCGTGCTTGAGATTTGCACTAAGTGATATACTTCGTAACATATTTAAACACATAAACACATGAAATACTCATATACCTGCAGTAAACATATTAAACACATACACATCTGAAATACTCATATACCTACACTAATAAGATTCTATAATAGTATTTCTTCTTAACCACGGATTCGTATTTATAATGACTCTAATTTGAAATATCTCAGGCAGTTAGTTCTAAGTGACAGGTCAGCGGTATTACGATAAACTAGGAATTATAATAAATGGTTATTTTGGTACATTACTCAAGTCATCGTAGTGTCTCGCTCCCGTTGCATGTGTCCGCTTGGATCCGCTGGGTGACGATTGATACTGGTCCTGGATCCACTCGTAACTCGCACTTCCGATTGCTATGAGTACTTTGTTTCGGAGCGCTAGTTCGCACTTCATGACATCCGTTATAAGTTTTATAATGTTATTACAGTTTAAGTCGCGATATTTGCACTAAGGATTATATTGACTATTCGTATCGCGTCAGTCTATTTATGCGTATTTTAGGTCGATACTTCCACGCACTTGGGTATTGTTCAAATACATGTTCGACCCTTCCGTAACGCCTAGATTGATTTCAAGTTCATTAGACGCATTACAATGAATATTATATATACTGATGATATCAAATCAATATAATTGATTTATAATAAATATTTTAATATTGTATTACATTTATTTGTAATAGATAATATGTAGTTACTTGCATTAATTGATTACTTTCATGCCGCGCGTTATGCAGCCATTTAACACAATGTATAACTATTCCGATTATTCATAAACACATACTCGATATCATTTACTAAATTAGTGTTGTCAATTCATTTACTTTAATTGAGCAAAAGAAACTCTTAAAATTCTACTTTATATTTCTTTCAAATTTTAAGTTAATATCTGGGTTATATTAGATAATAATGAACGCATATATATGATCAACTAAAAAATTACTAGTTTATTTGTCATTCACAATAATTATAATCGTACATATGATACGTCGCTGTACCTGAAATACATACATATTTTATAATAACAAATTCATGTTTTTATATATGCTGAAACAAAGAAAAACATACATACATATATAAATCAAATAATATAACAATTCATATTCTACTTATTAATGCGTTCATTAATCCCAGATAAGCTTTCGTTAATATATTTATTAATTACGTTTTAATTTCTGATTTATTCATTGCATTTATTAATAATTTTCTCAGGGATGAATTCTTTGAAAGAATCAGGTCAGTAGAAGTAACTAAGTAGTAATGATTAAAATATTGGTTACTTGATTTATGAAATATCCATTAAGCGTTGGTGCAGTCGAGTTCCAGTGATGGAGATGGCATGGAGACACATTTCGTTGAATGCTGTTGTATCACAATCATTTAACACACTCTTCCGATCACTCGCGTTGGCGTTGATTTATGTGAATAATTGATGTTTAGTGTTCAATTAAATACTTCATCTTACGATGTATGTTGTGTATTTCTTTTAACGTTAATGTACATGTCTAGTTCCACTTATCGCTGCTTTATCAAATGTTCATGTGATCTGATACTTTGTTTAATGTTTCATGTTCATTATGGTGTTAATAAGGTGTAGTAGCACTATATTAAGTTCAACTGTTTAGTATATTATTTGTGTGGTGATATCTGTTCGTGTAACGATCTGATTGTTCACTTTGAATAATTCTTATCTAAGTTCGTTACGTCGCACTTCGAAATTCACTTCCGAACAATTAGAATCAACTGTCTGAAAATTGCGTAACACTGTCTCTCGAACTTAAAGTGTATTACTTGAAAATTTGATATAAGACTGAAGACTACTTCGTACTTAAAGTAAACTGGTTGACGATTTGAGTAAAACTTATTAACTGTCAACTGTTGAGATAAGACTCCTGACTCCTGTCTTGGACAGATAGTTTTATTAACTCGTCCCTACTCAAAATTTTGTCTCTGGCGCTGTTCACGCCTACTTCATTTCGTGATTGGTCAGTTTTGAGTTTTCTTGGAATATTTTGTCCCACTATGTCAAGATCCTACGTCATAGTTCTTCCGATAGGTTTTTCGTTTCTGTTGCTATGGAAACACTCCTCTCTACCAGTTTTCTCTCTGGCCTTTGGCTTCTGATAGGTTCTTAGGCATCCCCCGATTTTGCTCTGACGAACGTTGACCCGTTTCATAGAAACTATGGCTATTAGAAGCTTGTCCATCAACCTATTGTCTGAAGTAAACTCAGTGTTTCTCTAGATTGCCATTATCTGTACTTTCGGTTCTACTGGCGTATTGTTCCATGTTATACCCCTTTTTGTGGCTATTAATAATTTTGAACATCTGCTGGCTGGTGAAGTCATCTCAACTTTCCACTCGTAAATTCTGTCTGTCACTTAGACGATAACTCCAGCTGCGTAACATGACTTGAGTTTTTGTCCGATCTTAGCCCTCGTATTGTTTCTTAAAGTGCAGTGCATCCGTCCCATTGTAACGTAGAGTTACACTCTTATTGTCGTTTATCGTATACTGACGTAACATGGTCGAACATCTGCCACGATTCTCAGTACGAGTGTGAATGTCCTCGCCCAATTGTTACAGCAGTAGATAGCAATAATTCTGAACTAAACTTTCCCTGTCATCTTGTACCACCAATTTCTATAGTTGGTTTGAGCTTAACGTCTTTCTGTTGTCAAGCTAGCGACGCTACTCTGACATCTTCTCATTACGCTTTATTTATTGCGTCAACTATAAGTCGTTGACACCGCCTCGTGTGAACGCACTCCGTCGAGGTGAAAATTTAAGAAATTTTAAATTTTTTTGCTCGTTGCAGCATATAAAACATCATCGGCACTTGTCTCTACTCTTCGAAATAATTTTGTATCACAAATTTAGTCTTATGTTGTATACCGATTCATTTCGTTTACAAAGAGTTCAAGTATATTACTACTGTATTATACAACTTCTTACGGCACTACTTGTATTAGTGTAATACTTAGAGTTTTACAAAGTTCATTAGTCGCGCATCGTCGCAAATACCACTGTTTCGGCTCAATGCTTCAAGTCTTACTCCCGAACTTCCACTAATACCGAACACCAGTTTGACTATCTCAAAACAAAGTTTTATGAAAACTGAGAGAAAATTAGAGTAATACTGAGAGAAAATTATAGTAATACTGAGAGAGCGTCTCCTCTTGCATACAGTTTTTATGCCCTTCGCTTTCCCACTCTCGCTACTCCTACGAACGTTTCATTTTCCCACCAAAATAGTTCTGATAGGACAATTGCTCGGATTTCCCTCGGTACTCATGCCTCTAGTCTGTGATTTTGTGAATTCTCCACCCAGCGCCGTTTGGAGAGGGACGTTCTTCTTCGGGATTTGTTCTCTGGCCGTCGGTTCCCGTCGAGACCATCCCCTATAGTTACTCCCTTCTGAATCCTCGTTTCTAATTGGCTGGTTGGCTTCTCTACTTGAATTTCTCATAGTCCACGTTGACATGACGAGTTGCTGTCATCAGGACGTTGCCACTTTCTCGAAATCTGCATCAAGACCTTGCTACTGAAGTCACATCTGCCCCTTTTGGTGTAGCGTGTCGAAATAAAGTATTGTTCGGACTCTGACGACTTCCTCTAGCGAACTTACGGGCGGCAAACATCTGTGTACGTCGCAGACGCCTCCTTGTCTCCTGCTACATTGTCCGTGCTCCAGCTATTGTTTTTCTGTAAGTTTCACATATGCTTGGAACAATGCTCTTAGCGATTCCTATCTATTCTCTCGCTACTGAAACGGATGCAAGGGTAATGTTCCTTTGTCATATTTGTAAAGTATGGCCACGCATGGCCTTTTTCGTCGTAACACGTGTAGCAGCACGCATTGTCTTTTAACGGCTTCTATGCCATTGAAGTAGAAAGGAAAGGTTTGTTCCTTCCGTCGCTCACCCTCGAACAATGCTAACTCGTGTCACTCTTGACGGGCTCTAATTGCTGGCGTACCTCCCTCGGAATATCCAGAAAAATCAAAAAAAATTTCAAAGCAATAAGTACGTTATAGTCTTAGGCCACCAGATTCTCATTATGTACCTCAGACAACGGTTTATGAAAGTCTGTAACCCTTGTGGTGATGTCCTTTGTCGCTTTCCAGGTCTCACATCCATACAGCAACACCGATTTTACATTTGAGTCAAATATGCTGAGTTTTGTCTTCCTGGTATATGGGGTGATCTCCATACTGGTCGTAACTGTGCAAACGCTTCTTTTGCTTTATTTATACGACTTATCACATCCCTAAGAGCACCTCCATCCTGATAACTAACCATGCTACCCAGATAGCAAAATTCCTCAACCCGTTCTATAACTCTTCTGTCCAGTATCAAATCAGAATTATTTCTATGGTTAATACGCATTTCCTTGGTCTTTTTGTTATTTATCCTTAAGCCTACTTGTTTGGCTTCTATTTTCAGATCGTTCAATTTAATTTCCATAAGATGTAAAGAAAATGACTAGTAAAACCTAGAAAGTACTAGCTCAGGTATGTACTGAACTTTATACGAATAGCTGCTGAAAACACGAGTCAGTGGCGTAACGCAGTCAAGAGGCAACGGGTGGCATTTATTTTAACATTTTGTATTTTAACAATTTCTTGTACACAACTTACACGTAATGTGATATGTTTAATTAGTTATGAATCTTTAATTAAGTAAGTTATTATTATGTAGGTAAGTATTGTAGCATGACAGATAAGCCCATAAAAATGAATGGTAAAATGATCATAGAAATAAAATAATAACATAATTAAATCCGAGAAAGCAAATTAAAATAAAGAATTAATTAAGAACCACCGTGGAATACAATCATTGATTAAGATAAAAGTTCATGTAAAATAAATGTTACAAGGAGTGATGAATCATCAAAACCAATTTAAAAGCTAAATATGAGAAAACAGGTAATACCCAGGTAGGATAGGAGTAGGTAAGGAAGAAACCCAGAAAATGACTAAACCCACAAGAAGAAGATTAAATAAGTTATAAGAAATAAGAAGAACAGAATGGACCAATGAAGAATCATCCACAAGAAGATGAAGAAAATAATTTTATAAGAAACCAGAAGAAGAGGAGGAATCAATGAAGAAACAAGAACAAGACAGCATCCACAAGAAGAAGGAATGCTCTTATAAAAAAACCCAAACCCCTAAATAAATATAATAATAATAATATCCAAGTATAACAAAATATCAAAGGTAAAAACCACATGTACAATAAATGTAAACCAAAAAAGTGTATAGAGTAAGAATTGAAAGTGAACAAATGTGAGATAATAATGTAACACCAAAAAACAAATCTTCATTATAATCTATAAATAGATTTCTTGATTCTAATAAAACGGTATACCTATTTAGAATTAAAATCAAGGAATAAATAGAGAAAGTGCAAGTTTTAGTGTTATAGAAAATAAACCTTATATTTCAATATTAGTGTTCACAAACTGAGTAGATGATTATACTACAACTTTAAAGTGATTTAATTTGTGTTCACGAATAATAAATAGAGTATTATCATGACCTATAATACATGTGTTTTTGTAAATAAATGCCACTCTTTTTAGAATAACATTCATTAGAATGAATGAAATAAAACAGAGCAGGCCACAATAACAGTGAAGTGACAAGGTACCATTACCCCAAAAAACAGATAAAAACTGATGTTCAAACCTAGCTTAAGAAATATAGGATAAGATTGTAATAATTATATTTGTTTGTATAGAATAAGGTGTTAGCAATAGTTAAGTTTAAATGTCAGAATCTAACATTCCTTATCTATAATATTTATTGTGTATTTTATCTATCAATAAGTACACAATGTCTGAGTTGAAAAGACAAATATTAATTTGATTTATATATTAGGTATTAATGGTATGAACCATATAATAATTGTTATTTTTGTTTACAATAAGAAAATGTTAATTTGAGTTATATGTTATTTGTTAATAGTATGGACCATATACTAATTGTTAACTTGTTAATATAAGAAAATGTCAATCTATGTCACAATAGCAATGAAAGTCAGAAAGGGTATAAATCAATATGTACTATTTAAAAAACTTTGTATGTAAAAACTATCAGAAATCTAGGCCAAATGTTAAAAACTAAAAACAGCATCAAATTTGATTAAATAAGTATAGAAATACAATTAAACTGAAGGTATTTACATAAGGTAAATCAGTAATAAAGTCATGTAATTATAAATATAAGTAAGGAAGATTTTGTAAAATTATAGCCAGAATTATTGTTAAAAATGGAAATGTAAGAACTCAAAATTTGGAGAGGGGAGTCATATATTACTGAATAATATTTTAAAACATAACCGATTAAGCTAATTGCAAGAAATTAAGGGAAGATAAACCTTTTATTACAATCTGAAATTTAATATAATCAATAATATAACTTATAACATGGCTTCATTTGAAAGACAAGGACAGGAAGTGAATTTTGAAAAATTACATAACAAAATGAAAAACAAATTACCATTTTAGTTTAAAAACTTAATAAAAATACATTATTTAGTATCAAATTACGCAGAATGAACTGAAGAAGAAGATTAAGTAGTTACTAGCTAATAAATTTGAAGAATAACGAAAATATAATCAGTTATATAATGTAAATTATCACATCCACAGGATGCAATAAAAAATTTCGAACAATGCTTTGTATAAGATTGTCTTGGCTAAGACTTTGGCCAACGAAGGAGGAAGTAAATTAGTTGATTATTGAACGTTGAATGATACACTTGATACGTGTTCTTAAAAACCTTAACCTAGTTACTACAACCGTAATGGCGAACGATCTCGAAGCCTAAAAGTGACGAACGGGAGTTTCGATAAAAAACTTATTTTAAACGGAGACCGAGTGAGATAGACACCTACAAACATTCGAATAACACTATACAGAACAGAACACCAGTGAATACAACATTTAAAACCCATTAAAACAGTAATAACACGTAACCATAAAAGTGCCTAATATATGACTAACCGACATAAAAGTGATTTTGACTTAAATCTACACTATTTTTCCGAATACAACACCAAAACTGAACCAGTGACACTCCACCAACACAAGAAGGAAGAATTGCAGCCACCAGGACGTAAATTCAGAGGAAAAGCATATTTATTAAACTTTGAATCAGCGAGGTGAGACTGACTCCCAACTACACACTAGAGGCAGCCATCTTTGATTACCCATCATCCAAATCAACACAGCCACTACGCTACGAATTGGTTTGACAATAACTTACTTACTATTATATATCAAATATTAAATCTGTATTTTTAATTTTAAGGTGATATATTTGTACTGTTATACTTGATAAACTTAACCCTTATTTCTCTGACTTACCATAAAATAACTGCTAAAAGAACCTTTTATATATAATTGTACGATAAAACAACACCCTGAGAATCGATTGATAAATCGATAAAAGAGTCAAAAGATATTGAATTGCTAATAAAATTGTCTTATTTATTTCATATTTACACAGTTTTTTCATTCCTAGAGTAAATAATATAATAATTAAATTTAGTATAAGTAACAACCAGGACATCACCACGAAGAAGGAAGATAACCTCCAAAATAAGAAAAGTAAACAAATCGATTGTGCTTAGAGACGAATCTATCAAGTGGCGAGGGAATTTAAAAATACCGAAAAGGCAATAAAACATATAAAACAATAAATAAACGCTTCTGAACACCACAAAACATAATTAATTAATTGTTTTTAATTAATTATATAATAAAAAATATATATTTTCATAAACAAAATTTTTTTTAACACGAACATTATTTTTTTTAATCTAAACACGAAAATTTTTTATATTTGTAACACACACATAGTAACGTTTACTTACAGTATTTACTTATGTATGTAATTATGTTTTTTGGCGTTTTGACAGGAAAAAACTATCACCACTCAGAAAAATTCTAAGTAAAAATAAGAATTCATATTGCAAGATGCGAAATCCGTACTAACTCCGTTCGCGAAAGCGAGTGTACGGTTAAGTACGTTGTTGTATAAATTATTAATTAAACTACGACTGAACTGTAGTGCAAGGAAAACAGTTAGAATAACAACAATATTCGTATACGTCTGACATACATTTACGCAGTCAGTTGTCTAGTGCAGTAAGAGAGAGTACAGAAGAAGAAAGCCTGCCACTAAAGATTCCTGGGGGATGTATGCCAGGTATTAGAATGGGAAAACAAGGAGAATAAAATAGATAAAATGTATCTTTTAAATTCCACAAGCTTTTTATTTGGAAAATACCAATATGAGTGAGTGATATTTTTTATTGTTGCGGTCGCGTTATGAATAATGTGGCAGGTAAAGCAGACGGACTTATGAATAGCACAGCATATTTTTCATAAAAGAAGGTCTTAAGGAGTCACTTAGTAAGAAGAAAACAAAGATACGACTGCCTAAACTACAGTTGCATATGTCAGTAACTCGTCAACTGAAAGTTACTGGTAACTGAAGGAAGAAAAATTGGTATGAAATGAAAAGTGTGAGAAGAACGATCAGTTCAACCAGCGCAGCCAGTAGTAGATGGTGTATAAGCTATGTGAACATTTTTCACTATCTGCAAATATAAAATTTCAGAGGATAACATAATTTGGCCATGTACGGCGCACGGTTCATGTGCAACAGGTGAGAGAAGTCTTTCGTGGGGGGGGGGCACTGTTTGGTCAAGGGGAAAAGGTCGAGACGGAGGGATGCTGTTGTGGAGAAGGATAGACATCCGTTGTGTTCAAGGTAGGATCCAGTAGGCCAAAGATCTACACTGTCAAAAGAAGAAAAAGAACATTCGCTTTACTCTAAAAATGCAGTGATGTGGACGTAATGTTGTTTGTGTAAATGTTTACTGTTGTCCAGTAGGAATGGAAAACGAGCTCATACAGGAAAATGTAAAGGTTAATCTGACACTAAATAATACGGAAATGCAAACATAACCTGAGAAAGTGACGATGGATATTTATATTTGTAAAAAAAATTATAAACAAAGGACATTCAATGTCAGCCGAATGAGATCAACGTGAATTATCTACAAAAAAAAAACTGAGCTGCAGAGGCGTAGCCAGGATTTTCTCTAGGGGGGGGCTAAGTAGGGGCAGCCGTACACGACAAGATGAATAATCGCGCAGGGGGGGGGGGCCCAAAGGGATTCGTTCTGGCGGACTCTCAGTGACAGACTCATTTGTTACCTATGTACAGAAGATTCTATTATTATTAAATTATATTTATATACATAACAAATAGTGGAGGAAGGATAACCACTTAAAAACTTTTCTCTTGGCTAGTGTGCAAGGTAAGGCTCCAGATGCTCCCTGGATTAGAGACAAATGCAACTAGTTTGAGTCTTGGTGGAGGTCCGTATTGGTCTCTGCACCATATCGGCAATTAACACACCTCTGAGACATTCCAGCCATAGGAGAATCAAGTGTGGGAGGTAGTAAATGGACTGGTGAAACTTTTTCTGTCCACTGGTCAGTTTTTTATGTAACCTTTCTGTGAGCTGCATTTATTTATGTGGGAGACTGTTATGCAAAAGGGGATCATTGCGGGGTTACTGATGCCGCATTGGGTTTTCAGTTTCTAACGATTCACCTAGAACTGACTGATGCCGAAACCTTTCATAAAGACCATCTGAGAATTTTTAAGTGACATTAAATAAAGTATACATAAACAGATTAATTAGATTTATAAGATGTATTTTAATATTTTGAACTTACAGAATATTGCAACATTCATAATGCTATTCGTCGAGGCTGTGTTTTCATTTCTTCTATAAATTCTTCTTCTTGTACTTTTATTTCCCAATGAATGGTTAGACTAGCTAAACCATTCAGTCGATCTTCCGCTACCGTATTTCTCAAATAATTTTTAAGCCTTTTTAAAGTTGAAAACGATCTCTCAGGAGTGACTGTAGCTACTGGCAAAGTAACAAATATTTTTAATAAATTAAAAATATTTGGAAACAGATTCTTATTACAATCAATAATAGATTGCATAGCATTTGAAGGTTTATTTGTTGAATCACAATATTTTGCAAACCACAATAAATACTCACTAAAGGCAACTTCATCGTTTGGAACGTTCATATCGTTTTTATAAAAACTTATCAAGGATTTAAAACTTTCGTTGTTTTCTGTTGTAGGAAATTGGCCAGTTGGAATCAAACATTGAAATGATTCTAATATTTTACGATGATTTAAAAATCTAGATTTTAATTGAAAAATTACATGCTCCAAAAAAGGAATAAAAATTGTAGTTCTGAAAAACATTTCCGGAGAGTTTGAATCTATATTGCTTCTATGTGTTTGTTTTCCTGCTATTCTTGGTGTGGTGATATGGTTATTAAATAAATTACTAATAAGCTTTTCTGCTTTATCATAAATAATTTTAAATTCGTCTTCAGAGTTTAAACGAATGTTTCCAAAAATTGATTCAACTTTTGCAACGTGTTCAATTACAGCACATAAATCAATATTCTCACTTTGCATGTATTTACATAATGGTAATTTGAAGCTAAATATTTTTTCTATTACAAATAATGAAATTAAGAAAGTTGATTTCTGAATTCCGGTGTGTAATAAATCTGCCAATGAGGATGTTGATTTATCCTTCCAGGAACTTATTTCTTCCAATGCATACAGCACGGGCTCCAACAATTCCACCATAATGATAACAGAATTATGTCTTTCAACCCAGCGCGTAGGGCACATTTGTTTCAATTTTTGTCGGTTTGATTCTGGTGCGTATTCCTGAATTTTATTTTAGAATAGTAAGTGAATTTTATTAGAGAGTATGAATTCCTTTTTGGTGATTCAAAAAATGAATAAATCTTTTCTACTACTCCAAGACAATTGTTTATTTCCCGAATTTCTGAAGCATGGGATAGAACTAAATTTAATGAGTGACCAACACAATGAACAAAAACTGCTGTCGGATATTTTTGACTGACGTATTTTTGAACACCCTCATGTTCGCCAGTATTCACTGGAGCACCATCGTAGCCTTGACCTCTAAGATATTTTAAATCAATCCCAAATTTTTCTAATGGGATAACAGCGTTGCTGCTAAATCTTTTCCAGTTGTAGAAGTAAGAGGGACAAACTGAAGAAAGTGCTCACAAATTTTTTTTGTATTTTCATTAAAATATCTTACACATATGGAATACTGTTCAATACAACTAATATCTGCGGTTTCATCCGCTAAAACTGTAAAACACTGCGCTTCATTTATCTGAGATACAAGCTTTTTTATTATTATTTTGTTACAACAATTTATGATTTGGTTTTGTATGTCTGGGCTTATATATATTGCGTTCTTATTGCAAATTAATAAGTGATTTTTTAATATTTCGTCTCCAGCTTGAATTCGCAAACGAAGCAATGCTCTAAAATTTCCTTCTCCCTTAATTCCATCTTCATTAATGTCAAAAATTCCAGAATCACGGTGTCCACGTAACGGCCAACCATTTCTTCCGCATGCCACTTGATGCGCGATGCCCACTTCTCACTCGAACACACACATTTTGCTTTCCGCACTTTATCAGACACCGTGCAGTAACTTTGTATTATACTATACAGTCCACTATATTTCGTACTATACTATATATTTTTTATTATTATTGTTATTAGTATTATTACAATTATTCCAAGGGGGGCTGCAGCCGCAATTATTCCCCCCCTTGGCTACGCCGCTGCACTGAGCTGTAACATGAAGTACTGCATTGTGTTACAAAAAAAGTTTCTAATCAATGTGCGCTTTCTGTAATTATTTACAGCTGCCGCCACTAGCCTGGGCGCGCGGCCACAATCGTACTACTCACTCTGAAAACAAATCGTGGCGAGTCACTCCAGCGTTCGCGACCATTTCTTGCACAATCGACATTTCATTTTACTGTAATGTGTCAGTTAAAAAAAACCTAATTATAATTTTTAATGAAAGTTATAAACCTAAACTTGGTATAAACGCTGCTGTGGTCGGGAGCGCCGCATGAGTCATCCAATGTTTGTAGAAAAGGCGCCCCTCTCCACCCCCCGTCCGTTGAAGGCGCCTAAGCTCCGCGCGCACAGGCTAGTGGCGGCAGCTGTACATGTCAGAAACGTGGACAACAAACATGACCACCGCAGTCTGTACAGACTAAGCCAAGAACGCCAGACAACGGTTAGTGGAAACGTGAAAACCTTGGTTTACGCTCGTCTGCTGGCGGCCAAGTTATTAACAATGAAAGAATTATAAATTTTGTCAGATGCTTCAACTAAACATGTTCCGTTAGTTCATTTATCATACCTGCTATTTTGCCCCGTTTCTTTGTTTAAAGAACATTTTCATTTCTGTTATATACTTACGAGTCGGTCTACTGTATACAGACATGGTAATAAATACAAATTAATTATGAATTCAGTCATAAAACGCAGTAACCTACTTGGAAAATTGAACAGTTCCATTTCTCAAATGAGACAGTCGTTTTCCACAGTATACTAGAACAATTTTTATTTTACGAGAGCAGGTGGAAAAATTTACTGTACAAATGTCCGGAAGGGTCCACACTACCGGGGTCTGTGGGTTTCAGTATTATTTCCGAACCCACAAAAAAAACACCTCCCCTTCCTCTTCTAGGACACTAACCTGGAACTGTTTGACACACTACTTCGGCCTAGGCTGTTGTTTTTCAACCCTAGGGCTCACATCCCATTTGTTATCCTTCTATATTGTATTGTCCAAATCGATCTTCTTCGCCCAAAGAATCTCTTCTGCAAAGCGTGCCACACAGTTCCAGATGTCCTCCCCTTCAATCATCGCTTCAACGATGTTATCTAGGGAGATCTCCTCCTGCCTAATATCATTTTACAACGATCTTCTATGTTGATTCCATCTGTCCCAGACGAAGAATGTATGGCTGGCATCGCCCGCAGCTCCCGGGAAGTACAGGCACTGTGGTGACTCGGCCTTTACAACTTTCTTCAGGTAAGATCGAAAATACCCGTGTCCAGTCAGAAAGTGGGTGAGGCAGTAGTCGATCTCCCCATGCCTCCTCTCCGCCCACGGCTACACCTTCTTGTCCAGCGACCTCACTCTTCTTGCTCCCAACCTCTCTGCCAGCACTGCAATACCCGTGTCCAGTCAGAAAGTGGGTGAGGCAGTAGTCGATCTCCCCATGCTTTCTCTCCGCCCACGGCTGCACCTTCTTGTCCAGCGACCTCACTCTTCTTGCTCCCAAGCTCTCTGCCAGCTCTCCAGCATCTGGCTTCGGGCCTCTCGGTGTGCAGCTTCACCACCTACCTACCTCCTTCTTCCTCTGAAAGACGATCTTACGTTCCTTGGAGAGAAGGTCAATCGGCATCACTCCGGCGACGACCAACACACCCGGCTCGGAAACCGTGCGGTAGGCCGATGCAACTCGAAGAGCACTTAGTCTTTGGACCTGGGCTAGTTTCTTCCTGTAAATCTTACGAGTCAGGGAGTCTGCTCACACTTCCGCTCCATACAATACGTCTAACTGTACAGTTCTGCCATCAAAAGTCTTCTTCTTGTTGACTTCGAGCCGCCGATGTTGACCATGAACCGATAAAGCTCCAAAACTCCCTTTGCCGCTTTGTCTACCGTACGCCTAATCTGCTCAAAAAAGGTCAACTTGGAGTTGATCGTCACTCAAAGGTACTTCACCGCTGGCTTTGACTCGACCACTTCGTCTCCGACTTGTACCGGGATTACAGTGGAATCCTCTTCTTAGTCAAGACCACTACTTCCGTCTTGCTGAGGACTAACGTCAGCCAGTGCGATTCCATCCAATTGTTGACTAATCTCATCATGCTGTTGAGGTTGATCTGGGTCTGGGTTCGTGCAGCGACGAGCCCAGCGACACCCCACCAAACACGACTCTTCCGGCATCTCCATGCTCAGCAGGCTCCGTGACAGCCATACGACGATGTCCTTCCTGCGTCCATAAAGCAGCGTCTGTCTCTGAGGTAATTGTCCACCATCCGCACGCGGAAGTCATGGTCCAACGCCTCCAGCATGTCGCTCCACCTCACACAGTTCAACGCATTTTTAACGTCAAATGATACAAGCAGCACAACTCTTCGCGAGAAATGGTTGTGGTCTTCCGCTGTTCTAACAGTCTCACGCACTTCCTGTATCGCGTCCACCGTCGATCTTCCCGACCTAAAGCCGAACTCTTTTCGTGGACATCTCCTGCAGTTCTGATCTCCGTTGCCAGTCTTGTCCTGATGAG
This sequence comes from Magicicada septendecula, assembly GCA_034769895.1. Taxonomy (NCBI): domain Eukaryota; kingdom Metazoa; phylum Arthropoda; class Insecta; order Hemiptera; family Cicadidae; genus Magicicada; species Magicicada septendecula. The sequence goes on along the minus strand of CM068372.1, from coordinate 417,338,685 downwards.
TTTCTTAAGTAACTTCCCAACCACATCTAACATACAAAGTGGTCGGTACGACGACGGGAGCTCTGTCTGGGTCATCTTTTTTCTTGCTGATCAGCACCAGTCATTTGGCTACAAATGGTCACCATTCAGTTTCAGGCAATATACCAAAATAATATAATCAGAGCTTGAAGAGCTTTGTGAGAATATTTTTTAATCAGATATTTCTCATTATTTTTATTTATTTTATTTTAATTTTTTATTTTTGCTTCACTTTTTTTTATGTATTATATTTTGTTTTTAATAGCGTTCGTTAGTTCTATGCCAAATGGGGCGTGTACAGTACAATCCGACACGTCACCAATCCTAACTGCTCGTCTTCAAGAAGCAATAGGCGTACTGCGAGAAAAAGACTCATCAGGTCACGAGTGTACAACATAAGTAATTGCTATAGCTGGAGGTGAGGAGGAAGTCTTCAAATAGTGACAGATGAAAAGATGATAACCGTTCGAAAGGGATTCAGCAATCACCAGTCTGAAACGACAAAAATGACCAAGAGACAAGAGCCCCACCGATAATCCACTCAGTACGTGTGAAACGCTGATACCTCGGATGCGTGTTGTAGAAAGCAACGTGTCAACAATTTGGTCGTGTCGCACTACTGTATGTTCATGCGCTCGAGTGCCATGCTGTATGCTCTTGTTTTTGTACCTACCCTATTAGATATTTTTCTAAAACATGAAGATCACAATGGTGCCTCTGCCGAAATTGCAAAATTCTTATGAATAATGTGGCAATGTACTAGGCTCCTAGTACTCCTAGTACATGATTTCGGACGATTCATCAGAATCGCAATTCGCAAGTTGTCGCTTTCGGTGGACGAGAGGCGATAACAAGGACGCCGCACGCGTTTACACAGGAATGTGCACCGCAGCAAGGATGTAGTCGAGTTGGTAGGCCGCAATACGTTTACCGTCGCCACGAGGTACAAAACAAAGCGAGTTTACAACATTTCGAAGAGTTTGAACTCAGGCGACTCGGCACAGCACCACTGGGAGCCCACACGTCTGACACAATGGCTACTGGAATTGTCCGGTTGTCCTGACATGGGCGTCAGTGGCCGACGTGAGAAGCCGTCCTCGCGGATGACAGCATAGCCAAGTGACGTCGATGGTATCCTGCAGGCGGGGGGGAGGGATTAGAAGCGCGTGGTCGTGGTGCCCTATGTTACCCTATGTTGGTACTGGTGCCCCCCCCGATTCAAAATTCAACCTTTTATCGATTATTTACACTGATAAATGGCACACACAATTTCGAAGGTTAACAATTGTTTTATTAAACTCTCAAATTACAACAAATATTTAGCTAAATAGTGAATACAATGAGCATAGTAGTACCTATTTAATCTTAGAAAATACTAATCGATCCATTTTTTATTGATTTTGCCTTAACAAAGTCTTGTATAATTTCTTCAAAATCAAGCGATTCAAGTATCTCGCTTTCAATATTCACAACCTTGCTATCAAAGACAATCTCTCGTCTCCCATAGTTGAACTCATCATATCTTCAATGCGTTTTAATATAGAAAATTATCTTCCAGATTCGCAGTTAACTATTGGAATCGTCAAAAGCAGACAATAAGCAGTGTATGTATTCGGAAATGCACCAATCATTTTACAATCAATCATCCAGTTTAATACTTTAAGCGGATAAACTGTAGTACCATGGAATCTATTATGGAGCCTATTCTTCTTTCGAACATAACAAACACAACGGCGAACTCGTCGAAAAGTGTGAACACATCTTTTTGTGATTTTCGATTGAGAACTTTTTTCCACATTTATTATCTGTGATATAAAAGTGATTTAGGGCTGGTGCTCCCTCTGACAGCTGAGGCCCGGTGCTGCAGCACACCCCAGCGTTTTTGATAACGCGCCACTGCCTGCAGAGTAAAGTCAAAACAGAGCATACCAACGTTAACCGAGCCCGCAACTGAACGTAACTCCAGGACAATTCAGTCCTTGCAACAGTGAGAACTATCGTAAGGCGAAGTAATACGAGAAACACGGATAAAAATATTTCTTGACAATACACAAATAAGATTTTAAACATGCACATAATCAACAGCGTAGTCTGACCTTCCGTTTCTCAAACTACAACGACATGTGTAAGTGTTAGGTAACAGCAGGACGTGACCTTTGGAAACTTAAGACACGATGACGAAATTACTATTTATTTACTGCTGTTCGATAAGATAACCGGCAGTGACAAAAACGTTATTCTGGAGTAATTTTATCTCCCAAACTGCGCACTTCACGAAATTCGTTTACTTAACAAGAATCTAAATAACCTTCAGTGTTATCGTACTGAAATGTTGACACAGAAACTGTAAAAGAACCTAACGCTGGAATGAAAGTCTGGAGCTCTTCAAGATTAACTTATACTTATTAGTTTTATTATGTAGATTTTTATTGACATTTATGTCTCCATATATAAGGTACCGAACAGTTTGGCTGGTACGTCACAAATCTCTTAGATATGCCGAACTACATCGTGTCGTCGATTATTCGAAATAAACTATGTGACAGCGCTTATTTAGCTAGATCAAGACAACGGCTAGTTGAGGTTTACAACGAGCTAAATCAAAAATCCGCTGCAATTCGACTGAATGTATAAATAAATAGATGGTAATTTCTGCATTATAAAGGAGAAGAAATCTGTATAATTTATGCACGGATAGCAATTCGCTTGACGCGGTTACCAAGTTCAGATACCTGGAATAGATTAATGAACCTGGATGCATAAACACGACAGTACATGACAGGATACAGGGTATATTATGCAAACAGTACACTATTTAGAAGCAAACTCGTCAGTCACGACATAAAATGAAAATATAGAAGACACTTATTAGACCGGTTTTTGCTTATGGAGGTGAGGCATGGACATTAGCAAAAAAGGAACAAAAAACACTGAGAAGGTGGCAACAAAGATTAAACAACGTGTTTATGGCCCGGTTTAGGAAAACGATAAATAGAGAATAAGAAATAACCAGAAGATCGATGAGCTATTGAAGCATGAGGACATTGTAAGATTCGTAAAGACTTAACGAATACAACGGCTAGGTCACCTAGAGCAGATGGATGGTCAGCGTACGCAAGAAAATGCTGAGGGCAGAAAGAGGGGTCAACCTTACGATAAGATGGTTGGACGATGTGCTGGAAGATCTCAGAAGAATGGATGTGAGGGATTACGCTGAGACGGCAACGGGTAGTAGACACTGGAGAAAATTGGTGTTGGAAGCCAGGGCTCACGTTGCGCTGTAGTGTTAAAGAAGATAAAGAAGAGTAAGAAAGCATTTATCTAGACAAGAAGCTTTTTCACAAATTGAACAATAACATTTTAAATCGTTACTTCTGGGATTTTCAAAAATACAGTAAAAACTCCATAATTCGTCACTTTGGAAGGACGAATTGGAGAACACGATATTTTGCGGAAGTCATGAATTACTGTCATGAACAGTCTAGAAAGTCGAGCTGCCTTAACGACAAAATTATTATACAAAAAGCCACATTAAACCAATCAATTCGGTCTTATATACAATTGTGAGGTTCGTCTAAACTCCGAATACCAAAATTCATCAAACATTGCAGCCGAAATGATTGCGCATCACAACGGAAGCTCCCTGGTGCGTCTCAAATCGTACTGATACTGTAAGAACTGACACAAGCCCAACTGCGCATCACAACGGAAGCTCCCTGGTGCTTCTCAAATCGTACTGATACTGTAAGAACTGACACAAGCCCTACTGCGCATCACAACGGAAGCTCCCTGGTGCGTCTCAAATCGTACTGATACTGTAAGAACTGACACAAGCCCAACTGCGCATCACAACGGAAGCTCCCTGGTGCTTCTCAAATCGTACTGATACTGTAAGAACTGACACAAGCCCTACTGCGCATCACAACGGAAGCTCCCTGGTGCGTCTCAAATCGTACTGATACTGTAAGAACTGACAAAAGCCCAACTGCGCATCACAACGGAAGCTCCCTGGTGCTTCTCAAATCGTACTGATACTGTAAGAACTGACACAAGCCCTACTGCGCATCACAACGGAAGCTCCCTGGTGCTTCTCAAATCGTACTGATACTTTAAGAACTGACACAAGCCCTACTGCGCATCACAACGGAAGCTCCCTGGTGCGTCTCAAATCGTACTGATACTGTAAGAAGTGACACAAGCCCAACTGCGCATCACAACGGAAGCTCCCTGGTGCTTCTCAAATCGTACTGATACTGTAAGAACTGACACAAGCCCTACTGCGCATCACAACGGAAGCTCCCTGGTGCGTCTCAAATCGTACTGATACTGTAAGAACTGAAACAAGCCCTACTGCGCATCACAACGGAAGCTCCCTGGTGCGTCTCAAATCGTACTGATACTGTAAGAACTGACACAAGCCCTACTGCGCATCACAACGGAAGCTCCCTGGTGCGTCTCAAATCGTACTGATACTGTAAGAACTGACACAAGCCCAACTGCGCATCACAACGGAAGCTCCCTGGTGCGTCTCAAATCGTACTGATACTGTAAGAACTGACACAAGCCCTACTGCGCATCACAACGGAAGCTCCCTGGTGCGTCTCAAATCGTACTGATACTGTAAGAACTGACACAAGCCCAACTGCGCATCACAACGGAAGCTCCCTGGTGCGTCTCAAATCGTACTGATACTGTAAGAACTGACACAAGCCCTACTGCGCATCACAACGGAAGCTCCCTGGTGCGTCTCAAATCGTACTGATACTGTAAGAACTGACACAAGCCCAACTGCGCATCACAACGGAAGCTCCATGGTGCTTCTCAAATCGTACTGATACTGTAAGAACTGACACAAGCCCTACTGCGCATCACAACGGAAGCTCCCTGGTGCGTCTCAAATCGTACTGATACTGTAAGAACTGACACAAGCCCAACTGCGCATCACAACGGAAGCTCCATGGTGCTTCTCAAATCGTACTGATACTGTAAGAACTGACACAAGCCCTACTGCGCATCACAACGGAAGCTCCCTGGTGCGTCTCAAATCGTACTGATACTGTAAGAACTGACACAAGCCCTACTGCGCATCACAACGGAAGCTCCCTGGTGCGTCTCAAATCGTACTGATACTGTAAGAACTGACACAAGCCCAACTGCGCATCACAACGGAAGCTCCCAGGTGCTTCTCAAATCGTACTGATACTGTAAGAACTGACACAAGCCCTACTGCGCATCACAACGGAAGCTCCCTGGTGCGTCTCAAATCGTACTGATACTGTAAGAACTGACACAAGCCCAACTGCGCATCACAACGGAAGCTCCCTGGTGCTTCTCAAATCGTACTGATACTGTAAGAACTGACACAAGCCCAACTGCGCATCACAACGGAAGCTCCCTGGTGCTTCTCAAATCGTACTGATACTGTAAGAACTGACACAAGCCCTACTGCGCATCACAACGGAAGCTCCCTGGTGCTTCTCAAATCGTATTGATACTGTAAGAACTGACACAAGCCCTACTGCGCATCACAACGGATGCTCCCTGGTGCGTCTCAAATCGTACTGATACTGTAAGAACTGACACAAGCCCTACTGCGCATCACAACGGAAGCTCCCTGGTGCGTCTCAAATCGTACTGATACTGTAAGAACTGACACAAGCCCAACTGCGCATCACAACGGAAGCTCCCTGGTGCTTCTCAAATCGTACTGATACTGTAAGAACTGACACAAGCCCTACTGCGCATCACAACGGAAGCTCCCTGGTGCTTCTCAAATCGTACTGATACTGTAAGAACTGACACAAGCCCAACTGCGCATCTCAACGGAAGCTCCCTGGTGCTTCTCAAATCGTACTGATACTGTAAGAACTGACACAAGCCCTACTGCGCATCACAACGGAAGCTCCCTGGTGCTTCTCAAATCGTACTGATACTGTAAGAACTGACACAAGCCCTACTGCGCATCACAACGGAAGCTCCCTGGTGCGTCTCAAATCGTACTGATACTGTAAGAAGTGACACAAGCCCAACTGCGCATCACAACGGAAGCTCCCTGGTGCTTCTCAAATCGTACTGATACTGTAAGAACTGACACAAGCCCTACTGCGCATCACAACGGAAGCTCCCTGGTGCTTCTCAAATCGTACTGATACTGTAAGAACTGAAACAAGCCCTACTGCGCATCACAACGGAAGCTCCCTGGTGCGTCTCAAATCGTACTGATACTGTAAGAACTGACACAAGCCCTACTGCACATCACAACGGATGCTCCCTGGTGCGTCTCAAATCGTACTGATACTGTAAGAAGTGACACAAGCCCAACTGCGCATCACAACGGAAGCTCCCTGGTGCTTCTCAAATCGTACTGATACTGTAAGAACTGACACAAGCCCTACTGCGCATCACAACGGAAGCTCCCTGGTGCTTCTCAAATCGTACTGATACTGTAAGAACTGAAACAAGCCCTACTGCGCATCACAACGGAAGCTCCCTGGTGCGTCTCAAATCGTACTGATACTGTAAGAACTGACACAAGCCCAACTGCGCATCACAACGGAAGCTCCCTGGTGCTTCTCAAATCGTACTGATACTGTAAGAACTGACACAAGCCCTACTGCGCATCACAACGGAAGCTCCCTGGTGCTTCTCAAATCGTACTGATACTGTAAGAACTGACACAAGCCCTACTGCGCATCACAACGGAAGCTCCCTGGTGCGTCTCAAATCGTACTGATACTGTAAGAACTGACACAAGCCCTACTGCGCATCACAACGGAAGCTCCCTGGTGCGTCTCAAATCGTACTGATACTGTAAGAACTGACACAAGCCCAACTGCGCATCACAACGGAAGCTCCCTGGTGCGTCTCAAATCGTACTGATACTGTAAGAACTGACACAAGCCCTACTGCGCATCACAACGGAAGCTCCCTGGTGCGTCTCAAATCGTACTGATACTGTAAGAACTGACACAAGCCCAACTGCGCATCACAACGGAAGCTCCCTGGTGCGTCTCAAATCGTACTGATACTGTAAGAACTGACACAAGCCCTACTGCGCATCACAACGGAAGCTCCCTGGTGCGTCTCAAATCGTACTGATACTGTAAGAACTGACACAAGCCCAACTGCGCATCACAACGGAAGCTCCATGGTGCTTCTCAAATCGTACTGATACTGTAAGAACTGACACAAGCCCTACTGCGCATCACAACGGAAGCTCCCTGGTGCGTCTCAAATCGTACTGATACTGTAAGAACTGACACAAGCCCTACTGCGCATCACAACGGAAGCTCCCTGGTGCGTCTCAAATCGTACTGATACTGTAAGAACTGACACAAGCCCAACTGCGCATCACAACGGAAGCTCCCTGGTGCTTCTCAAATCGTACTGATACTGTAAGAACTGACACAAGCCCTACTGCGCATCACAACGGAAGCTCCCTGGTGCGTCTCAAATCGTACTGATACTGTAAGAACTGACACAAGCCCAACTGCGCATCACAACGGAAGCTCCCTGTTGCTTCTCAAATCGTACTGATACTGTAAGAACTGACACAAGCCCAACTGCGCATCACAACGGAAGCTCCCTGGTGCTTCTCAAATCGTACTGATACTATAAGAACTGACACAAGCCCTACTGCGCATCACAACGGAAGCTCCCTGGTGCGTCTCAAATCGTACTGATACTGTAAGAACTGACACAAGCCCAACTGCGCATCACAACGGAAGCTCCCTGGTGCGTCTCAAATCGTACTGATACTGTAAGAACTGACACAAGCCCAACTGCGCATCACAACGGAAGCTCCCTGGTGCTTCTCAAATCGTACTGATACTGTAAGAACTGACACAAGCCCTACTGCGCATCACAACGGAAGCTCCCTGGTGCTTCTCAAATCGTACTGATACTGTAAGAACTGACACAAGCCCAACTGCGCATCACAACGGAAGCTCCCTGGTGCTTCTCAAATCGTACTGATACTGTAAGAACTGACACAAGCCCTACTGCGCATCACAACGGAAGCTCCCTGGTGCGTCTCAAACCATACTGATACTGCAAGAACTGACACAAGCCCATCTTGAGTCTCGGAACATGGAGATACGTCGGTCCTCTGTCAATGTCAACTCCCTTCAGACGAAGTTGGAAGAAGAACGTAACATATTGTGAGATACACGTCACGTCAAGAATACACCTTTCACAGTAGGCCTACACTTATTGACACTTAGAAGGAATATACTGTGGCCTATTCAGCTTCATCAAATATGTTAAAGCAGCGGCCGAGTGTAGCTAAAATAAGCTAAACCCAAAGTAGAAACTAAACTTCAACGTTGTGTAAATATTGTTTGTTTATTCTGGTACTCGTGTTCGGTAAAGTTCACGGTCAAGCGTTACAGAACATAAGATAAAAATATACAACACAATACCATCATTATTTACCTATGAATACGTGTTGTTAAATATTAAAACCACACATCACTGTAATTACAGGAAATAATCTTAGAATATTGTAGTATCTATCCGGTAATGGCTTTTTCAATAATGCTAAAACACGACATTATTTTGTGTGTGTGTGTGTGTGTGTGTGTGTGTGTGTGTGTTCTAGTTGTCGACTGTGCTTTTCAAGGAAGAACCACACTGTGTGTTGCTTTAACAAATCAGCACATCCTTTATAAAGTATCAAGGATATCCTTGATAAAGGATAAAGGAATAATAATTCCTTTATCCTTTATCTGATTATTGTGTTGTGTTTTTAATCTCGATTAACTTTTACGATATCTAAACCATTACCTGTTTAATTAGGTATTTACAGTATGTATAAGTCAGTTTGATATCGGATGGGTTACCCGATATACAGCATTGAGTACGATCGGGGTAACACTAAATGTGTTCTCGCTTGATGCCTCCTTAACGCAGACTGCTTGTTAAGCTGATACGTCCACGTTATTCATTACCCGACTACATAAAGTGGAGGGTAATGTATCTGGGTGTAGGTTCTGGGTGTAAGGCTTTCAAGGTGAATATCTGTTGTACCAGATTTTTGGGTATACCCTTGTATGCAATTTTCATAGTGCCGACGTTTCGTTCGTTCGACGTTAGCCTGGAAATTCCTGATAGTTCTCAGAATAACCACAACAAAAATGACCACAACACACTTACCCCTACGCTCGGCAACAATCCTAAGTGAAGAACAATATATAAGAAGGCGCTCCGTAGATAAATCAAGGTCGGTATGTCTCGAAAATGGCCCGGAATTACGAAACGAAACATCGGGCTGTGAAAACTTCACACACGGATGTACTAAAAAACCTGCTACAATACACACACACACACATTCATGTAAGCCCAAAACCCAACACTGATCGTTAACGAAAAAATGATCCTTCTCATCGACTCTAGGTTCCAGACTGCATAGTGTGGTGAAAGCAACCAGACGGCGAGGCTCTTATGCCTTACTGTTGTCTGAATAGTTAAATAAATAAATAGGCCTACCTTTTGGTAGCAATCTAGGGGGTCACTCTACTCGTCTCAACCTCGCCAATGACCTTGGGTGCACAGACATTATTAAATGTTAAACTAAATTTGATGGCAACGCTTCGTTCTGACCTCGCCAGTGCTCAAGGAAGAAGGTTATGCGTTTGTTTACTACGTATATTTGTATGTTTGTGTAATCCAAAACTGCTGCACGCCTGTTGACAAATAAGTGACATTCGATACAAGTAACACTTGGTTTAGATCTTAAAAAATTAAAATAGCGAAGATTCTTGAAATTTCAAAACAAAACTGTAATACTTTGTTTCATACCCCAGCTTTTCCAAGCTGAGAAGTTATACTCCAACGTCAAAAGTTATTCTATTCTTGATCTTCATTAATATTGTTTATTCTCTTATAGCAATATATAATTTTCAATTTTAAATAATACGATCTGTTTTGTAGTCGGGATTTTTGGTTTTGTTTGTTTAATATCAATGACTTCCAAGAAGCATGGAGAATAAGGACGAATCCAGAAATCCAGCAAATCTATGGAGAACCAGATATCGTCACTGAGATAAAGAAAAGTAGAATCCGGTGGGCAGGGCACGTCCACACGTCCAGAGAATGTTGGAGACATCCACATTGAAGAAAAGTTTTACGGGGAGAACTGGTGGAAGAAAATGAAGAGGGGTCGGCCCAGAAAACGATGGATGTATATATCTTGAGGACGACTTACGCAGGCTCGGTGTAAGAAGATGGAGACTGTGAACAGAGGATCGAGACGACTGGAGGCGGATTGTCCAGAGGGCCAAGGCTCTCCAAGAGCTGTAGCGCCAATTAAGAAGAAGAAGAAGAAGAAGAAGAAGAAGAAGAAGAAGAAGAAGAAGAAGAAGAAGAAGAAGAAGAAGAAGAAGAAGAAGAAGAATATCAATTTATAATAAATCGTTTTGTATCGCATTAAAGAATCGAAAAGCTAGCAAAGAAATTTGAGACACGTACGGTTAGCGTTCGTAGAAAATGGTAGCGTATGTAAGAAAATATATATACTCTGTAATGCCCTCCATACATTGTAACATCGAAAACGAAGTGTTATGTCCTACAATGTTGATTGTCCATAGCTTATAGTACTTGTTTTCTATATCTAAATATTTCAAACGATTATTTCGTGATCGACGCTAAAAAAAAACGTTCCTTAGGGAACAACGTTAGGAAATCATTTTCCTAACTGAGAGAATAATCATACAACTATAATAATAATGACATTTAACCGGAAAAGCCGACTTAATAGGGAAAAATTAAACAAACGAAATTCTATAATGAATAAGATTACCTTGGATAGATTTTGGAAAAGAAAGCTTCATACCGAGAAATAAAATTTTACATATCTTAAAACTAGTTTATGTAATCAAGGCATTGTTCCGGTATTCAATAAGGATCACAGACTTGGACACTGTCCAAGGAAGACATTGGTAAGAACACGCCGAGAAGGACAAACGATACAAAGAGAAATGAAAGTTGAGATACATCTCCTAAGTTACACACCTAAAATAAAAATTAGCCGATATGGAATAAAATTTAGATGATACAATGGGAACAGAACGACTTGGACGGAACAAATAAGTGATATACAATATATATTAGAAACATAATCTTAGAAATGTGATAGAGGTGAAGGAAGATTGCGAAGAAGGAGGTAGATGATATTAAACGACAAACAAGTTGCAGATGGATAAATTTATCCCGGAATAGAGAAGTGGAAAAGTGAAGGGGAGGCCTCTGTTTAATATTGGATAGAATAGGTTGAAGAAAAAGGAAAATAAGTAAAATTACTAAACAGGTAAGACTGACATATGACTGGTGCTTGCAAGATCTGGAAATACGAAGGAGACGCGTATAATGCACAGTAATACAGCCCGGCTCGGAATGAGATAAAGCTAACGCTTTGGTAATTCAAGCGATAGCGCTGGATTGTTCTTGCAACTGTTAATTAAGTGAAGTCCCATTTGGACTGATCCTCGAGATCCATATTGGGCAATACCCGTGTTTTCATAAGTTGTGGGATATCCCAGTCTCTCACTCCTTGACGTCAGCGGGCAAGGTATAATCCGCGCTTTTCTCAGACAGCTAAACGGATTTGTCCAAATAGTACAGCACATTACCGAATCTCTGTTGGTGGTATCTTGTGGCGTAGATCACTTGTAAATTCTGCTTTCCTTGTATTCATTGTGTCTGTCATCAGATGATGAATATTTAACCCGTTGATAAAATCTCATCTTCTGTTTCTCTCTTTATATAGACAATACCACAACGAAAGACTTAATTTGACTTTGAAGACTCCACTTCCATCGAAGCGAAACGTAGGCCTATGTGTTTGACAATAGGCCCAACTTTGTAGACAAACAGATTTTAACATTGAAAATGTTTATAAGGACGTGTCGCACATTTGCGGTCGATCGCTGGTGCGTGATCGAAAATGGGAATCGTTGAGTTTCCATAAAAACTACTTCTTTGTTGTCAGTAACGTAGTACACATATAAAACTTCGCTTATGAATGCGAGTACACTTAACTTATAATCTGTACATTGGTAAATGAAGAATGAATTCATTGATAGGTCAATGAAGAATTAATTCATTGATTGGTGAATTAACATAAATATATTATATACATTTTTTAGATTTATTGAAGCATTTTCAATGACCTTGTCTGTGCATTGCATTTGTCCAATGCCTGTAAATTTTTTCATAATGAACAGACTGTTGACATTGTTTGTGATAAAGGTTTCGTCCCTATGTACAGAAAGTGTCCAGGTATCTAGCCATAATCTCACTAAGCTTGCTTTATTTTGCGGTTGTAGCCGTATCGCTTATGCGTTTTACACAATAATCTAAGGCTTAGAACCAAATATTAAAAATTGGTTGATTTACTCTAGGAAACACATATTCTGCATCGGGGAAGCATTTCATTCGTCATGGAAACTGAAATCTGTTATCTTTGTGCACTGGGTTGTGAGCGACTTTTGTCCTTGAAATTAACACTCGATCGAAACTAAAAATTGACTAATTCAAAATAACAACGAACGTTATAATGTGAATTATTTTCAGTGTGTCATTGGTCTTTCAGAACGAGACCCTGAGGCCGTCGTTACAACCTTCCAAAGGCTCGTGACTGTCGTGGGAGGAAACGTAATGGGATACAAAGGTGATTCGTTCGTTTAAACAGAAGCGTGTTTTCCGCCAAAAGTGTGACGATTAATGAGAACAGTGACGCGCGTTCGCTCGTATAAAAAACAATCGTCGTAAATCAAGCTGTTGATAAATATTTAGAGTGTCTCTAGTTTCACAAAGAAAAAATAAATAAAAAATTAACACACACACCAATTATAGGTGATAAACAGTGATAAACAAAGGTAATGTATGCAGAGGTGGATGGCACGTTTAATAGAAACAACGAAGTGATATTTAAAAGCGATGCCAGGCGTGCGTCACTAGTTTGCAAGGCCGTCTAAATCGAGTGAAACTTACGTCGTCGTCAACAGAGAGGCCGCGCCTCCGAGTCCACACTATATGCAGACCGTTTTACTTAAAGCCATCGTCAATCTTCATTCTAAAGAAAAAACCTATTACGTTACTATTTTTTGTTCTAAATTCCTAAATGATGCTTAAGTTCTTCGTATATACGGTCATTAGAGTTAGCAGACAAACACAACGAGGAAGTTACAAACTGCTAAAATGCTAAGTATCAAAGTTAATTATCTATATATATAAAACTCAAAGTCTGAGGATTTGCTTTTTTGTTTGGAATACAAATCCACACAGTTACACCGATTGCAACCAAATTTTGCACAGGTAATCTTTGACACAAGGCGAAAAATACTGTCTAACTTGAAATTTGATATTCTGCCCCTTTCACACGATTTAGGCCCTGTTAATTATGCCCTTTTATGTTTCAAATGTTTCAAAGTAAACATTTTTGGATTAAAATTACATTTAGTCTGATAACCGACATTGATTTTTATAATTTAAAAATTACAATTTTTTAGGCCCGGTGCCAGAAATTTTACAATTTTCAAAACTTAACACTATGTTCAAATTATGGTTTCAATTCTCTTTAATTTTTACAAAATTTTAATCTTTTGGGGGGTTTTGTGTCCAAAAATTTGTGAATTATCAAAACTGAACATATATTCAAATTCCGGTTAAAAGTTTCTTTACTTTGATACCTCACACGGATTTTTTTAGATGTTTGAAAACTTTACCCCTAACTGTACCCCTTTTTCCCTCCGCTCATTTATTTGGGGAGATAAATCTAAAAACGTATAAGGATCTGTGCCAAGATTTACGAAAAATAGATTGATAAATTCTAAAGTTATCGTGAGACATACCCTTAATACAGATAAATAAACAAATGCCAAACGATCTAGTTAAACCTGAGAACTTGCTTCTCTCGTCCATTTACTTAATACTAGTATACTCCCTGAGCTACAGAACTCGCTCTCTATTTTGAACGATATACATTTATTATTGGATAAATTTTGATATTAGTTCATTTTTCAAGTATCAGAAAAACTACGAAAGTCCCGATTAACCTACTATTTTTTGTTTAATAAAGTAACAATAGCAGAGTAATCATACAATAAACGCTAAACATTCCAATTAATCAGATTTGTGTTAAAATTTCCTTTAGTCTGACACCCGGATGAATTTTTAAAAATTTTCAAATTTTTGATCCCATTTTGGGCCCTGTAAATTTTTTTTTTTAATTTCCTAAACTGTATACTCTATTCAGATTTTGGTTAAAATTCTCTTTAATTTCACACGCCGCACGAATTTTTGCGATTTTATCAAACTTTTCACCCATTTCTTGGCTCCAGGCGTCCAAAAATTTTGTAATTTTCAAAAAGAAACACTAAATTCACATTCTGGTCAAAATTACCTTTAATTTATACCCCACATGGACTTTTGCGAATTTTTCAAACTTTGAACCCCCCCCATTATTTTTGGCTCCCACCCACTATTTTTTGGGGATCAATTTCGAAAACAATAGGGTTGTGTAGGATAAAAGTATAGACATGCACGCCAAATTTTTCGAAATCGGTTTATGGGTTCAAAAGTTATCATGAGACATACCCCGAACAGACAGATAGGTAGATAGATAGATAGACAGACAGAGAAATGCCAAACAAGGAGTTAAAACTGAAAAACTGAAAGCTCGCTACTCTCGTTCAATAATAACAATATTATCTTAATTTTATTGTCTCTGGGTGCGTGCCTATCTTGATCTAGTTTCATCGTTGAAAATCTACCGAGTAACTTTAACTGGTGGTATCTTTTATAAAAAAAAAACTGTTAATTTTTAAAATTCTAATCTTCCTTTGTAATGTTCACAAATAAAATAATTCAAAAAACTTGCTGAATAGTGATATCGAATTAATTTTTGTAAATCTATAATTTCATGTGGTAGATACGGGCTTTAAAAACTATCAGGTTCTGGTCTTCCAGACGTAAGATAATTATAAACAAAACGAAGCAAAAATCAAAAAACCAAAATAAAAACTCAATAATTTCTCTCAGTTTTGTTAAACAGAACCTTGTAAAAGTAATTCGTTATAAGGTACTCTGAGACACACACAAAAATTAAACAATAACTTCACAAGGCCAAGAGAAATGTGTACAAAAGTGAAGTTACAGGAAGAATAATTGTTTAGGAAAAGGTTGGTCAAGAATGGGCCGCCGTTTGTCTTACCATTAGTTAGCTAACACACAGCGCTATCATACTGACAACTGGAAAACATCATCTTGGTTATTGACTATGAAGAAGCGAATTTTACCACCAAATAAGTTATTTGTTCTAAACAAATAATTACCCACCATGCTAACAACTGAAAACTAATTTTGAGTTCTTTGAAATAACAGAGAAAGTTATTATTATTATTATTATTATTATACTATCAACTGTTTCCTGTTTTCAAGTAAAAGACAGATAAAAAAGATATTATCCACTTCTCACTCTCTTTTTACCTTTATTTTTCCGTTTTATAGCTCTAGCTTTCTACCGTATTTTAGTCCTTACACTAGGCGTCAGGACGCATAATCTTTTTCATCATCATCTTTTTCAGGGCTGCATAATTTTTGGCACTCGATTCTCCTGAATTTTCTTCATGAACTTAAGACAGGATTAGCCGGAAGACTTGTTTCCACTTAATAAACATTTGGTCACGTTTAGTAATAAGTATTCACTAAAAACTGTATACAAGTATAAGACTGACCCATCAGTCAACACTTTCGTGGCTGCTATAATGTGATTACCTTTCGTTTTCTCTTTTGCACATTCTAATTCTTCGTCATTCGTCACTCTGTATTAGTTCTCGTCTCCAGACCAACATCTCGGATGCTCGAAGTAGCACTTTCTTTTTCCTCACGATTCTCATCCGTAAAAAGTAACATTTAACCAATCACTTTACAGTGCTGAAGTTAACATTGTTCCATGAAATAGAATGGTTAAACATTTATTAAACACAAGGAAACTTCTTTTGGTCTTCTTGTAAGGCTACTAATCCTAATGTTTTAAAAAAATATCTAAAACCCATCAAATTTATAACAAGGAAATTTATTCCCAGAGAACAAAAAGATATAGTTTGACTGATACAGAACTATGTTTAATCTGAAAATTGTTTAGACCTTGGACCTGTCAAAAATGTTGGTTTCTGTATAAACATCACTTGTCATACTTTTCAGGAAATGGCCTTCAGTTGGCACTTCGTAGTAAAAATATATATACCACACACAACACATACATGTACACACATGAGTATTATTATGTGATAAACATATGTAAATAATAAATATCTATAACACTCTTAATTGAACTATTTTTTTTTTTTTTAGGAAGAAAATATTCTTCAAAAAACTCCCAGAAAGGGATTTGGGGATTTGGGGTTTGGGGATGCGACAGTCATCCATTCAGTTTAGATGTTCCAACTATTTTAGCCAATATTAGGTGATCCTATCCAGTATACTCATAATATTCAGTTACTGCCGTACATCGGTGATCTTGAACACCATATCCTGCCACGTGCCTGAGAAATCTCATATAGAACACAACTGGCCTGGGATTTCCTTCCCATAAACTCCAATTCTCAGTGTGGGGCTCTCTCTTTTGTACTTTCCTAGTCCAGTCGCTGTCGACAAACCGCCAGACGTCAACCAGCCACCTTTCTGACGGGTCCTTCTGCCTACTCTTGGTCTCCAGTCCATCTGTAGTTCCCCATTCAACATGGGTGCTACAAGTCCTACCCAGATCCAATAAATGATAAGACTAAATGAATAAGATCGGTCTATTCCCTGACCCAAAGCCTTACGATCCCTTTGCCTTATTCCTACTACTATGTGTCCTGTTTTCCTCTGGGTTATTCAAAATATCTCCATTGCTTGTTTGGTCACCGACATTGTTTCCGCAACATGAGTACAGACGGATGGAATGCAATTAGTGTATTAAACAACTTCCTTTTTAACGCGTTTGGAGCCTGGTGGTACTCCACTTAGCGAAGTCAGTACCTAAATTTGTCAACTTCTGTTTTCTATTTCAATTGTTGACTGTTCGTTCCCAGCTTGACCTAGCGTATCAGATAGTATTTCCTTCGCAGAAAGGGCAATCATTATCTTAGTTTTATCCACGTTCGCATTGAATCCAATTTCCAAAGTACATTATTTCATTTTATATAAATTAATATTTTAATATTTTACCTTATTATCCGTCTTGTGACTTCCCCCTTTTTTACAACAACACTACGCGTTTCGGAACGTGTGTTCCATCATCAGGTGTAATTACTCTTGCGAGGTCGTCGAAACATTAAGAGATATCATAAACACATAAAACACTAAACATAAGTTCGTATTCAGTACCTAACGCGCGCGATACGTTTTCGGTGCGCACCTTGACGACACTGAACCAACGCTATCAATTCACCGCCATCACTGCTCGCGCATGATGTGTGACGTGGACCTTAGTTGTTCTGAGATTTGCATCGCAGTGTCATACAAAGAGTTAGAGTGAAAATTTAACTGGTCATTCAATAAATAATCTGGACTGGTTTTAAAGGCCTTATATATTTCAAATTCTTCATTAGCATCCATATTCCTACCTTTATTGCATATGTGTATTGGTTTAAAGTTAAAGTTTGTACTAAAATCTGTATAATTATGATTATTGTCAATCAAATGTCGTCCAAAATTGGATTCAGTTTTTCCAAAATCTTTTTTGGGGAGATGTTCTTTGAATCTCTTTATGAAAGGTCTCCCTGTCTGGCCTATATAAAAGCAGTTACAGTCATCACATATTATCTTGTAGACACCTGTTTTTTCTTCTAAAGGTCTGGCCGTTTTTGGACCAAGAATTTTATATATGTTATTGCTTGTTTGAAAGGCCGTCGCTACATTCATTTTCTTAAAAATATTTGTTAAACTTTTCGGCAGGACATTACCATACTCAGTTGATATGTGTGTTGCCCCTGCCTTGTTTTTCGGGGGCCTCATTTGTCTGTTTTGCTGTTTCTTGAGTAGTCTATCTATCATTGAACTTTGATATCCGTTAGCTCTGGCTATGTATTTTATTGTATTTAACTCTTTTTGAAAATCAATTGTCTCAAGTGGTATTGTAATTAGCCTATGGATAAAACTGTTGTATGCAGCCATTTTTTGAGATGTAGGGTGGTGGGAGTCTGCGTGTATAGTGATATCTGTTGTGGTTGGTTTTCTATAGATTTGGTATTGGAATCTATTTTTTGTTTTTATGACTGTTAAGTCAAGAAAATTCAGCTTATTGTCTGTTTCAGTTTCGAGGGTGAATTGTATGCGTTTATGTATGCTATTCATATAATGTCTCAATGTATCTATCTGTCGTAGTGAACCGTCAAAAATTATAAAAGTATCATCGACATATCGCGTGTAAAAGACTATTTTGCTGTGAAGTTTATTTTTATTGGATAGTAAATGTGTATTTTCGTAATGATTGAGGTAGACATCCGATAATAAGCCAGAAAGTGGTGAGCCCATGGCGAGGCCTTCCTTTTGAATAAAATAACTATTATTGAACGTGAAATAGTTCTGCTTTAATATAACTTCTAATAAATCAATTAATTCGTTTATTTTTCGGGAACTTAGTAATTTTGCTTCGTTGAGGTGTTCCCTTAAAATGGCTATTGTTTCTTGAATAGGTATGTTTGTGTATAGGTTAACGATATCAAATGACGAAATTTTGTAGTTAGGCTACAATTTAATGTCTTTTAATTTGTTAACAAAATCAATATTATTTTTGATACTATGATTATTTTCTAATCTTATGTTGTCTTTTATTATTTTTGCTAGTTTTTTGGCGATTTTATAACCTGGGGCTGTTGTAAAATTTATAAGTGGTCTTATTGGTACATCAATTTTATGAATCTTGGGTAAACCTGTGAATTGAGGTGCCCGGGCATTTATAGGCTTTAATAAGCGTCGTGTGGTCTCGTCAAATAGACTCGTGCATCATGTTATTCAAGTTCTTAACAAAACCGTTGGTTGGATCAGCTGACATCGTTTGGATATTGTTATTTATTATAAATTCATTAACCTTCGATATATATTGGTTCATGTACATTATAACTATGGTGTTTCCCTTATCAGCTCTAGTAATGAGAGCATTATTATCTGTCAGTTTATTTTGTATCTGTTTTAAAAGTTTAAAATCTGTAATGTGTTTACGACCAATATTACCGATATTATTCAGGGTTTTTAATCTCTTGTTCATTTTACTGTTTACTATTATGCGTGTTTCGTTCTGCAATCTATGGTCCGGCACCATTTTTATAGCGGCCTCGGCATTAACTATTTCTTGAATTATATAGTTTCTATTGTTATATGGGATGTTGTATTTTAACCCTTTGTTTAGAATATTTATTTCTTCGTTATTTAAAACTACTGACGTTAAATTTGAAACTCGCTCATAAAATTCATGTTGACATTTGATACTATCGTCGGGGTATTGTTTATTTTGGAGATAGATAAACTTTCTATTCTGTTTGAAATATATACGTTGTAGAGTGCGTCTGGTATATTTATCAATGGTTTGCATTACATTGTTTATGATGGCTGGGTGAATGTTATTAAGCATTTCCAGTTGTGCTTTGTATAACTTTATGTTTAGATCCACCTTCTTTGCATATAAATTTCATTTTATATTTCTCTGGGGACATTTTTCACTGGCAGACTTGTGTGGTCGGAATTTTAAATAACGACACATTCTTCTGGATGGATGTTTGGTGTTATATTACGTTCAATGTTAATATTACTGTATTGTTAGTAAAACGTAGCTTATAAGCGAAAAAAGTATAATTATATTATTAATTTTTTATGTAGGCCGAATTATTACGAACAGATTACTGAAGATACCTTGGACAGAGGAAATATCGAACAAAGAAGTTCTTTCACAGAAGGACAACGCTTCTGTACACAATTATGGAAAGGAGTAATTATATGCCTGCTCATTTATTCCGACATTCTAGCAGGCTTGTCACTTGAATGGTCGAGGAATGTAGCATAGAGAAAGGACAAGATACGAATATGTGGACTATATCAAGGGAGGAAGAAAATAAAGTGATTAGCTATGGAGTGAAAGAAGATACCTGCGGGTGGAAGAGCAGACGAAGAAAAAAGACACGTTAATAGTCACCAGATTAACAATCTAAATAAATACATGCGATCTGACAATGAGGAGCGTAGAAGTGCACGTTTATTACAACGTGTATCGACATTGCGGCTTATCTGCGTCTCTACCACAACTCAGATACAGAAATAGAAATATACAGTCAACAGAGCAGAGCAAATGCAGATAAACTTTACAATAAAACATACAGCGTAGTATTATGACAAATACAGGCCATAATGTGTAAACAAAACAACTGGTAAACAAAACAACTGTATAAAAATTTGTGTGTTCACGTTTCATATGATGTCTATCAAACTGGAACCCTTTACAAACCATTTATCAGTTTTTTGCACAATGAATCAACGACACAATAGCGATGAATAATTATGTTTTTAAGGCAAAAACTCCGTTGGAAAAGTATAGATGATACGATCAAAGAGAAAACCCTAGACAGCTGTGTTTGTTTCATATTTTTACAAAGACACGAACGTGGCGGAAACCGCCGATATTTGGAGATTTCTGTAAATGGCAGCTGGTCAAATGTTCAACCTCCGATGTCCGGTCACCGGCGCGCCTGTATATTTAACATTTAAATTTATAATTAGGGCATCAGTGAGGTTAATGAATTAAATACTTCAGGATATTAGAAGTCCGGTCAAGAGGAAACCTCCCTGTTGCAAGCGGAAATGGAGGAAGAACTAGCAGAGGAAGTACAAATAAGTATAACGACAAAAGAAGTGATTGGAAAGCCAACTATGGGTGTCGAGACAAAACTCTTGCTTGTTCCTGAGCTGATAGAAGCGCCCGAGGGTAAAGTGACTGAAAATGAGGTTACGCAAGAGGTTGTTGACGAGAACCAAACAAACTTGGATCAGCCAGTGGTATTTAGGTCATTAGTACATGACGCAACGGGAGTGATTCCAGCGAAACTAGTGGTTGCGCAAAAGACTCGCATTCCTGGGAACGTGGTGTTCGGATCACACGAGACTGAATTCGAAGAACGAGAAAATTATCCTTCGCAAGGACGTCCACCTAGATCGCCTGGTCGAGTATTACTTCGGAGACGCTTTGCCAGTTCGGGACGAACAGGTTTTCTAGTAACTACAGATGGACCAGGAGCCGACACAGTAGTAAAGCGATAGAAACGATCAACGCAATACGCTGGGATGAGCAGGTATCGCCAAGGTGAAGGTAAGACCCTACTCATATAGAAACAGCCATGACCGAGTATGGAAGACTACACGCCGACATGAGGGGGAGGTTTAGTGTTGTAGACCAGTGCTTTACGACTTACAAGCGCCTTAGGGTCATACTTAAACTAGGGAACCTATCAGCGGGCCGCATCATAGCGATCTATTTTTGATAAGTAACGTAGAAATAAAAAAGGCAATATATAATTCTAAATAAACAAAAATAGGTAATTTACACATTTAACATATTTACACATTTTTCCGATCTGACGATGAGCTGTTAAGCTTGAAAGCACTAATCGGAATAATTTTTCTATAGTGTGCAACAGTGATTATTCTGTTAACCTATCTTACTACATATCTTTAGAGGCACAACCTTTACTGTGTCATTATGATAATGAAGATGTAAAAAATATGTTAAACATTGTATATTTACATGAAATGAGAAAACTGAGGTCGATCTGCTGCCAATAAAGCAGGAATGACGACATCGAGCTAAAAACACTTAAACATAACTATGAAAATATACGCGACTGATACGACGAAGTCAAGGACGAAACGCAGGATAAGCGCGTCTGATTTGTCTAGCCGAGGCAGTACACTGGATCTTGTAATCTGATGAAAAATAAAAGAGGACTGAAGCAAATTAAACACATAAAGTGAAACCTACAGGACGTTTATTAGTGAATCAGTGATGCAGTTTTTCGTAGGCAAGACCATTCTCACTTAAAATAATAATTTATTATTCATTTACTTAGTCAAGCAAGTAGAATAATTATTAAACTGGTTTTTCAAGCTAAAAGTCACGGCCCGCATGTGGTCCCCGGTGCCGCCAGTTGGAAATCACTGTTGTACAACTTGATTCCTACCCGATATTGTGGCAAAACGTCTAGACAAAACTGTATGACGAATGAGGAGATAACTTGAGACCTGACACTGTATGGCTGTACGGAATGCATCCCATGTGACCACTTTTGAGCGGGAACCATTTGAAAGGAGACAGGAAGCGGCCAAAAAGATCACGGAATCGAGGAGTGAGAAGATCCTTAGAACGTCATGGTTTAGAAGAAGAACGTAGGAGTCGTGAAGAACGTGAAGTTAAAATATAGGAAGGTAGTGAAAGGTGTGAGAATACCCTGGACAGATAGAACTGTCGGTCGCTGAAGGTCTCTATACTGTTGCAGCGTACACTGTTGAGTGTAATAACTGTCGGAATATGTAGACCGACAGACTAGTTAGTTCGTGTATGACGCGATTGTTCGTTGGGTGAAGAAAGAAGCGGTGCTATTCGCCAATACTTTATAATACGTACTGTTTACTTGGCAATATTTCTTTTCATTTCCTCTGAGTTTGACTGAAGTGGTCAGGAATGATATGACGTGAGGTTATAGGCATGTGGCTGGGTAACTCCTGGATGTGAGCTTGGTGCCGATTTGTTACTTGTTAGATGTAGGCCTATTGATCCGAGATATACCGATGACATTCCCTACTGGTGGAATCGCCGGAGGTGGAGAAGAACAAACAGGAATAAAGGACAGGTACAACAGAGATTACTGTTTGAAAATAAGTAAAAGTAAGACTACAGTCCATCGCTCCTTGATAATATGGACAGCAAATATTCTATGCATGCAGTGCCGTATATTCTTACAAATGGACACAACATTCCCTGAGCTGCAGACATCGCTCACTAATTTGAACGAAGTAGATAAAATATATTATATCATTAGACTCTATTAGTAGACTGTTTAGAAATGTTTCAATTATAAAAAAATTAAAAAATAACATAAAATAAAATCGTACAGTAAACATTAAAAATTCCAAACATTCGGATTTATGTTAAAATTCCACTTAGTCTGACACCCGGATGGATTTTTACAATTTTTTTCAAATTTTTGATCCCTTGTTTGGGCCCTGAGTCAAAAATTTTGAAACTTCTAAAACTGTACACTATATTCAGATTCCGGCTAAAACGCCACAAGGAAATTGCGATTATATTAAACTTTTGTCCAACTTTTGTGGCGTCCAAAACGTAACATTAAATTCAGACTTTAGTTAAAATTTCCTTTAATTTGATACCCCACATGAATTATAGCGATTTTATCTTTTTCACCTACTTTTTAGGATCCTGGCGACATAAAATTTTGAAATTTTTAAAAATGAACACCTAAATTCAGAATGTTGTTAAAATTCAATTTAATTTGCTACAACACATGGACTTTTGTGATTTTTTCACTATTTTGACCCCCCCCCCAGTTTTGCCTCCGCCAGCCTATTTTTGGGGGATCAATCTCAAAAACAATATGGTGCGTGTCCGAACACGCAAGCCAGATTTTATGAAAATCGGTTGATGTGTTCAGAAGTTATCGTGACACCACAAACATATAGACAGATAGACAAACGGTCGAGTTAAAACTGAGAACTAGCTTCACTCGTTCAAAAATAATCGTGCTGAGTAATTTAAGCCTTTTAAATATTATGGACAATGTATTAAGAGAATTACACTTCAGTAGTATGATTAATGACTTTTTACCAAAAAAGATGGAAGAAAGTTCATTTAAATGTATTTTTGTATCTACCGTGTACTACAGCTAACTGTTCCAATGAACTGAATGGATATCCAGTGTTTTTGAAATACTGACTCTTTCAAAAACATTTTTTGTCATTCTTTTGTTTTAGAATTTGAATGCAAATTCTTGGAATCCGCATCTCAGACGTTCTCACTGTCTGAATATAGATAAGATATAGGCTACAAAGAGAAAGTGTATAGAGAACATACGAATATTTTGTAAAATAAAAAAAATATTCATTTTTTACACAGTCAGAGGATGAATTTTTACTGTTACATATGTAACATACAATTATTACAATAGTACACGTAAAATTAAATAAACTTATTGTTAAGAAGGGGTAAGAATTATTAAGATTTCAAGTCTGAAAATTCTTGTGGAGGCCTCACATCAAGGTCACAAAGATCTTAAAAACGGGTCTGTATGTAAATAATCAAACATATTGTAAGGTATCGAGGTTCTTGACGATTTGGAGTGTGGAATTTTAATTGTAGGAAGGATATTTAATTACCTGACTATACATATATAAGGCTTTGATCACCGCCGCGAATGAAGAAGAAATAATATAAGTAGACAACTGCAATAAAGATAACGGTTTGAAAACAAAATATTCTGAGACCAAGAACTGATAGTTGTTCAGCTTCACAAAACATCTATCAGCTCAAAGGCGTAACTTGGGAGAGGCAAGGGGGGAACTCGCCCCCCGCCCCCCAATGTTCCGAGCATTATTAAATGTTGTTTCCCGTTGTTATAAATAAAAACAAATAGTCAAACTAACAAATAGTCAAACAGGAGACAGTTTCTATGCTTGCGAGCACAGTAAGCACTATTTGTCAACGTCTGTACTGTTATCAGACGACTAGTTGCCATAAATTTATTATTCTTATTTCTTTCGAAGAAACTTGTAAGGTGAATGTTTGACACATTTGAATGATATACGTCAAAATAATATTTCTGTTCGAAAAAAACAAACGCTAGAGACCTAATTAACTGGAATACAATGCGTGCCTTTTACACAGAGACTTGTTTTGGAACACCGTAATGAAATAATAAGCGCAGCTGTACTTCTAAGAATTTGCTGTCTTTACTTTCCTCTCTTTGTCACACATATTCTTCTGAGTCATCATCTCTGTGCTCGGATTGTTTACTGTTTGATTCGAGATTATCGCTGTTTTCAGTTCAGCAGAATTTCGCAAACACTACAGGCCAGTGTAAAAGAGAGCGGTACGGTAGGGGTAACAGACTCGGCAGTATGAACAAAGCTGGCTTACTGTGGAAGATGTCGATGGCTTTGTTCACGAATCTTAAAAGACGGTCGTTTGGAACTGTTATTTGTTAATGATTACTGATACAAGTGTGGTCGGTTACTCGGTCGTGTACCTAGTCCGTTAACGTACACATCGCTTGTCCCTTTCTTAATTTGTTATTGTTGTGATTGTTTTGGTTTTTTGTGTTCCTAAGTTCTGAGAAATGGGAGATAAGAAACGCAAATGAGTAACACTGCTTAATTTCTTTGAAAATGGCCTCACTGGCAGTTGGAAAATTTCTTTGTGTTGTGACTGATTCGGCTTACTGCTACTACTGCCGAGCATTTTGTGACAGTGTGCCTAAGGGAGAGGATGCGTTTACGAAAACTGGGTATAAGAATTGGAAGAACTGAAATTGTTTATGTTTATAGGCCTACAGTATATTTGTTCTAGGTAAACATAACTGGAAGTACAACTTATGAAGAAAGGTTTGTTGATCATTCAAAAATGAAATTGTCCCTCGTTTACTAACTAAGAATTATTACTACACTTTCTAATTTTGTATATAATATATTTTATTAATGTTATTATATAGATGGTCTCACTACACACTTGAATTTATGAAGCTTTACCGTGCCCCCCCCCCAAAGTTAGGCCTAAGTTACGCCCATGAGCCTATTATGAATTTGTAAATAAATTATTTACATATACTTGGGTATATATTGATACCTAACAGCGAGATTAGCTGTAGTTGACTAGTGCTGTGCACTTTCAAGAATTCGATGTAAGGACAATGCGTACAATAGTTCCCGCATTGATTTATTCCAGACATTACGGTGTTTTTGCGTACATGCACGTGCAATACGTTGCGAACAATAGTGATTGTGTCAAGTACAAAAGCAACCTGGCTGAAACGGGAAAGTGGCGACAAAACGCTGAGATAAAAGTATACGATTATTGTATCAGAAATGAACTTCCTGTCAGCCACTTCCGGTTGAAGCCAAAAATCTACAATAGGAAGCCGTCTTATGATAACAACATTTTGATTCGAGATTTTTTTACTGATACAGTTGATTTTCACTGAATCATCGATCTGTCTGTACATGTATAGCGTATAATTTGGTCGTTCAAACGGAGGGACAAGGCAGCAGCGAGTGACTCCGAGCACCACAGTTGGGGGGGGGGGGTCGAAATCAGAAACCAAATACACGATTTAGTTGAAAACGTTGCTATGAAATAATTTAGGACGCTATACAAAAATGCTTTTATTGCCTAATAACCAGTGGCGGCTGGTGTTACGGTTGCAGCGTTGCACAACCACCAATATAGAATAACTAAATTGCAAAATAATATACGAACAATTAAGCAGCTAAAAATATCATAAATTTCAACGGAGAGCGTATTAGATCTACGCGGTCACGTTCGCGTACAATTCAAATGTGGCGCGCAGGCTGGTGGTTGTAGGCCGCTTGCAACTTCAACAGTATATGGCAGAGCTTACTACACAAACATATGAGAGGACGTGCGCTACTCTTCATAATTGCCCTATGTTCCCTATGTTAGCTAGGTGGTTGCAAAAGTTTCTGCAACGCTCCACTAGTAGCGCTGTAACGCAACTTTGTGTCATGAAATCACCACAGCCTTCTTGTTTATTAGGTTATGTCAGGTTTAGTGTTTACGTTGGTTTATCCGTTGTTTGAGGTTATAAAATTACAGTAATAATTTTGTACAACTGTGGTTATGATAGTTAATATCTTTTAACCGATCTCCCATCCACTCAACCAACTACTGCAACCACCAAAATTTGGAACCACTAGTCGCCACTGCTAATAACACCAAATAATTACATTACCGCTACCAAACAGTACCTATCGAAGTTACCACGTAACAAAAAGACCGTACCGAGTTTTCCGAAATACCAAGCATGAACGCCACTCGATGGTTTGCAATAGGGTGACTGCAAACCTTGCGAAGAGGAGACTGATCGCACAGAAGTAGGCTACATAATTCAGTACACCCTCGTCAATCCGATACCAATTAGTTAAACACGTTTCGTAGTAAACGACAAGCGTCAGGACATCCCGTTAACAGATGGGGTAAGAATTACATGCCAATCTTACTGGTCATGAAATTTAAGTAGACATAAACAGGATGAATGAACCAGGGAAAGACGATTCAATTCAAGAGGCAGTTGCCCAGAGTTGCGATGAAATCGTGAAAGTTGTGGCGTCGCTCTTCTGCAACGGAGGGCATAGGCTACTCTAAAGATGTTTCAAGGCTGAAAAAAATATAACAGAAGGTAATAAAGCAATAACTTAAAGATAAGAGAGAAATTTCTTTGAAAGACTTCTTTCAATCTGAAAAGTCAACCCTATGAAAAGATCTTCAGGCACACTGTTTGACCTTTGTATGTTTTTCAAATGACATAGTAAGAATTGAAGTATTAAAATTGCAACACAACAATCACTTGGTGTTATTTAATTATATTCGAGGATGTTTGAAAGCCCCACTGTTGGGTTCGCCAATTTGAAACACAACCTATAAGGTACGTGAGTGCGTGTACTGGGGTTTAATCAATCTGTTATTTATAAATATTATTTATGTTATTAATTATGTTGTCTTACAGGTGACCTCCTGTAATTCAAATTTAATAGGCAAATATATTTGTGATTATGTTATTTTAACTTTTAATTGTACTATAATACAGGTTTAACTAAGTATTCAATAGTTACGCAATATTAACGATATACGTCATGTATTGACTGAATGTATTAAGGATTCTTGTCAACCCTAGTCCCTCTAATTAGATAATTTCATTCAAATTTGGTACAGAAAACACACTAGTTCGGCAATCTCCCGTTCCACCAGCTGTTGACAATTAGTTCTGCTATTTGTAATAGGCTTGCGTCTAGGTTAACCTTTCAACGGATTTTATTCACCCTTTTTCCTGTAACTTACTCCAACCACAACATATAGTACCTATTCTGCAATAACATAAAACATTATCTTATACAAGAAAGATTCTTTATTAATTTTGTACGTTATTTCACATTAACAGTTCTCTTCAAAATAATAATATCATTAAATCGATTGTACAACAGTATATCGATCGTCAATTGACCAAGTTCCTTCTGACTTATACAAATTAAATATAACAATAAATATTTCTTATCCCAGGGTTCGTAAGATTCTTTTAACCATTAGTAAGGCCAGGTAATGTAAAATTAAGGTTACTCAAGTATTACAGAAGGTTATTAACTCTAAATATATTGAAATTAAAAATAAGTTGTTTTTACCGGATTGGCGGAACTCAAACTGGCATTGGACGTCTGTAAACAGTTGAAGATGATCTGCTTAGATTACGTTCATCCAGGAAAAAGTGTTCTGGTCCTTAATAAAATTGATGGTGTAGTATACAAGGAAGCTCCCAGGAACTCTTCTGACTGCCGTTCTTCTCTTACGATCTTGATAGTTGTCAGTCACGGTGGAATGGAAATCGTATTCTAACTTCTTCTTGAAGGTGAAGGTTAATTCTGCAAAAACGAGGTCTTCGTATATCTTCTCAATAATTCCGTTAGTTTCGGCCTTTACTTCCCTCAATTAGTCTTCTGATTACATGGGAAATCGGTTTAATACCGAATCCAGCGGAATTATCCTGGTGAATGAAGTGAGGAATTCTCGACTCTTTTAGAGGTATTCGGTTATAATTTGGAAGTCTAATTGGTTTTATTATTCATGGGTAGTATTATAGAATTAGGTTTCAAATAGGACTTATTAATTTAGATTCGTATTTTTTCAAATTTTATCATTCTTTTTTTTTTTAACTGTGTCTCCTCATCTCAACTTAATAGCATATAACAATCGAAACGAATGAAACGAAAATCAACAACATTGTACCTTTTAGTTGCCCTAACAACCATTATTTTCTGTCATTGGATGAAATTTGATATCCTAGAGCCAGAATTATAAAATATTATTACGCTTTTTTATTAAAATACTCCATGCTTGGAATCATACCGAATTACTTAAAACTTTCACCCAACCTACCTTATTATACCATATATAATTTACTACAGTTTCATTGGACTGGACCCATTAAAAAGGTATTAATTTCCTTTTACAAATATTAAATTTAGGCCTATAGGTTTTCTTACAACTGTTATAATATTGTTTGGTTTTTTAACTTAATTTTCTTTACCTGACCTACTGTACAATTAGTTACTGGTTCATGGTTATTTACATTAATTTTAATTTCCTGGTTTTACTTTATTACATTAATTAATTCGTCCTGGAACCCTTCATTAGTTTACAACATAATTATCAGAACTACTTGTCAACTTTTAAACACTTATTGCCATCCTGGTCAAGTTTATAAACATTAATTCAAACAACTTCATTATCCAATTTTAGTCACTACATATAACATAGTATAATGCCTAACACAGGTAATTATACTCTATTGTCTAAAGACAATTTTAACATAAATAAAAACATTACCACTGATTAAGTATTCCTATAAAACAACAGTTCACTCTTACTATACTCAAAATATAAAACAAATATTCTGTGAACACTAACATGCTACAGTATAAAGAACAAGTACAATTTATTATATTAACCATTAATTGGTATAGTATTTTATACTCAACGTTATTTATTACATCTTTCAACTTGAGGTACATCTCAGATGTACTAATTACTGGGCAACCTTAATATCGGGGTATGGTCCTTGACCATAGTTAATTCATTTTTTTATGTAACGTTGGGGACCTCAATTCTGTTACGTTACATAACACCCCCCCTTCGAAAGAAGTTTATTTTGTCTGAACGAAGTTTAGTAAAAAATAAAGATACTCCTTGTGTATCTGGTCATTAATTCACTACTGGTACCTCCATCAGTTGTAGACCTGTCCTTTTCTCTGGAACTCATAACTTCTTCTAGCTTTTTACGCTATCATTACTTATTATCATTTTTATATTTCATTACCTCTCTTGGTGTATAATCCCTAAAATACTATATTTCCCTAACATTTTTCCCTAATATCATAGCTGGTACGGAATCAGAGGGGCACTATTGGCTTCCATTACTCTGCCGATTTTCTAACTATATCTTCTGAGATCAGAGGAACTTCATCTCTGTCCAGAAACAAAAATAAACGTTGCACTATCACAACACAATTCATATAATAAAATTATTACCTATAAGGTAGCTCCTTCGCTACAAACTCATACTCAAGGGATGATTACTATTATTTCTGAGGTATCCTAATCCTTTCTTAAATTATTTATCTCGTTGTTCTGTAGTTCCATTTATCACATTATTCACCAGTATATCAGTTAAAGCTGTTCAATATTCATTTTAAATTCTTCTTAGTTCCGTGCTGTCAATTAATTATTCTTTAGCATACGTATTTTACTATTTTTAATTCACTCTCATTTACTTCTGCAATTAAACACTGAATCTCCTCCTTATCATAACTTGTATGGCATATTCTTCCTTCATTTAACTCATTTCTAACTCTTCTTTCTCTTCTTTCATGTTTATTAGTTTAAAATAATTTATTCTGAATTATATAGTAAGGTGTTCTTACTTATTTTTTGAATTTTGGGGTTTTTATTTTTTATGCATTCCACCTGTCGGCCGTGGTTTCTTCTTCATCTATTTCTTGTCTTACATCCTGGGATGTGTTGGATCGGTTGCCGTTTCCTCTGAGGGGAATCCGGAGTTCTGGTGGGTTCCTTTGATTGTAAGCGATTTGGAAATTCCTAGATGGATTATCACTGAATGGTATCCAATCATAATTTTTTCTATTTGATTGTTTCCATTATTCCTGTTCCTTCTGTTCTCATCTCTTTGATCATTTCCGACTGGTGCGTCCCTTCTTCGGTCCCCGCTTCCGGATCTGGATTCTCCGATGCTATTGCTCCGTTGCAAACGCTCATTATCATTCTCCCTTTGGTGTTGATCCCTCCTTGGACCATTCTCTTCGGCCCTTATAAAATTCACCATTGGTCTGGAAACCTGTAATGGACGATTCTCTTCGTAGTTAACCTGGCGGTAGTCCTCCTGACTCCGACTCCTGCCTCCATTAGTCCTAGTATCTCTTCTATCGTTATTGTTATCTTGGTTCCAGTCGGTGTCCCTATTAAAACTCCGACGTCCTTGGTAGTATGTCCTCCCGTTATAGCTATTGTACGCCCCCACATAATTAACTCTCCTATAGTTTTGGTTTTGGTTGTTCGGGTTGCGGTTATTGTTATCATAATTCCGGTTGTTTGTGTTCTGATTCTGGTAATTTGGGTTGTATGACCGGTTATATTGGTTGTTTGGAATATTCTGACTATTCCCGTAATTGTTTCCGTTGTTCCTTTGGCTGTTGTTGTTATTTTGCCGTTGGTATGTCTCATTACCATAATTACCTGGCCTGCCATTATAGTTCGGTCGGTTATGCGTCTCATGATTGCTATGGTTATTGTTTCTGTTGTTGTAGTCTGGGATATCCCTACTCCCGTACCGGTCGTTTCTCTGCCGACTCCTTCTATAATGCACCTCACGCTCGTGCTCTTCCAATAGCGTTGACATAGCCTGTATCGTTTTTATCTGTCCGCCTGATCGTGCTATTGATATCCCGTTATCATAGTGGTATGGTAACCTGGTGACGAGGATTTCCTCCGGGATTTTTGGTTCAAGGTGTCTCGCCAAGCACACTTTTCCCAGGAAGTAGGCGGTGAGTGTTGTCCCCCTGCTGGCGTCATACCTTCCATAGCTGATGCTCTCCCTTACTACGTTCTGGGTGGCGTCTGACCAGTACCTGGCTTTAAAAGCTATTTTAAATTCTTCGTAGCTTCGGATGTCGTGCCTGGTGGCTGTCCACCAGTTATCATAGGTTTCCTTGAAATGTTCGTCCAAGTAACGACGAATTATTGGCCACCTGTTTTCACCAATTCTCATTAGTTGTTCGCCGACCCGTTCCAAGAATTCCATTGGGTTTCTCTTGTATGACTTAAAGTTGATGGTCTCCCGGTCGTCTATATGTTGTGTATATGGAACAGTGATCGTTCGGTTGTCAACTGACCGTTGTAGGTTCTCGATTCTCTCCTGGTTACGTTGTCCTTGCTCCTGTACTTCGTTCACGACCGTATCTAAGATTCGATGTTGGTTTCCGCAATCTGCTCGTATTGATTCCACTTGAATCCGGTTTTCTTCTTCTATATGGCCTATCTTGACCTCTAGTTCAGCCCTATTTCGTGTAACAGCTTCATCGGTCACTCTCAGTTTTCTATTTGTTTCAGTTATCTCCTGTTTTCTTTCGCCGTCGTTCTTACCTACCTTCTGGCTGATTGCCTCACTGGCGTCCTCGATTTTCTTATTGAGAGCTTGCCTTAATACTTCATTCTGTTTATCAACAGTTTCCCTTAATTCCTTGTTAGAATGCTCAATTCTCTCATCGATTCGTATAAGATTGTCCTCATTGATTTTCTCAAGATCTTCTTTCATTCGTTTATTGTTTTCCTCAAGTTTTTCGTTCATTAGTTTGTTATCGTCCTGAATCTGTCTCAAACTCTCGTCATT
This sequence comes from Magicicada septendecula, assembly GCA_034769895.1. Classification (NCBI taxonomy): domain Eukaryota; kingdom Metazoa; phylum Arthropoda; class Insecta; order Hemiptera; family Cicadidae; genus Magicicada; species Magicicada septendecula. The sequence goes on along the minus strand of CM068372.1, from coordinate 417,305,941 downwards.
CCTGTCAAACTTTTCATTCATTTGTTTGATTAAATTCTCGCTCAAAATTTCGTTTTGTTTTTTTGAGTTTTCATTAATACTGTCTATTTTATTTTCCAGCTTTTCTGAATTTTCATTTATACTGTCTATTTTTTCATTGATTTGTCTAAAATCGGCCTTCAATTGTTCATTATTTTCATTTATGGTTTGCCTTAAAAGTTCACTAGTACTTTCCTTAATACTGTCTATTTTTTCATTAGTTTGTCTTAAACTCTCCTTAGTTTCCTCCTTGGTTTGCTTTGAGTTTTCCTCCTGTTTCCTAAATTGTTCGGCCATAAATTTCATCATGTCTTGCCAATTTGGTACTTCTCTGGTTACCGCTTTATCTGGTTGGTCTCCTTGGGCATCCTCTTCCACTATTTCCTTCTCTGTAATAATTGCTTCAGTTTCTTCTTTATCACCCATTGTTTGTTCCATTTCACTGTCCGTAAATGTTTCTATCTCTCGTTCCTGTCCCCCTTCTTCCTTCTCCTTCTCTTCTGCCCTCTTCTTCGATCTGCCTCTGGTATTATGCATTCCTGTGCCTCTAATGGTTGCCTGCTCAAGTTAAGTAATAATTAATACGATTTTTTACTTAACTAAAGCCCACTCGTTGAGCGCCAATTTGCAACACACCAATCACTTGGTGTTATTTAATTATATTCGAGGATGTTTGAAAGCCCCACTGTTGGGTTCGCCAATTTGAAACACAACCTATAAGGTATGTGAGTGCGTGTACTGGGGTTTAATCAATCTGTTATTTATAAATATTATTTATGTTATTAATTATGTTGTCTTACAGGTGACCTCCTGTAATTCAAATTTAATAGGCAAATATATTTGTGATTATGTTATTTTAACTTTTAATTGTACTATAATACAGGTTTAACTAAGTATTCAATAGTTACGCAATATTAACGATATACGTCATGTATTGACTGAATGTATTAAGGATTCTTGTCAACCCTAGTCCCTCTAATTAGATAATTTCATTCAAATTTGGTACAGAAAACACACTAGTTCGGCAATCTCCCGTTCCACCAGCTGTTGACAATTAGTTCTGCTATTTGTAATAGGCTTGCGTCTAGGTTAACCTTTCAACGGATTTTATTCACCCTTTTTCCTGTAACTTACTCCAACCACAACATATAGTACCTATTCTGCAATAACATAAAACATTATCTTATACAAGAAAGATTCTTTATTAATTTTGTACGTTATTTCACATTAACAGTTCTCTTCAAAATAATAATATCATTAAATCGATTGTACAACAGTATATCGATCGTCAATTGACCAAGTTCCTTCTGACTTATACAAATTAAATATAACAATAAATATTTCTTATCCCAGGGTTCGTAAGATTCTTTTAACCATTAGTAAGGCCAGGTAATGTAAAATTAAGGTTACTCAAGTATTACAGAAGGTTATTAACTCTAAATATATTGAAATTAAAAATAAGTTGTTTTTACCGGATTGGCGGAACTCAAACTGGCATTGGACGTCTGTAAACAGTTGAAGATGATCTGCTTAGATTACGTTCATCCAGGAAAAAGTGTTCTGGTCCTTAATAAAATTGATGGTGTAGTATACAAGGAAGCTCCCAGGAACTCTTCTGACTGCCGTTCTTCTCTTACGATCTTGATAGTTGTCAGTCACGGTGGAATGGAAATCGTATTCTAACTTCTTCTTGAAGGTGAAGGTTAATTCTGCAAAAACGAGGTCTTCGTATATCTTCTCAATAATTCCGTTAGTTTCGGCCTTTACTTCCCTCAATTAGTCTTCTGATTACATGGGAAATCGGTTTAATACCGAATCCAGCGGAATTATCCTGGTGAATGAAGTGAGGAATTCTCGACTCTTTTAGAGGTATTCGGTTATAATTTGGAAGTCTAATTGGTTTTATTATTCATGGGTAGTATTATAGAATTAGGTTTCAAATAGGACTTATTAATTTAGATTCGTATTTTTTCAAATTTTATCATTCTTTTTTTTTTAACTGTGTCTCCTCATCTCAACTTAATAGCATATAACAATCGAAACGAATGAAACGAAAATCAACAACATTGTACCTTTTAGTTGCCCTAACAACCATTATTTTCTGTCATTGGATGAAATTTGATATCCTAGAGCCAGAATTATAAAATATTATTACGCTTTTTTATTAAAATACTCCATGCTTGGAATCATACCGAATTACTTAAAACTTTCACCCAACCTACCTTATTATACCATATATAATTTACTACAGTTTCATTGGACTGGACCCATTAAAAAGGTATTAATTTCCTTTTACAAATATTAAATTTAGGCCTATAGGTTTTCTTACAACTGTTATAATATTGTTTGGTTTTTTAACTTAATTTTCTTTACCTGACCTACTGTACAATTAGTTACTGGTTCATGGTTATTTACATTAATTTTAATTTCCTGGTTTTACTTTATTACATTAATTAATTCGTCCTGGAACCCTTCATTAGTTTACAACATAATTATCAGAACTACTTGTCAACTTTTAAACACTTATTGCCATCCTGGTCAAGTTTATAAACATTAATTCAAACAACTTCATTATCCAATTTTAGTCACTACATATAACATAGTATAATGCCTAACACAGGTAATTATACTCTATTGTCTAAAGACAATTTTAACATAAATAAAAACATTACCACTGATTAAGTATTCCTATAAAACAACAGTTCACTCTTACTATACTCAAAATATAAAACAAATATTCTGTGAACACTAACATGCTACAGTATAAAGAACAAGTACAATTTATTATATTAACCATTAATTGGTATAGTATTTTATACTCAACGTTATTTATTACATCTTTCAACTTGAGGTACATCTCAGATGTACTAATTACTGGGCAACCTTAATATCGGGGTATGGTCCTTGACCATAGTTAATTCATTTTTTTATGTAACGTTGGGGACCTCAATTCTGTTACGTTACAAAATCCACTTTGATGTATTTAATTAAATTAATGTAGGTGTATCGAGGTTTATAATCAGGTATTAGGAATTTCCGCTACTAAGCAGCATTAGGCCTACCACGAGTCTTAATAACGTCCTTTTGCTCTTGACAAGTTTTATGGACATCATCAGCAGCAGCAAACATTTCTCACTTCGTGTTGTCTAAACACCGAAGCATTTTTAGCCTCAGTTTTATCACTAAGGACGACACATCATAAAAACGAACATTTAGCGTTAATAGCAATATAAATCAAACGATGGTAGCGTAAAAGTGTTCTTACTAAAGACGTAAACTGGCAGATGTGTCTTCCAGACCATTTTATGATTAGTCACTCTACAATTGACACTTTGTTGTTTGTGGACGATCAGGGTATTCTGTCGGACTCTTTAAACAGATTGCAGATGGGTATACATTTGTTAAATGGAATCTGCAAAGACGAATTGCAGATATCCACAATTAAAACCAAGGTGATGGCTTTTTGTGGAACTGATCCCGTACGGGCAAAAATTGTTATAGATGGTACTGTCCTGGAACAAGTTAGCAGTTTTTAACACCTGGGCTACAGTGTGTCTTATAATGCAAGCAACGACGTGGTGCATAAGTTCAACCTTATGTGCGGGACCATCAGACGAACCCTTAAGTCAACAAGTAAAGGAACACGCCTAAAATTCTACAAGTTGATAGCTCTTCCCACACTTCTTTATGGGTCTGAGAATTGGACTTTAACGAAAGGCCAGGCCAGTCGCATTCAAGCAGCTGAAATGAGATTTCTCAGGCACGTGGCAGGGTATATTCTCCATGATGATAGAAGAAACGCAGATATACGGCAGGAACTGAATATTATGAGTATACTCGACAGGATCGCCCAGCATCGGTTGAATTGGTGGGAACATCATTGCCGAATGGATGACTGCCGCATCTCCAATCAACTATGGAACTATAAGCAGAGGGGACGGAGAGGTGTGGGATGTCCGAAGAAGCGCTGGAGTGACCAGCTGTAATATTTGCCTATTTGAGACCGGAACAAACCATTCTTGGTTTAAACCTTGAGGAAGATGATGATGATTATGACTAAAGACGTTCACCCAATCTAACTGTTAAGCTCTGAATCCTCGTTCTCACCGCCTGCAATATGCCTGCTAGTATTGTCATTTATACCCTGATTAACGAAAGAAAGTGACTGGCGGAGCGGCCGCGCGGCGACCGAGTTTGTAGTAAAAACATTCCACTTAATAACCTCGTGGAAACGTAAAATACAGGGCTAGAAATGTCTAATGAACTGTATTTTAATCATAAATTAAAGACGTTTTTAACAAACTTTTCTAATTTTTAAAATCTTTTTTTCAATTAATTTACATTGAGAGTTAAATAAAAAAATACACGAATTTGAATTAAAAATTTAGGGTTTATCGTTTTTATTACGTAAGAACTCAGAGGTTAAGCATCGGAAAAACATTTCTTGTAGACAAATGGTAGTCCACCTTCTTTCGTACAATATATCAAAAATTGAGATTCCTACGAATAATATTAACGACGTTATTAATTTTTTCCAAATGTACTGTTAACTCCGTTATTAATAATTTTTTTCATTGAGTTTTTTCACAGTAAGCATAACAAAATTGTATTCATCAATAAAAAGTGGTATGTAACTTTCAAATATTACGAAATATAACCGCAATCAGTTAATATAGGAAAATTAGAACTAACATCGCTCAACGGCGCGCCATCGAGTCAAGGTACAGTAACAGCCCAAAGAAAGTGGTGCATACGCTCACGGCTCACGCATTGACACAGCCAACTTGCTACGAGTCACCAACCTCTCATATAAATATACAGAGATTTTAGTTATCTGTCTACTTATTTAATCTAATCTATCTACCTGGAGATCTGTCAAAAACTTACATCTGACCAGACTTTTGTGGTTTAGTTGAACTACATGCTTTTTATAACAGATGGTCTTGAATGATTGTTTATCACTCTTTTGCGGTACGGTATTTATTGTTTTCTTGTTAATAAACTATTTTTGTTTTGTGATCAGCTTTAATACTACTAATTGAAGTGCAATGTAATTACTGGGAAATTATTAATGCCATTCAAATTTCTCAACAACTAATTATTTAACTATGAAATACAGTTTACAGTTTAAAACTACCGAGCAAAGCTCGGTCTGCCAGATATTGCATAATTATAACAGTATTTTACTGTTATAATGTATTGAAATGTAAAAAACAATTAGTAAATTAAATTACTTGTTATTAGCATTGACAAATAAATAATAAAGACAGTAAGGTACTTACAAGTATTGTAGTGTTCTTCAGCTTTTATGGAATCCGCTCATAAAATATGTGTATAAATCATAAAAATACACTATTAAAACACTCTATAAGAAACACTTATTAAAACACTTATAGCTGTGAGTTAGTAGTCTTCAAACGAAGACGGTAGCGCGCGCGAATAAAATGGGTCCACTAGGTTCTGACTGTACTTCCGCCGCAGAGCGCCATGCACTGCTCACTGTGAATTTCACTTTATATATTAATCCATTGTAGTATTCCTATCACGTACAAGGTGTAAGTTGTATATGTCTTCTACACTTAGTTATCTAAAGAGAGCGTCACGCAAATCTCATTTATGTACAACTTTTAACAACTGAGTTAACAAGACATTAGAAAAAAATTAATAACGTCGTTAATTTTAATCGTAGGAATCTCAATTTTTGATATATTGTACTAAAGAAGGTGGACTACCATTTGTCTACAAGAAATGTTTTTCCGATGCTTAACCTCTGAGTTCTTACGTAATAAAAATGATAAACCCTAAATTTTTAATTCAAATTCGTGTATTTTTTTATTTAACTCTCAATATAAATTAATTGAAAAAAGATTTAAAAAATTAGAAAAGTTTGTTAAAAACTTCTTTAATTGATGATTAAAATACAGTTCATTAGACATTTCTAGCCCTGTATTTTACGTTTCCACGAGGTTATTAAGTGGAATGTTTTTACTACAAACTCGGTCGCCGCGCGGCCGCTCCGCCAGTCACTTTCTTTCGTTAATCAGGGTATAATAAATCGCCTGCCCTACAGAACGCAACATTTGCGTGTTTGCATAAGTTTGAACAAATATCGCTACACTAGCGGTAGGTCTAATGTAATAGTCTGTTGTAATCGCTTTCGTATGAACGTTAAACAAACTGACCCTTTTAAGGTAAAACGTTTCCTCCTAATGGAACGCTTTGTACAGCGTAACTATGTCAACATTTTTATTGATCCCACACGTAACACGTACAGACTAAAAACGTATGCGACGCGTGCTAGCGCGCGCGCTTTAAATATTTCCTCAGTTTGTACTGCTTTTTCCTGTTTATGCCTTTGTTTTCGTTTCAACATTACCTCTGACATCTTCCTCGTTTTCATCTTGTACGTCTGTTTTTTCTGTAGTGCTTTCACATCACTTTTAAATTCCCTGACGCGTTCTGTAGCTCTATTGCTTTCCTAATTTTCCTCTCCTATGTGTTAGTGACTTTGCCAAATATTTCACTGTGCTCGAATCCAATACTGTATCCTATGACAGTGCCAGAGTTTTTCATTGTAGTCTTGTATTGTAAGATGTGTAGGTTCTGAATTTGTATTCCTTTATCTTCTTCCAGAACTACAACTATCTTCTTATCTTCTTCTATGGATTTTGTTTGCTTGATAACGCCATTCCATTCTGCCGTATTAGATGCCCTGTACCTTCGGTGTTATGTCTAGTGTTTTTGAAAACGTTGTCATTGCTGCGTGGTGTCTTAGCAGTATCCTCTGCACAATTCTTCCATCACTCTGTTCTCATTTATTCTTACCATAAGCCACAAGCCAATCTACGTCTTCGTCGTCAATGAAATGACGCAAGTAGTGATTCATTCTTGTTATACATTTCCGGTTTTGTCTTGCACAGGTCCACAATTTTGTCCAGTATCCTTCTTTAGAAGCCTCTCAGGTTGTTTTTCGCAAGTACTCAATAAAATTAACTAACAGCAGAAAGTTTGTGGCACTATACGAAGAATTTTGAAAGGGAAAGCCGTGAAGAATATTCTAATAAAATTTTGCAAACAGATGGGAATTCCTACTTCCTCAGTCAGGTTCATCTTGTTACCAGCGTTCGTAATTCCAGTTGTGTCGTTACCTGTTATAGAAATGCTACTCCTACAGTGCAATAAGAGGTCTTTCGGTGCAAGTCCCGGACAACGATCTTTATATCATCAATGCTTTAATATTGTACAGTTATTCTGTTTATTCTATTCAGGTCTAAGTAAGGTCGTTGTTCGGGAGACAGAGAAAGGTCTCGGCCAGTAGCAGTTCTGTAACAGGGTAACGACAAACTTTACAGCAGGAACTCGTACTTTACTGAATCGTCTGTACGGAATTTGTTCGACAAATGGTGCACAATCATCAAGTGCTGAAACTTATTAAAGCGGTAGAACTTTCTACAAGATTAAAACACATAAGAAAGGCCACACCAGAAAAGACAAAGCGCCACTGGAAGCAACTGCTGTCAGAAGAAGTAGCCTATCTACATTTCTAGAATTGCAGAAATTCAACATCAATACGTACGCAGTAGAGGTGGGCTAAACTAGTATTTTAAAATAACAGGTACGAAAATACCGTTCCAAAAAATAACAGGTACAAATACCTATTATTATATACTTATACATAACCTATATTATTTCTTTGTAAGTAACTCGTTGAGTTTCCTGCAGGTCTCCTATGTAATATCTTCAAATAAATACACTGCAAGTAGGTTTATTTTCACCTAGATAAACCTATTAATATAGCCTATTAATAAACCTACTTACAGTCTATTTATTTGAAGATCTTACATAACCTATATTATATAATTTGTTATAAGAAATAAATTGAAACTAAAAGTATTTTAACAAAAAACGAGTTGCACCCGTTTACGCCCAGCGGTGGACGCCAATTTAACAAAAATTTAACAATTACTGTTATATTATCTGTTTAGGCTCTTTATCTCAGGGTTAAAAAAATAATAAATGCTCATTTCTACTGATAGCTTTTAAATTTATTCATTCTGTTTGTTATTACTTGTAAATATTAAAAAATAGCACAAAATTCTATGTACTCATTAGTACTTGTAAATATAAAATTAACACATTACCAAAACTTAATACTCATGGCTAAATCGTAAATATCAAACAATAATACATTAATTAACTTGAATACTCATTATTAAATTGTAAATATCAAAATAATAAATTAATAAAATTGAATACTCATTAATAAATTGTAAATATCAAAAATAATAAATTAATAAAATTGCATACTCATTATTAAATTGTAAATATCAAAAATAATACATTAATAAAATTAGTTATCCAAACTCTCAATCTAATGGTTGCATATTAATGATCATTCATCAATTGCGTTTAGTACTTAAGTAAATTATAATGTTTAGCTTCATCTTATAAATTCTTAATATGAATAATCTCTTAAGTTATTACTATACTTTGTAAATACGGATTCATTTAGAACTTGGAAATAAACATTACTCCAAAACTGATAAAGAATGATAATTTTACTTCTAAACAAACTTTAGATCGATTTCTTTAATTCCTTTACGATTACTTTATTGAATTTTAGTGTGTGTGGATTCTTTGAGATGACAGACAGTGGATCTAAATTAATTAAGACATGTTTTACTATACTTGGTATTCGAATATCCAATCACTCGGTGGTTGCGGTGATGATTCCTTCATGTCGATCGCTCTGGAATCGTGCAGATAACTCCTCCAGATAATAGATGGTACTGGATGAATTCCACGATGTCACTCACAGTCACTTCACTCACCAACTCCACGCATTCGGATTATAATTTATGAATAAAAGTTAGCATTCTCTGTTGTACACCGACATCGTGATTTATTTCAAATCTGAATTGATATTACGCACCTTTGTTGCGGTATCTTTGGTTATCAAATGTTCATGAATGTAGTTCGTGTTGTTAATCTTTCTTAAAAGTTATTGTTGTAAAGTGTTCGTATACGCTGAAATTACATTATTGTCTGGTTACTATCTGTTTCAGTTAATGTTCACTGGTATGCTAATAGTGTGACTCTACTTCATAGTTCGTTTGTTTGTAATCACTGTATTATCTTTTGTTATAAGTTCAAAAACTACCTTCTCACACTGTGTATCGAATTATTCTAAGTTCGATAAAATGCTAATTTCTCCCGTCACGGACTTCAATTAAACGACAAACGACAACAATAATATAGCTGAAATTACATTATTGTCTGGTTACTACCTGTTTCAGTTAATGTTCACTGGTAGGCTAATAGTGTGACTCTACTTCATAGTTCGTTTGCTTGTAATGACTGTATTAAATTTTTGTTATAAGTTCGAAAACTACCTTCTCACACTGTGTATCGAATTATTCTAAGTTCGATAAAATGCTAATTTCTCCCGTCACGGACTTCACTCCGATCGCGTCCAAAATTTAGTTAGCACTCCTCTCGCGTCCGAAATTTAGTTAGAACTCCCGTTGAGCGCGTTCCTGTCTCCTTCCTATATTTTCCTTACCAAATCTCCCACCAGATTTCTGATTCCAACGACGCCGTGTCCTTATTGGTTTCATATTTTTCCCTCCAAGTCCAAATACCACCTATCTTTTCAAAGGCGTTCTCTGATAGGGCTCCTGGATCCCCACCAGATTCTTCCCTTGCTTCGTATTTTGAGGTCGTTGTCATTTCCAGACAACGCAGCAATAAATTGTATCTGTCGTTTTTTCTAAAGTCTACAGCGACAACTCTGAGTTTCTCTTCCATTGTTTCTGAACTTCGTCGCTCTGGCGTTATTATCTATTGTTGTTCAAGGGCCTCGCCTACCCTTCTTTGAAAGTTGGTTTTTTTCTTTAGTTGCCAGCCATCACCCCATCCTTGAGTTTGGTACGTACTCTCTGCGCTTTCGTTTCCAAGTAAGGTCAAAACCCTGTCGTCGACCGCTGGAGTCTTTCAAATCAATACACCCTTCGTCGCTTTCTCCTGACAGCTGGCGTACACATGTATGCTTGACCATTGTTAAGCCTTTTCTCCTTTAATGGCTCTGTACACATTATATGTAGTTTCCTATGGAATCAATGTGTTTTCACAAAAAACTGGTGTTCTACGTACCGGGAGCAGTGAACTCTGCTTGTTCACAGGGTATGCGTTGCAGCTGCCTACGAAATTTATGACCTGTCCGTCACTAGAGCGTGTTTGCTCGTTCTCCTTTTGTCCCTTACAAAATATGTTTTCCACACATATACCCTTCGTTATTGCTTCAAACGACACTTGTTACTGCTAATTATGAAATAAAACTTTTCGAAATTTTTGGTGTTATATTATTAATAGTGTTACTTTACACTATGACTTTATTAAACTATTACTGTTTAAAAGAAAATAAGGAACAAGAGAATTTACAGGCTCTCTTTGGGAATACTAATTTCAGTTTTCACTAGGAGTAAACAAACTAACATTGGTTAGACAAACCAGTTGCGAAACTCAGGCAATAAAATTTAGAGTGCACGTAATAGCACAACAAATAATGTGAAAAAGTAATAGTGGTAAGCAAGAAGGCCTAGCTAGGACAAAATTATTTACTTAAAAAAAATAAATACAAATTTATGTTCAAAACAACAATAAATTTTCATCCGACATGATTTAAACCGATTACCCTTATAAAAGCACAACCTAAACAGTTTGCGGTAAAATTTCATTAAATATCTGGTCTTATCTTATTTTATTTTCTTATCAGGTGGTACTCGAAAAGAACGCGGCGGAAGACCGAAATGGTACGCGGGTCCGGAAAGGTTGGGAACTACTGCTAGTAGATCAACTGTGCAACTGATAGATCCTGGCAAAAGCACAAGTTGGGCAAATAATGGAAACTTCCAGCCATATCATAAATCAATCATGAATGTTTTACAGTGTCCAAGAAATTCAGATAAACTCGTTGCTTTCTCCTCTTATCACCTCCTTGTTTTATTGATGGCCTTCTAATAAGTTCAGTAAATTCTTATCTTCATCAGATCGTGTATTTATCTTAGGCTGCAGTTTGACCATTTACACCTAATTTGTTATCTGTTATGGAGTTTATTTTTATTTCTTTACTAAGTGGAAACTACTATTAGTTAAATGATAAGTAAAGTGATAGAGACAAAAATTCAAAATCAGCAGTTTAGATAAAAAGAAACAAATTTACGAAAACACCGTATGTTTTAGGGTAGCCTTATTAGATCAGTAAAGATTTAATGAACAGGACTAGATAAAGTGCATAAATGTCCGTTACAACAATCTCATCATTTACGTGAGATGTGCAGTGAAGTTAAAATCACATTAACAAAAAGTATAATAAGGCCTATCTATCAACTATCAGCCACTCTAAAGGTTATAACACAATATAATTCGTTTTTTAAAAATTTACCAAGTTGGTGACTAGTATAATATATAATTTATTATAATCTGTATTATATGTCTGCATAACACACGAGAATAAATGTAACATCAATATGAATTTTTTTTATTTATTAAAAACAGCTTCGTCTCTTTGCGCAGAATGAAGTATTCAGCATCAAAAAGTGGCTTCGTACTCTTGTACCCGAATACTCCTAATACTTGTACTCGTTTACTTGTTGTTACTTGTATATCCGTAATACTCCTAATACTGGCAGTATTCATTTACTTGTTACTTGTGTACTCGTTTGTTGCTTAGGGGGGTCCCGCGACTCGGAACAGCGACTAACAGGTATTTCAACTTATCAGTAATTATTACAGCAGTTCCACAAAAATATCGTTCCAAAATACCTGTTATAGGTATATCGGCCCACCTCATACCGAAATGAACAAAGAAATCCGGCTACATTAAAATGTCTCACAAGCCACTTGAAGTACTGTATCCACATATTATTTACATATTTATACATTTACAACTCTTTGAAATTTCTGCAAAGCCTATAACAATAAGCATGTCAAAGAAGACTGCAACACAATTACCTTCACAACCGGTGCAAGTATGTGTCGGCTTCTGGAGCCCTCAAATCAAATATTTTAACTCTTTTTTCTTGCCCCAATTTTTATTCAATGCTACAATCTAAAGCAATTAACTTATTTTATTCATTAACGTCCTTCCTCTTATACCAACAAACGAGCTCCAATTTTCAAGACATTATTGCTCTTTTGATTTGTTTAACCTAATCATGGTTGGTTCCTTAGACTGCTTGCTTACTATTACCGTCACCTGCAGACGTACATTTAAAAATCTTTGGTTTATCACATTCGTCGAAAATAACAACAAAAATTTATCATAAGCCGGACACGTCAAACAGGATGATTAAATTGATTATCTTTAAGCAAGTTGTGTTAATTATATTTCAGTTATTCAAATTAAAACGTACATACAGATGTTAAATACTTTGTGTAAGTTTTCTATTAATTAAATTTAAATATTAACAACAATTTCAATTGTTACAATTCCGTCAAATTGTAACACAGATACTATTCTAATGTTTTAACTGTGGCAATCGTAATAATGAAACTTTGGAACTTAAGTATTATTAGTGGAGAATAAACAATACTGTCTTTGAGGAAACTAGCCATTTATTTAGTTATACTTATGTTACTTACATATGTCGGTTATAGGCGTATATGTGTTATTGTTTTGGTCGATCATCGCGGTAATACTGGTAATTCCATCAGTAGCTAGCGTCTAGTAGCAAGACTGGAAATTATAAAGTGGTAGGCCAATCTATTTAGGTACACCCATGTCTAACTACCAGCAGAACTAACAACTAACTCCTAAAAAGCAGTAGCTGTGGCCATGGGCGGGATTCGAGGATGGCAAAGAGAGGCACTTGCCCCCCCTCCAATATATCTATCAAATAAATTTAAAATCAGTGAGCCGTAGCTTTGTGCAGTATTTGACTTGGCATTGGAATGCTTTTCAAATCCAGTTTTCTTGCGTAGTTTAACTTATTCAAGTTACGCTATATGTAATGTAAAGTTACCCACTTAGTAAAATAAAGAACTTCCTCGGGAATTATTACATCCAATGCCGGATTAACCATCTTGGGGGGCCGTCTTAGGCAGTAGAAAACCGAGGTCCCCTCCAGATTATTTAATTTTTCCATATTTGCATCTGTTTACACACGTTTGTGCATGTGTGTGTGTGTGTCTTTTGAAGAGCTAGCAAAAAATATAACCTCCGAATGGACAGATAGATGAGCAGAAAGGCAGGCTAGAGAGCCTATCTTTCTGTCTGCTCGGAAGTTAGCATTCTCGCTAACCCACTTTTCCGCCCCGTTCGGAGGTTAAAATTCTCGCCAGCCCACCTTTCTGTCTGTTCGAGATTAGAATTCTCGTTAGCCCACCTTCCTGTAGTTCGAGGTTAGAATTTTCGCTAACCCGCCCGTTTGTAGTTTAGAATTTTTTCTCACCCTCCTTTCCGCCCGTTCGGAGATTAAAATTCTCGCTAGCCCGCCTTTCCGCCCATTCGGGGGTTAGAATTCTCGTTAACCTACCTTTCTGCCCGTTGCAGGTTAGCATTTTCTCCAATGTGTCTTTCTGGGGTAATCCCAACGCTTCCACTCCACCCGGACACTGCCAATAATTCCTGCCTTTCTAGTACATTCCTCAATGAACCCTTCACCTCGGTTTGGGTTTGCTAAAAAAAAAAAAAAAAAAAAAATAGGTTCCCGTAGGTGAAATCCTGCTCATGGCTGTGGCTATTAAAATCAAAGAATAAAAGACAAAAATGATGATGAGACTGACAGATGAAGAAAGAATCAGCTTTGGGAGAGTATCATTCTTGAATAATTAGTTTCCACTGTGCATGACACGGGAATGACACAGAAGAAGTTATGAAAAGTTTTTAGCTGGCAGCACTGCATATTTTTCACTAAGAAATATCTTGAGAAGTCGCTTAAAAGATAAACAAGCTATAACTGTATAAAACTCTCATTCGACCTGTAGTCAAATATTCCAGTGAAAGATGGAAACTCGGGGAGAAAACTTCGGAAACTACAGGATTGAAAGAAGAAGTCTGAGAGTTATCGGTCCAGTCAAGGAAGACGGTAGAAGTTGGCGCCAAACTTGTGCCAAGAATTGTAGAACTGTACCATTGTCTGCAGTGATAGATACAAATCGTATTGCCACATACGGCACAAGGGCGAAGCACAGTAGATGAACAAAGTCTTCCAGGAGGCGCTGTTTGACCAGAACAAGACAGAAGCATGCTGTGGAAGAGAACATTAGGAAGTTGGCCATGCGTTTGTTGGAGACACGATCCACTGAGCTCAGATCCTTGTACAGGACCTCGATCTGCAGTGACAGAAGCAAACAACGAAGACACCTAATTACCAGTGGCGAAGTTACATGGAGGCAATTGAGGCAATGCCTACACTAAAAAAGTCTGTAGAATAAAAATTATAAATACGTATGAAGTACGTAACGTAAAGATTATACATTGTTACTGTAATTGTCGAATTTACTAATTACATGCTTTACTGAGCGACCGCTAGATGGTGACAAGTGAGAGCAGACAATAGTCCGTTTAAATGAGGCAACGTGAACCTGCCTCAGCGTTTCTTGTATACATCGTATGTAAGCTATGTGTTGATGTGACTGGGAAGTGCGGGGAGCGGGGGATTGATCCGCGCTCCCACACAGTAGCGTTGAGGCATGTCTCACTGCTGTCCTGCGAACAAAAAAGCGTGCTGTGTTGTTTATAATCGTGTTAATTTTATGCGGTTATTAAAAGTGTGCCTGTTATTCCGCTGAACTAATAGACGGTCAAGATTGTCATTTAAGTTATTTGTGACATTAAACATATATATAGAAACTAATCAAGTTATAAATTTGGAAGTTCAATCAGTTATATTATTGTCTATGACTAATAAGTGTGTCGCCCAAAATGAGTATGAGTGAACGCGGTCCTTTTAATACCTTGTCAGATCATTTGACTTTATTAAAAAGTAACTCGTTTTCTTCTCGGACTTACGAAGAAAAATGTGGTGTTAAAAACAAGAGATTTACGCCTAATTTAGACATTAAACATTTTGAAGGTAAAGTATCTAGAAAATTTCAGTTTTCTTGGTACGAGCGATATTCGTGATTGACAGGCTGTTCCGAAACCAACAGACTTTTTTATTATACATGTATCCTGTTTTCTAGTGAAAAAGAATGGATTTTATATGGAGTGACGGTTACAAAAAACTTTCTTAGAAAAGCAGACAAAGACCAGAATTCAAATAAACATATTCAAAATGAAGAGCGGTACCGTTTGCTGGGACGCGTGAGGATTGAACATACTCTTTCTGAAGGGGCTAGAATTCAAGCTGTTAAACATAATGACGTCGTGAAACAAAATAGGCTTGTTGTTGAAAGATAGGCCGGTTGACATTGTGTGTTTTCTCGGGAAACAGGAGCTTGGATTTCGAGGTCATTTCGAAGGGGAAGACTCAGTCAACCGGGGTAATTATCTAGAATTGTTAGATCTTCTTTCTAAGCAGGAGCAGTACATTCGAGATCATCTCCAGTCTACGACAGGCTTTAAATGTACATCAATCGATATTCAGAATGAATTAGTTGAATCTGTAACTGATATAATTCAAGAGAAGATTAAGGCGGAGTTAGATTCTTGCGATTTTATTGGAATGCAGGCAGATGAAACTTTAGACGTATCCAGTAGATCTCAAGTCAGCATAATTTTTAGATTTTGTTCAAAAGAAGGTCAAATAGAAAGGTTCATTGGGTTTTATGATGTTTCAGTAGATAAGACTGCATCAGGCTTATCAGAATTAATTGTTGACGTTTTAAAAAAGTGGGGTGTAACTGAGAAGGTTATTCTGTCAAACATATGACGGAGCCTCTGTAATCGCTGGAAAGCATGGTGTTCAGCACTTTGTAAAACAGACTTGTCCAAGAGCATTATTTCTACATTGCTATGCTCACAAGTTAAACCTCGTACTTCCTCATTGCACTAAAACAATAAAATCGGTTAGGCTCTTCATTCACAATCTGACAGCATTTCACACATTTTTTTGTAGATCCTCAAAGAGATCACATATTCTAGAATCTAGAGGATTTAAACTTCCACAAGCATCCACTACCAGTTGGAACTTCCATTCCAGAGCAGTTCATACCACCTTTTCCCACTATGGTGACTTGAGACAGATTTCTGAGGGCATTACAGAGAATGATGAAGCATGGGATAGTGATTCGTACAATTCTGCTGTTGGATTGCTTAACATAGGCCTACTCAAAAAGACCCATTTCATTTACATTGTTTTTATAGGAAAATATTCGTTCATACTGACCATCTCTTTCTCTACTGCAACACAAAACTATCTCCGATATAATTCTGTGCAACACTGAAATTAAGAAAACTACTGCTATCCTCAAGGACATGAGATCAGAAAACACTGTGTCGTTTAGCACTGAAAAATGTCACCAAATAAGCAGTGAGGTAAATATAGATGACAGTAACAGGAAACTGCTGAAAACGTTAACTTATGAAGTTCTTGATACTTTGATTATGCAGCTAGAGGCACGGTTCAGTGATTTCGAAAGTATCCAGTTTGTTGAGTTGTTGGATCCAAATCACTTCATTTTTTACAAAGAGAATTTTCCTTCTACTAAATTGAACAGCTTTATAAATAAATACCCTTTTTTCAATAGTGAAAGACTGGAAAATTAATTAAAAAACATTTACTCAGATACTGGAAAACATTTGTTCCCTCAAAGACTTTTACATTTTATAGTTCTTAATGACTTAGAACCAGTGTATATTTGAAAATTAATTCGTTTGATTTTAACGTTTCCTGTAACCACGGCTTCTTCAGAAAGGAGTATGAGTAGGCTACTTTGAAAAGAATAAAAAACTACTTGCGCAATACCATGACCAACGAAAGACTTAATCCTCTTAGCACCATTGCTATTGAAAAACAATTTGTGAAGGAATTGATGAGTGACCAGCTGTTCAAAGACCATGTAGTTGACAATTGACAATTTTGCAAGCAAAAAAAACTCGCCGTGTTGAACTACCCTACAAAAAAATTTAAGATAAGCCTTTTGCCTACCCATTCATTAACTACTAGCTTCGTCACTGCTAATTACTCTGAACGTAGTGAGGATTTTAAAGAGGCTAGGCACAGCCGGAATAGGAAGAAATTTTTCAATATGGAAAGAACAAGTTATTTTAAGGCAATAAAAATTAATTCTTTCTAAAACTTTGGTAGTTCCATCAGAGTTTGAAATGTGGACGCTGAGAGAAGCGGACACAATACAAGCGTGGATCTACATACGCAATCGGGAGTGTCGAATTCATGCCACGAACGCGGGTAACAGACAGGTTCGCTAGAAGGAACGGGTGGCAGAAAAACTTTTACAAAATAAAAAGAAGGTTAAAAATGTAAGGGTTGGTGAAGTGGGCGCGTAGACTTGAAGCGTAGGGACATTGCCCCTTTAATACTTATACATTAATTAATAAATGGACATAAAAAATAGATTACTTAATGAAATAAATAGGAAAATTCAGAGGAAACTATTGTCAACAGAAATGTTCAGGACCTCAGACGATGTGCTAGAAAACCAAACCAAAAAAGAACCAGAAATGAAGATACCCGACGACAGGTACATAAAGGAAAAAAAAGTGTAAAGAAGAAAGCTGTGAAAAATCGCTTGTCGCGAGAGTTGTGTGTAGCAAAATCAAGCGCGTACCCGTACACGTTTTCATTAGTTTGTAAGTATCCATCACCTCTTTACAGATTATATCTATATTTGCGCAACAATGTTTTCTTTGTAATTTCATTCACTTTGAACTTATTAAAAAATAAACTTACAATTTCACAGCTATGATTTTTTAGAATATAATGTCTAAAATACAAAGATATCTAAAATGATATTTTAAATAATCATTTGTAGAACATATGTGCACACAAAAAATTATGATTTTTCATCAACTGTTTTAAAACAAACACTTGAAAATGATCTAGGACCGTACGAGTGTCTACAGTAATTGATAAGAATTCGTTAATAAAATTAAGTAACATTACCTTTTGGTAGACAATTCATCTTAGAGCTTACTTGGGTTATATCATTATGTACACGGAAATATTTTCTTAATGTGTGATTTACAGTTTCAAAATGTCATGATCATTCGTTCAATACAACCTCTAAATTTAAAATGTCGGAAGCAAATACGTAGAAACAGTATATGAAAAAAGCTATCAAATGTGTACGTAAATTTTTTGTAACCGATTTCATATTCAAAGCTCTACATGTTTTTAATTGTCTATAACAATGAAATGTAATAAAAATATATGATTAATTGAAAAACAGATAAAATAAAACAAGATTAACTGTAGATTAGAAATAATGATTTGGAGGCTAAATGGTTTTTATTTATATTGCTTTCATGTAGCAAAAAAATGAACTTTATTTCCATTTTTTAACAAAGAAAATTGACATTTTATAACATAAATAGACTAATAATAATTTTTATTTCAATTATGTAAGCAATTAAATTTTGACAGATCTTTATATAGTATTATAAAATTTATTTTAACAATTTGACAAGTAGAATTTTGACAATTTACAGAACTTTCAAGTATACTCTATACGAAAGTACGCGTAAAACACCTTCAAAATATTAGGCATAAATTTTACTTATTTTTGCACCCACTCGGAAACGCAAATGTAAATACAAGCAGTGGCGGATTTTTGCATAGGCAAAATAGGCAACTGCCTACGGGCGGAAAAATTTGAGGGGCGGCAAATTTTGTAAAGGTGAAATTTGACTGCCGTTATGTTGTTTTGTACCTAAGAGATGGAGAGGTCAAAGAAGTTTATGCTATTGTTGTGTTCGTATTCGGCAGCAGAAAACTACTAACAAAACAGAACACACACTATCAAAACACACACACAAAGCACAAAACAAATTCGATCTACCTGGTGTTTACAAACTAAATTGCTCAGATTGCACAACAATAGCATAAACTTCTTAGACTTCTCCATCACAAAATTTGAACACAGGCACAAATTCAGTATAGATTCAGAAAACCGACTACAACTGACACACTAATACACAACTCCTCCAATCACCGAATACAACACGAACTAGCTCCCTTCAGAACTATGATACATAGACTTAACAACATCCCACTAGATGAAAAAGACTACAAAGACGAACTAAACACGATAAAATATCTAGCAGAATCCAACGGATACGACAGAACAATAGTCAATAAACTCCTACACAAAACAAACAACAGACAAAGACAGAAAACAACAAATTCATAACACTAACATCCATCAACAAACAAACTGAAAAAATAGCCCAAAAATTCAAAAAAGCAGGATACAGAATCGCATACAAAACTACTAACAAAACAGAACACACACTATCAAAACATACACACAAAGCACAAAACAAATTCGATCTACCTGGTGTTTACAAACTAAATTGCTCAGACTGCAACAAATTCTACATAGGCCAGACAGGACGTAGCTTCAAACAAAGATACATTGAACACACAAAGGCACTACACTCCACTACAGAATCCACCTTTGCAAACCACCTCATTGAAGCAAACCACACATACAAAAACATCGACAATAACATGGACATTCTACACGTACACACAAAAGGCCGAAAACTAGACACTCTGGAACAATCGGAAATATACAAACACACGAAAACACATAAAAACGACATCCTAAAGCAACAGACACAATTAAAATCACATGCATTCAAAACATATCACACCCCACACACACAATATCGATCTTTCAAAAGTCGATACCGTCACCAACAACAAGACGGACAGTGCTCCCAGCGGCAGCCTCTGAAGAAGCTTTTTAAAAGCGAAAACCGGTTCAGACTATAAGGTAAAACTTTTACGTTTTTACCCATAAAAAACCTTGTGTTCCGAGTCGGTAGTGAATTAATTATATTTAGTTAAGTAACGGACACGTCATGGACAACGAAATCCAAGACGTTATATAAATTGTTATATAGAAATGTATTAAGAAAAATTTAGAAGAAATATAAAGAAGAAATAGGGTAAACTTAACTGAAAAAATGAAGGATTGAAATTAACCCGTAAACGCACCCCCCCCCACCCACCCAACAGTGATTTGTGGGAGGGCGGCAAAATGGTAAATCCTCTGAATACACGAGGCACGGACAAATAAGAAGTTCACGTTTTATTGGGATCATTCGATATATGCCATTTATAATTACGTTGCTAGCCACTTAAAGAATTTTCAACGGTTAAGCTTTCCTCTTGGCGCTTAATGTACGTGGGTGTTTTAATGTATACCTGAGAACATTACAGGTTAGATTGCGCATCAATTCAGACCAACATTGCCACTGAAATTCAATTTGTGTGTGTGTGTGTAAAACGGTCCCTTTTCCGGAAGTGTATGACAAAATTACGACCGATTATGGGTCACTGCAATTTATTAAATTCAAAAGTTGATACGCTAACTTGTTTATCTAAAACACGAAACACTAAAAATAGCATGTCATTAGTTGTCTTGATTGTTCATCTCTTCTTTCACAGAACTATCACTTTACTAAAAATGAACTTTATCTTGTGAAAAACTTACTTTTTTCGTCGGACGCGTTTCGGCTTAAGTATCCGCCTTCTTCAGCTTTTTGAGTCTGACCAAAAAGCTGAAGAAGGCGGATACTTAAGCCGAAACGCGTCCGACGAAAAAAGTAAGTTTTTCACAAGATAAAGTTCATTTTTAGTATAGTAAAGTGATAGCATGTCACTATGCTAACATATATAACGTAATCGGTCGCGATCCTAAAACACACACACACAGCTTATGCAAATAACACACCTTATTTTATACATTACGTTCACATACGAAATATAATTATTGTAAAAAAATTAAGACTTTTTTTTTAATTAAGATTATTTAAAAAATTAAGAGTATTGAAACATGCTCTCATCTCTGTTAATAACATCTACCGTGTTTATAAATTTGGAAACTAGATAGCAGCACATTACAGAACCTAAACTGTATTTACTGATATACTGCGACTTATTTCACCGCAATTTGAGCTGAAGTAGTATCGTAAACAATTACCTGTTTAAGTTTTAGTAACATGTTTATATGAATTTTTCATAATACACTGGTCAAACGTTTCAGCCTCAAACATCATTTTGGCACAAACTGTACTTTTGAAATACATTTTCATCTCTTATGACTTTTGAGTCACTAATGATTCCTGATCATGGGGTGATGAAAAATTTGCCAATTTGTTATGAATAATAATTATAAATATGTTATCAAAACTGGTAATATTATATTTATAGATGTTTAAAAACTTTAAAGAGTCAGTGTTTCACAAATTCTTTTATATCTCTGTAACATTTGTTGAGCATTAAGCCTGTGATCACTTATTATCATGCTAGCCTTTTTCCTTACATAAGTTATGAATATTCCACCACAACATGAAGTAAGAATAAACCAAATGAGGTATGTGAACGATGGGGGAAGAATGCTTGACAATACAGATCCTACAATAGAAGTCACTGCAAAGTAAAAACCAGAACTATCAAAGACAAGCTGCATGAAAGGACTTGAAAGTGGGATTCAATATTAATGTCTTAAGCAGGATCAGATTTTGCCTAGAGAAGACTGTGTAATCGGAACGTGACAGAGAAGAGTGTACACTCAATAAAAAAATGTTGAACATACTATTTGAGCACATTACACAGAAAATATGGCTTCAGACTAGGTGAAAGCAATAGTCATACCTATTCTAAATCTGGCAAACCAAGAAACCGATTAACTGTCATTATGTGTATGACAGTATTATTATGAATAGGCTAAACTGGTACCTTGAATCAAAATACCTCTTGGCAGAAGAGCAAGCTGGATTCAGACAGGAGAGATCCACATCACATCAAGCACTGAGCTCCATCCAGGCAGCCAGAGATGCATTTAACCAGAAAGAAAGTATACTTGCTGTCTTTGTAGATTTTAAAGCAGCCTATGACACGGTATGATGAAATAAACTTTTCCAAGAACTCAACCAGATCAAGGTAACAGTAAACATGGTGCAGTGGCTTTAAAAAAATCCTCTTTTAAAGATGGACCACAGAAATGTATAGAAATAAAAGCTCTGGATATAAGCAAACAAAAACCGGAGCCCCTCAAGAAGCTGTGTTCGACACAGCACTCTTCAGCATCTATATCAATGACCTCCCAGAGTCAATTCAGAGTCTGACAGGAATTAATATTGGTATGTATACTGATGATGTGATTATCTGAGCTACACAGAAAAACAACTCCAACTAGCAGAAGTCATTAGAAAATAGAATGAATTTATCATTACAGATACTATAAGAATGGATAGTAAACAATCACATGTAAATTACTACAACAAAAACAGTGTACCATTTCAACTAACTGAAACACCAACACGCAACACTTAACTTAAATACAATAATCCCCCCCTCCCAGAATCCCCTTGAGAATTACCAAAAAGTGAGAACACCGGATATCTTGGCATTATAAGGACAACAAACTAAGTTGGGAAAAACATATCTAACATTTAAAGGCATATAAATACCAGAATGAAGGTACTCAAACGATTAGCAGTTGTGACTTGGGCAATCATTCAAGACATGCTTAATACAACATATAAAACATAATGTTAAACCTGTCATATCAGATGGAAGCATATTACAGGTCTCTGTAAGTCAACCCTTGAACAACTAGAAAGATGCCAAAGCAAGAAACTAGATGGAATTATTATTTTTAAAATTTAATTAGAATTTTTCTATCACTGATTTTTGAGGATGTTTAGAGAACTCAGTACTGATAACTCTGTAGTAATTATTGGAGTAAAGAATATGTTCTTTGTTACTTTTTAATAAATAATAATGATAAGTGGAGACATTGATTGTGTATGAAAATATAACCAATGTCATTATACAAGTGCGTGATGAAGGGAGAAAAACAATAAAGAATGTGATCTATACCAGAAAAACTGAGATCGTGTTTATATCAATTTGCAGACCTATTCTAACTTTTGTATATGAGTAGTGGGTATTGAGTGAAAAAAAAGGAATAGTCAGGCTGAAAAAATGAAATAGACTTACTTCAGAAGAATCATTGAAGTTACAAGAGGAGATGAAATGTAGAAATTAGAAAATATTTAGAAATACCATAGCTTGCATTTGTAAGAGTACAAATGAGTGATGGAGCAGTCAAGGCCAATGAAATAAATTTGGGAAGCAAGAACTGAAAAAGTTATAGAAACAAAATGGATAATGTGGGATGATAATAAGATGATGCCAAAGCAAAAAACAGTGAGAGGCACAGGTAATGAAAATATAGGCTTATTCAACATCATTGTTTGGTAACAACCCGACAATATGGTAAATATGTATATTCTATCAAAACGTCACACAATTTCAAAGTTACACCGATAAATGGATAAAGGATATATAAATCTGATCCATACGATACGACTCCAGGTTTTACATTCAAGGGAGTACAGGAGACTAATACAGATTCGGTATTTACTGACTGCAGTTTATCTGATATTAACTAAACCGCTGATCATGAGTACGTAATAATTAGAATTAAAATACTAGACGTGTACAGAAGTGTTAAAATTTCGCTTTTTGTTCTTACATCGTATCATAACGCGTGGAAGACTAGAGCTAAACTTGAAAATCACCGCCGCCTTCGCAGAAATAAACAACGAGAGTGGTTTACAGAATTCGTACATTAACTAATGTAATTGCTCAGTTCTCTTTAAATACACATATATTATCGTTCACAAACATCTATCTACATTTAAGGCTGTAATTGAAATTTGTAATTTACTATAGTTAAATATTTTCCTTTTAGTTGTCGTGGAACTTTCTAATACTACAAAAAGGAAGCTGTCTTACAACGGCCCATTAGCTCAGTTGGTTAGAGCGTCGTGCTAATAACGCGAAGGTCGTGGGTTCGATCCCCCCATGGGCCATTATTTTTTTCCCCTATCTCACTTCATACGAATTGTTTATCTGTGTTTTTTGTTAACTATTATTTATTGGTGCTTTTGTTAACAAATAACTTTTAACATTTAACAAAATTATTGCTTTTTTCATAATCTTTGAAGTGTGTAGTTTCTTTTATCTCTTCATAAAACAAAGAAAATTAACATTTGCAACCAACACATTCATTTTAAAATAAATATTCAGTTAAAAACATTTTAATCAAGTTTTATTGTAATTACACGATTTTGTTTTTGATAATAAAAGAATATTATTAATTGATTATCTTGAAAAGTGAAGACGTTAATGGGTGATTATTATGTACACCTTTGGGATAAGCTGGATGATTTTGAATACTCAATATACAGAAAACCATCTCAAACTAATTTAATAATTCCAAATAAGTCTAATCATCCTCCCCAACATAAAATGGCAGTATTCAATTCATTAATATACCATATGTATAGAATCCCATTAAATGAACAAGAAACAATGAAAGAAATATTATCAAACAAATAGCAATAGACAATGGATACAAAATAAAAACTGTCAATAAATTAGAAAAAAAAATAAAACATAAACTCACTAAACAAACACCACACAAACCTTCGTGTAAAAACCCTTCCACTAATGATAATTCAAAATATATCAACTTTACTTATCATGGAAACATAACTCGTAAACTAAGCAAACTATTTAAAGATAAAAACTTAAAAATATCTTATAACACAGATAACATTGTTTTTAATAAAATAAAACCTAAAACTAAATTGAACATTCATAATAAAAATGGAGTTTACAAAATAGAATATCCAGATTGCAATAAATGTTTATAGGCCAGATGAAGAAAAAACTGTCCGAGAGATATATTCAACATCGCAACACATTTCTAAAACCTAATATTTACAAATCTAATTTAGCCACACTCTTTAAACAATAAACATGCATTTCCAGACATTCAAAATTTCAAACTAATTAAAAACGTACAAAAATGTAACAAAATGAATATCTGGGAAAATCTTAATATTTACAAACACAATATCAATAGTCTACTAATTAAACAACAAATACAAATAAAAACAAAACAAGACGATTTATTTAAAATCATACATTTATTAGAATAATAAAATAAACATTAAGTATAAAATAAGTAGCTATTATATAAACATTAAAACAATCGAAAGTAGAATCGAAGTAAATTCGATTGTCCGATTGTTGTATTGTAAGCGAAAAACATTCAATTACAATTCAAACAAACCTCTGAATATACTGAATATTTTCTGTGAATCGTGAAACTAAACCTACCTGCAGTGTATTTATTTGAAGGTATTATAATTTATTATAACAACAGTACAAATCTGACAGTTGTCTCATTTTTCTACATAGTTCTCTTGCTTGTCAAAACACTTGGTCCACTGCTGCACAAGCTTCCTGATGCCCTCAGGAAAAGTTTTCGGCTGAGCAGCAAGCCATGTATGCACCGTTCCCTTCATTTCTTGGTTTCTTGAGAATCGACGGCCCCTTAAGGCATCTTTAAGTTGACCAAGGAGATGGTAATCCAACAGAGCGAGATCAAGACTGTATGCAGGATGCTTATAACACCTCTAAATGCAATTTCTCAAGGGTTTGGACAGTGTGGGTGGGAGTTTGTCATGCAACAAAAACACTCCTTCCGACAATATGGCTCAGCATTTGGATTGAATTGCAGGCTTCAGTTCGTTATACAGCAACTCACTGTAACTTGCACTGCTAACTGTTGGGGACTATTTACTGTTTCAGTATTTGCCCTTGTGAGTCCCAGAACACTGAGCATTACCTTTCCTGGAGAGGATTGACTCTTGAATTTCTTTTGGACTGGAGATTCAGGGTGTTTCCATTCCATACTCTAGCGTTTGCTTTCAGGCTCAAAGTGATGGATCCACATTTCTTCTCTAGTGACTATTCGCTTCAAAAAGCTTCACCTTCATCACCATAGCGATTCAGAAAACAGAAAACGCTTACAGATGGCCACATGATTGGGTTTGTGCTCTTCAGTGAGCTGTTTTGGGACCCATCTTCCACAGACTTTACAAAAGCCAAGCCTTTTATGGATAATTTCATATCCATAACCATGACTAATTTGCAGATGGTACGCCACTTCATCGACAGTCACTCTTCAGTTGCTCTGAATCGTGGCATAAACTTGTTCAATAATGGCATCAGTAGTGAAAGAGATTGGACATCCTGATCTTTCCTCGTCTGTTTTTGAATGTTTTGATCCATTCATATAGACTTCGCTGTGGTAAAACATTATCCCCATATTGTTTTGAAAGTCTTCTATAGATTTTGGCACCTGGTACACCTTCAGACCACAAAAACTGAATCACTACACACTGTTCTTCGTTCGTGCAAATGAGAGAGGGGCAGCCATGTTTATCGTGCAAAAATCCACAGCTGATTGATACAATGGACGGTCTAACAGTCCACAAGCAGAGACAATGGCACCATCTGTAGGCATACAAGACCACTGAGTGGTACTACCAACCTACAGATGATTATAACAAAATTGCGAATACTTATTGATTTACCCTCGTGCATGTCAGTATGTTTGAGTGCTAACACTTTTAAATAATAATTCCAGCTTCCAAGTACAACTTTAGAATAGCACAGAATTTGTTTTATTAGGGATGCTTTTATAAGTGGTTTGAGATTTTCATCAATATGATGCACGTCTAGATAGCACATATAGGAGGTCTAACTGATGCCCACAACAAACATGTAACACGTAAGAGCTATGTTTTAAACTGTATGAGATGTTGTAGATTATTCGAACTAGGTCATAATGAAACAGCTTCCTCCTCAAATCCAAGAGTTTTCCATAGATTAAACTAACAAATTTTAGTGCTGAATTGGATGTTGCTCTTAAACACATTTAGAAAATGCAATGGTATTCAAAGGAACATCAAAATCTGTGCAGAATTAAATTCTGCAATGTATGATTAATGTGTGTCATGAAGAGATTATGAAAGAAATCTAGGGGGGGGAGGCAATTTTTTAGCGATTATAGCTGACAAAACAAGTGATGTGGTTGATACCTTGTAGTTAGTAAACGTCTTAAGATATCTTACAAATGGAAAACCTGTAGAAAGATTTTGCAAATTTTTAAACAAAGTACACAATGATGTACACACTTTGGCATCTTGCAGAATGCAAGAAATTAATGAACAGGTCAAATCAACTTCAATGAAACTCTTAGCTCAGACATATGATGGTGCTGAAGTTAGCAAGACTTACATAAAGCAAAATACAGTAAATGGTATTCCATATGAATAACACAACACATGAATACTTAAAACGTTGTCTACAAAAGCAAAGTATTGAAAAATCCAAATGTTTTCATTATATTGTTTCAGGTATTCACATAATCGGTAGCTGTCCGATATTTACCACCTAAAACATAAATGAGTAAAATCAGTCATTTATATACACTTAAAAAAATATTTAACAAATAATAATTATAAAAATATAAACTGAATGGAACTACACTTCCAGTCTTCTGATAAACGTTAATTATAAAAAATATAAAATTATATTTAAATTTTGGTTAATTGATATAAACCATGGACCAGAACGTTTACCATCAGTAGATCAATAATAATCAAAAGTACATTTTGTTTGCTAATGTACTCTGCAGTCATCTGTCAATTATGAATGTAAGGAAATACCTAAAACAAAAAAAGAGATAAAACGAGAAATTACTTAAATATAAAAATGATACAACTAGAATAATAACAATAATTTAAAAATATAAGGAAACTACATACATTGCAATGTACAGGTTTCCCATAGAATAAGTAGTTGGAAAATCATATATTGGAATGCTGTCTGGATTTATTAATGATATAATTACAAAATGGCACTATTTTGATTTAATACAGTTTATGAAAAAAACGAACTAGTAACTCTGTCTCTATTATTGACCTGACTACAAGTTAAAACAATTTTTTTCTCTTATAATCTAATACATCAAATTTTCTTTAAGTTCTTTTGTCTCTTTAGTATTAATTATATATTATATAGTATTATATATTATATTAATATTAATTATATTTACAAATATTAATGTAAATATTTGTATATATCTGGGAAATAATCTTAATATTTACAAACACAATATTAATAATCTACTAATTAAAGAACCCAATCTACTAACAAATGAAACAAAACAAGACGATTTATTTAAAATCATACATTTATTAGAATAATAGAATAAACATTAAATATATAATAAATAACTACTAAATAAACATTTAAACAATCGAAAATAGAATCGAAGTAAATTTGATTATCCGTTAGCTGTATTGTAAGCGAAACATTCAATTACAATTCAAACAAACCTCTGAAGATACAGAATATTTTCTGTGAATCGTGCGTCAGGTGAAAATAAACCTACTTGTAGTGTATTTATTTGAAGATATTATATATATATATATATATATATATTATAACAGCACCAAATATTAATTATTTGGGGTTATATGTCGCCTGCATAATAAAATCATGTTTAAATAAATTATAACAGTCAAAACTCCATTGGTATGTAGAGCGTTGAAAATAATGCTTTGTAAAGCGACGCACACATGGCCGTTATGTAATCAGCTCGCTGTACAAGGAAGGGCCACACCCAAACTGTTAATTATTAATATCTCGGAAACTAATAAATTAAGGCGAAATCCAAGATAGCCAAAATGTTTGCCGAAATATTAATAATGACGTGTGCAAATTTTATGCAATATAATTAACAAATGAAAGAGTTAAGTAATTTAATTGAATAACTCCTGTAAAAATAGAGTTACATTAATGAGATTTGAATATGTCATAGATATAATAATTTCTGACAGATTGTATATTTTAGATTTCGCACAACTTGGTTTGCAACCAAGATATTGCAAAATTAAATAAGCACAGGAAATCCGGACCGACAAATTAGTTCCGCCGATAATAATATTAAAAATAGTATTAATTCTCCGTCTGTGGGAATCTAACTTCATTCTCACGGACCAAGGGAATTCAAATTTTATGTAGTAGGGAGAGTGTGTCAGCCAATCAAATCATTTGACCAAACCCCGACCAGCGCGGTGTTTTCGGGCTGAAACATCACTCTTCTGCCAGTACTTGAGAAGTCAAGACGTAATTCTTCGATCGTCTCGTAACCATAGTGGTGAAGATCAATCAGAAGACTCTACGTGGTCATCACACGCAATTACGAACACACTAAATACAGATCAACTGTACTACTCGTAATTGTTGCGTAAAGGCGAGATACTCTTCATTACATCAACCAAGCTTATTGTGTACTGCAAGCTGTGGTCATAAGCACGCAAGAGATCCACCAGACTTCAAGAATACAGCAGAGAGGCCGTCTAAATCATTGGCGAACAGCTGACGAGCAGAGCTACCACTCGAACGAAACACACACACGCTGACGTGCGACGTGCGAATCGACGAGGGACAGAAACCAGTTCCAGCAGAGAGCCGCAGACGTTAAAATATTCACGAACAGCAAGGAAGCAGAGTGTTGCCGAATTTTGAACTCAACGACCGAATCCAGCAGCTCTAAGCAGATTACTTTCTCTAGCGACCGGACCGGGATCAACGAGGGACAATCGGAACAACATCCTCTTCAATAACAGGAAAGCAAAATCCACTTATTTATTTTTCAACATCCAATTTTCTATCTTTTCAATTAAAACATTGTAATTCAAACAATTCAGGTGCCATACAAAAAGCAAAGACTCTAGTAATTAAGAATAAATTCATTGTGATAATCTGTATAGCAGTCTAAGTCATTAGTAAGCTGTAGTTAAGAAAATAGAAATAATATAAAAGCGCTATACAAATCTTAACTAACAATCTAATTATTAGTTCATACTGCAGAATAACAGAAGTCAAATCACTAGAAATGAAATAACGTGAACTAGACTGTCACGTCTAATTTGTTTTTGAAAATTATTCTAATTAACTTCAGAGTTTTATATTTTGTTGCATTAACATTTAAATTCAATTTAGTTAAAGAAATTTAATCAAATCAAATCAATTAATTAATTAAATTTTCAATTGCAATTAACTCGCCAAATAACGAGTTTAGTTGCTTTTCAATTATTAACCAATCGAAAAACATTGGTCAACATTGATTCATTGTTTAGACTGTAAGAAATTGATAATATAATAACCATTTTATTCTTGTGTGTTGTTGGAGTAATAAACAACATTTTATTACCCCATATTAGTGTTTTATTGTTGTACGATAAAGCCTACCAGTCTCACAAAACTCTCCCCCTTTAAAGTAACTTACTTTGTGTGTTGTTGCAATATATTTGAGATTACTAGCTTGCGAACTTCAAATCCAAAATCCACACGCCCTAGTCGGAAGAATCGCAAGATCGGACAGCAGGTAGGTACTCATACACAACACGACACAACAACAACGCATATAAGTAGAGTTGCATATGTCGGCCAACGTGGGGCCCGACAAACTTACACAACATTAAATCACAACGAAATTGAAACGCATATGGCGCTCCAATTTCGTGGGGCTCGAGAAAATTAAATTAATTAAAATCAATTTAAATTTAATTTTCACGTGTAAAACTAACTTTGCTGTTTTACTTCTTAAAACAGCTGGCGTCCAACTGAACAATCCCCAAAGAGTTTTGTGACTGGTGCTCGTACAGCAGTGGAATTATTTTGTGTATTTGAAACTATTCTGTGTATTTGAAACTGTTTATATTTGAAATTGTTGTGTATTTAAAATGGATATGGATAAAATACTTAAACAAATACAGCAAATGAACGCGGAAATGAAACGCGATTTGACCGAGAATATGAACGCGAAATTTGAACAAATAACAGCCAATGCTGAGATGAATAACGCAGAGTTAACGTCTAAGATCGAGACGCAAAGAGTTAGTCTAACCGAAGCATTAGAACAAAGCAACGCCGATATAAATACGGAAATTAAACAAAGCACTAAAGAATTAACCGCTAAAGTCGTGGAAATCGGTGAGAGTAATAAAGAATTAACCGCGAAAGTCGCTGAAATTGGTGAAAAAGTACATACGGTCGATACCAAAATAAATGAACGGTTTAAGGTTTTTGAGACCACTATGCAAAAATCGTTTATTGAACAAGTAACACGTATGGAGGGCCGGTTCAAGGACCATATTAGCCGTTGTGAAAAACAAACGCAAGATGTCGCGAGAAAAGTCGACTCTCTTGAGGTAAAGATTCAAGCCGACGTGACGGAAACGCAACGACGAGTAGATAGATTAGACGCTTCAATTGTAGAGACGCGATCTAACATAGACTCTAATAAAGAGAGTGTCTTACAAGCGTTAAACGACGAGATTTTGAAAGTACGACAGGAGGTACGGAGGAGATCCGCTCCTAATATTTTAGTACAAGGTCCTGTTGACGAGAAAAATCGCGTGTATTTTACGGGGGAAAATAACGAAAACTTTATTGAATTTTTGTTAGCGTGTGAGAGTGAAATGGCTAGAGTAGGTTCCCGACTAGAAGATCAAGACAAAATACAGTGGGTAGTTAACGCGATGCATGATTCGGCGCGTAAGTGGTATAACATTGTACGCGATAGAGTGTCCACATACGCGGAGTTCAAACAAAAATTTGAAAGCCGGTACTGGAACTCGCATACTCAAAGACTCTTACGGAATGAACTGGAGTACGGGAGATTTGATAGGAAATTGGGTATTACCGCGGAAAATTATATAATCCAGCAGGTTGAACGCGCCAAGCATTTAACCCCAGCATTTTCGGAGATTGACATAGTCACGAAACTTGCCTATCACTTTAATCACAATATAAGAGTAGCCGTGTTTACGCAGGGTATACGCACGGTAGACGAACTCCTCATTCTAGTGTCCCAAAGCGAGACAGTTTTTGATTTTGGTGGGTGGCGTTATAATCCTGATTTTCGCCGAAATAATGAAGGGCAGAATACACGGGAACAATATCACCAGCAACCTGATCAGAGACCGAGTACTAGTTCTACTCCACCCCAGACATCGTCAAAACCCCCAGATAAGACCTTTGAATACAAAGGCAAACAAAATATTGGTAGACCGAAAGGGCAATATAAGGGTAACGATGGGGCCCCGATTAGAACTATGCAAACGGTTGATATAGCTAGAAGTGATACAATAGAACAAGACAGCGATACCCCAAGCAATAAAGACTCTAATGAGAAGAAAAAGAATCGCAAGTTTCCAAAAAACTTGGAAACGGGCGCCTCCAGGGTGGAAGCGCCATAAATCATGCTAAAATGTATCGAAATAAAGTAGGTAAAAATAAGAAAAATGCTAGATTTAAGAAAAGTGATTTTTCTACTGAAATTTGTACGCCAGTCGACAAAGTATTTCAACCGGAAGGTACGGAACCGTGGTTGGCCGTTAGCACAATACAACAATGGGCTCCGACAATTGTACGTCCGGTGGAACAGGAAAGTGACGACGACGTTCTCACACAGTCAGCGTGGGAAGACGTGGACGACGAATCCGGTGACGAAAATGACCGATGGTTAACGAAATACTGCAGAACCATTCGTAAAAATGGTTACGAAATATTACAGTTAAAAGATAATGTAATTGTATTATAATAATCAAAATTAAAATAAATTACTTGTGTTTTATAATATTATTAATAATAATTGTAGATAGCTTGTGTATTAATAATAACGCATTTATAACGCGGTAAATAACGGGCGTGTACAACAAAGCAAACGCACGGCAGGAAATAGTTACGCAGGTAGTGGTAACTGCCGACCGACATTTGAAAGTAGGTCAAGTAATTAGCCACGCGGCAGGCGATAACGAATGTAAACAAGACAGAGTCAGCAAATTCTTTCGTGCGTGTGCCACTGTTTACAAACAAACCTTTTAACCGCTGCAGTTAGCTATTACCCGTTGTAAAAACATTGATACACAATAATTCGCAAATATAATATTATTAATAGATGTATTTAGAGTTAAATTGTATATAATGCAATAACATTAACACCTATGTATGTGTCTTTAGAATAAGTAATCCAATGTATAGGTAATAAGTATAGTGATTACAAAATATGTGTGTAATGATTGAAAAAAAAATAACTGTAATTATTACATTCATTTTTTTTTTTAAATGGGTGTGGGCGTATATAACAGCACCAAATATTAATTATTTGGGGTTATATGTCGCCTGCATAATAAAATCATGTTTAAATAAATTATAACAGTCAAAACTCCATTGGTATGTAGAGCGTTGAAAATAATGCTTTGTAAAGCGACGCACACATGGCCGTTATGTAATCAGCTCGCTGTACAAGGAAGGGCCACACCCAAACTGTTAATTATTAATATCTCGGAAACTAATAAATTAAGGCGAAATCCAAGATAGCCAAAATGTTTGCCGAAATATTAATAATGACGTGTGCAAATTTTATGCAATATAATTAACAAATGAAAGAGTTAAGTAATTTAATTGAATAACTCCTGTAAAAATAGAGTTACATTAATGAGATTTGAATATGTCATAGATATAATAATTTCTGACAGATTGTATATTTTAGATTTCGCACAACTTGGTTTGCAACCAAGATATTGCAAAATTAAATAAGCACAGGAAATCCGGACCGACAAATTAGTTCCGCCGATAATAATATTAAAAATAGTATTAATTCTCCGTCTGTGGGAATCTAACTTCATTCTCACGGACCAAGGGAATTCAAATTTTATGTAGTAGGGAGAGTGTGTCAGCCAATCAAATCATTTGACCAAACCCCGACCAGCGCGGTGTTTTCGGGCTGAAACATCACTCTTCTGCCAGTACTTGAGAAGTCAAGACGTAATTCTTCGATCGTCTCGTAACCATAGTGGTGAAGATCAATCAGAAGACTCTACGTGGTCATCACACGCAATTACGAACACACTAAATACAGATCAACTGTACTACTCGTAATTGTTGCGTAAAGGCGAGATACTCTTCATTACATCAACCAAGCTTATTGTGTACTGCAAGCTGTGGTCATAAGCACGCAAGAGATCCACCAGACTTCAAGAATACAGCAGAGAGGCCGTCTAAATCATTGGCGAACAGCTGACGAGCAGAGCTACCACTCGAACGAAACACACACACGCTGACGTGCGACGTGCGAATCGACGAGGGACAGAAACCAGTTCCAGCAGAGAGCCGCAGACGTTAAAATATTCACGAACAGCAAGGAAGCAGAGTGTTGCCGAATTTTGAACTCAACGACCGAATCCAGCAGCTCTAAGCAGATTACTTTCTCTAGCGACCGGACCGGGATCAACGAGGGACAATCGGAACAACATCCTCTTCAATAACAGGAAAGCAAAATCCACTTATTTATTTTTCAACATCCAATTTTCTATCTTTTCAATTAAAACATTGTAATTCAAACAATTAAGGTGCCATACAAAAAGCAAAGACTCTAGTAATTAAGAATAAATTCATTGTGATAATCTGTATAGCAGTCTAAGTCATTAGTAAGCTGTAGTTAAGAAAATAGAAATAATATAAAAGCGCTATACAAATCTTAACTAACAATCTAATTATTAGTTCATACTGCAGTATAACAGAAGTCAAATCACTAGAAATGAAATAACGTGAACTAGACTGTCACGTCTAATTTGTTTTTGAAAATTATTCTAATTAACTGCAGAGTTTTATATTTTGTTGCATTAACATTTAAATTCAATTTAGTTAAAGAAATTTAATCAAATCAAATAAATTAATTAATTAAATTTTCAATTGCAATTAACTCGCCAAATAACGAGTTTAGTTGCTTTTCAATTATTAACCAATCGAAAAACATTGGTCAACATTGATTCATTGTTTAGACTGTAAGAAATTGATAATATAATAACCATTTTATTCTTGTGTGTTGTTGGAGTAATAAACAACATTTTATTACCCCATATTAGTGTTTTATTGTTGTACGATAAAGCCTACCAGTCTCACAAAACTCTCCCCCTTTAAAGTAACTTACTTTGTGTGTTGTTGCAATAAATTTGAGATTACTAGCTTGCGAACTTCAAATCCAAAATCCACACGCCCTAGTCGGAAGAATCGCAAGATCGGACAGCAGGTAGGTACTCATACACAACACGACACAACAACAACAACGCATATAAGTAGAGTTATAATATATATTATAACAATTCGTATTTGCGTCCTAACTGAGCATTATATGAAAGTGTCTGACAGAGGGAGAAGAGCAGCGTAAGCAAGAGAGAGAGCGTACAATCGCAGCCATCTCACTCTAACCTCGTCATAGCGACATCAGATACTGGTACGAACATGAAATTTTACTCAATACAAATTATCAGTTCAACCTGTCATAACTTAAAAACTAGTAAATATATGGCAATTCTGAAAACAGCATTGTATTCAGCAAGTGAAGCTTTATAAGTAGCCGCAATCTCAGTTAATATAATTAACAATTGACGAAGTTATACGGAAGATGTACGCCAAAAGGAATATCGAGAGAATTATGCTACATAGGAATTAGGTGTTTTCACACACACACAGATAAAGACCTAAGCAACAATATTCTGTGGTCAGATCTTGGAAAACACGTTTGCAAATACCTGTAATCAATCGATACAGGAAGTATGATTTTAACTAGAAATTCTCTGCAGTTTGAAACCTGTCAAGGGGTGTTTTGTCGACCTGTTCGAGATTGTCAAAACAGGAAAAACGCATGATTTATTTGAACAACCAATCAGCATCCAGTATTTAAAACCGACACCAACTCAAAGCGAGGGGTAGCATCACTCTTCGGTCGGATCTTCAATACGCTAGACATGTATAAATTATGTACAGAAAATTTTCAATCACGCAAAAGTGAAATTTAAGCATCTAATTCGAGAAGTAGTCCGCAGTGAAGACGAACTAATACCGTTCAACAACTCTCGCTGCGTAAACAACGTTAATTAATTAATTAATTAATTAATTAATCATCAGCCGTGAAGGACCTGTGCGACAGAAGGCTACAGCATCTGTAATTGCCAGGGCATCTTCAACAGCATTGATCAACATCAATTCTTCTGTGCAAAACCATCAAAAGGAGGACCTCTACGGATTCCTATCTTTGGTCAACGCATCAAACAGTAAGAAATAGATTCATTGATCAATGAAATAAGCACTAAATAAATAATAAAAGCAATAAACAATTTTTAAAAGACACTAAGAAAATCACACTTTGTATTTTAATTATAAGATTAGCTCTAACATAGAATAGGAGTCTTGAATGGAAAGTGGGGTGTAGTATTGGACGTGCAAATTATTGCAGACCTGTTCTTTAGCACTGGTTTGGGAGATAGCAATCTCTTAATTAAATCAGATAAGAACAATAGGTCGTTTGAACGTCTTAATCTTGACTTTTCACACTCACTCAGTAATTATAAGTGTTAGGGTAGAATTAAGCAATACCATTAACAATTTCAAGTTTAAAAATAATTGATTAAAACGTTAATTAAATAATCAAGCAAATATTAAAGTGTTATTTGTAACGATTCCCCTTGAAAACCACAATCACTGAATGAATCCTGAGAAAGAGTGTCTCCATGCGCTGAGCTAAGCTGAAACCGTGTCATTTGTATCTGGGATTTGTTCTGGCGCCCAGGTAAAGTAATATCACGGGTAAGTAACATTTTATCTAACATCACAAATATTAGATAATTTTGTTAGATGAAATAAGGCGTTGTAATATATATATTGTAACGTTACATAACCCCTGCCCAAATATGATAACATAATCACCAGAGTTAAAACCAGTAATCACCCATTTTTAAAAGTCAGAAATGGGGATTAGGTATCAAGCTATGAGAACCTTTGTACTCTAAAAACACTGTACACAATAATCAGAAAAGTTCAGTGTACAGAGTGGAACATAGTGTAATCGGTGAAAGTGTAAAACCTTTAAAAAAGAGCATATCACAAGTTGTGCTGGAGATGAAACAAAATCAGTATTGTAGCAATAGTCTATGATACTACTGACAAGTTTTGTATTTTTTGTAATTTTATATTGTGTAGGCCACCAAGGTCTTATAACTAGTAGTAATATTTTTGTTTATTATAATTATTTTGTTTAGATGTAAGATAATCCAGGGTTAGATATAAAATAATAATAATATATCAAATAATACTATGTTAACAAGATGGCATGTAAAAAAAAAAATAGTGTAGAGTAAGGATATATTAAATGAATGATAAATCATAAATAAATCAAAATAAAAGGGATTAAAATATAAAATGCCAGTGTCCAAATTTAAGGAAAAATATAAAGAAAAACCTTAAATAAATTAAATTTGATTATGGATAAAATCTATGAAGTATTATTTTTTCTAAAAAGAAGAAATGAAATAATAATAATTATTAATAGCCTATATACTAAAAGGTATATAGATTAGCCAATAAAAAAACCATACAAATTCTTGGTTACTAAGAGTAACTAACTAACAAGAATTGGGTTAATTGTTCAGATATATTGGAAGTGAGCAGTTTAAAAAAAGTGTAATGTCTAGAAAAAATTAAGAAATTTATAAATACCATTCGGAAATAATCAGTGCCAAATTAATAAAATTAATGAGTGATATCCACTACATCTTAGACATCCTTCGAACAGAATAATTCATGCCAGCACTTTGACGAAAATGGAAAAAATCAGACTTCCATTTGCAAGCCTATCCTACCAAAATTCGACATTTTGGTGAGATCGTTTCCTATTAAAAATTAACTAAATTACACCTCAACTATAAACTTATAACACTAGAAACAGCACATTCTCTTTAAATACTTCTGGAAAAGAGGTGAACAGACACTTTATTTTGTATTAACCAAAAAACAGCAAAACGTGTTTTGGTTATTAACATTGCCGAAGCCATTGAATAGTGTTTATTTTTTGTCAGTGAAGAAAAGCGACCTGCGCTCTAGCAGTCAAAAAATCAACTGCATAATATAGATTATACTCAATTTTAAAATAATTCCTGTAAAGCTTGATACTGACCCGTATACATTTCTGACTTTCTCAAAGTACAAAGAACTCTAAAATAACCCTGGGAAATTAATTATTTCTTTCTTTCTTGTTATTAAAATTGAAATAAAAATATTTGTTATATGATATATGTTGTAAAAGTAAGATCGAACTAACTCTGTGTTTTATGTAAGAATCGATTATCCATACATGTTTTGGGAAACCATAAAAAGCGTTAAATAAATTCAAGGAATGCCTTGTGGTTTAAATAATAAAATGTGTATTATTTCCAGTAGATGGTAGTTAGTTACAGATTATAAGAAGATCGAGGAGAGAAAGGACATCAGCCCGGACATCCAGGATTTATTACGTACCATTTGAAGTCATTTAACCTCAAATGGGTTCGTAAAAGTAGCAATCAGCTGATACCACTAGCGGGAAAATTTGAAATACTCAATTAAATACTGAGAGAGTAATTCTCTTTGCCTTTTTTCACTCTCTCTCCTAACTACTGTCAAACAACGGTATTGATTTCACATAAACAAAATTAAAGAAAAGCATTCAATATCTTTGCATAATCACACACACTCGACTTTGAAGGCATATAACATAAAGATAACAAATTCTGTGACTCTCAATTAAGCGAGATTTTCGAAGAGTACAAATAGACGTAATAAAAATTTACTACTTTAACTCGGAGAGACTCATGAGACGTTACAAGATGACGCTAATAACGTGGGGCAAATAAAACATAGATTTCATGAAATAATTACAGTGACGATCGCAAGAGAGACGATTATTCGAAAAGATATTAATCTACTCGTGAGACGTTACAATATATATATATATATATATATATATATATATATATATATTGTTACAACACAAATAATATATTGTTACAACACAAATAAGCCACCCCAATACCAGGGAAAAAACAATGAATAAACTATACAAAATGTTTAAACTAATGAATATAAAATGACAATGACACGACAAACGACAACATGACCTAACCCAAGTGATTGACCAAATAAACGGAAACAAAAGGAGAAGGGGAAAACCGAAACCAAATAAGAAGGTGATTGACTCAATACTACCAAATAAAATATAATCAAATAAGAAAGTGGAAAACCAAAATAAAATGAAATTGAACAGAAATAAAATGAAAGTGAAGAAGAAGGAAAATGAAAATGAAACAAAACAAGTATAAAGGAAATTAAAGGGAAATAAAATGAAATCAAATGATAAGACACAAATGATATAGAGTAGAAAAAGGAGAAATGGTACACTCAAATATAATAATGGAAACGAAACCAATAACTAACAAATGTAAAAGATAATTATTGTTATCGATTAAATGATAAACGTAAATGATATTTGAAAAAACCCAATAAAGTAATGTGAAAAATGAAAGTACACTAACCCAAGAATTAGAGTTATATGTAATAAAGAACTCTATAAAGACATGAAATTATTAATAGTATAAATAATATTTGTAAAGAGAGAGATAGTGAGATGGTGAGAAAATAAAAATAACTAAGTGACAAAGAGAAAGTAATGGTAGGGATTACCCACTAATAAACACTTAAAATAAAAATTTAAGAAGTGCAAAAGTGAAAGTGTAAAACCCCCAAAATAATGAGAAAATCTAGTGATAGATAAACAACGCTTAGTAAATCAGTGATAAACACTAAATGGTTTAAAAGTGAATATTATTAATAAATAAGAATATTGTGAATGATAGGATTAGAAAATCTAGTGATAGATAAAAAACGCTTAGTAAATCAGTGATAAACACTAAATGGTTTAAAAGTGAATATTATTAATAAATAAGAATATTGTGAACGATAGGATTAGAAAATCTAGTGATAGATAAAAAACGCTTAATAAATCAGTGATAAACACTAAATGGTTTAAAAGTGAATATTATTAATAAATAAGAATATTGTGAATGATAATCTAAGAATGAACTACATCTGTGATGAATTTAGTAACCATATATACACTGTCAAATTTAAAGTATAGATGTATTATATTAAGTATTATATTAACTGTTATTAATACTGAAATACTTAAAGTTTTAGTTTTCTAAATGTGTCCTTACAGTTTTAGCCAGTGACTCTTATGTCCTCCCTACAGTATTTTTGGAATCATGAATAAGTATTGTATCATGACTAACAAAGCAAGCGAGAAGCAACTGGTGGAACCAACAGCACCAAATCCACTTAGTAAGAAAAAATAACTCTAAGTTGCTGAGATTTGGAAACCTGTTTTAAATAAGGTGACAGATCATCATTATACATGAAATGTGATATTTGTGTTGTAAAAATAGTAAAATTAAATATTTCTTTGGTGTATTATTATGTTCTAATTTATAAAATAACGATTAATTATTATTTTATAAATAACTTTTTTATGTTCCCCATACAGTAACTTTTTTGGGTTACTGTATGGGGATACTTTGTTGTAAATTATGGGTTTGGTTGTAACATTGTGGATGGTCAAGACTTTGTGCTCTGCCTCAGTTGAACCTCATCATAGCATAGGCAAAACGTTTGGTGTTAAAAGTAATATAAAGATGTATATTGAAGTGAAAAACAATGTTGTTATTACTAACGAAAATCACAAAAGTTTACAAGCGTGACTAGTAACAAATCTCTGGACCACGAAGTGCTACGAGGGGTAACCCAAAAATAAGATCTCCATATTTTTTGAAAATAGAAAAAAACATTTATTTTCAAAACTTTTTACATGGTTGTGAAGCACAACAACACACTATTTTTAAACATAATCGCCATTACATTCGATGCCTTTTTTAAGCCACTGTGGCAGTTTTAGTATGCCAGTATCATAGAAGCTCGCCCCCAATTCATTGAGATAGTGTTTGACCTCTTCTTTCACCTCATTATCATCGTCAAATCACATTCCACCCATATGTTCTTTCAAATGTGTATAAACAAATGATAGTCACTGGTTGCCAAGTCCGTACTATTGGTGATAACGTCCCATCCAAATTGGTTCAGAAGATCGACGGTTGCGCGGACGACATGAGGGCGAGCATTGTCGTGAAGAATGGACACGCCCTTGGTGAGCATTCCTCTTCTCCGGTTCTGTGAGTGTCTCACAATATGGGGCTGTGTTTATTGTGGTCCCAGTAGGCATGAAATCGATCAACAATGCCCCCTTCCGATCCCAAAACAGTCGCTATGATAATTTTCACGGCCTTGGGGAAGTTGAATCCCGCCATTCAAGTGATTGTCGTTTGGATTCAGGTGTGGACCCATGTTTCATCACCTGTGAGAATGGAATTCAAAAACTCATCTCTTTTGTCTGTATAGTGCTCAAGAAATTCGCGGGCAGCTTCGACGCGTTGCCGTTTATGGTCTTCTGTGAGCATTCGTAGAACCCACCTTGCGCACACCTTCTGATATCCCAACTTTTCAGACAAAATCCTCTGAATGGTGG
The DNA here is from genome assembly GCA_034769895.1 of Magicicada septendecula. Lineage (NCBI taxonomy): Eukaryota > Metazoa > Arthropoda > Insecta > Hemiptera > Cicadidae > Magicicada > Magicicada septendecula. The sequence goes on along the minus strand of CM068372.1, from coordinate 417,264,397 downwards.
ATTTTGAAACTTCAGGAAGCAAACAAGAGAGCTGGTGGCTAGTGATCCTCCGATCTTCACGCATGACTTCTTCAACTTTCGTGATCATCTCGTCTGACATTGATGGTCTACCGCTTCTTTCTTCATCATGAATTTCTGTACGACCAGCTTTAAACTCTCTACACCACTTGCACACGTTTCTGACATCCATACACCCCGCCCCATACAGTTCAATCAACTGTCTATGAATTTCAATAGGTTAACACCTTTTGCGTTGAGAAATCAAATGACTTCGTGAAGTCCGCACTTAGCAGGAACAGCGATCGGGGGCTCCATTGGTAACGGTTGCCAAGCCAAGACTAATCGACATAGCGAGCTCGGCAACTGCTTGTTTGAAAGAGGGGGGATGGCTGAATACAGTAGTGGTACCAACTGCTGCCCAAAAAATTTTCCTGCGGCTCTAGCCCTTTGGAGACCTTAATTTTTGGTTACCCCTCGTAATTCCTGTTTACCCAAGTAACAAACTGAATGGATAGGTAGTTGCACAAAATGTCTTTTAAGCTGAACACTGTCATTGAAGTGTTTAGTAAACAACCTAAAATTTTCCTTCAAAGCATCCTCAATAGTATTTAAATTTTTCGTCAGTTTAGAAAAACTCGATGCGCAATGCATTTGCTCAGTAGAAGCTTTATGTAGTACAGAGCATGAGTAACATTACCAAAATAATCAAACCCATTCTTATTCCACACATTTGATTTACCATTAATAAATAAGCAAGGCATAAAAAAGTTTATTTAAATAATAACTGCAACACAACCACTCAAACATCGAATACCAATTTTTTTTTAAAGAGTCATTTGTACACCTTGTCAATTTATTTATTTTCAAAATGGGCATAGAGTTTTCACAGCTTAAAAAGTCTTCTTTATCATCATAAAAGATATTTCTAATAGAACACATACCAGTTCATAACATATGAAACACTGTGAAAAAACAAATCAAATATGATGACTAACAAACAAAACAAATGTACTAGTCATGTAAGCAGTGCATACTACTGAGACCCAGCTATTCAACTCTACTTCACTTGAGTGGGGAGAAGCACTGAGCAGGGACATGCGTTGTCATGGCAACCACCGTGAACTATGTATTCTTAGTGATGTAAAACTTAGGCAACTTTGAAGAGTACAGAATGCTGCTGCCACGATCTATGAGTGCTTATAAACTACTATACTCAATGTAGTATGTAATTCCAGCAAAGTACAGCTTCTGTAGTCCAATGTGATTCTAATTACATAAAATTTAAAAAAAAGTAATTTTCAACATAAAATTGAAAATAATTTGTAATAAAGAAATACATTCCCCCAGCAACCTGCATCACCTGACGAGCCACCACTGACAGCAACACTATAATAATTATATTTTTATCATAATTTGAGAAGAGAATGTTTTCCAAAATTATACGGGGTCATTTGAACTTCCAACTACTGCTCCAAAGTCTGAAGCAACCAAATATGTAAGAATCTTCGCTCACCCAAGAACTGCGAGCTTTCTTGCCCTTTCCTCTACAACATGGTGTATGTTATACATACATACGGTCACTAGCAAGCTGCAGAATTTTCCTGTAAGACCCCAACAGGAGCCAACTACCTGGCTTCTGTAATAAAAAACATGCTACCATAGCTTGTGTTATGGTAAACTGGAAAGTAAGTAAAAGAACCTCTGTTCATCAGTACTCTTGTGACATAATAGGCACCCAGTGACTTTTAGACGATCAACTTGCTACTCATGACTTATTTCTCTGCAACAAAAAGAAATAAAAAAGCTTAAATACATTACTGTCCAATTTTTCTACTGCTCAACAATTAACAAGTCCCAATTTTTGAATAATCTGCAGAGTATCACCTGAAACTGTTTAATGAATTGTACACACTCACTTAAAGTATAAATCTTTATTTGCAGTTTGTACCACCTTTCATACTGGATTTATGTTAGTCTGATTTATATTTTTATTCCAAGAGCTGAATGCTGGAATATGAGAGAAGTTGAAATGTGTTGCACACTATGACATGACAATTGTCAACGTGTGCGCTTTCTAACTTTCTCATGCAGTGGTTCCCCCTTTCTATACATATGGTCAAAATAACAGAATTTTTGTCTTTTCTATTTCCCTTTTATTATAATATTCTTCAGAATTTCGCATCTGTACTTTAATGGAGATAGTTGAATATTATAACAGTACTAATAAAACTTATAGATTCAATAAGACAATGGTAGTTCTAAAATGAATAGTTTGCACCAAATTCTAAAATGCCAGTATTGTACCAGTTATAATTGCAAGGTGCAATGTACTGATCAGTTTTTGAGCAGCTACTAGGGTCAGTCAAACATAAATCAGAAATTCTTTGCAAGAGTCGAACATGTGAATGCATGGCATGATGTCAAGACTATACCAGCGTGAACAGTGGGCATCTGCTACTCATTGTTGCAGTCACATCCTCATGCTATTGTTCTGTTAGTTGTTAAAAGATGAGTGAGCTATCAGTGCCTAGTGCCGTTGCACAACATATTATAATTAAATTTTAACATATGAAAACATTAAACTAAGTGAAATATTGTAAGGGCCCCCACTAGTGGTAAGCACCGCTTGAGACACCACCGGGGTAAAGGGACCAGTGGACACCAGTCTAAGTAAGTATCTAACAAAGTTGGTCGTTAGCCCAGCTCCTCCCATATCGCCATGAGCAGGGTAGCCGGGTGGGTCACTCAGCTTTGGCCGGACCCAAGCTCCCTGCCTATCAGTCTCTGCCCGGCAGCCACACTCGGCCAGCATGCCCACTATGGGCGACGGCATGAGTGTCGAGTCGCTCGCTTCCGCCTTGCTCCATGCGGGCGACTCGCCTGATTCACCTCGAGCGGTGGGGACGGACGAGCTTCCTCACCCGTACCTCCCCTCCCGGTGGAAGAGCCAGACGAATACATGACCCTTGGTCCGCATAGACGCCCGGCTTAAGAAGCCTAGGGGAAACCAGTCCTCCGAGTCCGCTTCCTCTCGGACCTCGGCCATGGACATCGGTCCTTCTCAGGGCCAACAGGCCGCAGTGCTGACTACAATACCTTAATAGGTAGCGTAGTATGGCCTCGTGGAATAGATAAGCGTGGAATGACCTCGATTATACTAGGTTGTCAATACTGAAATGATGCTTGAGAATTATTTCATTCACAACAACATATAAAAGAATAAAAAGACAGAGTAAAAGTCAGTCAGACAAGACACTTCTCACTTAGCGGACTTCCCATCCAGCCTTCAGACTGAATGGACGCTTCCTTGGAACTCTCTTCAGCTTCTGCACCTTGGATGCAACACCTCTGCTTGCTGCAGTCGCCCGCTCTCTGCTGAGAAGAGGAATCAACTTTCACTAGGAAAGAAGACCCAGGAGCCAGCTGCTGCTGGTGAACTGAGTAGCTGGTAGAAGAGGCAGCTGACAGAAGACCTTATCAGGACCACCTGACGCCGGCAAACATCTCACCGGCCAGGAAAGAAGAGGACTGCTCTGGGCTATTGGTGAGTCCCGTACATCAGTGCTTTCTCCCCAACCTGCCCACGGCTGATCCTTGCGGGCCCCCACTAGTGGTAAGCACTGCTTGAGACACCACCAGGGTAAAGGGACCAGCGGACACCAGTCTAAGTAAGGACTGGTATCTAACAAAGTTGGTCGTTAGCCCAGCTCCTCCCATATCACCATGAGCAGGGTAGCCGGGTGGGTCACTCAGCTTCGGCCGGACCCAAGCTCCCTGGCCTCTGGCAGGGACTGCCTTTCAGTCTCTGCCCGGCGGCCACACTCGGCCAGCATGCCCACTATGGGCGACGGCATGAGTGTCGAGTCGCTCGCTTCCGCCTTGCTCCATGCGGGTGACTCGCCTGATTCACCTCGAGCGATGGAGACGGATGAGCTTCCTCACCCGTTACCTCCCCTCCCAGTGGAAAAGCCAGATGAATACATGACCCTTGGTCCGCATAGACGCCCGGCTTAAGAAGCCTAGGGGAAACCAGTCCTCCGAGTCCGCTTCCTCTCGGACCTCGGCCATGGACATCGGTCCTTCTCAGGGCCAACAGGACGCAGTGCCGACTACTTCGGGGGCAGCTCCGGCTCCCTCCGCTGTTGGTCGCACGCCACCCCTGTTCGTCCACAGAGTGTCCAATGTCGCTGCCTTATATCGATGACTGACGGCCGACAAAATTAACCTTAAGCTGCTTGGCAGCAACAAGGTCGAGGTTGTCGTCCGTCCGCTCGAGAATCACCGCTTGGTCGAGGCCTTCTTGCAGGCTAACAACCTGCAATACCATACCGTTTCTCCTCGTCGCGTCAAGCCCTTGTCTGTAATTCTGCGTGGGCTTGACACGCACACTGATCCCAAGGAGATCCTGATGGAACTCCCGAGACCTAGGTTACCCGGTGCAGGCAATCTTCCGCCTGTTCACCAACTCTGAAAACCGAGTCCCACTCCCAATCATACGTCTCCACCTCGAGAAGGGTGAGGCCACAGACAAGATCCTCCACCTGACGCGACTGTTTGGCTTCCGCGTCAGGGTGGAATCCAGTTGCCCCCTGGGCAAGCTAGCGCAGTGCCACCGGTGCCAGAGGATCGGCCACTACACCGACGTCTGTCGTAGTGCTCCAGCCTGCTTACGTTGTTCTCTGAGACATTCCACGCAGGCCTGCACTGTGGCAGACACGTCACAATACCGCTGCATAAATTGTGGTGACGACCATGCAGCCAACTATAGGAACTGCCCGGTATATAGGGCAGAGCTCCTCAAGCGAAAGCTGCAGGGGACCCTCCCAAAGCCGAAGCAGCCAGTAGCGCAGCCCGCAACACAGAAAAAGCTAAAGTCCAGGCTAAGCCGACACCAAAGGCACCACCGGCATGGCACGAGCCCTCTCCGGCTCCACCACCAGCACCTACCAAGGCACAGAAACGATCCACGTCGCCTTCCAAAGCAGAGACACGCCCTGTAGCCACTATCTCGGTTATGGAGGCCTAGAATCAACCCTCTACCTCCGCAGAACCACCACTCCCGCCTCTGAACCAGAGGTAGCCTCGCCACCACTGCCACCTCCGCGTTATCCGCAAACAGGTAAAACAAAACCCAAGAAACAAGGGACAACCACACTGGATGCTCGGACCTGAGCTCCTGCCTGCCCACAGCCCCAGAAAAGTCCTGCTTCCAGGTACAAGTCCGACGAAGCGCAGCAGCATACTTTTCCTGCCGAACATTCAAATTCGACTGCCCCTGGTCCTGTAGCTTCCACCAACATGACCCGATCTCTGTTAAACCTGGTTGCTCTTATGCGGCTACAGTTTCCAGGCAAACCACCCAGTCCGTCACTTCTGACGACGCACAGTTCGTCCGCGGCTTTCTGTCAGGCTACGACCTCAAGAAAGTCGCATCCACCTTCAGGTCCATCCGTGACCGCCTGGAAACTGCTGACCCAACCGAGAGGTTCATGCTCTTGGTGGAAGCTTGCACTGTCATAGGTCTTCTATGAACCGAGCCCTTAAGCGAGACCTCTCGCTCGTAGCCTGGAATGCTAACTCCATCGTTCCAAGCATACCGACCTTCTGGAATTCCTGGCTCGGTTCAAACCCGACATACTTCTCCTCTCAGACACCCACCTGACCACGGCGAACCGGTTTCGATTACCGAATTATGTGGACTATCGGGATGTCCGAGTTGGCCAACAAGGAGGCGGCATGGCGATCGCGGTGAGGACCTCCATAGGTCATCATCGTGTCGTTTTGCCCCAGCGTACTAACCTAGAGGCCACTGCCATTGAGGTCCACAGATCTCTTGGCAGCGTCCTCGTGGTTTCAGCATACAAGCCCCCTCGCGCTGAACTCCTTGTCGGAGACCTGGACGTCATCTTCGATTTCCCCCGAAGGGTAATTTTGGCCGGCGATCTGAATTGCAAGCATCGTGTTTGGAATAGTCACTTGACTACTCCGAACGGGAAGCGCTTGCTCAGATATGTTGAATTGCGCCGGGTGATAGTGGTTGGTCCAGCACAACCCACGTTCTTTCCGACGCTACCAAATGCGGCTCCCGATATTCTGGATATTGCGGTTACCCAAGGAATTGTCTGTCCAGTCGAGGTATTCTCGCTTATGGAGCTGACATCCGACCACAACCCCATCTTGGTCCACGTCGCTACCCAGCACACCTATGCACGGGACGAGAAGAAGGTAATCGATTGGGACCGCTACGGCCCAGCTCTGTGCTGTAGACTGCTGCCTGCGGGCCCACTCGATTCCGTCCGCCTCCTAGATGAAGCAGTAGCGGGAATCGAAGAGGCAATCATCTCGGCAGTAGACATGTCTTCACGAATGCGAGACGGTTTCACGCCTGACTACCAACGCATCCCTGAGGAAGTCTTTCTTCTAGCTCGCGAGAGGAATTATTTCCGGAAACGTTGGCAGAGAACTCATGATCCGGCCGATAAGGCAGCTTACAATCGGCTCACTGGACGACTGTGTGGCAGTCTGAAGGCGTTCCAACGTAGCTGTTGGGAACTCGCTGTGGCCTGAACGGGGGATGCGGACCCCCAGGGTCCCATACAGAATACCTTCTGTGAAGACGAGATGGAGGCGACGACCTCCACTCCCCGCCATCGTTGGGCCATTCGGACAACTTCTGGGTCGCCCGGAGGAGAAGGCCGAGTACTTGGGTGCGTGTTTCGAGCGACAGTTCGCTCCCAACCCGCCCATGGACTGAGACTTCGACGAACAAGTCGAGATGGATGTGGAAGACTTTCTATCTCTTCCGATCACGGAAGAGCCCGAACCCATTTCTTTGGAAGAGGTCTCAGATCGCCTCGCTGAACTTCAGCCAAGAAAAGCTCCAGGCCCGGACGGTGTCACGAACACTGCTCTACGACTTCTCCCGGAGTTCAATACTCGACTGACTTGTTCAACGCGTGTTTCAGACAGGCCTACTTTCCCAAGAAATGGCGAAAGGCGATGGTCATCGTAATCCCAAAGCAGGGAAAGGATGCTTCCCACCCCGACAACCTCCGGCCCATCAGCCTACTTTCCGCTACGTCCCAGGTTTTTGAGCGACTCGTGCAGCGTCATGTACAAGAACATTTAATTAACTTTGACGTGCTGGTCCCCGAACAGTTCGGCTTCCATGTGGGTCATTCAACCACTCATGAACTGAAGAGAATGGTGGAATACATCACGGACGCCGGGTGTCAGAGAGAACTAGTTGTGTTGGCTGTTTCTTAGATGTTGAAAAGGCCTTCAACAGCGTATGGTATGATGGCCCCTTATTCTAGCTTAGGGAAGTCCAGCTCCCAGACTGCTACCTTCATTTGATTGGTAGCTATCTGACGGAGAGGACCTTCTGCGTTAGAGTTGGCGATTTAGTCTCTTCTGAGAGACGAATCACAGCCGGCGTTCCTCAAGGTAGTGTTCTTGGCCCCCTTCTGTTCTCAGTCTACGTCAACGATGTGCCAAGACAGCCTGGAGTCCAGGAGGCCCTCTTTGCAGACGACACGGCCGATCGTCATGTGGAAAGAGCCATCTTACGACTGCAGCGCCAGCTCGACTCGCTCGGGGACTGGACTGAAAATTGGAGTGTGCAACTCAATGCTACCAAGAGTGTAGCCATCGAATTCTCAAAGTGACGGAAGCACCCTGTTAGGCAGTTACGTATTGTTATAACTCAAATTGTGATGTTAATAGAAGATGATGATGCCCCACGTTGTGAGCGTCAATTTGTAATAAAACGTTCTATAGTGTGTATTTATTTATATTCGAGGATGTTTGAAAGCCCCACTGTTGGGTTCGCCAATTTGTAATAAAACAGTTAATCGGGATCAATAAGATTTATTTTAGGTTTCGGGGTTTAATCAAGCTCCACGTTGGTTTGCGCTAATTTGTAACAATTTACCAATGTTACGTGTTTTTAATCAATCTGTTATTTATAAATATTATTTATGTAGTCTTATAGGTGACCTCCTGCAATTCACTATTAATAGGCAAATATATTTGTTATTATGTTATTTTAACTTTTAATTGTACTATAATACAGGTTTACCTAATTATTCAATAGTTACGCGATATTAATGATATACGTCATGTATTGACTGAATGTATTAAGAATTCTTGCCAACCCTAGTCCCTCTGTATTGTGTAATTCAATTCAAAATTGGTACAGGAAACACGCTAGTTCGGCAATCTCACGTTCCACCAGCTGTTGACAATTAGCGCTGTTATTTGTAATTGGCTCGCGTCTAGGTTAACTGTTTCACCGGATTTTATTCACCCTTTTACCTGTAAATTACTCCACCCACAACATATAATACCTATTCTACAATAACATAAAACATTATCATATACAAGAAAGATTCTTTATTGGTTTTGTACTTTATTTCAAACTAACAGTTCTCTTCAAGATGATAATATCATTATATCGATTATACAATGGTAGATCGATCGTCAGTTGACCAAGTTCCTTTTGACTTATACAAATTAAATATAATATTAAATATCTCTTATCCCAGGGTTCGTGTGATTCTTTTAACCATTAGTAAGGCCAGGTAATGCAAAATTAAGGTTACTTTAGTATTACAGAATGTTATTAACTCTAAATATACTGAAATTAAAATAAGTTGGTTTTACCGGGTTGATGAATCTCAAAGTGGCAGTGTACGTCAGCAAACAATTGAAAATTGACAAATTAGATTATCTTCCTCCAGAAAAAGTGTTCCGATCCTTAATAAAATTGACAGTAAGATGTACTGGAAAGCCCCCAGGAACTCTTCTGTCCTTCGTTCTTCTATTACGATCCTAGTGGTTGTCCGTCCAGGTGGAATTGAAGTCGTATTATAGCTTCTTCTTGAAAGTGAAGGTTATTTCTTCAGAAACGAAGTCTTCGTATATTTCTTCTATAATTCCGTTAGTTTAGGCCTTTGCTTCCCTCAATTAGTCTTCTGATTACATGGGAAATCGGGTTTAATACTAAATCCAGCGGAATTATCTTGATGAGTGAAGTAAGGAATTCTCGACCCTTTTAGAGGTATTTGGTTATAATTTTGAAGTCTAATTTGTTTTATTATTCATCAGTGGTGTTATAGAATTAGTTTTCAATTTTGATTTATTAATTTAGATTCATTTTTTTCAAATTGTATCATTCTTTTTTTTTAAAGTGTCTCCTCATCTGAACTCAATAGCATATAACAATCGAAACGAATGATTGAAAATCAACAAGATTTTTTACATTTTAGTTACCCTAACAACCACTACTTTCTGTCATTGGATGATATTTGATATCCTAGAGCCAGAGTTATAAAATATTACTACTCTTTTTTAATAAAATACTCCATGTTTGGAATTATACCAAATTACTTAAAACTCTCACCCAACCTACCTTATTGAACCGTATATGTTTTACTATAGTTTCATTGGACTGGACTTATTAAAAAGGCATTAATTTCCTTTTACAAATATTAAATTTAGGCCTATAGGTTTTCTTACAACTGTTATATTGTTTGGTTTTTAACTTAATTTTCTTTACCTGACCTACTGTACAAATAGTCAGACAGACCTACCGTACCCACGCTCAGACAGTTCATAAGTGAGCATCCGCTTGTCTGAGCTTACTGTTTCCACTCCAGATCAGCTCAGCCATGACCAGGAAATTGGGCAAGATGATCATCGGCGCGTATTTGCTGCCGGTCATTACTTACACTTGCCCGGTTTGGGGTTACCTTGCTGCAATGCATAAAAAGAAGTTGCAGAGCGTCCTCGACAGGGGTCTTCGGCTAGTGGCCAAAGTCCCCAATCGCTTTTCATCTCGCCTTCTGAGGAGAGGCCTTGGCATCCACTCCTTAGACGACACATTCAGGCAGCTTGCACGCAAATTTTATGCACGTGCAGCGAGGTTCCCAGACAATCCTCTTGTGGCTGGGCTGGGCAGGTATCGTATATGTCCAGGTGATTCGTGGAAACGCCCTCGGTGTATACTAAGCTAGTGTAGGCTAGCACAACAGCCGAGAAATGGCCTGCTACAGAGCAAGTCGCCCTACTTGGGCAGGGCCACGAGGCAGGAGCGTAGCTCGGAACTCAGTTCACGAGCGGTTCATCTCTGCGACGCACAACCGCACAGCCCAGAGCATCGTCGTTGTCGTAAAAGTCAGTTTTTATTCACAGTTCTGTTAGTTGAGTTGAGTTTGTGTGTGTGTGTGTTAATATTTGATACCACATTTGTGGATCAAAATTATCTTTGTGCGTTATATTTTTTCTTGTATAAATTAAGGTTGTGTGAACATCTGATATCACATTTGTGGATTGAAATTGTACTTTGTGTGTTACATTTTTACTTGTGATATCGTGTAAATAAGCAAGGTGTTGACAGTAATACGAGTGTTTTATTTCAATCACTGACCTAGAAGACAACTTATGTGAATCATACTGTGAAAAAATTGATTCTATATTTTGTTGACAAAAGAGTAAAATCATGACTTCCTAGAGAAGAAATCATGAAAACCCTATTTCATGTGGATTCACAAAATACTTCTGCGTAAAAAAGTATTAGTTACTTAAATGAAATGTAAAGCTTAAAAAATCTATAAAAGACAAATGTGGTCCAAAACCGACTTCTGTAAGTAACAACAGGTAACATTTTCTGAAAACTGAACAACAGGTAAGCAGGACAGAGATTGAGTAAAAGCCCTGAGAATGTGGTAATAATGGAAATAACAAGACCTAGTGAGGTGAAAATGAGGAAGAATGAACAGGTTTTGGAATAATAATAAAAAAGGGGAGGAAACTGATTACAGCAGTGGTTCCCAAAGTGGGGTCCACGACAATGTTTTAAGGGGTCCACGGACACTTTTAATAAAAAATAGAATATAGCCTACTATAACTTTCTCCAATATTTTAATGCTCTAAAATCTAAATTTTAGAATCTTAAAACAATTAGTAGAAGATTCCAGTACTTTTTGTTCAAACTAATAGTACTTGTAAAAGTAATGGTTGTAATAAGGTCTTTAAATCATGTTGTGTAACAGATCTGTTTGTCAGCCGAATTGACTAGATCAGAGCATCAATGCTGAACTGATCACACTGTTTTAGTCCATGTATAAGCACAGTAGCTTCCTTAGAAACACTGTACCTAAGCAAAACGTTTTTCCGTGTAGCTGGTTTTACACCTAAGTAGCTGGACTTCGACATGTGTGGCTGGAAAGATAGAGCCGAGGTTGGCAACGCAACTGGAACTTAAAGACTTAATGTTGAAATTATCACACATTTAACCCAATATTGCAGAGCTAATTGTTCAAAAGCAGCTTCATTATTCATATTAAATTATATTTGATACCATTAATATTATAATTTTGCAAGTTAAGAGAATTTTGGTTTTAATAGATTTTAATTAAAATGTAAGAGTTTGTATCATATTTACTGTTTGTTTTATTTGAGACCTCAGACGGGGTTCATGAAATTTTTAATTTTTTTTTTTGGGGGGGGGGACTGAAAAGTTTGGGAACCACTGGATAGAGACATAGACAAAAGTCAAGTTTTTAAACCATATTACAAAGCATAACAAGTGTCTGGAGAACACAGAACATAATAGAGGGTTAGTTGGAGAAGAGAAAGATCTTGAAGGAGAGAGAGAGGGAGGAGAGAGAGAGAGAGAGAGAGAGAGAGAGAGAGAGAGAGAGAGAGAGAGAGAGAGAGAGAGAGAGAGAGAGAGAGAGAGAGAGAGAGAGAGAGAGAGAGAGAGAGATAGTTGCACAGACAAGGTGTAGCCTTTAAATAATGAACAACTGAATGATGTATGATATTGTTCCATATTTATTTCACCAAGACAAAACGAACTGATGAATGTGTAGATTGATAATGAAAATATAAAACAGAACACGACCAGCCTCCCTGGAAGCCACATTGGGGGTTGATGATGTGCTGGCCTTATCATATGGAATCCTACAGATAGTACGAGGATGATTTGAAAAGTTCGTGGCCTACCATAGAAATGAATGTGTGGCGTTTCTGGTTTTTATCGCATTGCAGTGCCACGTTCGCCCCACGAACAGCAGTGGTCAAGTCATTACCCTGTCACCCCGTTGAGGAAGTCCGATTCTTATAGGTCCTCAAACTTTGTTTACTGCCACTTTCAGCTCGTCATCTGAGGAAAATCCCCCCCAAACTTTTTTTGAGGTTTGGGAATAGATGAAACTCAGGTGGTGCTAAATCAGGCGAATAAGGCGAATGGTGCAACAGATCGTACTTCAACTTGGCGATTTTTGCCATAGGCACAAGCCATATGTGAGCACGTGCATTATCCTGATGGAAAATGATCTTCTTTGCTAAACCTGGTCTTCTTTCTCAAATTTTTACATTTAATTGGCCCAAGAGGTTAGCGTAATACACTCCATTTATCGTTTGAGCCTTTTCAAGGCAATCTAGTAACAATATCCCCTTAGCATCCCAGAAAAATGAATCCATACACTTTCCAGCCGACAAAATTGATTTTACTGTTTTTGGAAGTGGCAAATCACTATGCAACCACTGTTTCGACTGTTGTTTTGTTTCTAGAGTGAAGTAATGGACCCAAGTTTCATCAGTTGTTACAAATCTACGAATAAAATCTTTCGGATTTTTCTTAAAATGGTCCAAACATTCCTGAGAAGCTTGCATTTACATGCGTTTTTGGTCACTTGTCAACAAACGCGGCGGCACCCATCTTGCAGACAGCTTTTTCATACCTAATTCCTCAGTAAGAATGTGATGTACCCTTTCATCTGAGATGCCCACAGGCTTAACAATTTCAGACACCTTCAAACGGTGATCTTCCAAAACAATATCGTGGACTTTATTGATGATTCTGGTGTAGTGGCACTTTTCGGATGCCCAGTACCCGGGTCATCTTCCAAACTTGCACGACCACATTTAAATTCAGTAGCCCATTTTTTCACTGTAGTAAATGAAGGTCCAGCATCACCCAACACATTCTTCATCTCATTAAAAATTTCTGTTGGTGTTAAACCTTTCTTAACAAAAAATTTTATGTTCAGTGTTTCCATTTTCACCGTTGTTGTGAGATAACCTTATTTATACAGTTGTTTCTCCGCAACAATGACTTGACCCAACTTGACGCTTCACAGCTGTTTGTAGGGTCAACGTGGCGCCATGATGTGGTAAAAAACAGAAATGCCAAACATTCGTTTATATGGTACGCCGTGAACTTTTCAAATCGCCCTTGTACATTGAGAGAACTATGTGTAATGCTAAGACAACAGGACATTATGTTTGCACATTTGTACATACAAGCAAAGTGTACATTGTATTTGTTAACCTTTATGTTACATAATGTTTTGTTTCAACTTTGCTGGTAACCTCTTTGAGAAAGAAGCTGCCTTCAGGAAGGCAAGAGGCAGGAGGCCAGGAAGCAGGAGTGTACATTAATATATGGAATCTGTAAATAATAAAAATTAAACTCATTAATTTTTTATTTATTTATATTACATTATTTTATTATAGTTCTTTAAAAACAAGACTAGTTGCAAAAAAAGTATATATTATATATAAAAATATGCAAAAGTCTATACATAAAAAGAAGTTGTTGTTGTACAGCAAAAATTACAGAGGCAAATTTCTATTAAGCTGTAGTTACAACCTTTTTTTTTATAAACCTTTTTTTTATTTGTACAAACAAATATTTTTATGTAAAATCCATAACATCATTCACTCATTTTTTGTTGGTAAGACATCTGTGACATAAAATATTATAGAGAACAGTAATTATTACTATATAGATGTTGAATTTATCTGACTCATTTACCAATGGTAATTAACAGTATTTTTATGTTATATTAAAATGATTAAATTTTAAATATAAAAAAGAATATTAATTTTCTTTTTAACATTAAATTAATATTTTAAGCATAATCTTAGCACCAAACAAATACTGGAGGCAGGTTAACACATGACAAGATAGCCAAAGCCAATCAAAAAAAGGAGAGGTGGCGAATGAGCAACCATAGTGAGTGTAGTTTAATACCTTAGATAGAAATGCTTCAATGTGGTATGACAGTATTTGCTTGTACCCCTATATGGGCATTTAAGATCTTTGTTCCAATATGACTGAAAATGTCCATATAACTGATTAAAAATGTTTACATTAATTGTATCAACACACACACACACACACACACACACACACACACACACACACACACACACACACACACACACACACACACACACACACACACACACACACACACACAATTTGTTTTTCACTTTACATCCGTTAACTCTTTGTTAACAAAACAAGACAATTCTGTATTATCACATACTGTTCTCTATAACATAATGGATTTACTTTTCAGTAAAAAAATTTGTACAATGTATATCTCAACTACTGAAAGCATTTGTCTGTCTACATGTTGATCTTTTGGTGTTACAAAAACTTACTTATTTACTCTGGACAAATTAATATTTCTTGGAATTACTCATTTCAAGTAGCACAATACTTTATTAGAACATTAAAATGCCAAAAAATCCAACAAACAATATCACTACTAAATTCTGTTACTTCTGAATGAAAAGTGCTGTATTTTTTGGAACTGCAAACGTGTATTACTATTATGATCTTTTTTCTTCCTTCTGTCTCACATCTTCTTTGATTTTTTTCTTCTTTTACAACCCATTCCATGGTTACTTTTGTGAGCACAGACCACAACTTAATACATACTTATGAAGAAATGATCAAAGAAGACAATATTTGAAGTGTAATTTGAAGGACCCCCCCTCCCTAAAGTTTGTATAACACGTACTTCAAAGCACACAGCAAATATATTTAAGAACTGTTCAAAATGTGATTTCAGTTACATAATTTCATTATAATCCAGAAGACATAACATTTAGAAGGAGAAAATAATGTGTATGTTATATACTTTAAGAATAGTCGTACAGATTTAACAGTATACTATATTTCCAAGAAATATTATTCTGTATAGTTATTTCTGTTGCTATATTTTCAATAAATATTTCTCCTTAACATTGCAATGTGTTAAAGTAGTTACAATGTTTAACGTTGTAAATACAATATTATAAATCAAACATATTGTATAATATTGTACTAAGAATTTATATAGAAATTATTAAAAAATAATACAAAAATAAAAAATGTTATAAAAAAATATTTCCACATACATACACATGTTACTCTGAAATAATAACATAACTAAAAAAAAATATTCCACAATATTATCATTAAAAATACAAGATTCACTTTAATAATAATAATAATAATAATAATAATAATAATAATATAAAAACAGACAGAGGGAGAGAGCATGGTTACTAATGACTAGAGACGTACACAAATGGCTCAATTTGTAACTTTGGCTAAATTTCTATTATAATAGTAATAATAATAATAATAATCTATAAACTATTACATATTTATAAAAAATTACAAAAACATGTGTAACATTGACTACTACTACTAATCTAAGTTAGTAATAATAATAATAATAATTTGGTAAAAACACAAATTAATAAAACACATAATTAATTATAATAATCGTTATAATAATCATAAAAATAATAATTGTTATATCTACTAAAAAACAATGTGTATTAAATACAAATTATATAAAGTATTGGCAGCCAACAATAAAACGTAAAATATTTGGCAATTTTTAACAGCAGACTATGCACTTGTTCTACACACACAAGGACAAATTTAGAGATAGTTTCTAAATCCTCGTAGCAAGTAATCCAATAACAGAATGAAGATAAGAAACAAATAGTAACAATACTACTGCAAGGCGATATCTTGAAAAAGTGTTAATGCCCAACACAAGTCTTTTGTAATATTTTTACTTTGCAAGAAATAATTTTCAGAACTTAGGAATCTATACATTCAATTACTGCAACTATTACTCACATTTTGTTTGTCGGACTATTATGTGAGACGTATCATAATAAGCTTCAAGGCCACTGCGGTATTGCCAGTGTTTGGAACAGACCTCCCCTCCCCGCATTTGCCTACGCATAACCAAGTGTAATGTGCGACAACGCTAGAGGGCAAGGGGCGGGGAAGAGCTGTTACTATTCCATAACCTCAAAGCTTATTATGGTAAGTCCTGTACTATAATAAGTTGTAAATAACATTCCACTAATGACTGTCACTGCTCTTTTGATTCATTATAGCAAATTAATATAAGCCAGAGCATACAGCTGCACTTGGTTCTCAGTTATTTCAGCACATTACTGCATTACTTCCTATCAAGAGACTGCAACAGAACCTTCACCCCCCCCCCCAACACACACACTTCGGGGTTTCCTATATTTATCCAGTTTTTATGTATTTTCCAGACTATCTATGGATGATTCTCTTTCAAATGACTGGTGACGTTTTTGGCTTTAGAAGGACTGACATACGACTTGTTTTTGGTTCAGAAGGGCTGAAACAACTGTACTGGCCCCCAGAAGCATTATTCTGGGGTTTAAAAGGCCTGACATGATGTTATTATAGTCCTTTAAGGGCCAACACAGTCGTTTTAAAAGCTAACACAATTGTCCAAAACATCTCCACTGTCTTTTTCAAGGTCCAAAACAGAAAAATGGAGAAACAAATTGAAATCACCAAAAGTACATAAACGCACTTAACCCATGAAAAATCAGAAGAATCATATACACACAGGTGTGTGTGTGCATTTTGATAAATTGCAATTCCCAAGTTTCTTGCCATTGTATTATGCGAGGTGTATGAAAAAGTTCATGCAATTTTTGTTTATTTGAAAAAATGCATCAGTATTTGTTCTTATTTGAGTTGTCCATATCAAAATAATATCTATAGGGGTAATTTCGGCATATGACACAATTATGCCAGAATAATTATAGAATGTATTTTTGATGCAGCCTTAAACTTGCTTAGCGTTTTTAGTTTTTGTTTTCAACAGCTATGAAACATTGCTCTTTCAAGACTTTTTAATTCTTGGGAAGAGGAAAAGATTACAAGGGGACATATTTGGTGGAGACAGTGGGTGGTCACAGTATCATTACAATTTTTTTTCTTAAATTTTTACAGAAGCTTGTGCAGGTACTCTATTAAGGGAAAATTCCCATAAATTATTCTTTCATAAAGCTGACCATTTCGGGCCAGAAATACAGTGTTATATAAGTGGTGTAAACTGCTCGACTTATAATGTTTTAGCACCTAGTGATAAAAATTCAAGGAATTAAACACAAGTTACATTTATCATGATCTTCCATGACTGTCCTGGAAGTGTTTGTACTATCTGTAAGCTTGTTCATATATAAAAGACTTCACAAAACCTTTCTGTAACACTTTCACCATGTTAGGCCAGTTTATCTCATTCTATACACAAAATTTAATGCAAGTTTTTCTATCATGCATTGCAGAATGAAAAAAAAAATCGCCTAAAATGGGAAAAACAACTTACTCAATTAGCTTTTCAATCTAAACTATACATTCAATATGGTTGAATAGCTAAAAAAGTAGACAATTGTTGCAGACAGGTGTACCAACATCACAAAAACTGCACTGGTTATTTTTAGTACAAAATACAAACACAGCACAAACTTTTTTTATAAACCTTGTACGTCACAAAAATTATTATTTTCATTTGCAATTATAAAATCTGTTTTTCATGACGTACACTTTACACAACAAATGTCTACATAATTAGAGGTTGACTGTATCCTTTTAAAAATAATACACTTAACCTCTAGTTGTGTTTAAACTTGTTCTGTAAAACCTTCACATCAAACAATAGTTTTCTTTTATACATAATAGCATCAGACAATAAATATTTTACATTTATATGAAAAACTCATCTAAATGAATATTAAATACAACTCACTAGGTCTGACTACTATGAGGTATGCTGAAGAGGCAGCTGGTGTTTATGAGATGTCTGTTAAAACACAATTCCATCTACACTACACGTAGAGTATGCAAGTGCAACCTTACACAATGAACCATTACAACGAGGTCAATTATTGTTAAGGATCAATACTGTATTTTTAAAGGAAGGACTCTAGAAACTGATTTACAATATGATAAGTATCTGAACAAGCTTAGTTTAATACTGAAAAACAAATATAAATTCTACCTGTAACTAATTTGAATATAATATAATTTAATTATAATATAATATAATAGAATTTAATATATTATAATATAATATAATATAATTTGAATAAATTTTCAGTCTTACACACATGAGGAAACCTTATTTTTTATAAAGAATTTTTAGTACTTACAAGTACACCTCTAGGTATTCCAGTCAGTGATTTTTTAGTTTTTTACCCAAGATGCATTTCGGAACAGTTGTGTTCCATCTTCAGTTGGATCATTTAATAAACTTACTACATAACATTTATAAAAAATTCCCACTCAGGTGAGCGTCGTCGACACAGGTACATATAACGTGCAACATAAAACACAACACTTAAAAAATTTTTGAAAAATTTTAAAAAGTAAGGTTAATATTAAAACGAAAACTGAATCCAAACGGATGATTTGAAAATCGAAGCTGGCCAGCACTTGTTGCCCGCACGTCATACGAAAGCCGACTAACGATAAACTACCCGATGCGCAACCATTAAACTTATTTTTTAAACAAACCTTACATTATATTTCTTTTTATTATGTTCATCAATGTTCCAGTATGGTTTATTCTCTTTATTTTAAACTAAACACTTATAAGTAACAAAAGAAAATGTTAAATGTATATATATCATAAAAACAGTGTTACATATGTGTGAACTAATATTTTAAAAATCATTTAAATATATTAATGCAAATTTGTATGGAATCCTACTTAAATTTATAACCACCTTGATAATAATGGCAGCAATAAAACCTTAACACATTAGTCAAGTTATGTGCAATGTTGAGCATGTATTAATGAATCTTAACCCAACTAACTTAGCAGTTAGCCTTTACAAATGTATGCCTACATTTATTTCAATTTTGTTTTAATTTTTAACATTCTACAGACATTTTCTACAGAAACATCCAGCAGCTAAATTGTTAAATGAGGTGAAATTACCCAACCTTACATAAACTGTGTCAGTTTATTAGAAAATGGATTAACTAGAGAACCTGTCAATAAGATGCATGCAGTACAGCACAGGACTAATGCAGGACATGTTACACAATGAGACTTCTTTGAGTCGTTTCACAGTGCACACTCATATCAAGTAACAATACCACGCACATGTAGAAACATTACCTTGTAAGCCTGGGGTCTTAAACTCACAGTTCTCAAATATTATTTAATCAACCGACAAACTAGTTTGTTTTATACTTCAAGAAAGAGGAAATGGAAATCAAAAAGTAAGAAAACCAAATAAAAGCATTACACGACAAATGTTTTAATAAGGTTTGGTAAATTTTATGAACATATTTTATCTTATTTGTGTCGACGTTTCGACAATGTTTATTGTTATCATCAGGACAATTGTTGCTGACACCAAAGTTGTAACCGTTGTGTGTTTGGCGGTCAGTTACAATTGCCCTGATGATGACAATAAACACTGTCGAAACGTCTACACAAATAAGTTAAAATTAGTGTTATATTCTTGACCAATCCTCACAAACTCTTCACTCAAAAATTCATTGATTGACGGTACCTAAGAATTTAACACCAAAGTTGTAACCGTTGTGTGTTTGGCGTCAGCAACAATGGTTACACCAGAAGATTTAACACCAAGTGAAATTTATTCAAGACTCATTAAAGTGTACGGAGACTCTTTTTCTTCGTATTCAACAGTTAAAAAATGGGCTACCGAGTTTAAACGTGGTCGTACCAGCCTGGAAGATGATCCACGTGAAGGAGGTCCAAAAACAGCAACAACACTGGAAACTGTTGAAAAAGCGCATGACATAGTTTTGAACGATCGCCAAATTAAAGTTCACAAAATTGCTGAGACTACAGGGATATTGAAAGAACGTGTTGGACACGTTTTATTTTATTTTACATGAGGAATTGCAAATGAAAAAGCTTTGTACTAGATGGCTGCCGCATTTGCTCACAACAGAGTAAAAACGAATGTGCATGAAAATATCTGAGCAGTGCTTGGAGTGTTTTAATAAGAACAAAACAGATTTTGTGGGTCGGTTTGTTATGATGGATAAAACGTAGATCCACCACTACACACCAGAATCCAAACAACAGTCTAACCAGTGGACAGAAGCTGGTTGTTCAGCGCCAAAGGAGAGCAAATTCAGTCCCATCAACATGAAAAGACATGGTGCCAGTGGTTTGGGATGCTAAAGGTGTGTTGTACATCAGTTACCTTGAAAAGGGTGCAAACAATAACCGGGGAATATTATTCCAACCTTTTATTGAAACCAGACAAAAAAATTCATGAAAAAGACCCGGTTTGCAGAAGACAAAAATCATTTTTCACCAAGATAATGCACCTGCCCATAAAAGTGTTTTGGCAATGGCAATTAAGAGGTCTCCACTGTGAATTGTTGGAACATCTTCCCTATTCTCCACATTTGGCTCCCTCACACTTCCAGCTTTTCCCAGAACTCCAACTCTTTCTTGATGGCCAGCATTTTTCATCGTATCAAGAGATGATTTCAGCTCTATAGGGGTATTTGCAGGCCTTACCGAAAAGCACTTCAGGGACTGGACAATGGCATTTGAACGTCGCTGGAGTAAATATGTTATGCTAAAAGGAGATTATGTTGAAAGATGAAAATATTTTTGAAATTATAAATTCGTTTTTTTAATGTTAGGCCAAGAACATTTCAGACCGCCCTCGTATTGTGAAAGTACGCTATTAAAGAATGGGAGAACAAGTATTTCGAGACCAGCCCTCTTGAAGACCTCCAGAGACTGTGGTACTAGCTATAACACCACATATGTTTAAATCAAGATTTAGTCACCCTAAGGAGACCAAAGTCCTTTATGGACTATTCAAGCTACATAATCAGAGGCAGATTATTACTATTGAGTGGATACTACAGTATAACCTCATCTTTACATAACATAGAATTCCAAAAACTGTACAAATAATGACCGTATAAATATGAGATCCACAATAGCTTGAAATGTGGCAACAAAAATATACAATAACTTCTACTATAAAAAAATAAAACATACTTTCAAATAATCAAACACAAAATCAGGAATAATTTAAGAGGGAATCGTGTCTACACTGAGACAGCAGAACAAAGAAAAAGTACTCATTATCTCAAACAAAACAATTTTGTAAAAACCCATTAGTTACAGAGATCAGATGACTTACAATGCTCATGAAAAGAAGTTTACACACACTGCTTATACAAGGGGTATCAGTAAAATTTCTCCTTCCAAAATCTTGAAATTAAAACATTTTCAACACTCCCATATGAGAAATTTATTTTGTCTGTTCTTTTTTTGTAAGTAGTTTTATTTTTAAAATATTCAAAAGTGCCATTTAACAACTGTCACGAACTACTTTACATTTTTAAAGAAGAAATTGACAAAATTTATGGCTTCCACCCCACAAGTCTGCATACATACAGAAAAAAGAATACAGTAGAACCTCGTTAACCCGGACCAGTCTTGGAAAAAAAAAATTATGTTGTTTAGCGTAGTAAATGAAGACTTGTTTCACAGACGATAAATTGCTATTCTCAGTAGGTACATTACTCAAATTCACTTGCCAGCGGGCGAGTTCATTGCACTCACCCCACCTGCCAACCCTCTCTTCCCCTCCCCGCACCTCGCACTTGACATTGACCTAGAAACAACATTCCTCAGTTGCGCTGCAATCTCGGTAGTGTTCGCGTGTTGTCCTAGTGTCACTGTCGAGGTACAGTATCGTTGTGCTGTTTCATTAGCGCGTTGTTCGCGATGGCGACGAAACGTAAAAACATTGTTGTGACTATGAAAAAAAAAGGATGGAAGCATTGACAAGAAGTGATAAGGGAGAATCGTTAAGAACATTGCTGCTGAGTTTGGAGTAGGAACATCGACCGTATCTGATTGGAAAAAGAACAGAAAACGCATTGAAGACTTTTGTTTCAAAATGATTTCTAAGGACAGTTTGGATAATCGGTGTAAACAAAAACTGCTAAACTAGAAACTCTGGATGAAGCATTGTTTGTCTGGTTTTGTGCTGAAAGAGAACGTGGTTTGCCGATTTCTGGACCCATCATCCAACAGAAAGCATTGAGTTTGAACAAACAGTTGCCCCATGGAGACCCGAGTTTTACAGCTAGCCAGGGGTGGTTGGACAGATAGAAAAAACGGCATGCAGTGCGTCAACTTACAATCACTGGAGAAAGCTTGTCAGGTGATGTTGAAGTGGCAGAAAAATTTAAAAAAGAGTTTGAAGACTTTATTAAAAAGGAAGAACTGACTGCAGATCAAGTTTACAATGCCGATGAATCCGGTTTATTTTACCGGATGTTGCCGAGTAAAACGTTAGCTTCAAAATTAGGAGATTCAGGGAAAGGGTATAAAAAAGGGAAAGACCGCCTCACCATAATGGCTTGCAGTAATACGTCAGGACAGCACAAAATTCCTCTCCTTATAATAGGGAAGTCTAAAAACCCCCGTGCATTGAAAAATGTGAAACGAGGCTCATTGCCTGTCGTTTACAGCTCACAAAAAAGTGCTTGGATGGTTAGGGACATTTTCAAACAATGGTTTTTCGAGAATTTTGTGCCGGCAGTAAAAAAATATTTGAAGAGCTGTGGCCTTCCCAACAAGGCGGTTTTGCTGATTGACAATGTGCATCCGTCTGTCAATGAACTAGCCAAAGATGACATTTCAGTGAAGTTTTTACCACCTAATGTAACTTCTCTCGTTCAACCGATGGACCAAGGAGTTCTAGAAAAAATAAAAAAAGTGTACAAAAGGCAAATGCTAAGTCAACTGGTAGAGGATGAAGGAGAGCATGGTGTGGTAGAGGTGCTGAAATCTTTGAACGTAAAGACTGTTATTTATATGATTGCGGAAGCTTGGGACCAGGTTGGAAGAGAAACTTTGATAAAGTCATGGAAAAAGTTGTGGCCTGGTGTGTGTGACTTGCCAGAAAACAATACAATTGAACAAGAAGAAAAAACAAGTGTAGAAGAAGATTTTATAGACATTTTTAAAAATATCGATGGCTGTTCCGATGTTGATAAAGAAGACATTGACAATTGGTTGCAAATTGACAATGACGGAGGTTATAAAGCGATCACAGAGGAAGAAATTATTGCATCATGCAGTGTTACAGAAAATGAAAATGAAGAGAATTCAGACAGTCTTGATGAACCAGCTGTGGTTATGACCCACGCAGAAGCAGTAGGAAACATAGATAAATTGATGGTTTATTTCGAGAGTCAAGCCGAAACATCGCCAAAAGAGCTTCTAATGCTAAAGCGGATGCGAGATCGCGCTGCTCGTAAGCGATACACAAAACTGAGGCAGCAAAAGCTCACTGCCTTTTTTACTACCGACTAGTTTGTACCTATATTGTGTACAGTGTAAATACATATTATGTGTTTTTAGGTGAAAGTGTGCCGATAATAATTTTTAAACGCCATTAAAAATATTTTTGGTAAGTACATGTTCTTTTTTATCGTTTTTCCCTCATTCTCTGGATAACCCGGATTTTCGTTAACTCGGATCGGGCCCGGCCCCAGTTGATCCAGGTTAACGAGGTTCTACTGTATATATAAAAGATGTTATTAGAAAATCTATTTAAAGCCAAACTGTTTTAAATACAAAAAACATTATTAGTAAAATCATAACAAAATAGTAGTAAATTAAAAAATATCCAGTTACATTCAATAATCTGAATATGGTTAAGTTGTAAGAGTTTACAAAAATTTGATTTTTTTGTCACTAACAAAAATCCAGACCACCCATTAACTACCCTGGCTGCTCTAGTATATTTCTGTAATATTCGTACAAGTTTCATCCATCCATTTTGGCTGTGAAATCGTCTTCATTATCACACAGTCTTTAGGTTTTGATTTATACTTTTGGACATTTTGTTAAAACCAAGAAAAGAATATTTAAAAGAAAAATGCACCATAATAAAAACGTTATACAACAATTCATATTTCTGTGAAAACCATAAGCTGCTTTTGAAAGCCATTTTATGTTACCACACTCATAAACTTGCATTGTTTTTCTCTAATACAACTTTGGTCTAATGCATATTTTATTTTTCTGAGCATCACATGTTTTCTCCATTTTTGTGAACTACTGGTGATGGATGTAACATTTGATGTTAAGAAATATACTATGTGTACTAAACCTAAAATCACTCTTTCTTCTCACCACATTACTGAATTTTTTTTACTTAATTAATTATACGCATTTGTAATTTCAAGTATTTATATATATATATATATATATATATATATATATATATATATAAATTTACAGTGTTGATTTTGTGTATCCTCAAGTACATTTTCATGGAAAAATACTGCAAAACAGCCTTAGAATAACACTGTCTTATACTAAAAGAAAACAAAAAACATTAACTTACAGTAAACAATAAAATGTATTAACTTACAGAATGAAAAATCAATAATTGCTGCCTAAAAACTAGCTGCCTATGAAATGTATGTACAAAAACGTACCTATGCTTCAATTATAACATTCATTAATATATCTTATCTTGGTCTGCTACTCAATGACAAAATAATGTCAAATAATTGAAACAATTATTGAAATGGTGTCAACAATAAAAAATAAATAAACAAAAATACATTATTAATAAATGAGATACACACTAACACATGTAGGCAACATTTTGTTTTCTTTCAGTTAATGCTTAACTAAGTCTTTAAACAGTCCTTTTCTTTCAATCAGTATTTCACAGACCGCATTTCTGATCAGGAAAACCAATCTCAAAGTGTCCCCATAATAAAAATTAAATATTTTAATACTAAATTAAATATCCCCACAATAAATTTTCTAATATTATAATCTGTGCATAATGCACATATACCTTTCATAACTACAGTGAAACCTTGATATAACACTGTTCTGCGGACCGGCCAAAAAGTGCTTTATATCAAAGGTCGCTTTATATAAAGGTGCCAAGTTTAACTATTTAATTTTCCGGGACCAAGAAAAATGAGCGTTACATCAAGTGTCATGTTATATCACAGGGGTGTTATATCGAGGATCCACTGTATAACTAAATATAGCATTATGAAAATAACAGTTGGTATATATACATAAATAACTGACTGGTGTTATGAAAGTGCCCCCCCCCATTTTACAATATTTAGAGTTATAGTCAATAACTTTACCCAAATTAATACAGATATCAGTACTAAAACATGCTGTCCAAACTTTCTGATTTTTGCCACAATAATAGTTCACATAGTAGAACTTTTCTCTAAATAATTCCTTTAAGAAAAATTTAAGACAGCAAAACTGTATGTCACAACACAAAGCTATAAACAGTATATGTCTACACGAAAGTCCAATAATATACAACCAACCCAATGAAACCATTTGATCTCAATATCAGGTAACACTGGCCACATCATGTCACATGCCAGAACAACTTACACATACAAACCAATTTATCAAAATATTGTTTCAGTAAACACTTAATTGTAAAATACCACCATTTTGTTTTCATACTGTTTCTAATATCACCTAATCTAACACTAATAAAGAAAAACTGAGATCTGAATCAGAGAAATAGGGAAAGATATGAAACTGAAATTCCAGGAATAGTGTTTTCTCGAACTTGAGTGACAACAGATAAAAAAGGGAACACAAGAATCAGAAGTCATAGATTAAAAGGTGCAGAAACTGTATCGAAACTGTATTAACAACGCATGAAAAGTTTATAAACAAATAGGAAATCACACACACACACACACACACACACACACACACACACACACACACACACACACACACACACACACACACACACACACACACACACACACACACACACACACACACACACACACACACACACACACACACACACACACAGGTGAAGATATTTCTATCAATTCACATTAATGAACTAATTTTCTTATGTGAGTCATGGTTACTAAGTGAAAAACAAAATATAGGTTACAGAGGTACGGCACCTGGGAACAGTCACAGGTATTACAAGGAGAGATAGAATACGAATTATAGAAATTAGAAGAGATTTAATACGGCAATAAGGAAGAGATTTGTTTCAATTCATGGAAGGAAGACAACTGAGTTAGTGGCGATGCCTACTGAATATGGAGAGTGAGGCAAGGTCACTGAAACAAATTTGTGAAGCAAAAATTGAAGTAAGAGAAAAAATAAGATGTAGAAAACCCTGGGAAATACTAGTGACAAAAATAATGGAAATAACAGTGATAACAGGAGGCAATGCAGAGATTCGCATAGAACAAAAAAGTACAAGAAATTTATGTAAAGTAATTAATGAAAATATATTATACATCCCCTGTATTGTAACACAATTGTGGACAGTTCCTGCGTGTATGTTTAGTTTCTAAATATTTACATGTGTCACTCAGCATTTTGTGTCACCCGTTGAACTTTCTTGTAGTTTGTAAAGCACTATTACTGATACAGTATCATTCTTATGCTACTTAATAAGAAATTACAACCTTGTTATATTATAGCAGCTGCCAATATTGGTGACACCCGCATGTAGATGTCATGTTTTTTGTCAGTACGACTAGACATCTCATCGAATCTCCACCACTATAGCAGAAGCACTGAATCGGCCACTGTCCACGAAACATGACTGTATGCATGGAAAAGACTGTATATACGTTTAACGGGCAAGATTGACTTATAGTGTGTGCAATGAGCAAATGAAATTATATTGTTTTACAATTCTGAACTACTATAATAATTAATGTCTAGTAGGTTGCAAACCACTAGCTTCCAAACTTTGAGGAATATGTACTGGAGCAGCTAAGCCTGAACATTCAACTGGTGATAATCAGAAGGGGATGTATCCTAACCTCTCAGTCAATAATTCCTTTTCAATCTTATACTTCATGCAGCTCCATCAAAAGTGAATACCTACAGAAATATAATTACTAAAAACAGGCACATAGATACATATGCTGATGATGTTATACTGGACTGTAACCAAAATACAATAAAGGAAACATTTATGGAACTGGCACAGCAGACAGAAAGTTGACAATAAATAAAGATAAAACATAGGTGGACATCAAGAATAAGAAATGGTAAAAGAAAATATTTCATACAGGAGACTCCAGTTTGATTACGACGAGGGCAATTCCATCTACTCAGGATAATTTCTAAACAAAAATAACTCAACTACGAAATCAAAAGGAAACAGAATAGGCATACAACACCTACACTGCACAAACAAAACCTAATATATCCAAGATTCTCAGCCATAATTCAAAATTGTGAATCTATAATCGACTAATACAACCTGTATTGACTTAAAGGTGTGAGATGTGGACCATGCATGAAGAGTTCCTACAAAAGAACCTCATTTCAACAGAAGTCGCAAAAATGATCATTGTTGCCCAAGAAATAGGTTTTTTTTACTATAGTGCTAAAAAGTTTCAAACAAAAGTAAGTGCATACAAATCTGGAGCATCTGCTGATAAATAAACACTAATAAATAGTATTAACATATTAGGGTCTCAGTGCTGTTACACAGCAATTTCATTGCTGATTCAAATCCAGTAATCATTGCTTCAAATTTTTCAAAGTTATAATGCTACATTTTATGGTAAATGAACGTTTTACAGCAGTCCATGAATATATAAAAATTTTACTTCAGTCACTATTGCTTCAAATTTCCTAAAGTTGTAATACTATAATTATGGTAAGTGAAAATTTTTCAGCAGTCTATGAACATAAAATTTTGTATCAACACACACATACATAAAGTTAGCTGTTAATCATTTACACATTAGTTAAAAAATTTTGTTATACTCAACTGTGAACTTCTGGACCATTCGAAAGTAATACAGGTTCAACTTGAAATTTACAATCATACGCCTATTCTTCCTCACCTCTAAATACACAGTGACAACTAATATTTAGGTGACAATTCATTTTATCTCATTAAAACAGCTAAATGAAAATCATTTGCAGTATTGTGCGCACCCGAACTTTTAACTTTAATGTGCACATGATTTTCATACATTATTTATTGAGATTTACTTTAAATCGAAGCATGTAACACCTTGTCTAAAACTGTCCTTTGTGCTCGTCATGTTGCAGACAATTAAGCAAAATGTGTCTGTTCGATTATCATATTATGTTTTCCAACTCAACAGTCATTTAAATCATCATTACCATACAAAATAATGATATATGTATTGCTACTTAGTTTTTTAAAAATTCTAAAATATACATAAACCTGTGTGTATGTATACATATACATTATATACATACACACACGGTAATCTACTATTATGTTACACGTTTCTATTACAAAATAGTACTATTCACTGCTTGTTTGATTTCATCATCATCCACAGTCAAGACTCATTATTTCATTATGTTAAAACAGTTGTGGTGTATGACATGTGATTCTGTTAAACAGTTACTAATAATTAAAAACAATAGAAGTACGTATATAAATATAAATGTTGAAAACAAACCGAGGAGGACATAGTTAAGTGCACCATCTGTACAAGACTAGAGGAGAGCGCATTTCCTTTGGCGTCTTTTCTGAGGTTCAGGCCGAAGTACTGCCCTAACTGCTTCGTCAAACACCTGCAATTATAAGACACCATTGTGACAACAAACAGAGACAGCTTAACTCCAGTACAATGTACAGAATGAAACATAATATTTCATTATTCTCAGCAAAGTTTTAAGAACACCGCTGACAAATAGAAGGTCTCATTAACTCCCACATACTTTTGTGGTTAACCTAGATCTTATACAGCCACATACTAGAGCACTGGAAATACAAGGCTTTCAGTAAAAACTAAAACCTTTATCATTTTCGTCTCTTATTTTATAGACATAAAATGAGCGACTATGACTAATTTTTTCAAAAAACAAAAAATGTGTCTAGCCTACTTAATCTAGGCTGGTAGCTACTTAACCCTTTGATCAGTAATCACGTATATATACATTTTTTCTGAGGGACCAAATTCAGTAATCATGCATATGTACATTTTCAACTTTTGCTACCTCAGTATTGCCGATATACAAGTTAGTTGTGATGTTATGCATGGTCCACTCTAGTGAATTGTTTTTCAAACGTTTGGTATGTGTTGATTCTTGCTGTGATGTAATATGTGTGGCTGTGGTGAACATTTTGAGTCTGTCATACGTGTTTTGGTGCTTTGTGCAGAAGTGTGCTTGGAGGTAATGTTGTGCTTAGTTTATGAATATACAGAGGTGTGTAAGTATATTCTTTTATAAACAACTCGTATTGTTTATCTTATGTAAGTTATACAATGTGTACAATTTTATTTCAGTTTTGAGTATATCTGATACGCAACCTTTGCAAAAGACTCAACTATTTGATTGAGGACAAAATTCGTAAATATGTTACGAACTATGAATCGGGTAATGAAGTATCTATTTTTGACAAACTGTAAAGTGGAGATGATCAATTGAACAATATTTTAATGTTTTTTGTCAATTTCCTTATAATTAATGTTGAAAAAGTTTCATTCTAATACATTTTACAAAGTTTTAAAAAAATATCACTATTAAAGACATAACACACTAACCAAGTTGTCACTGATCAAAGGGATAATCTGCTGGTATCTTACGAGGCAATTTAGTGGAGTCGATCAGATACTAATAAGAAAATTTATTAAACAATGTTCATGGGTGTAATATTTTTTGTTTTTAGCCAATATGCTTATGTTCCACAACAAATTACATTATAAAACCCAGCTATACCTGCTGTCATCAATGGCAAATTCTGGTACACATACTTGATGACAGCTGTATTATGATATGCATATGGTAATTCATGGAGCCTTCAAATATTTAATGATCAGTTAGATTTTCAACCATGTTCTGCATAAGAACCATCCCATTTTATTCCTGAACTACAATCAATAGTATTTCAATAAGTTTTTTGTTAGTCTGTACAAAAGTCCACAAAGAGAATTCTTGAAGGAGGCAGATATGGAAGCTAGGTTTACATACTTTTCTAAAAAGCTTTTTTTATAGTTCAGGGTATTTACACATTTTTTATAAATAGAAGAAATTCTATGGAACAAAAATACAAAATGTGAAAGGTTGTGGTTTTCAGTGACTTTTTTTTCAGATCTCTACAACATGGGTGTATAAGATCTTGGTCTTGGATCACTGTGAAAATAAGTGACCAAGATCTGCGTTTTTGAGAGGAGTTCTTAACAACTTTCAGGTACCCATTTTAGGGAAACACATATATTCCACAAGTTTATCCTCCTCAGCATTTTTCTGAGAGACACCTCTCCGTGTTGTTTGAAGTGAAAAGTTCACTTTGCTTGGCATATTCAACAAACTGTGTATAGCCTACAAGTACACATTACTTCCATATTTTATCAATAGATTTCATCTGTGCCTGACGTTTCTAATCCCTCTCTGCCATCGGCGTTTACAATGCCTTGGCTTTTCTTATGCATATTGTAATAAGACATAACTTGCGTTAGTTTATACCTACTTGGTTGTCATCTATTTGTAACTAATCTTCGTTACCAGTTTTTAAATACTTACGAAAGTCGACCGTCTGCTCACCAGCTCGCCGTTCAATTCGAATTTGCTGCCTCGCTACCTGGTTGACCAACACTGCTTAGCGAATCGACTTCGTCAACTATTATGTATTCTATATTTTTATTTGCTCGAACTTTTGTATTAGTACTTTGAATGAAATCAAACATAGAGTTTAGAATGGGTACGAGTATTTATTAACAGTTCGGGATATAGTGGTCAATTACAATTTCTGCAAAATATAATATTTAATCTTGCGCCAGCATGTTTACTTTTCGCAGTTGGCTGTCTGCTCACTTAGTCCGCATGTAGACGCTCTGTAATGGCGTTAGTTTTCTTCATTTGTTTTAAATCTCAGGGGAAAGTTCTTTGGACTACAGAAAATGTTGTTTTACAGACTAATAAAAGTACAAAATCTTACAATATACCTTATAACTATTATAGAACAGGTGATATATTTAAGTATTGATAGTAAGTTACCGCTATGGGAACTAGTGTTTTGATAGGTTATTTATGCTTAGCAAGTTCACGTTTTTGAAACAGATTCATATAAATTCAAATTGCAGTGATATATTTATTCTATTAGAGGTGTTTATTAAATAAAATTAAGTTCCAAAAAGTTATTAAAGTGATCGGTGAAGTGAAAAATTTGTTCATTTAATGTGGATTTACTAGTGTTTTTTCAGTGAAGTATTTAAAATATACTTAACACTCCTTCGTTTCGGCTTATCTTGGGCAACACTTCTTTGTAATACTGCTGCTTGTCCCTTCTGATGTAGTTCCGTAAATTCCAGGTTCAATTTGTCTAATGGTCCAGTTAGGGTGTTCAGATTCCCTCAGTCCTGCTGGCTAATGTTGATTCCAAGGTTCAGTTAGGTTTTCTTCTATTTTCTTCCTTCAATTAGTTGTTAATTCTGAACTAGGTCTTATTCAGCAATTTTTTATAGATTATTTCTTATTTACTGAGTTGAATGGATTTAATTCACACTATTAGTGTTATTGGGTTATGTATTGTCTCTTCTTACTCAATGGTTTTAGACAAAATAAGCTGATTTCTTTATTTTTATATCTTAGTGGGCTTCATGCATCCACCCTACTCAAACTTCAATAATGGAATAATAAATTTTCAACGGTTCCCTATGTAACAAGGTTTAGTTGTCATGGCAACTCTCTGAAAAAAACTAATTCCCATTGGCTGATAATTTATAACATTGTTATATTAACTAACGTTTTTCTGTTCAAAATTTATCAAAATCCTTTAAAGTATTATAACTTCCTTATGCTATATGTAATATTAAATACAATAACACCATTGTTTTGCTTTTTTCTTACAGATTAATTTGATACCACTCATGGTTACCTTTGGTCAATTTATAACAGATTTATAATTTTTCCAATTTGGTATTTCTTTAGTTAATTACATTTAAACTAATCATTATCTACCCAGTTTTGTACCTTACACTTTTACTTTGATACCTAAACAGATTATACACTTTATTTTATTCTTGGCTATTGTATTATCTTAAAATTCACAAAATTCTGCTCATCAATGCTAAGCCTAATTCCTAGATTTCATAATTCCTCTACCCTATTCTCTTTACAATATTTTATAGTTATTTATGTAAATTATTAGGTTACTAAACATTACTAATGAAACAAACTAACTTAACTCATAACATTTGATTGCTTTTAATTATCACACATATTATATAATTATTTAATTCTTCTTTATAGGTCCATGCCTGTATCTAAATTTTTTACCTATTAATAATTTGGTTTAACATGATTTGCCATATAGTAACGGTACAGGATTGGGTGTTACAGATAATAATTCAAATCAGTTTTAATTTCAAAGTAGTCAGTATTCACCTGTGGGGTACCCCATAGTAACCAGCCACACATACAATGTTATTGCAGACTGTTTATGTCTGATGTCTGGAGTCTGCCCAGCTAGACGTATTATGTAACCGCTGGCAAGCAGTCTCTTTGTGAATCACAGTAAAACACATTGTCACCCCAGTTTGCATCAGACAGTAGCAGAGTACAGTCGTCTTCAAGTTAACCAAAAACTGTGGCCTCGGACATGTGAGATGGGCCGTAAACATCGCCAGCCTATCCAGTAAAATATCTACAGTAGTGTACAAACAATATAGCGCGGTCAACTAACTCAAAACCTAAGTGCTCGAGCAAATTAAAGTTGGCCGAAACAATTGTTAAAAGCGTAATGTGATAAAACGCGGTTCTAGTAACCAGAGAACAATCAACGCCAGCCAAAAGAAAAAATAATTTTAACTATCTTCCATTGACTTTCGGAGTGCGGGGTGAAATAAGTACCTCAACAGTTGGACCAGGTCTACAACCAGGCTGAGTACTCATATAATCAATTTTTAATTCCAAATCTTCAACAACATTAAAATTTATACCTGGGAATGTTTCAAATAATAATGAGATCTCTAAGGGAAAGGGGTTTAAATAGAATGTTCATGTAAAAGAACGAATGTGTATGAGAATGGGGATAAATTACGTACTGGTTCAGTAAACATATAAATTGTTTGTTATAACTGTCATAGTTAAGTAAGATTGGTTCACCAATTAATTTTATGGTTTTTGTGTTGTTAATTTTAAGAATGTCTTAATTTGCCAATAAGCATTTTGCGTATTAAATAAAATCCAAACAAGTTAATCTAGCCAATATAAACGGTGTTATTATATTTTCACCCCTCAACTCAAATAACCTTTCTGCAGCTGTTTTCGTCTATAGGACTCTGGAGGAAACCCGAAGGTAAGAAAAAAAGTTTTATAAAATTGATAAGGTTGATTAACTCATTTAAAATCAAACATAACAATGGCGCCCAAACAGGGACTCAAGTGTAATTTTTTATTATACAAACCAGACCTAATTGTGTTGCAGACAAGGATTATTTGGGAATGAGGGCGTTTTTGTAAATTAAAAATAAATGTGGAATTAAAGGTTACAAATTTTAAGATGCTTATAATTGCATAGGCTGTCCACATAATTGTGTACTTGAACCATTCATATTAATAAAGATGGATAATAAAGAGACTGAGGTTGTAATGAGCGAGTGGGCGGGCATGGGAGAACCGGGGGTTCATTCAACTCCGGTGAACCGGTCCGAAGACCCCAGTCTAACTGAATCAGCTATAGTCAAGCGTGCAGTCAACCCCAACCTCAACAAATCGTAGTAATAAATTGGATAATGGTGTAATGAGTTTTTTACTAAAACAATTTAATGAGTTGAAAGAACAAAATAAAAAAGTAAAAAATAATTTGAATAATAAATCTGATGAAATGAAAAGTGATAATGAGGTTAAATTTAACGAAGTAAAAAGCCGTTTTGACATAAATGATCAAAAATTTGATGCACAAAATACAAAATTTGATAAATTAAGCAGTGATGTAAATGCAAAATTGCATGAATTGAGTAGTAACGTAAATGAACAGAAAATAAAAGGTGAAAGTAGTTTTAATGAATTATTTAAACGTATTGACGAAAGTAACGAAAAGTGGGAAGAAATAGATGTAAATTAAAAGAAAATAAAGAAAGTGACCTAAACCAGGTGAGTAGTTTTGATAGTGGAGGTAAAAATGATGACGATACTTTTACAGACAATAGAGTTAGTTTAAGTACAGATGAAATAAGTGAAGATAGTGAAAATATAAGGGTTAATCATAATGAAGACATAGGTAAGTGTAGTGAGAATATAAATAATGAAGTAATGAATTACAAGGTAAGTGGCGGTGTCAAAATAAGTAACAATAATAATGGGGGTGAAATAATGTTGAATAATAATAATAAAGAGGTATTTGAAAATGGGGTATCAAAAAGTGATACAGTAAGTAATAGTAGAAATGATGAGAGTGTAAAATCAGTCGAGGTTAGTCAAGGATTGCTAGTTAGTGTTTATGAGTTGGAGAAAGAATGGAGAGATAATTTAAATGTAGAGTATGAACAGAGGGCAAATTTTTCTGGTGGTATATGTGAAGGAAAGGCTTCACCAATGTTGTTGGAGGACAAAGGTTCCTCAAGAGTTTTTGTGGGAGACAAATGGTCTCCGAAATGTCCCTTAATTTTTTGTGGTTTATCTGGTAAGTCCAGATGGTGTTATAATAAATTGGTTTTGCCCTCTGTGTGGAGTGAGAATGTGAAATTGGGCGGTAAAAGGGATTATAATGAGAGAGAGGGAGTAATATAGGTATTTAAGTTAACTAGAGGCTATAAAAGGTTAGCTGAGAGGTTGAACAATGAGAAAATTATTATAAACTATAGAGACTTACCTTGTGCAGTAGTAGACGATTATGATATCAATATTGATGATAAACATTTACCTGTTGGGAGAAGTAGTGTTCTTGTAGTAGCAGACAAGTATGATAATGAGGTAACTTACCTGGGTGTAACAACAAATACTAATGGAGACTGGACAAAAAATGACAATGCAGACATGGACTATGATAAAATAATAATGAGACGTAACTCTAGGGATTATTATTATGGCAAAATGAATAACAAAGATTTAAATGGTTATCACACAAATGATAGCCATGTGAGATATGTAAATAAAAATGAAAAATGTTATGTGATAAGAAGACTAATTTTCGATGACGGGGTTAGATAAATCATGAATGAACATTTAATTATGTGAGTTAATGGCAATTACTTGGCTTATTCAGATAATGGAGTGCGGTAACTAATAAGTGGATATGACAAAAATTTGTAAATAAATGTGTATGTTGATATTCTGTTAGTGCATCAGCTGATATGCTGTTAAAATGTATATTGTTTGTTTTGTGTGACTAATGTTTACAGGTAGGAGGGAATGGATAATAATAATATTTTATATTGATGAATAATTTAAATTTTATTATGAAATGGAGTTAACTTTTTGTGAATAGTATAATGAAATAACTTAGTGTTGTGATTGTAATGGAGTTAAAATTTATGTGAGAGGATTTTATTAATGTAGAATCATTTTGAATACAATGTAATTAAAGTAACTGAAATTGTTTTGAACATATGAAGAGACTAAATTAAATTTGAGTTGGCCATGGATTAACTTAACAATGTGAATTTTAGTGATGCGTTTAAATTTATTTTGATCTGAATCTTGACTGTAATTGTAAAATAAATAATAATTGATGAAAACGCAATGATTAAAATATTCATTTAAATTGAAAACTGAAGGAAGTGTTAGTGGTGATGTAATCACGAATGTTGAGGCTGAGTCAGCGTTTATAAAACAAGTCTTGTATACAACTGTTGATGTAAACAGGTATAAATAATCTCTATAGTAATGTTATATGATTCATTTGTATTTTATGTAATCCACTTGTACTTTTGGCAGGGAACCATGTTTTGTTAGGGGAGAAAATTACCAATATATAACTGGTATGTGATTTTTATGTATTCCATGTAAATAAATGTAAGTAGACGGTAAGGTTATATTGCTATGTAGACATATGCATATTGTACTTTGTATAAAAAAGGAACCAGTACTTTGCTAATAATGAACTAGTACGACTAAAAGGAAACGAATCAGTTGGGGATATGGAATAATGGAAGGCCGTTTATTGATATTTTAATTGAATGTTTCAGAGTCAGGTGATACTGTGGCGGGTGCCTATCTGATTTTATGGTGTTGGCATCTCGAGCAGAGAAGTCCAGTAAGGTCGGATGGGTGCAGTCACAGCCACCGGACGGGGGGGGGGGGGTAAGTACCCATGATTTTAGTAAAGAACTAAGGGGGGTTGCGGCGCCATATCTTCACTGGTCCTCTTAGGTTTTAGGCAATGAGAGTTTTTATGCTTCGGCATAAAACCTCTCATTGGGGGTGGGGGTATTGTAACGGTACAGAATTGGGTGTTAAAGATAATAATTCAAATCAGTTTTAATAGTAGTCAGTATTCACCTGTGG
Source organism: Magicicada septendecula (assembly GCA_034769895.1). Classification (NCBI taxonomy): domain Eukaryota; kingdom Metazoa; phylum Arthropoda; class Insecta; order Hemiptera; family Cicadidae; genus Magicicada; species Magicicada septendecula. The sequence goes on along the minus strand of CM068372.1, from coordinate 417,227,798 downwards.
GGTACCCCATAGTAACCAGCCACACATACGATGTTATTGCAGACTGTTTATGTCTGAAGTCTGGAGTCTGCCCAGCTAGGCGTATTACGTAACCGCTGGCAAGCAGTCTCTTTGTGAATCACAGTAAAACACATTGTCACCCCAGTTTGCATCAGACAGTAGCAGAGTACACTCGTCTTCAAGTTAACCAAAAACTGTGGCCTCGGACGCGTGAGATGGGCCGTAAACATCGCCGGCCCATCCAGTAAAATATCTACAGTAGTGTACAAACAATATAGCGTGGTCAACTAACTCAAAACCTAAGTGCTCGAGCAAATTAAAGTTGGCCGACACAATTGTTAAAAGCGTAATGTGATAAAACGCGGTTCTAGTAACCAGTGAACAATCAACGCCAGCCAAAAGAAAAAATAATTTTAACTATCTTCCACTGACTTTCGGAGTGCGGGGTGAAATAAGTACCTCAACAGTTGGACCAGGTCTACAACCAGGCTGAGTACTCATATAATCAATTTTTATTCCAAATCTTCAACAACATTAAAATTTATACCTGGGAATATTTCAAATAATAATGAGATCTCTAAGGGAAAGGGGTTTAAACAGAATGTTCATGTAAAAGAACGAATGTGTATGAGAATGGGGATAAATTATGTACTGGTTCAGTAAACATATAAATTGTTTGTTATAACTGTCACAGTTAAGTAAGATTGGTTCACCAATTAATTTTATGGTTTTTGTGTTGTTAATTTTAAGAATGTCTTAATTTGCCAATAAGCATTTTGCGTATTAAATAAAATCCAAACAAGTTAATCTAGCCAATATAAAGGGTGTTATTATATTTTCACCCCTGAAATCAAATAACCTTTCTGCAGCTGTTTTTGTCTATAGGACTCTGGAGGAAACCCGAAGGTAAGAAAAAATAGTTTTATAAAATTGATAAGGTTGATTAACTAATTTAAAATCAAACATAACAATTTAATACTACTAATACTACTTTGGTTATTTACTATCAAAGAACTCTTATAACAATCTTGAACATTAAACTATATACTATTATTCACTTACGAACTCATTTAATAGGATATAGTGTCTAACTCCCCTCTGTTTTCATTCTAACATATCACTTTTTATCTTTATTTTTTAAGTGTTTTTTTATTTATATAATTTTATAACGTTCCTAAAATAATAATACAATATATCTTATATCCTACTTACTATGCTAACAAACTAATCTAACTGGGTTGCTATATTATTTATATAGTCTGTTATTAACAGTTTCTTATTCTATAGTTACCTACCCTTCACTTTCTTGAAATAGTGTTTATGTGTTTAAAATAACTATCACTGGGTCCTATACACTGGGTTTTCTTTATTATCACTTTTTCACTTGTCACCTCTGTACTCATAATTATTGTTGCTAAGGTTTATTTTATTTTTACTTTTGCTAGCTTATTATTTAACAGGGTATTTTTTTTTCATATCTTGGGTTTTACATTTATCTTTCTTTTATCTTTTCTTTAAATAACATATTACATTTAGTTTATATTTGTATTTCATATATATTACATATTATTTATTGCCCTATCTGATTTTGTACCTTTATTTATACATGGCTTTAGTTACTATTTGGGCTATCATGATTGTTGTCATATTGTGGGCTGTATCATTGTTTTTTGTCTCATCTTATCCAATCTATTGGGTTTAGTCCTTGTCAGTGTCTTAGTCATTTTTTAGTTAGTAGTGTTGTACTATCATTCTTCATGTTATAACCCTTTATTTTCCTTCAGTTTTCAGCTTTTCTTCCATTAATTATATTAGTGAGTTTTGTGCTATATTATGTCACGTTACAATATTAGCAAAGTGCTTTACCAAGTGTTTACACACAAGTTATAAACGTATAATACAAAATATAACCAACATTTTTATTACTACTATTAAAAAAATTTTTAAAAAACATTCCACATTAATTTTTACAATCTTTAATTTTATTTCTGTTACACTTACCCACTGAAGCCAAATAGCTCACTTATAATTACTGTACGCAATTTACTAAAATACATTAAATAAAATGTGTTAACTACATTAAATAAAAGAAAGACTAACAGTTTTAGATAGCAATACTTTATGTCTGAAAACCTTTAAAGATGTGAACACAAAATAAACCTGAAAACACTTGAAAATTCTTACATTCAAATAATGTATAAAACTGGATACATCATGTTAAGCGAACCTGGAGGTAGGGATTAACTATACGCACATACATGTTCATGAGCATGCGGTGTTGCAGGATTTTCCTAAAGTAAACAATTCAAAAACTCAAAAAACATGAATACCCAACAAGATTCAAATACAACTTAGGATGATGCCAGTAGAATTTTGTTAACAAAACAATAAACAATATGGAGTTAACCGTGATGGAGTTAATAAGTTTTTTGTTAGTTTGTACAAAAGTCCACAAAGAGAATTCTTGAACAAACCCGACATGGAAGCTAGGTTAAATACTTTTCTAAGAAGGTTTTTTTATGCTTTAGGGCAGGGGTCTCCAAACTACGGCCCGCAAAGGGTCATTGTCAAGCCCGCAGCAACCCAGGCGATGCTGCGTGTAGTTTTTACATAAATCGTCAAAATACTTCAAATATTATAACACTTTAATAATACCTAAACAAGAAATAAGTATAAAATCAAAGCACTGGGCTAACTTGTCAGACGAACACTTGAAATCCATTCTAGTGATAGGAGCATCAAATGTTGACCCAAAATGGACAGACATTATGTGTCAGAAGCAACTCCACTCATCTAATATATATATATATATATATATATAAGAAAGCCAAAAAATAATGCATAAGACGTATCTTTGAATGTTATCTTTTGCTTACTTTTATTTACATTATTTTGAATAAATGATTTGTCTTGGTTGGATAAGTCTGCTTAATTTTTATTTAAATACCTATTTTATTGACTTGATTATTTCGTAAACTTAAAAAAAATAAGTTTACAATATATATATATTGTTACGACACCAAAAGCAGCCCCAATACCAAGAAGAACTATAAAGGATTAACAATATTAAATCAAGGAAAATAAAATGACTATGACGAGACAAATGACCATGACCCAACCCAAGTGATTGACCCGATGAAGACAATAAAATGAGAAAGTGTAAACTAAACTAATGATAAAAAGCACAAATAAGTAATCCATATCTAGTAACGAGCATTAAATAAAATATTACAAAAGGAAGTACACTAACCATAATAAATAAGTGAACCAATTATTAATAGATAATGTGGGTTATTAATAGCCTTATTATGATAAGAAAACAAAACATAAAATGAATAAATATAAATTGGTGTTTAAAATCCAGTAAAACCCAAGAGTGAGAGATAGGTAGGAAGTGATAGTGATAAACAGTGAAAGTGATAGAAGTGATGATATAAACAATTCATAATTTTAAGAATAAAACAAAGGTAATAAACCAGAAACAAAAGGTTGATAGACAACTAATTCCATAATGTTAAATAGTAAGAAACATCCTATATTAATAAAAATATTCAAAGGGATGATTATCACGATAGAATAGATGGTGCTGAAATAATATTCACCAAAATTGTTATTTGTTTAATTAAAAGAGTTGTGTTTATAAGAAGTAATATGGCTGGAAAATGAGCAGACCATAAACCTATTTTTGTGTTATGTGTTATAGTAGTATTAAGTGCTAAAAAAGTGTGTAAGAAATAGTAATAGATATAAGTAAAGAGATAAATTGTACAATCATAATATTAATCATCAGAGTAAAGACAGAAAAAGAAAAAAGAGAATAACAGACAAGAAATGATTTTGTAAATTAATAATAACATTCAATTATTGTAAAATAGCCCAAGTTAATTAAAAAAGTAAATAAGTAATAAGTGACAGCAAGCAAAACCTATGTAAATGATAAATAATGTTTAATTTGTGTAAAATAAGAAATTATAGACAATTACAGCTTAGGCCTATAAAATGCCTAACTGTCTAAATTCAAAATAAACAATTTGTAAGTAAGCAACTATTGTATTAGAAATAAGAACAAGTAACTCATTAATTACAATTAGTTAACAATAATAAAATGTCAGAAAAAGAATGACAAAATAAGGAAAATATGTAATAACATAATATTAGCAATTTTGTCAAAACATTAATACATGAACAAACCCAGCTTTGTGGGAGATCAAAATAATCTTTGAAAGAAAATAGAGACAGTTATGTTAATATCTAATACATTGATAAGAAGACCACAGAATAAAAGCAATTAGAAAATATTTATTCATTTTGAACTAAAACTCAAATTTATACAACAATAGATACAAATGTATTCAACCAATAAGAGTATAGGTGGTTACCATAACAACGGAACGTTATTATATTTAAATCCGTTATAAAACGTTAGTCCATTATTGACGATCAAGAGAGACGGAAGCCAAACCATATTCAACTCAATTATTAGTTAAAATAGTAAGAAACACTACCAAATTTAATAAGATGTGGATTCAAGAAGTTGAACGAAGACCTATTTAAACAAGGAGAGCAAATAAACCAGATATTAATAATTAAAAAAAAAATAAAAATTCTAATAACTCGAAAAAGAAGCCATATGAAGCAGAAGATCCAAATGATGGAAGATTAACGAATGCATCAACCCAACCTGGATAATAACAGTGACTCATCACCAGAAATCGACAAGATTTTGTTAAGTATATCTGAATTACCAGAATTTGCGAACTAAATTAATTAACTTTTCTCACAACACAATAACTCTCAATCCGAACTTGGTAACTAAATTTCTTTCAAGGATTGATTGATAATATTTATTAAACTTGCATGTAAACATAATTTAACCTATATACGAAGTATGAAAGATTAGCACACACTTTTTAACACTCAGAAACGAATTGTATTTAAAACTTAATAGTATATGAGTGCCATTGATGTAAGGCGGTGTACTTTAATAACATCTTGTTTTAATTTTTTTGTAATCAAAAGAACTCGTTGACTGAATGAACTGTATAAAATAAATATTAACGGCAGCCATGCCGGAATAGTAACTCTTCAGCCAACATAGCCAACCTTGAGATATAGTCTGTTTACAGCCGGAGCAACACTGTTTTATAATATTATATTTTGTATCTGAATGATCAATAAGTAATTATTTTAAATACTAATAAACTAGTACTGATTATTAATAACCGTCCTTTATTTTATTTGAATTGTATTATAACATTTGTGCACTTTAGCGGCGAGTAAAATTGTTTACCAGATTTGGACGTTGGCAACACGATGAACCACACGCGAGATTCGAATGCCCGCCAGTCTGCGAGGGTAATTCGAATTTGTTATCACTCCACAGAAGACAACCCAGTTTGAACTTTTTAATTGTTTTAATAAACAATTTGGCGCCTATTGGGAAGGGAAATAAATACACTCATCAAAGGACAGGTAAGGATCACATCCGTGAAGGTTTCGGTACTGGTTATTCGGACGTTCGAGACGGACATCGTCAGCGTGAGTACTTAGAAAAAGTACGACTTTCAGATAAACACAAGGTGATGAATACAACGTGTGGCATAAAACACACATATATAGGTCTAGTCGTTTAAAATTGACGCTCCATCGCGGGGTTTAAACGAGGTGGACGTTCAGTCGTTACAATATTTATGTTGTTGGCCCGCCTGGGTTCCAAGATTTTTCAATTCGGCCCTCAGTAAAAAAGTTTGGAGACCCCTGCTTTAGGGTATTTACACATTTTTTTATGTTGGAGTCCTTTCGGTTGTTCTTTTGGTGTTCTTTCGACTGGTTTGTACCCTCCCCGCATATACCCGTGGTGCATGTGTTGCAGAGTCTCTCACAGGTATATGGGACCTACAGTTTAATGGCAAATTACATTTTTTTTTTTATAAATAGAAAAAATTGTATGTAACAAAAATAAAAAATGTGAAAGGTGGTGGTTTTCAGTGAGACTTTTTTATGGATGTCAAGAAACTGTAGGCAAACTGAATTCATTTCCATTTGTACATATTTATATACACACAGTCAAATTTAGTTTATATTTATTCACTTGGAATTTCACTAAAAAAACTGTGCAGAAGTGAAGAAGACCAAAACACGTTCATTTAAACTTTTGACAGAAAAACAGAAGAAAGATATTACTGATACGGTAAGACTAATGCCCAGTGTCAGAAACGTTTGTAGATTTTACGATATTAATTGATGACTCGTTGGACACTTGGTGAAACATATTAATACAAAGGTTAAAAAAAAAAATATATATATATATATATAAACACTTGGTACGTTTCACAGTTTTTATTTAACTCTGACAGCTGTTTCAGCTTCTCAAGCTATTGTCAAAGAGATCAGTGAACAACTAAACAGAGGATATTAGGGTGGTGAACATCTGTTTAGGGCATGTATCTGGACACGTGTGGGGTGTGAAGATGGAGGGGGGGTTGTAGGAGCTAAAGGAAGGTCAAGTGTCTGTAAAAACTAAATATAATCTGAATGCAAAATATAAAAATTAACTAAAAACCTTAAAAAAATATATTTAAAAAAAACCTTTGTAGAGTTCCTTTGAATGGACCATTTGTTAACCAGTGTTAAATAATTTTATCGTCATTATGTGTGTATGCTGCTTCTGACTGGTTACAAGAAATCATGTAAAAACAACTTGGGAAGTACATGTAGTGTGGCTTTCTGCTATACCATGGAAGCTGTTTATACTATAATCTAACAATTACAGAACATGCTATGGAAGTGAAAGTCACATTATCTCTTGAAAATCAACTACAATAGTTCTCTCTCGTGATGGTCCTGGTAATTTGAAACTTTTATGTATTTATACATACACAGTGGGTCTAAAAAACAAAAAGTGCAATTAACAAAAATTTGTCATTTTTATTTGGAAAAGTAGCACAAAATCAAATAGCACAAAAGATTTTTAAAAACTCAAAACAGATGTCATATTTTCTAATATACATTTTTTTTTTTTAATATGTGGATAGCTACTTGACAAAAATTGGCATACATTAAAGTGTTGCTGGACATAATTTTAAAGTTAGCGCTTGCTGTTAATGGTTAATTAGTTTCCAAACAACCCACAAACACTTTAACACTCACTAACTTTATCAGAGACACTGATATGGGTGATCACACTCCTATAAATAGCTTACCAAGCATCCATAAGAGTATGCCCAGTATAACTTAGGAGCGTCAACATATCTATCTATACTATTGTGACTAAACTCAGCAGATCCTTGTGTCAACCAACCATAAATTTGCAACATCAAGCACTACCAGGTGTAATAAAATGTAAGTGTTCAATATAACAATGCTGTAGCTGAGTAGTGCTTCTTGAACATTACAAATGAAGCAGGTCACTTCAATAAAGACAAACATAGAAGATTATGAAGTTTGAACTGTAAGAACACAACACAGCAGAATTGCACTCATAGACATCTCTTCACCAACCTCTGTTAGGCATAAAATCTATCAGGAAAGTGAATATCCCAAAGTGATGTAAGTGCAGCAGTAATGAACCTTGTCTAGACTATAAGAAATATTTAATTCTTTCAAAATCCTCTTAACAGATGAGGACAGAAATTATATTCAGTGTTCATGCACACTGGAGGATACATAAAAATTAATTTGCTGCTACACTGGATAAAAAAACGAGAGAAAGCAGAAGTTTCCAATGTGTGAATATTCTACATTAAAGAGCATTTAACAAGGTCAAGTCACACAACTAATTGTTAGAAACAACAGAAAAGCAGTAGATTGGTATCTTCAAGCAGATTTTTCAGCTATAAAGAAGGTACAAGGGAGTAACTATCTACACCTAGCAATACATTACTGGGAACAAGAAGGCATATGGGAGAAATCCACAAGGAAAACATTTGCATGTGTGTGCGCGTGCGTGCGTGCATGCGCACACACACACACACACAACAGTATCTGCATTTTTGGAAAGAATTAACAGAAGAAAAGAATTTAAAGAATTAATTATGAGGAATATTTATGAACTGGTGCAAAATGAAGATTGGTTCCAGAGAACACAGATTAATAGCAGAGAACTGGACCAACTTATATAGCAGTTGGTCTTACAACAGCTCCTTAAGCATGGAAAGAATGATGTATAACTAGAATTAATGGGAAGCCAAATGCCAAATCAGAAGATGGTCACAGGTAATATTGACGGATGACGTGAAGAACAACTGAAAAGGCCAAAACCATCCATGATTGTGAAGCCAGTAGAAGAAAAAAAGGAAGAAGAGGCAGTAGAAGATTAAAAATATTAGCTTGAGAAAACAGCAATCAAATGGTACACAATGTATACACTATACATACCTGTTTGAGTCCTCGTTGTGTCAAAGCTGAACATTCCATATATTTGACAGCTCTTATTTTGTTTGCGAGTTTCTGGCCTTGTTCTCTTTTGATTGGTGATAATCCTTGCTCTGCCAGAGCACTAAGTGTTTCTCGATCGTCTCGTAAGTCTATTTTTGTACCTAAGTACAGACACATCCAGCACTATTAAAAATTAGCAGTGGCAAAACTGTTCAACACAGTTAAATGCTGGTTTTTGTTTCTAACAAAAACTAATAATCCGATTAAAATTTATTTATTATTGTTCCAAATAACAGGAGCCATTTCAGTTTTTAGATTAGAAATATAAATAAAATAAAATAAACCTCCGCTCAACAGTCCGTTAAGGACCAAGGCGTACCGCGCGGCTTTTGTGTTAGTGTGACGGTGTATGGCTAGTACTACGTGCCACCAGCCACTTAGATTAGAAATATAGTTAACAAAATGTAGCTGTGATTCACAGAACGGTACATAAAGTGTAATATTGCACTCCAAGAATATGTAGTGTGAAAAATTGTAATAGTGACAGAAATGGACTAATGGAGAAGACCAGCAAAGAAATCCAAGATACACATGACCAGAGGACACAGTAATGGAAGAAGTAGACAGAACAGACTAATATGGTACATATAACATCTTGAAATACACGAAGACAAGAATCCCTATAGCAGTAACAGAATAGGAACTAGAAGGAAGAAGAAGACTGATTGTATACAGGATACTACAAACAAATATGGTTTTCAATCTGAGGATGCTGAAGTCAGACAAGTAGTGAAACACAGGAAATAGATAGACACATGTTGTATTTTAGAAATTCCTTGTTAATATGTAACACGTATTGAACTGAATATCTGTTGAATATATTTAAATTAGGAAGTAAGTGTGTATTTTGTTTTCTGATGTTTTGGTAGGAGACAAAACTCATCTTTAGCTAAATTCTCAATTACAACAAAATCTACATTTATAAGCAAAATGTGTGTTTAATGCACTTATAACGTCATTAAATTAAACCTTGCTATAACATTTTTCAGTATTTCAAGAAAAAAATATTGTTACAATGGTTCACATGGATAGTTGTGTTTGAACAGTGGAAACAAAATAATTGAACACAGAGAAATCACTAATTACAACTTATATTAAAGTTTAAATAACCAAAGACAACAATAAACTGTTGTATACAACAATTCTTCAAGCTTACAACTGTCCTGTACATACTAGTGTAACACACAATTAATTTTTGTTTGTTAACGGTCCAAGTCACGTGTTTTTAATTTCTTATTTTCTTACCTTTGTTAGGTCCGTCTTGTGACTTTTATCTTTAGAACAAAATTAGTGAGTAGCGATCGGTAAACGCGTGGTGCACCACGACAACAGTGTATGAATTTATATATATGTGGTTTTATTTTAATTGAATTTTAATATATGACGACCTCTTTTCGAGCAAGTGTCTGAGGATGGGTCAGATGACCTGAAATGCGTCACACTAATTTTGTTCTAAAGATAAAAGTCACAAGACGGACCTAACAAAGGTAAGAAAATAAGAAAACACAATTAATGTCACGCAATTAACAGACATGGTATGTAATACAGTTGTCGATTACACATGTCAATACACATTCATATATCACAATTGTAACTCCAATAATGCATATAAAATCACAAATTCAAAACAGACAAACTCCACCTCTGAATTCAGTAATTACACCCTGGCTGTGTGGAAATAATGACATGGTTGCCAGTAAAATAATCAACCATAATTTGTGGAAAGGTTTAGAAAGTAAGTGAGCATTGCATAATACTTTGCTCACGTGTTCAAAGCGTTACACAGCTACATATGTTATGTACCATCACAGCGCAGCACTGCTCCCTCCTTAATCCTGTTCATATCAAACTGGAAAATCATCTCTGCAGTAATACTTTACCAGGCGGTCTAGAACCACCACTGTCCTTCTCATTGTAACCAATAAATGACATTATTAATTTTCTTCCTCACAGTGCAAAAGGCCTTCCCAGTCAGCTTGACGTTTTGGAAGATGGTGTCAACAACACCTCAGTACCAAAACTTGATCTCCTTCAAAACCCATATTATTACTGCTGACATTGTGCCATGTTTTCATTTTGTCACTTGCTATTGTCAGAACTCATCAAACAACTCGTTTCTCTTAGTTGGTTCCCTAACTGTGAAGAATATTTCTATGGTTTTTGGAGCTGAGTCTCAGGCGATCTGACCATTAAGTCCCCAAGAAGACAAATCTCCTGGCAAAACACCAGTTTGACGGAGTCATAGCAATTGTCTCATTTACTGATGATCCATAGGCCATCTATATAATAAATCTCTAGGGGGGTCTATGTTTGTCCGCGGTAATCTCAGAATCTACTGAACTGATTTCAATGAAACGTTGCATGCTAATAGCAAGTACCCAACGGAAGGTTTTCCACTTTATCTGATAACGATAGGTTAAAAAGAACCAAAGTTATTGCAAAACAACTAATTTTTTTAAACCCGCAGCTTCGACCGCAAATAACGTTAGGTTAAAAAGAACAAAAGTTATAGCAAAAAAAATTCATTTTTTTAAACCCGCGACTTCGATCGCGAATATTTGTATATGATTGTTGTGGTAACTGTCGAGTTGGTAAATTGCTAATGGTACATCTGTATTAATAATATTCTTATGGAATTCTTATCAGCATATGGAATTCGTATAAACAATACAATAATTCATTGTTTGATTATATTGTAACGTTGATTATATAGTACACGTTGATTCTGACAAACCATACTCTTCGACTTTTGAATATTCAGTAGGCCTACGTACAGTAGGAATAATTAATTGTCGAGAATTATACTTAACCTACTTTATCGAGAATTATGCGATGAGCATCAGTGCCTTTTTCATTAATTTTACGTCATCGGTAAGTAATATGTGCAATATGTATTGTATTGTACAAATTATTAATTGCCCCCTAGAGATTTATTAGTATAGATCAAATAAGTACATTTCCACTTTTTTTAGCTTTGCAATGCCAAAAAGACGATCATGTTTAGGAAGATCTACTGCCGTTGCGGAAAGAAAGAGGTGTCTTAGAGCAGTGTTCCGCAACCGGTGTGTCGCGGCACAATAGTGTGCCGTCACAAGGTGAAAGGTGTGACGCGAACTTTTACCTATTATTGTAATAAATTAATTGTCGATTTTAAGTAAGAAGGTGCTTGTTTATTCTTTAATACATGCTGATAACTGTTATATTTTCATAGAAATTAAATGTAATTTATATACTCAATATTGTTGTTATAGTTTGCTTAGCTTATCTTAAGTTATTTCTATTCTCGCCTGAAATATTGGGCCAGTTTGATGGGTTACAGGCGGCAAGCTTTGTGTTCACCGCAAAGAAAGCCGCGTAAGACTTTTAGCAAGCCTTTTAGCGGCCCGCACCAATCATACAATAGAGTTTACGTTCAAAACTCTAAACGTTCTAAACTCTATTCAAGAGAGTTCTTTGTAACACCGCATCTTTTGTGTACGGCTGGCTGTACGTGCTTTTAACTAAAATTGCGGGGATTAGCAAAATCCCCTCTCTTTTATTATTTTATTGCCTTGTTTTGATATTTATGCCTGTTTGTCGGCGCTTCTTAAACTTTATTGCTCTTTTCCTTCGCCGAAGGACCCACACATTGTCAGACAACAATTACAGTATTTCAGTTCAGTTCTATCACAGCTGTGCTCTGCAGTAGTGCGAATATTGTGATTGCTACACCAGTCTTACTATTTTCTATTACAGTGTTATTAAACTATTTTTTTTTCGATATGGATAAGTTCCTTGTACGGAGTGGTCCGTCCTCGAGTGCAAGTAGTGTAACCATCGAGCCCGAAAAAAAGAAACAGAAAGTAGTTCACCGGCAATATAGTGATAATTATTTATCTTATGGGCTTTTTTGGTGTGGTGACAAAACATGCCCAATCCTCGAGTGTGTTGTGTGTGGTGAAAAACTCAGTAATGCTGCTATGTTTCCCAGTAAATTGAAACGACATTTGTCAACAAAACATTCCTCTCTGTTAAGTAAAGATGTGAATTATTTTCGTCGGTTGTTGGAACAAAATAAAAAACAAATGACGCTCATGACTATGTCGGTACGTGTTTCGCAAAAAGTACAGGAAGCTAGCTATAAGGTAGCCGAACTTATCGTAAAGGCCAAAAAACCACACACAATAGCAGAAACGTTGTTAATGCCCACGTGTAAAGAAATGGTAAAACAGTCCTGGGTTTAGAAGCTGGTACTGAAATTTCAAAAATTCCTCTCTGCTGACACAAACAGCTGCCGAGTTAGTGACATGTCCAGTGACATCGAAGACATTATGAAGGAGAAAATAAAGACCAGTCGAAAGTTCTCACTTCAGATCGACGAGTCCACCGATATTGGCGGTCACGCACAACTTATTTCCTACATAAGGTATGTTGATGGGGATGTAATTGCAACTAACTTCTTTTTTTGCAAAGAACTACCTGAGCGAGCAACCAGTGAAGAAATATTTCGTACGACTAATGAATATGTGGTCCGTAATGAATTAACATGGAAGGATTGCGTTAGTGTTTGTACAGAGCCGCTTCTATGACAGGCCGAGTGAAAGGATTCGTGGGTACTGTACGCGAAGTAAATCCTAACTTACGAACCGACCATTGTCTCATTCACCACGAAGCCATTGTTGCTAAGTCTTTGCCATCTCCTCTGAAAATTGTGATGGACGAAGTAGTAAAAGTCGTGAACTTCATCAAATCGCGGCCCCTAAATATGCGGCTTTTTAACGTTTTGTGTCAAGAAATGGGACAGAGCAAACTACACTTCTGGTACATACAGAAGTACGATGGTTATCTCGAGGTAAAGTGTTAACGCGAATGTTTGAACTTAAAGAGGAGGTACTTGAATTTTTGACTATTGAGGGGCATGAGTATGCGGATTTATTTGCAGATGATGAATGGGTATCTAAGTTGGCATATCTTTCCGATATTTTCGTACACTTGAATGAACTAAACAGAAAAATGCAAGGTAGAAACGAAAATATTCTGACTAGTATGGATAAGATTCAAGGATTTATTAATAAGTTAAATTTGTGGATACAGACAACTGAAAATGGATCGTGTGAGATGTTCCCAACTGTATGGCCCCTTGCTGACAATAATAAGGTGTTGATGGACTTAATTAAAGAACATTTAGTACTCTTGCAGCAGAAATTCAAAAAATATTTTGGAGAGAGTGTTGAAGATTTTGACTCGGTTCGTGTTCCATTCATTATAGATTCGAAACATCTTCCAAATAATTTAGGCTTACAAGAGGAACTGGCAGATTTGAAAGCAGACAGAACATTGAAATTAAAATTTTTCGAAGTGCCTTTAGAAACATTTTGGTTGTCAATAAGCAGTGAATACCCGGCTATCTCCGAGATGGCAGTTAATGTGTTATTACCATTTTCAACTACATATTTGTGTGAACTGGGCTTCTCGACGTTGACTGAAATTAAAACATCAAAGAGAGAGGGAGACTCAAATCCATCGATGAAGAAATGAGGCTTGCTTTGTCAACGATTCCCCCACGAATCAGCCGTCTGTGTGCAGCTAAGCAGGCTCAAGTATCACATTGAAGGTATGAGTAGAGTTATTTACTTTAAAATTCGTATTTTCTACAGTGAATTAAAGTTAATAAATTGTTAATAAATGCATGAGTCTATTCCTGTTTTATAATAATAATAATAATAATAATAACAATAATGATGATGATAATAATAATAATTGATTACATAACGACGTAATATTTCGTAATTATATTAAGATTCATATGATTTTGAGGGGACAGACATTTTGGTGTGCCGTGTTGAGTCTAGGCCCGTCTGGGGTGTGCCGTGAGGAAAAAAAGGTTGCGGAACACTGTCTTAGAGCATCTGAAAATGACGTCGAAGGAGTCGAAATGCAATCAGCTCCTGGAAACTCTTTAGAAAGATCTGGATTAGAAGAAGTCTCACGGGTTGAAAGTCCTACGATTCGTGAAAATAGATCAGCGGCACAAAGACGCAGGCAAGCGACTCTCAGATCACGAGGTCCTACTTTACGATGGAATGCAAAATTAAATAGTGGTTTCAATTATAATCCAGTTATTAACTACGCGAATGAAACAGATATCGGGTTACTGAGTATGGTTTGCCCTCATTGCAAAGTTTTACAGTGGAAAAATGAATCACATGGATTATGTTGCTCTGCAGGAAAAGTGCGATTAGATCCCATACTTCCTCCTCCACAACCATTAAATCATTATTAAATGGAGAACGTCATTTATCGAAAAATTTTTTGAATGCATTAAGATCGTACAATTCAGCTTTTCAATTTACATCATTCGGAGCCAATGAAATAGTCGAAGGGAGCTTCATGCCTACTTTCAAAATTCAAGGGCAAGTATATCACCTCATGGGATCATTACTCCCCACACAAAATGAAGTACCAAAATTTCTACAGGTGTATTTCATAGCTGATTATTTACAGCAAGCTTAAACAAGAATGGATCATATTCGTAACTTGGATAAGACATTAGTAACAGAACTTCAAAATTTACTTCACGCAATCAACCCATATATTAGTGAACTGAAAAGTGCGTTTGAATTTGTAACATCTGCAAATAATAATCAGTACAATATTGTGATTCATCCTGATCGAAAAAAAAATTATGAAGAGCACAGGGGTCGCTACAATGCACCGACAACTAATGAGGTGGCAGTAGTTTTAGTTAACCAGGAATGCGATAAACGCGATATAATAATCCGTGCAAGGGATCATACGCTACATCGAATTGCAGAAACACATCGAGTTATGATGGTTTACAGTACCCTTTAATGTTTTGCAGAGGAGAAGATGGTTATCATTTTACATTAAAATTAGTCGATCCTCAGACTGGGTTATAAACTACTAAGAAAGTTTCAGCTCTACAATTTTATTCTTACAGACTCATGATGAGAAAAGATGAGTACAATCATATAATTTATTACAAACAGCTTCTGAATCAATATATTGTTATGTATGCTAAGATAGAGACGGAAAGGCTTATATACATCAAACTAATCAAACCGTACTTATATACCGTACTAATCAAACTCAGTTACGAACTGAGAATTACATAGATTTGTAAGATGCATTACAAAATAATGAAAGTTTGGATAATTTAGGCCGCTTGGTCATTCTACCCTCAAGTTTCACAGGAGGTCCACGATATATGCATGAGCGAACGCAAGACACTTTTTGCTACGTACGCAAATACTCACGGCCTGATTTATTTATTACGTCCACTACAAATACTAAGTGGAGAGAGATCGTCCAGGAGTTGCATCAAGGCTTTTCAGCTCAAGATCGACATGACTTGGTAGCATGCGTATTTCATCTGAAATTGAAGAAATTAATGGATTTCTTAGTGAAAGGTAAAATTTTTGGCTCAGTTGTCTGCTACATGTACAGCATAGAGTGGCAAAAAAGAGGTTTGCCACATGCACATAGTTTGCTCTGGTTAGAAGAAAAAATACGACCAGATCAGATAGATTCTGTGATTACTGCAGAGCTGCCGAACCCTGATAGATCCAGAGCTTTATGATATAGTTAAAACACATATGATTCATGGGCCATGTGGAACAATTAATGCACAGCCACCATGTATGAAGGAGGGTCAGTGTACTAAACGATATCCTAAATCGCTTACAAAAGAAACGACGATAAATGATGACAGCTACCCTAATTATCGGCGACTAAGTCCTGAAGATGGAGGTTTTCAGTGTGAAATCCGTTTGAGAGAGGAGATTTTGATAGTTGACAATAGATGGGTAGCTCCATACTCACCGGTGCTTTCACGAGCTTTTGCTGCTCACATCAATGTTGAATTGTGTAGTAGTGTAAAATCCATTAAATATATATGTAAATACATCAATAAAGGCTCCGATTTAGCTACGATTGGTATACAAAATTCTTACAATGAGGTATTACAGTTTCAAAATGGTCGATACATAAGCACATCTGAAGCTATATGGAGAATCTTCTCTTTCCCTATACATGAGCGTTTTCCACCTATTATTCATCTAGATGTACATCTCGAAAATGGGCAGAGAGTTTATTTTCGTGAAGATAATTTGCACGGAAGAATAGAAAATCCAAGAAACACCATTTTCATGGCATTTTTTTATCTATGTCGGGAAGATGACTTTGCCAAAACTTTGTTGTACGAAGAAGTGCCAGCTTATTACACTTTCAATACGCAGACAAGAAAATTTCAACGTAGACGTCGAGTAGTCTTATTAGAAGGGAGCGAGAACGTATATCGTGAACACGTATTGGGTCGAGTGTATACAGTTCATCCAAACAATCATGAATGTTATTTTCTTCGTTTACTTCTGCACAATATATGTGGCCCAACTTCATTTGAAAACATCAAGACTGTCGACAAAGTAATTCATCCAACGTTTCAAGCTGCATGCCAAGCTCTTGATCTCATAGAGAATGACAATCATTGGAATGACACATTGTCAGAGGCAAGTTTATCTACTAGCCCTGACAAAATGACAGAACTTTTTGCAATAATGTTGGTGTTCTGCAGTATTTCAAACCCGAGTGCATTGTGGATTAAATACAAAGACCACTTCTCTGAAGACTTGATTTGAGATATTATGCGTCGAGTTCCTGATGCTGATTTGAGTTTATACGAGGAAAGCATTGAAAATAGTTGTTTACTGCTTTTACAAGATTTTGTTACTTCTGTCGGTAGTAATCCGATAGTTCAATATGGATTACCAAATCCACAGTCTACCGTACAAAACATTTCAAAGGAATATCTTTCTGAAACCACTTATAACAGACAACAGCTACTTTCTACAGTTGAAGAGAATGAAATATTACTGACAGACGAACAAAGAAATATATATCAACTCATTCTTCAAAGTCTTTATACTGTAAATCTGGAAATGCATTTTTCCTTGATGCACCAGGAGGCACAGGTAAAACATTTTTAATCAAATTGACTCTTTCAAAGTTAAGAAGTGAAGGCAAGATCGCATTAGCAGCAGCTTCCTCGGGAATCGCTGCTACATTATTACCTGGCGGAAAAACGGCTCATTCCTTTTTTAAAATACCAATAGATTTGAATTGCAGTGAATTTCCAGGGTGCAATATTTCCAAAAATAGTGGTAAAGCAGAATTGATTAGAAATGCAGACTTGATTGTTTGGGATGAGTGCACTATGGCCCATAAAAAATCAGTAGAAGCTCTCGATAGAACGCTACGAGATTTACGCAATGACAACAGATTTATGGGTGGAATAACTTTTCTCTTTGCCGGAGATTTCAGACAAACATTGCCCGTAGTTACGCGAGGTACCAGAGCTGATGAAGTAAACGCTTGCGTCAAACGATCGAATATATGGCGTATCGTTCAAACAGTATCACTCACAATAAACATCAGAGTCCAACTTGGAGGTGATGCAGATATTCACAAATTTTCTACTACTTTATTAAACCTTGGAGATGGTAAGATACTAGAGACAGACGGTGCGATATGTTTACCGCCATCATTATGTCGTACAGTTTCTTCACTGGCAGAGTTGATCGAAAAGGTTTATGGACATATTGAGTCTATAAAT
Source organism: Magicicada septendecula (assembly GCA_034769895.1). Taxonomy (NCBI): domain Eukaryota; kingdom Metazoa; phylum Arthropoda; class Insecta; order Hemiptera; family Cicadidae; genus Magicicada; species Magicicada septendecula. Next base: position 417,209,752 of record CM068372.1, on the reverse strand, counting down.
TTGCACGATGATGTGTGGTTATGTGAGCATGTGATACTAGCACCAAAAAACGAACAAGTAAATGCCATAAATAGCTGCATATTGCATAAATTTCCAGGAGACGAAAAAACATATCACTCCATTAATACAGTTTTGAACGAAGAGGATGCAGTACATTACCCAACTGAGTTTTTGAATAATTTATCTGCATCAGGATTACCAGCTCACACGTTGAAATTAAAACTAGGTGTTCCAATTATACTCATGAGAAATCTGAAGCCACCATAGTTATGCAATGGAACATGATTGAAAGTTAGGTCACTAAAACAACATATCATCAAAGCGACTATCTTAACAGACTGTGGCAGAGGAGAAACAGTATTTATCCAAAGAATTCCAATCATACCCAATAACTTTCCATTTCAATTTAAAAGACTTCAGTTTCCGGTTAATTTATGCTTTGCAATCACTATCAATAATTCACAAGGGCAAACTATACGTACAGCTGGTGTGGATTTAAGAGCTGCTTGCTTTTCTCATGGACAACTGTATGTGTCATGTTCTCGAGTAAGCAGAAGCAGCTAGCTCTTTATTTGCTCTGATAACGGCAGAACGAAAAATGTAGTTTATACCGAGGCTCTGATGTAAAAATGTATATAAAAACTGAGTATACTGGACTGTGACACATTTATGTATATAAGGATTCTACCAAAAGTTTAAGACTGACTTAGCACGTAAGATTTCGACTAACTCATATCAATATACTTATGTATTCATTATTTGTATTATTCTATACGAATAAACATTGTATCTAATTGTGTTACTGCATGTTTGTAAATATCTACTAAATTATCAAATTTTGATTTTACGTATCGAGGAAACATGAATGATGGATCTATTGCTTCTCACTTTTTGGATATTCATAACCTACAATATAATAATATTATTAATATAGTGTCACCGGACAAAAGGCTTGCCGCATGACAAGTGGTGCCAATCGTACAATCTAGTGTTTTTGGTGGCCCTAAAAAGGACCTGTGGCAAGAAGGCTGATGTTGGTCGTGCCGTGCTGAGATATTCGGCGGCTGCGCCCGCTGATCGTGGCGTACTGCAGTCCTCTTCTTTCAGCATCGGTTGTAGAGTCGGCTACCGGCCCAGCGACGTCCATCGCTGGCGCGGAACGGGAGTGCGAAGACGCAAGAACGGCAGCGGTTCTATTCTTCGGCTGTTCCTTCCGGCTGACTCTGCGTCAATGTCGTCCGAGAGAGGAGAGAAGATGAAGTGCGTCCGATGGCGTGGCGATGAAGTGTGCAGAAAATTTTCTGCCGGCCCGGGTTTTATGCACTAACCGGGATTAATGATTGGCTCGCTCCGAGCATGTAGTTGGTCACGCCTCGGCCAAAATCAATTACTTAAACTTCGTAGATTAATATATAAACACCGCCCAGAGACTGACATCGTTTGCAAACATACATTCCATCCTAGAACAATGAATTTAACTAAAATAAACTTCAGCGATAATGAAATGGTGCTCCTAAATAAAGGACTTAATTATAATCTCCCACCAACCGGGAAAAACAAACATATTTATGAGCTCGTTGAGGCAGAGGTGGCAATTAAGACTATTTCGAACCCTATTTTGCTAAACAAAGCATGCATATTAATAAACAATAAATTCACTAGAACTATCAGATCTAACGATAACCAGCCACATAATTTATTTATACATCCACGATTCTCCCGTGAATACAAAACCTTGAGGCACATCAAAACAAAAATAACTAGCAATAATGCTAGTATTATTAAAGCAGATAAGGGGAATACACTAGTAATCATGGATACTGATTCTTACAATGCCAAAATTCACGATTACATCTCTAACCATAATATCAGACAGTTAAACTCTGATCCCACCGATAAATATATCAAAAACCTTAACCATTGTATTAACAAATGTACGAGTTTGTTCAATGATAATACACGTCGTTATTTGAAGCCAATTAACGCGAAGGCTCCGATATTTACGGGACTGCCTAAAATCCACAAACCCCACACACCCATAAGACCGCTGGTTAACTTTACTACAGCCCCCGGGTTTCAAAACGTCAAAAATTCTTGCACGATTAATTAAAGACAATTTACAGTTAAGGAATAATCACAGCATAACAAATAATATTGACTTCATTAATAAGATAAATACCGTTAAATTAAAACCTAATTATAAATTGGTCTCATTTGGTATAGTGGATTTATATACGAATATTCCAACCGATGTAACTTTACAATTATTGAGGGACAATTTACGAATTAACGCTTCCATGAGTGCACAGATGATAGATGAGCTGATTGACTTTCATTAATAATAGTCATTTTAATGCAAAACTATTTCACATTTAATGGTTTATTCTATAGCCAAGATGATGGTCTAGCTATGGGCTCACCCCTCTTAGGCCTATTGGCCGATATATACTTAAATTTCTATGAAAATACTCATCTACTAAATAATAACATATACGCAAATAAGATAAAATTTTATTCACGTTACGTAGATGACACGTTCATTATTTTTGACAGTACTCTGAGACAAGTTGACTCCTTCAAAAATTTTTTAAATGGAATCAACAATAATATTCAATTTACCCTAGACTGAGCATGATAACACAATCAACTTTCTAGACCTGACCCTCACTAGACGAATGGACACATTGAATTCAATATTTATAGGAAGCCTACTGCCACTAGCCATACAATACATGCAGACTCCCACCACCCAAAAAATAGCATACTGCATATTCTCAAAAAATGGCAGCATATAATAGTTTAATCCACAGATTGCTGACAGTCCCCCTTGACAATAATGATTTCCAGGCTGAGCTAAATACTATAAGATTTATCGCAGTTTCCAATGGTTACAGTAGTTCCATCATTGATAAATTATTAAAGAAATATAATAACATTCAACTCAAGCCCCGTCCACTTAATAAAACACAGAAAAAGTTTATATCTGCGAAATACACGTATGTTATGCCAAAAATTTTGTCTTCAGTGATGAACAATATTGGTTATACTATGTCTTTTAGAACCAATAATAAACTGATTAATATACTTAGACCTAAACTGCCCTTACCTATTGAAGAAAAAACAGGCATTTATAAACTGGTCTGTAATGATTGCAACAGTTTCTATATAGGTCAGACCGGAAGATGTTTTTATAAACGCTTCCGTGAACACTTACCAAAAAAGACATATAATTACAAATTGTATAAAATCTAATTACACTCGACATCTGACCCAACACAATCACAATTATACAGATTTTAAGTCTAATCTGATGCCATTGCATATATGCAACAAGGGCCGATTTATGAATGCCTTAGAAGAGCTTGAAATTTATAATGCATATAGTAATGATAGCAGTCGCGAGTTTGTTTTGAATGAACAATTGAACTTTGAATCTAACCGCCTGTATGATACTGCTTTGAGACTGCTCAACGATTTCCGATCAGTAGCAGACAATACCTGAACGGGTGCGCACCCAACAACAAGTGCAAATAATATGTTAATAGCTGCAATTTTATTATTTTTGACAAACACGTTTCTTGTGTGATGTGTGTGTTTTTAAGCTTTTAAATTTTACGTCTGATGATGAGGCATATGCCTTGAAACGCGTTACGTAAATTCAAATTGAGAAGTCACATGGCAGACCGAACATAAGGTAATATTTTACTAAAATATTCTTGAATACGTTGTGGCATAATAATAAAATCTAGGAGACTGGGTTAATACTGAACAGAAGTCCAGGTCTGAAAGTATTCGTGTACATTTTACTGTACTCAACCAACATCTTTTAGAATTACAAGAAATTTTTCATCATCCTGTCAGGCTTATTGTCCTCTTCTTCTAGGTTAGCAGCCCGTATGCTGGTTGGCAGCTCGCCATTCTTCATGCTTCTCTGCTTTTCTTTTCAACTCACAATATGATGTGCAGTTCATACCAACCATAAGCTGTTTCATGTAGTCTAAACGGGGTCGACCTCTGTGATTCTTCCCTTCAATTGTTCCCATTGTGTCATAGAATATGCCTTATAAACTTAGCTCTTCTGCCTTTAAAATTTCTAGTTTTCCGCTTTGTAGCAAGGTCTTTACTTTCAAGGTTCCAATCCTCTTTTCAGTATTGTGTTTAACTGGACTAACTTTCTGAGTAGTCCCCACCCGGAGATCCGAATAGGGGACAGTTTTACCTCCGGAATATTGTACAAGAGATGCATCCATCATAGAGCTACTGACACTAAGGACATCTTAAACAGATCTTTAATACAGTGGTTTCCCCTTGCCTTCTGCATGCTATGCCGTTGATGTATACCCATTCCTCTGTGTTTAGAAGTGATTTCTCACCCCTAGGACAATAGGGTGCCTTGTCCTCTATCCCCTCATCTGCCCTCCAAGGAGGCCATTGGCACTTGATAGAGGGGATCACCTTATCCCGGGTGATACTCGGTCCCTGTGTTCGTTAAGCTTTATTGTAAATAGTTCAAATTCCTTAATATAACATACATAACATACCAGAAATATCACATAACACATCTTGGGCTATATGGTTTACTGAAATCATTGTTAGACAGGTATACTGTTAGTTTCTTCTACTTGAGTATTCACTATTCCATCCCAAATGCTATTACAACAAATACATTTAAAAAAATTATTATTAATCTTTGGTTGTCAAATTAGTGTAAGTATCAACAAATACAAGAACAAATTTAATAAAACAATTATCAACAATTAAGCTTTTAGGCTTCAACTATACAAAATAAATGTGTTTTAAGATATGGTCTTCACATTCGTTATTCAAAATAGTGTACCATTACTATTTTTATTTGTTTGACTCAAGTCAACATGTACATGCTTCACTTTTTTATCTATACTTATCTATGCTTCACTTATCTGAGGTTTCTGTTCATTAAGATTTGTTTTATATCTACTTGCACTATTGACCTGTACTTAACACTTATTTGGACTGATATTTTTCCTGTTAAAACTCACTTTAACAGTTTTTTAAAAAGTATTTAATAACACTCGCTTTGGCTTTTTTTTCATACAAAAAGTTGGCTAACTTACTTCTCTCTTGGTTTATACATTACAACTGAAGAGTTTCATGCAATAAGGGTCCAAGTGACAAAATGACATTAGCTTCGAAGTTTTTACACTAATATAGGAATATTATGACATGATGTACAGCATTTCTATTCAGTGAGCACGTTACTTTAAATGTTGTGTATTGGGTTGTATTTAGATTAAATCAAGAATGTAATTGAAACTTTGTAAAACACAAATTTAAAAAAACAGTTTCATATCTTTTTTTTGCCTTCAATCTTGCCTTCAAATATTTCTCACACTTATTTTCTTCTAAATTACCTTCATATGTTCATAAAACGGTTAAATAAACATTAAGAAAAAATACTACCGGAACAAAAATTATTTATTTAACTTATATTTATTTAATTCAGAAGTTATCACAAGAGTGCCGTGGAACACTACTGTGCCGCAAGATTCGGTAGGTATACTACAAAACATCTGAAACTTTGTGATATTGCTGGTAAAATTAATTAAACTAATTTTATTAAATATTTATTTTGAAAAAGGAACAAGAGAAAAATACTCAACAGCTTAAACATATTTATTTTACAGGGGATTATGGCTTATGCAGTACAATAAAAGATTTGAGTCATTAATGAGAAAACTCAGATTGTAATTCCTTACACAAAGGTTCCCTGAATCTCCTGCACTGTTGTTCACTTGTATGTTAGTGTGCCGAATGAACTGACTACAAAGGATAGTGTGCCGTGAACCAGAAAATGTTGAGAACTGATTTAATTTAATTTTATCTCACACTGTCATAGATATAGATTTCAGTTGTAGTTTGTTCTAATAACATTATTTTGCACTGACTATATAATATTTATATATTTACACAAATTTCTCAATAAATTTAGACATGTTTCCATATAACCTCTAAATAAAATAGATGTATTACATATATTTTCTTCCTGTTCAATTAAAAAAATAATAATAAATGTTACCACATACAAGCTTTCACATCCACATCCACATCCACAGCAGTTTTCATGCACAGATTCTTAATTTGTTATGCCTCATTTGGAAAATAAATTATTTTTTATTAACTTATTAATGTATAATGTAAGATGGAAGATGGAAAATGGAAGATATTAATGTATAAAATCTGTACAAAAAGTATCCGACCTTGGACCAGGAAAAAATCTTCTATATTTCACACATTACAATACCTAATCCCCTTGTGGATCCACACACTTAGTCCAGTGGTCCTTCCGTCACTGGATCAATGCTGAAAGGTTTATTTTGGGATAGCGCTCAGCTGTGCCATTGTGTTTTACATTATTTCTTTGCAATTCTCATGACAGGATCCTTTTAAATTGTTCCTCGACATCGGGAACAGTCAGAAATCACAAGGAGCCATGTCAGGCGAGTAGGGAACCTGCAGAGTGTCATGCATAGTCAGGACAGTCTGGATCAAGTGTGCTGAATGGGCTGGAGCATTGTCATGATGCGGCTGCTGCCAGTTCCCTGCGGTCTACAGCTCAGCACTCTTGTGTCAAACTGCATCACAAACATGACGGATGACTTCTTATTGATGATCTGGTCTTCTGGTCTGTACACATGATGTAGTACACCATAGTAGTTGAAAAAGCAACCAGCATCACCTATACTTGCTCCAAAGCTCTCGTGCTTTTTTGGCCTTCAGCCAAACTTGAGTGCTTCCACTGTGATGACTGGACCTTAGTTTCCAGGATGTACCTGTACACCCATATGTCACCAGTGACCTCTGAGACCTCAATACAGAGTTGTCTTTGTTCCAGTTGTCTTTGCCCAGTCTTTTGGGCACATATTTTGCAACCACTCTGTGCATGCCCAAGTCGTCATTCAGAATGCTGTCTGCAGAACCAATGCTGATCCCAAACTCATCAGCAATTTTCCGGACTGCCAAACAACAGTCCTCCATGATCAATGTCCACACTCTTGATGTTGATGGTCTCCCGGTATGCTAGTCACTCTCCACAGACAACCGGTCATCTTTGAAATTGCTGTACTACTGTTTAATTTGCATAACCCTCATTGCATCACCGCCAAAAGTCTACTGAATCCCTTGGATGGTTTCTGCTTGGGTATCCTCTAGTTTCTGACAGAACTTGATGCAGTACCTTGCTCCAAGCATTCAGTCATTGTAAAGAAAATCAAAATGCGACAAACACATGTTGCACCTTGACACTTTCTGGCAGTTACCAACATGACTGGTGGCACTATGAGGAAACAAAAAATCATGCATGCACATGAAAGTTATTTCTATCTGTACCTATTGTTGGCACATCTAGATCGTCACTAGTTACCATGAAAAAATAAGGTCAGATATTTTTTGTACAGATCTTGAATGTCTCATGGAAATAAACTTACTTTTCCTAAATTTGTGGCCTTGAACACATAAATACCAATATTTTAAAGCTATTTTTCAAAACCTATATAACATGTTTCAAAATATAAATTAATGATAGAATACACATCATAGTTTTCCTTGTCACAACTCTGACTCGAACAAAAATTTAACACAAAAACTTTTAACTTGACATCAAATCTTTTACTCAATGTAGAAGCAGAATATTTACATTCAGTAAAAAAATTGCAAAAAACTCCTTGAGGTTTTAAGCATATACCAAATGTATTTTATGCTGATACTAAAAGGTCTGAAGTGCTTAAATCAGCATCATACTAACCTACTAATATCATGGGTGCATCGGGACAATGATGCTTTATTTCTGGGTACCATTTGGAGGTTACATTTTCAAACGAAGATGGACTAGTCACACTGAAGCAAATGAGGAATACGTCTGTCTAAAAAATAAAAAAAAAATGTATTAGAAGGCATGTTGAAACAGGCACCAGTACTTATTCATACTTCTCTCATAAAATTCTGTCACTAATTTTTGGTACATAGTTGATCTCTTCGGTATATACTATAAGTAAAACAATACAGAAAAGAAATATTTTAAATACACTTTTTTACAAAATCAATAACATTTTTAAAGAGATCAACTCAATAATATTGACAATTACCAGACAAACAATGAATCTAGAACATAAACAATTATAAATGTTTCATTGATATACATCAGATAAAATTTGTACTTAACATAAAAATAACTGTTATTTATGCATAAGCAAATATGTTCACATATGCACACCTAAATCTTATAATGGCACTTAAAACTTACTCTGATGAAAGTTTTGTCAAAGTCTTCTTAAAATAAGTAACATTATACTTTTTTTTTGTTATTTTGGGTTATCAGTAGTCTGTCTGTTTTAAAATTGTAAGTGCTAAAGCAAAGATACGTTTAGTAATTTTAGCATTAATCATTTCACAGCAGTCAAAAGCACCAGTTGATGGAAAATAATGATGCCTAGTTGACTTCAATCTCTCCCTAAATTCTATGTTGTACACATTATGGCAAACAGAAAACAAAGATTGTTGTTTAATGTTGAGAGAGAAAGACTAGATAAGCGCAACAATAATATTTAAATAAAACATAATATTTAGACAAAACACAGCAAAACAAAACATCTGTGCTAATGATGCTCAAATATCGTTTCTAAATTATATACTTGTAGTAGCAGATGAACAATCACATACATATTTCATCAGAGGGGCTTCCCCACTACAATGATGTTTCCCTGCTCCCTGCCACACATATTTACAGTCTATGATAAAACAACTTTATGATAAACAGTCTGGTTGCATTAACTTCAAGCTATGGTAAACTTTATGTATGGTACAGTTTGACTGGTTATATTCTGTTCAAAGAAAGGAAAGCCTAGCTATAAAATGTTATCGTTTTCACAATAATTAAGTTATAAATTACATAAACATACCACTGAAACTCTCACTTATATAATAATATCTACTTGGCCTTTTAGTTCATTTTGCGCTAATGCACGATTTTATTCCATTCTTCTTTGATTTACAGTTGAGCAAAATGTGTTAGAAGTTACTGTATTGTCACTCGTCAACCGCAAGTAGCAATTTTATTTAACTGTACACAAACATTTTTTCAGATGTCACACAGAACACGTAAAAGCTAAACTCTAACAGGAATTTTGCTTACTGACAATTGGTTTATTCACAGTAGTTATACACAGTAGTTCTACAGCTGACGCTCATGTCAAGGTGGAAAAAACTGTGACATTTTTTTGTATTTAATTCCACTATAAAATAATTTTAAAAAACAAAAATTAAAAAAAAAGTCAAGCAGAGAAATAAATAATGATTACAATGGTGTCTTTACTTATCTTTTTTAATGTCAGATATTGTGAAAGATATAAAATCAAGATTCTCTTATCTCTGGACAAAGTATATCTTCGAAATATTACTTAATACAAAGCTTAAAATTCTACAAGATTTGATTAAAAAAGATAAGAGAATTTTGTATTTCCACATGCTATGCATTTATAGTTGAGAACATTTTTTTTCTGATGTTGGTACACCACTATCTATGATGTACATGTCAATTATTTACCATATTGGATGTATAGTTTGGGTCTGACAAGCAAGCACTGATGATATATTTTGTCATGCTCAGCTACTTTTTGTTTACAGAACAAAGAATTTTTATTAAATTCTGTGCTAAAAATGAAATCAAGTGGAATAAAGTTGTGCAAATGTTGGAAAAGGTTTTTGACAGGGTTGTTGTATCCAAACAAAGGATTTATGAGTGGTACACAAGAGGCCCATGAAGACACTGAGAGTAACAAGAGACCTAACACATTAACCACCAATGAAAACATGGCAAAAATTAAAAGTACCATGCTTAGTAACTATCAAATCACTATAAGGGAGACTGTTGACGAACTTGGTATCTCAAACGGGTCATGTGAAGTAAAATTTTACTGATGTTTATGGCATAAAACAAATGGTGGCCTTTGTCCCAAAAATCGTTAAATTTTCAACAAAATCAGCATCACAAAAACATTACTGAGCAAATGTTGACTGAAGTTCCTGATGACCAGAATTACTCAAATGTGTTATAACAGGTGAAGAAAGGTGGGTGTATGGCTGACATCAAAACGAAATGTCAATGGGCCCACTGATAACTTTCTTGATAAACACAATTAACACCACTAGAGGTTTCATGAAGAGCCAAAAGCAAAAAATTTTAAAGTTGATTAAATCTCAAACTTCTCCTGAATGTTTTCTTTTATTAAAATGGCATAGTGTACTATGAATTTTTACCATTAGGCTGTACAGTCAATAACAATTATTACTTCAAACTTTTATGGACCTTATGCAAGGCAATCTGAAAAAATAATCTTGGAAAAAATTCTTGGATTTTCCACCCTGATAATATACTGTACCACATTTCACTACTAACTTAAACACTTCTTGGCCAAAATTCACAAAACTGTGATGCCACGTGTGACTTTTCAGCAGGTGCGGCCACGTATGACTTTTCTTGTTCTCAACAATGAAGAAAACATTGGAAGGACATTTTGTGATCACACAGGAAATTAAGGCAGAATAACTGAGTGAGCTGAAGACTATAACAAAACGAGCTTTACACAAAATTTCTGTGGGTTGGAAAGAACACTGCTATAAATGTAATATACCTGATGGAAGATACTTTCATATAAAAATAAAAATTCTTGTTATTTTACTTATTATACCTTGTATACACATTTATACTACAATAGTAACAATCAGAACTTTACCAGAACATATTGGTTTACAACATTCGCTCATTTCAGATTTCCATCTCCATCTCTTTCAGTCATTCTCAGGGTCCCCCTATTTCCTATCCTCAACTGTGCATCCCCTCCAGGTTTTTCTTGGTTTGTGTGGTCTCCTTCCAACCTTCGGATTGCAAATTGAATCCTTGTTTTGGGAAGCAGTGTTCAGCCATTTGTTTACCAAATCAACAGCTAATTTCTAGTACCATCTATTATTAAATGTGTAATTCTTATAATTTCTCTTATCTGGTCATTTGTTAACCTTTCCTTCTGAACCTACCAGCTGTTCATATCCAAAAATCAATTTGCATCCATCTTGATCTTCATGTTTTCCTATATTATCCCTTCATGTCAATTTCTCCAACATGTAGCTGTTACTCTTTTTAGTATGCCACTACACTCTTTACTATTCATTAATTGAAATAAGTACTTTATACTTTGAATAATCTCATAACTTAATATGGAGTATATGTATATTAAGTAGATAGAATAACCTCATAACTTAATATGGGGCATATGTATATTAAGTAGATAGAATAATCTCATAACTTAATATGGGGCATATGTATATTAAGTAGATAGAATAATCTCATAACTTAATATGGGGCATATGTATATTAAGTAGATAGAATAATCTCATAACTTAATATGAAGTATATGTATATTAAGTAGATAAAGTAAATAATTATGAAATAATATTACCACTCTAGTTCAAGAATGGTCAACTGATGTAATCTTATAAATATACTTGACACACAAAAATTCTGTTGCTGCAGTGACTGTGGCAATAACAAAAACAATGACAGCCAATCGAAGATGATGATCATCATTGTCACTCCACGGCTAGGAACTGAATTCCTGTTGTAGTTTCATGTGTGAATACCACCCATTTACTAATCTCCTGTACTTTTTCTCAATATCTGATAATACTGTACACGCTAATCGTGTGCAATTCAGGCATTATTTATAACTTCTTAACGGCTGTTACAACAATGCAAACGATACATATTAAGCCCTCGTTTTACATTTAACTTTCAGTAGTGTCTAATTCTGTACACTTGCAAATACATCTGTAAAGTTTTGCAAATAACATAAAAACTTAATTTCTGTATCTTATTATTTGCTTCTTCTTCCTCACTTCCAAGAATTAGACCCACCAGGTCTGTTTCAGTAACCACAGTTTTCTTAAGAATCTTATCTTTGATACCTTATTCTCTTGGAACTGCCCATGTTTCAATGGCATACTCTACTACTGTAATCACCGCCACTTTGCAGCCAAGACTTCACATGTTTTTCCTTTCACTTATTATTTCCTTTGTCAGTTTTTTCACAAGCCATGTTTTACCTTTCATTGGTATTACCTTTCCAATCTTTGGAGTTTTTATTTTGAGAATTGTTCTTTACATTCTACATATCACATACATTCAAAGTGCTACTTACTTGAATTAATAGATAACTGAATCTACCATTTATTGAATCAAAGTCACAAATCCTGAGCCCAATATTACATTATATTGTCTCCACATTACTGGGTCAATGACTTACTTGAATGAGTTCTAAAACATTTGACTCTAATAAACAGCATTCATGGTAAACCTAGTTTTTTAAACGCTTTTATTTAACTTGCTTTTCCCGTCGGTCTAAAGTGGATTTTTCAAATCGAATTTTCGCATACTTCCCGATGTGATAGCGACTTGAAATTTTGCATACACACTTGAATCACGTGACAATACAATATTATGAAAAAAAATACATACATACATTTACCAATGTACAGATTATAAGTTAAATGTAGTCGCATTCATAAGCGAAGTTTTATATGTGTACTACGTTATTGACAACAAAGTAGTATCTATGGAAACTCACCGGTTCCCATTTTCGATCACACGCAAATGTGCGACACGTCCTTATAAACATTTTCAATGTTAAAACTGTCTATGTGATTACAAATAATGGTAAGTAATTTTACTTTGTATAAAACGTTTCACTTTGAATTTTGCTCTTTTAAAATTAAAATAAATAAATAATTCTTAATATGAATTACCCTGGCTTGGTATATGGCACTATTGAAAGTTTTCGATCTCACATACGGTCTTTTTTAGGTTAATTAATACTACACTTCTTAAAATTAAACACACAAAAATAATGATTAACAACTAACAAAAAAAAATTATAACAGTGTTATTGTGTGATAGTTCAGTGTTTGTGAAAAAATAGTTTGCTAGTAAATATAGTGTTACAGGTTAGTTTATAATAACCGTTGAAAATTTTTTAAATTTGATTAATATCACAATACTTTCCTTTTTAAATTCACACTTTTATATTCACCTTTTTGGTTGTTTCCACTATATAATTCATTTATTATTATTTTAACAATTCACTATATAGTTTTATCACTCGATTATAATTTAACTCCGGTTCACTGTACACCTAACCTGGCTGATGTTCGATTCCGAGTCCTTAATTGTAAACAATGCGTATAACTAGACTTTAACCTCCAGTATCAACCGTTGGAAATATGTATGTGAAATGAAAAATGAATAATGGCAGTTGGTTTTTGACTTGCTGTATCTACGTTAATACAAACTTACTGTGTCATCTTTACCAGCAGCCGGCAAACATTTTCGTAAGGGGGACAGGATACTTTTAGGCTTAGTGGAGCAATCAAAATTAAAATCAGTTTGGTGAAATTGTCTATGTGATTACAAATAACGGTAAGTAATTTTACTTTGTACAAAACGTTTCACTTCGAAATTTTCCAATGAAAGAGAAGTTATGTCGTTTTGCCTATTGTAAGAAATATTTAAATAATAAATTTACAATAAACTTACAATTTTACTTGTAAACTCAAATTAGCTAAAATTTACTTTTACTATCAAACTGTGTACAAAATATTTAATGAATAATTATATATTAATTAATTAATAATGTAATTTATCTATAAAATTTGACTAAAAAGTGTGAAATAACAAAAAGTAAAAAACATTAAAAAAAACGCTTTTATTTAAAATTAAGAAAATGATCAATGCACTAAAAAGGATAAAATGATTTAGCTTATACCAAATACATTAACAACAAATGAAAATAACGTTTATTACTGGTAATCAAAAATTTTTGTAACATTTGTAACATATCACTGATAATAAAAGCGTGGGCGCCTAAGGAATGATATTATTACCATGTTTAAATCAATCTTCAATAAAAAAGATCTATAACTGATACTATTTGTTCTAATTTAGTATCACTGATAATAAAAGCGCCTTCATTTAGACAATGTGAACTTAAACATGAATTCGAAAATATAATTAATCAATATCAAAATGAATTTTGTATCTCACAAATATAAAAACTATTTGTTTATATTCAGTGCATTGTGTATTTTTTTTAATTTAAAAATATAATCCTTGACAATCCTAATTTCAATGTCCCCTCTTAATAATACTTTGTAATGTGAAGTATAACGTTATAACTAGATTCAATGGAAAGGAATCTTCAAATATCTGCTATTTTTCCAAATTTAGTTATATGATTCTCTTTATAGAATGTAAATTTTGGAATTGCGCACGATTGTACTTGCACGACAAATGTACACATATATGCATACTCTGAAAAATGTAATTCCTCAATAATCAAATAAATGTAGAACAAATAGTATCAGTTATACATACTTTTTATTGAAGATTGATTTGAACATGGTATAATATCATTCCTTAGGCGTCCACGCTTTTATTATCAGTGATACTTGATGTTACAAAAATTTTTGATTAAAAAAAGGTTATTTTCATTTGTTGTTAATGTATTTGATATACGATAAATTATTTTATCCTTTTTAGTGCATTGATCATTTTGTTAATTTTAAATAAAAGCTTTTTTTATTTTTTTTTTACTTTTTTTATTTAAACTCGCTATTAATACTACACTCAGCATTGACCATGTTGTGATTCAACAGGATATGTTGAAGTGAGGATAACACGATATGGAGACAGGATAAATGGAGAGGCAAGACAAGTGAGAGAGAACAGTACCTTTTTGATGTCCATACTGAATTTGAGGACACATGAGAAAAGGGAACATAAATAAGGGCTACGGAAATGGAAATATATTGGATAATAATGAAAAAATTGTAAGGAGATAGAAACTATAAATAGTAACACTGAATACAGCAAAGAAAAACTGCCTGAAAATGCTATCGAGAAGGAAACATAAATCATCTAGACGCCCCTCCCTTGAAAGATGAGTCTGAACTGGCATTGGAAAAATTGAGAAACAACAAAACTCTGGGTGTAGACAATATTCCAACTGAACTTCTTAACGCAGGAGAAACAAAAATGAATGATAGGCTGCAGCATGTATGAATAAGGAAAGCTCCCCACTGATTTTGTGAAAAGCATTATGATTCCCACCCCTAACAAGACAAGTGCAAAAATTCTCATACCCTTAGTCTAGTTACGCATACACAATAATTTCCAATACTGTCATTTGTTAAATAGAACATAATGTCAGGATGTCAGGCAATGAAGAACCTACACAATGTCAAAAACGTTTGTACTGTGATTTGTGTAAATTATCATTTAACTATTTGAAACACTTCTGAGGAAAAGAGCATCAGCACATAAACTTGATCAGAATCAGAAAGAGTTCCATATGAAATTAGTCACAAGCTGCACTCTAACGAAAAGAGTCATAAGAGTCACCTTGGAATGAAATGGTAATGTCTCTTCAATTTGTTATCAAGTTTGCAGCAAAATTTCATATACACTCACTGTGTTCCAGTCCAACAGTGTGTGCATACATGTACTCCAGTGGGTACAGCTTAAAGACTAATTGTCATGGCGGAACTGGACAACGGCATGTTTATAGCGTATAATGCTCTATTTGGAGGGTAATATATTATACAAACAAATCTGGTCTTTTTCTGAACAAACCTTGTACATCTATCTGTTTCCAATATTCATACTGTCTGCAAAGTGTTTAAAAATATTAAATAAAGCTTGCATGAACAGCTTACCTGTGGATATGACAGAGGTCGCAACCTATCATAGTCTTCTTGACCTGCAGTATCCCATAATCCCAAACTAACTGGTATGCCATCTACCACCATTGGAGCTGAGTAATTGTCAAATCTGAAAAAAAGTAATAAACAAACAAAATTTATTTTTATGATACGGTGTTAAAAGAAAAACTAATGAAATAGAAATCAGCAAAACAATACAAAGATAATAACACACACTTGTTATTCACATATTTGTTGTTAGCAGTGTCATCTTGATACTGTCAATTTATGGTGCCAATCTGCTTTTTTTTTTTTCAAGGCCTTTAGGTGTCTCATATTCTGACACCTTATTCTACAGCAATCTGTCACATCCCATCCAGAAGTTGGAAACAATAAAGACATCAAAAGCATCATGCAGAACAAACTAATTAGCAGATCGATAACAGAAATTGACACTAAATGAGACAATAAGAATATTAACATGTATTGTCTATTTCTCTTACAATTCACAACTTAAAGTAGTAGAGTATTCATACACAGTTTATTAAATAAATACTCACTATAGTTTGCCAATACTATTAACACAGACTTGTATCATCAAATGTGATATTCAGTTACAATAATTCCAACGTCATCGTGCTTATTTGCTAAGTCCTATTGGTTTAGGACTTGAACAGGTCGTGGTTTAGGACTTGAAAATGGTGGAAACACTGAAAGGCCTCGTCCAGAACATGACATTTAGCAGTTTAGCAAATAAGCATGACAAAGTTGGTGTTACAGAGACTGCTAATTCAAATAATAAGATTATCAAAATTACTAATGCATGGATGATCCAGTGCGCCTCCATGCATCAGACTGACGGACACTAAATTCATTTTACTCCAATGTCCAATGTACTACAGATGTCATTAAAAAAGTGCATCTCAATAGAATTTTGGTGAAATGGCTTCATTTTTGAATATCCTGTACTAAAAATGTATTGCTGAAAATCACATTCTCTATAATGACAGTATATCTATACTTAACAAGTACATGAGAAAGTCATGTTTGGCTGAATTTGGTGTTTTTCATATTTACATAAAGGAGTATCATAGAATTGGCATTAAAAGTTTTGCTAAAAATAAGAAAAGTGCTTCATGTTGTGAAAATGTAGCAACAAAATTATGGCAATTTTAGTGTGCAAGATTGAGCTGTTTACAAGTCATCACAAATGCTTTCAAATTGACTATGATGAATCAATCAAACATTACAACAGAGTGGGAGGACCCATGCATCAACAATCAAAGCAAAAATGCAAGTTGTTAAGAAAAAAAATCACTGTTTCGGGAGTTACTGAAGATATTACTATGAAAAGCTACTTCCCTTGGTGCCCATGACTCAGAACCGATAGAAAAGCAGGAACTGTAACCACTTTGTAAAATTTTATTTGAGTATCTCTCATGGTTTTTCTTTCAGAATTAGTCTCGTAATGCTACGCATCCTATAACAGCTGTTCAATCTCAATTTTATTGATATTGCCTTTGCCCTCATCATACTAATCACACCCTAAATATTAACAAGAGTACTAGCTACTTTACTGTTTGATAATCAACGACAATTCAAACCAGACCTAACCAATATATAAAATGGTAATGCGGTTTGTGGACAGGGCAATGCTGATGCAGTTTATGATAGCCAATTGGAGTTTTTCATTTTTAATGGAAATTTCAAGTTTCATAACACAAGATATGTTCAAGGGTTACCACTTTTGCTACTCGCTGACTAAGAAATAAATTCACATTATACTCTTTCCATTCTTAGTTCAATACTGATGTAAATAAACCTATGTGGCAAATCTGAAACGCTACTGGTCAGGGGTGTTGACACTGTTCACATAGTAATGTATTACGCGCACGTGCAGAATGTCTGTATAATCATGTGAGAGTTATCTTGCCGCTTAAATCGGGGCACGTAGTTTTAAAACTCCTCCTTATCACTGTATTCTGAATCATATTGAATTAATATAGAGCCAGTTGAAAGGATATGTTCCCCGTCACAACACAACATTAGCTGCATGATATAAAACAATTTATAGAAAAGGCGGTAAACGAAACAACGGCGGACAAGCAGAGTCATTGTATGCAGCATATAATCAAGGAAGATGATAAGCTATGACAACTGGCCGACATTACCGATGTTGTTGTGGACAATGAACAATCTTATCAATAATAACGCTGACTCAAATGATGATACAAGTTCAAACACAGATATGAAAGGCATTGAATTACTCTCTAACAGCAACATAGTATTAAGTACACTGGTAATTATCACAGCTTCTATTTTTGTTTTAAATAAACTTTACTTTGTTGTTTGTTGCGATACTTACACGGTTAATAAAAAAAAAACCCTTTAACTGGTGTTATACAATATTTCACTGTCAGTTTGACACTGTCACACAAATTTTACTTTGGACAGGACAAATTATTAGAATTTACGTGTGTTTATAGAGTATCAATATTATATGTACCCTGTCTGTACTCCTTCTGTCAGAGTGACACGCCTCTAATTCAAGTAGCAATAGCGTTTCAGATGTGCCATGACTGTTTGTTTACATCAGGATTAACCTAAGAACGGAAACAGTATACACATTCATCTGTCTGTTGCAGAAGGTAAAACCAGAACAGCTCTTCTGAGTACTGGGAAAGAGTGGTTTGTTCTAAGTAGACTGTCAATTCTTAAGTGGATAAAATGAGAAATGTGGAGACACTCCATGAGCCAACAAGAGAACAGCCACACTAGCTATGAAGCAAAAGAAAATTATGAACATATAATAAATATACAATACTCTCTCTCTCTCTCTCTCTCTCACACACACACACACACACACACACACACACACACACACACACACACACACACACACACACACACACACACTGCAGACAGTACTTACACTGTTGGCACATATTCACCAGGAAAGCTGTCAGTTGTATATGATATAAGCATACAGGTTTTCCCAACTGTTCCATCTCCAACTACAACACATTTTATTGGTCTACCGGAGGACATAATTTTAATTATTTTTTGTTTACTTTATTTTAAGTTACCTGTAAAATTACAAAACAATATTATAAAGCTCTTAGTTGATGTTACAGAAAACATTCCTTTATGAACTAACAAGAGAAATTCAGTAAACTATTAATCAGAAACACTTCTTGTACAAAACACAGCAAATTACATATCCATCCATAAAAGGCTATTCCTGAATAACGGATCCAAAAATGCCATAGAATGAATTTGAATAAAGACTGTGACGATTTAAATTGTAACCATAATTGTAAAAATAAAAAAATTTTAAAAATTAAGTTCGTGAGCGATTAAGCCACTTTAAATCTCACTATAATGCCTAAAACCCCTGTATGTACTCAGTATGAGAGGAAGAAGTAATTAAGAAGTACGAAGATACTTTAATAAAAAAACATATTGTAAATAGTTATGATTGTCGTATTTAACCCTTTGCTTGTTGTCAGGCGCTGACCTGTTAATTCCGGACTCGACATGTTTTCCGAGTCTTCTGTAATTTAGAATAAGAAAAAAAAACCTAATGTTAATAATTAAAAAATCTGAAGACACAGATAGTCGCTAAAACAACTTATTTAAATTATGTATATTTATTTAGGTATAGTTTGTGTAAATAAAAATGTTAACTTAAAGAATGATAGGGACTATATTCTCGCGCAATAGTGGCCCTACTCCCCCCTTGTTATGTACCAGTCGAAGCGAGCAGAAAACTCTCTCTCGCTATGTTGACTTCATGCAGTGCAGACGTACGAGCGAAAGCTCTAACACAATGTTGCTAATTCGTTTGTTTTACTTAAATATTGTATACGAGAAATTACTGCTAAAAGCATGTGTTATGTATTAATCAGTATAGTTATGTAAAAAACAAGAGACATAACTTATAACACGAAACATAAAAATGGTGTAAAACAAGATGACTGCTAACTTCAAGAACTAACTACACTTTCAACATCATTCCTGGAGATGTGAACTACCAGAACTTATAAACACTCGTAGACCCGACAGAATATGCAGATCAGGACATCCGAGAATCTACATGTACCTGCATCGTAGAAGGTTCAATCTACTCTGCGGACTTTTGACGCATTAATGACGAAGACCAGACCGAGATGATGACGGCGCTTTCAAGGATTCCCAAGACGGACACCCCAGGACGAGGTTTCTACATTCCATTCTAAAGGTGACTCGATAGCCTGTCTATCGAGGGTTACTAATATTTGTTAGACAACACACTTTAAAAGAGACTTTTCAGAGACTATTAATTTTGTAAACATTAAAAGAGTAAATCTAAGAGTTTTAATGTAACTACTCAAATATCATACGTTGTAACGGTTTATATGTTAATGTATCGTAGTACAATTCCAAGTAATAATACCATTCTTCAAATGGTTAAATAAAAAGGTCTTGCAAGCTAATATCATGAATTGAGTATAACTAAAAGTCTTAACTGCTAAATACCGAAAGTTAACCCGGATCCGAGGTATAGCTAAATAGAATCAATTTTGATCCCAAAGTTTAAACAAAGCATTGAAATAATTTTAGTTTAATTAGTAATGTCATGGGATCTGTCAGTAAATGTTTTTAAATATTGTTAAATAAAGAGAAGTCGTCTTGTTACACGCATATAACGAGTGCATAAATCAATAAAATACCTTCCCTTGTTTCCTTACACAGTTAGCAAGTAAATTGTTAAGTTAATTAAGTGTGGATACATTTCGTTACAACGTAGGCAGCCCATATAATTGACAGAGGTCAGTTAAGATGGGTTCCCTGGCTTTGTAACGCGGTAATACGTTTCAAAATTGCGCAACTCTGCTTTAGTTAAAAAGGAGAGAGATTTATTCGTGTACAGAGTGTCACAAACAAAATTGCGCCACTCTGCTTTTTAAAAAAAAAAAAAGGAGAGAGCTTCATTCGTGTACAGTGTCACAAACAAAATTGCGCCACTCTGCTGCTAATTTTTATAAAGGTTGTGTAAGCATCGTGACGCTAACAAAATTGCAGCACTTTGCTTGGTTAATTTTTATATTCAGTTATTGATCTATGCACTCAGAAAATGTTATTAAGGTAACTTTAATTTTCAAAACATATCTAATATTTTACAAAATACGTAAATGATAGCCAGTAGAAGCTGAAATATATTTGAATGAAGATATATGCATGTACCTACCTGCATATTTGACTTGTAATGTTTGGTCAACTGAGCAATCTGTGACAGGTTTGTTTTATGACAATCCATGACCTGTTGTTTCTTGAATACTTCTGCATAGTATATGTTAGACATACACCAATATGTGTCATAAATAAAAAAAAAAATTTGTTAATAATAATGCTCCTGCGTAATGTAGACCCAGGTAATTAAGTAGAAAGAATTTCGTAATTTGAAATTGGGAGCAAAATAATTAATTGATATAATTGGGAAAAGTATATGAATGAATGAATAGAGTCAAAGTGTTACAAAGCGTAATAATAGAGTTGTTGAATAAGATTCTCCCTATGCGTGCCTGCTAGCCACTTTCCGCTAGTTCGGACCTGTTCAGGAAATAATCGGTAGCATTGTGTAGACAACAATGCGTAAAAGCAAACCCCCTATTCTCCCTGACACTCTCAGCCTTCCTTTGTTAACTAAATACAGAGGGTGACCTACATTCCAGAAAACAGCTGATCGGCTATTTAACATTGAAAATATGTGTGTGGAATTTCTGTCTCTCCCTTAGAAGAGAAATTGTTCTTTTCTAATTTGTGTAAATTAATTACTTAAGAATTTATCTTATATATGTGTAATAAATGTGTACAGTATAGTAGATCAAGTATTTTCACCGTGACGACAATTAAATAATGTAGTGACTTAATAATAATAATAAATTTATAATAATAAATTTATCAAGTAAATAAATGAGCTAATAAACCCCCATTGTTAGATAAAGTGTGCTAAATAAATATGGTAATTAAATAGGAAATTAATTCTAGGAAGTTTCTTAAATCCCCAAAGTAATTAATAAATAATAAAGAAAGTAATAATAAAGAGAATAATATTTGTTTTAAATAATAAGGCTAAATAAATCTTGATTTAAACTAAATTGTGTGAAGTGTAATGGTCAGTAACGTTACATAGTGTAAACACCCCAGTGGTGGCCAGTTAGAGAAAATAAAGCGTGTTAGGAATTGTACTAAGCAGCCACGCACCCTCCCTATTGTGATAAACTGGTGCTAGCCTAAACAATTGAAAACCACCCCTAGTGTGCATTACTATGCATTGTGTAAAGTGTCTCCCCTTCCGCATAGTTTGTTTAAGAATTGTTAAAGAGATAAAAGAGAATTATCTTCGTGAGATTCCGCTTCTCTCAAGTAACTGTAATCTAGAGTGGAGTATGGGATCCTCTTTAGATTACATTAGAAATAAGTTTATGATATATAATCAAGAAGTGATTATACGTGTAACGTAACAGGTCACAACGGCGCCGACTGAAAGGTGTAATGATAGGGCAGAAAGGTGCCAAAGATCATTAATAAATGCTGAAAGCTAACTTGAGTAGTTAGAGTAAGCTGGTGTCAGTCGGGCCACGATGTTGTGTTACGGATAAGTAGGGATCTTTCCAATCTAAGCTTTGGAAATTAGTATTAAGATTAAAATATAAGTTAGTACTGTAAGAAGTGAGAAAAAGGGAATTTCACGAAGGCGATCATTTAAATGAACAAAATCATTTAAAGAGAATTAGAGAAAACAAGCTGTGTAATAATAATAATAATAATAATAAATAACTTCACACACCGACACTAAACATACTCCAAGTCCCCAGTTAAAAAAAAAAAAAAAAAAAAAAAACCAAGAAAAAAAAACCGTAACGTGCAAATTAAGCGGTGGAGTCTGTGACGATTTAAATTGTAACCATAATTGTAAAAATAAAAAAATTTTAAAAATTAAGTTCGTGAGCGATTAAGCCACTTTAAATCTCACTATAATGCCTAAAACCCCTGTATGTACTCAGTATGAGAGGAAGAAGTAATTAAGAAGTACGAAGATACTTTAATAAAAAAACATATTGTAAATAGTTATGATTGTCGTATTTAACCCTTTGCTTGTTGTCAGGCACTGACCTGTTAATTCCGGACTCGACATGTTTTCCGAGTCTTCTGTAATTTAGAATAAGAAAAAAAAACCTAATGTTAATAATTAAAAAATCTGAAGACACAGATAGTCGCTAAAACAACTTATTTAAATTATGTATATTTATTTAGGTATAGTTTGTGTAAATAAAAATGTTAACTTAAAGAATGATAGGGACTATATTCTCGCGCAATAGTGGCCCTACTCCCCCCTTGTTATGTACCAGTCGAAGCGAGCAGAAAACTCTCTCTCGCTATGTTGACTTCATGCAGTGCAGACGTACGAGCGAAAGCTCTAACACAATGTTACTAATTCGTTTGTTTTACTTAAATATTGTATACGAGAAATTACTGCTAAAAGCATGTGTTATGTATTAATCAGTATAGTTATGTAAAAAACAAGAGACATAACTTATAACACGAAACATAAAAATGGTGTAAAACAAGATGACTGCTAACTTCAAGAACTAACTACACTTTCAACATCATTCCTGGAGATGTGAACTACCAGAACTTATAAACACTCGTAGACCCGACAGAATATGCAGATCAGGACATCCGAGAATCTACATGTACCTGCATCGTAGAAGGTTCAATCTACTCTGCGGACTTTTGACGCATTAATGACGAAGACCAGACCGAGATGATGACGGCGCTTTCAAGGATTCCCAAGACGGACACCCCAGGACGAGGTTTCTACATTCCATTCTAAAGGTGACTCGATAGCCTGTCTATCGAGGGTTACTAATATTTGTTAGACAACACACTTTAAAAGAGACTTTTCAGAGACTATTAATTTTGTAAAAATTAAAAGAGTAAATCTAAGAGTTTTAATGTAACTACTCAAATATCATACGTTGTAACAGTTTATATGTTAATGTATCGTAGTACAATTCCAAGTAATAATACCATTCTTCACATGGTTAAATAAAAAGGTCTTGCAAGCTAATATCATGAATTGAGTATAACTAAAAGTCTTAACTGCTAAATACCGAAAGTTAACCCGGATCCGAGGTATAGCTAAATAGAATCAATTTTGATCCCAAAGTTTAAAGAAAGCATTGAAATAATTTTAGTTTAATTAGTAATGTCATGGGATCTGTCAGTAAATGTTTTTAAATGTTGTTAAATAAAGAGAAGTCGTCTTGTTACACACATATAACGAGTGCGTAAATCAATAAAATACCTTCCCTTGTTTCCTTACACAGTTAGCAAGTAAATTGTTAAGTTAATTAAGTGTGGATACATTTCGTTACAATGTAGGCAGCCCATATAATCGTTACAAGACTACATAAACATACGAGGGGGGACCCCAAAGTAACGAGAATTTTTCTCTGGCAGTTGGTAGAACGCTAGTTCCGACTTCTCCCGCTAGGTGCTTTCACTAGACACCATTTTGTATCAGTTGCCCTAATGGCATTGTTGTGGAAACATTAGCACGGTCAGTGTGACTATTTTTTGTAAGCGCTGTTTCACGTTTGTCTGTTGAAAATAAATACATCATCATATATTAACCTGATGTATTTATAACACAACTTATTCTTATCGACATCCATTACATTATAATAATTATCGTAATGACTTTCGTTAATTATATTAACACAGTAATTAACTACATATTTGTCTCCCATTATTTCATAAAACCCGTCTACCCTGGTAATTTTCGTCCTGTCTCCGTCAGTATTTTTGGTTAACATAAGGCAAGTTATTTTATCATATTCTTCTACTATATCAATCACATTCTAAGGTAAGTTTTTATCATTTACAACCGTATCATCAAAATAATCATCCATCTCTATTTCACAAGGTATTTTATATCGCCTATTTCCTTCAATTCTAACCTCTCTTTCAACTCTTTATAACTCCTACTTAACGTAAATAACTCTATTTCCTCATCTACACACAACTCTCTCTCTAAATATCTCTCACCATAACGCCATATCACTTTCTCTCTCACTCCATGCAGAGGGTACTGCTATATTAAAACACCTCTTGGTTCCTCCAGGAACAACACAAAAATTCAAAGGACAATTATTGGTAGAACATTTATCTACCCAATACATTCGTGAAGACCTTTCTTCACCCCCCACAACACCACGGGAAAATTTTACCCTCTGCCACCCCTCTACCTGTACACTCTCTTCATACTCTCTCTCTAACTGATAAAAATTTGTTTCTACCCCTTTACAACCCATTACTCTCTCACTCTCACTAACTACTTCTACCTCATCACTATCCATTTTCATTATATCACCTTTAAATAGCTCATTTTCCACTATCTTATCACTATTACTTATTAATTCATTTTTACCTCTGTCACTTACCTTTGTATAAACTATCTGATTTACTTTACTTTTAATCTGTTCCTCTACTGACTCTGTCACTTGTTCCTTAAATGTCATTAACCGTTCATTTATTTCGTTTATGATCTCACTCTTTATACCACTGACTCTGGTATTTATTTCATTAAACTTAGCATCAAACTTATTATTCTGTTCATTCAATTTACTGTCATTAATATCAAAGCGTTTATTGATCTCGCTACTTATTTCATTAAACTTAGTGTCAAATTTATTATTTTGTTCATTTAATTTGTCATTCATTTTAGTATTAACTTCATCAAGTTTGGCATTTAAGTTACTACTTATTTCATTAAGCCTACTTTCACTTTTAACATCTTGAGCTTTCATAAAATTGAACAAATCGTCTAACGACACTTTACTGACTGTAGGTGTCGACTTAGCGTTTACTTCGCTCATAATCATTGATTCGGTCTCAGTTAAGTTGCTCTCAGTGAAGCTGACATTCTCGTCATTATTTTTATTACTTTCCCTAGTTAATTTTGGGGTTATTTGAATTCCCAAATCATCTATGACTTTTATTTGTCTGTAATACTTAATTCTTTTATTTTATTTTCTTGACCCACATTCGGAGTTGAATGAACTCCTAGGTCAGCCATGACAGCTGATTCTGTCCAGCTTTCTTGATTTACTATAGGAGTTTCTGACTGAATTTCTGATTCACTTATAACAGTTGAGTCAGACAAACTGACTTCGTTTTCCGTATTTTCCATTTTTATGAATTTAATTATTCTTTAATCAAATAATTAATTACTTATTTATTATCTAAACAAAATCTCATAACTTCTACTCACAGTATTTTACGTCTTAACCTCTAATCACAAATCTCATAATTTTTACTATTACAAAAACCACCTACTATCACCACCTATTTCATACTTCAAATCAGGCCTAAACCCATATGAATAAATTCATCTGAGTTATCCTGGCAGGGTCGCCATTTTTTACGTTCTATTTCTTTACCAATTTCCACCACGTGACTTCGACTTACCTCGAGCGATCTTTTTACGCATTCACCATGATTACACGCTACCCTGACTTACCCAAAACAGAAGACTCCAAATTACTTATAGGTCGCCACCAATATCTTTAAAGGACAGATATGGAGACCTTAAAACACTTTCACTTACTTACCAGGTTCGTTAAGCAAAATTTTCCATACGGGATAGGTGATGTTAATTTGGCGTAATAATTAACTTAACGCATGGTTACGCTATTAATCCATTTTATTGATATTCATTTTTTTTTTAAATTAATTATTCTCAGTTTGTAACTCTTTAAACAGTTCATCAAATTCTTTGCTTTATCAATTCTCTCTAATATTGTACGTTAAACCTTTTAGAAAACCAAATTTATTATTTCAACTAATCAGTATACATTTTATTTTTATTAGACAACTGCCACATTTCTTTTATATTCTTTCTTGCAATATTGGTACCGTATTCGTTTTTACTGCTCCTTTTACTTTATTTGTGAAAATGCAAAAATATTGTTTCTTCCCTCCTTTCTAGGAAAACATATATTGAAAACAAAAAAACTTAAAACTATTTAATCTCTATTGTATCTAAGACAACCCAGTATTGCTCATGCACTCATTCGCACAATATTTAAATTATTCCCCATTCTTTAGAGATCTCTGCCCATTATAACTTATTTTGTGGATTTAAATTGTAAGTATATGTTTTACTTTCCTGTCATCGCCTCAAGTCCGTATTGAAGTCACTACCGGTTTTTGTTCACTTAGTTGTTCCGAAATACTGTCTCACTAGTTAAATTTTGCTCACTGGTCATAGTCTGATGTTGCACTGATATTTAAATACTGTCTTACATTTATTCTTGTAGTTTAATCACATAATTTACTGGTCGGCCTACATTCTTTAGTACCGGTTTTTAGCGAACCGCGCAGTAGTGTATCTGCGCGGTTCAGAACTTACACACCGATTGTCTTTAACTTAACTTTCCATTTTTTCATGCGGGCAAAACATAAACTATGCCCAGCCGGCAGGTGGCGCGCAACTGCTTACGTCCGTTGCTATGAGATGTTATCCGCCGACTGACGCTGTTTTCTGCACACACAGCGCGAAAGAATGTACCTGCGCGTGACCCAAACCATGGGAACGTTGGCCGAGGGAGTGCGCGCTTGGAGGCACATACGCTCCCTTGTTGATAACTGCACATTCCTTTGCCACAACGCAACAGTTTCACTGCTACAGTCAATTCACCTTATTCGCATGTTCACAATTCCCAATGCGTACTTTCTGACGGTTACTGAACAGTACCAAGACTGGTTTAAAATGATTAAAATTGGTTTCACCCCTTTTTGCCCCGTTACACGGCGAAGCGAACTGAACGAATGATTCAGTCATTCATGGCGACTGCTACCGTTTGTTTACAATTTATTACATTCAAATTCTGGATTGTTGTGATTACGAAAGAAATATTAATAATGATTACAATAAAGTACACTACCTTACATTATTTGTACTTAAATAATATAATGTGTAATTATAATTTGTTCCTGAAGTGTGGTAAAGTGTGTTTCAAAAGTTCGTAATTTTCATACAGGTTATTTTACTAGTTAACAAAATTTAAGTGTTTTATTTTTTTATTAATCTTTGAAAGAAATTATATCGTCAGTTTATAGTGTGAGTTCAGATTACTGTGAGAAAAATTTAAAGAGAGTTTATTTCCGAAATTCGGGTAATTTAATAATACTTATCAAATCAGTCGACTTGAGGTGAACTGTCATTCAGTTGAAATGGAATGGAGTCTTCAACAGTCGTCAATTTTCAATTATCTTGGGGCTTAAGTACGTCTGGCATCTTTTTCATGTTAGTTGTTCAAATTTATTAATTTAGAATTGGTTTAATTGGTCCTAGGCATCAGTTAATTGTTCTCGTCCTTCATCAGCTTCTTATGTGTTCATCTATTTGACTTTGGATTAGTTTTTAAACATTTTATATTAAAATTTTGGTCATTCACGGCCTGGCGTCTATTCTTGATGAGCGTCACTTATGGAATAATAGGTTTTAACGGAAAATTTGTAACTAACGTTCCGTTGTCATGGTTACTGATTGCTCTTGATTGGCTTAGCTTGACTTAAGACCATTGTTATCATATTTGAATTTTTATTCAAAATTACTGTATATCTTCTGATTGCTATTATTCTTCCGTCTTCCTTTCTTTGTATTAAATATTATCACTACTGTTCGTATTTTCTTTCAAAGATCATTTTGACATCCCATAAGGTTGGGTTTTCTTATGTATTACTGTTTGGATAATTATGTTGATATTTGTTAATTACATTTCTTTCTTATTTTAAGTTCTTAATCTAACATTTATCTTTTAATATGATTCACAAATTATCCTTGACTAGTTATTTGCCTTGGATTTTCTAATTTCCTAGTTAATTCTTTTCTAATTTGTAGTTATTTGTTTTTTACCGTTAGGCATTTTATAGGCCTAAGTAATAATTGGCTATATTTATTTATTTTATACTAATTACCTTTTAATTTACCCTCATACATGTTTTGTTTTGGTATTATAAATGATTTGTCTACTTGTTGATTTGTTTTGGATCTGTTTTTACAATAATTGTATGTTCCCATTAGTTTCTACATTATGGTTTGTTAATTATTTCCCAACTGCCCTTCCAGTGTTATTAGATTTGTATTAATTTATCTTTTTATTTATTTATTTTGCCATTGTTTATAATTTGGCTATTATTTACTATTCTCTATTACATAAAATATAACATCTAGGCCTATGGTCTGTATAATTCCTTCAGCCATATCCTATTCATAGATTAAATCAAACAATTTTTTAACAGTTATTAGGTAACGTTTGCTTACAATTCGTTTCATTCTTAATTATTTTTTGGGTGATAAACATCATCACGCCATTTAAATTTACTTAATTGACTATCCATTAGAACATGGGGTGTTTATTGATTTTGCTCTTATTTTCTTTGCTATATTTTTTTCTTATATGAGTAACTTTACTCTCTAGCCATGGTAACACTAACTTTTGACCTTCCATGGGATTCCTCCCCTGAATACTATTGTATCCTTCATTTACAATTAATCTTAATGCTATCAATAACAAGATTCTTATTTACTAATATTGTTCACCATTAATCATTTAGTGTTCATCACAGATTATTAAGTGTTCACACCTATCAATAGGGTTTCTCATTATTTTGGGGTTTTACACTGTCACTTTTGCACTTCTTAAATTTTATTTTAAGTGTTATTAGTGGGTAATTACATTCTCTTTGTCACTTATTTATGTTTACTTTCTCATTATCTCTCTCTTTACAAAGGTTATTTATACTATTAATAAGTTCATGTCATTATAGAGTTCTTTATTACATTTAAACTCTATTTCTTTGGTTAGTGTACTTTTAGTTTTCTTTTCATTACTTTATCGGGTTTTCTCAATTATCATTTACATTGATCATTTAGTCGATACTAATAATTATCTTTTACATTTGTTATTTATTGGTTTCTTTTCGTTATTATATTTGAGTGTAACATTTCTCCTTTTTCTATTCTATATTAATTGTTTATGTCTTTTCATTTGATTTCATTTTATTTCCTTTATACTTGTATTGTTTCATTTTCATTTTCCTCCTTCTTCGATTTCATTTTATTTCCTTTTAATTTCATTTTATTTTGGTTTTACCCTTCCCATTTGGTTTCATTTTATTTGGTTGTATTGAGTCAATCACTTGGGTTAGGTCATGTAGTCGTTTGTCGCGTCATTGTCATTTTATTTTCATTAGTTTAAACATTTTATATAGTTGATTCATCGTTTTTATCCCTGGTATTGGGGTGGCTTATTTGTGTTGTAACATAATGCCTCTCCTTCAAAATTGATCATTTAGGTAAAACACTAGCATAGTTTTTTTATGAAATTATCAGTTATATATAATTTTTTCCTTTTCTTCTTGTTTATTTCTTCTTCCTTAATTCTCTTCTTACTTGTTTCATTCCATTTTATTTAGATCTGTTGTAACAAATTCGGTTTGGGGGTTCTTATTTAAAATTATTATGTTTATTATTATATTCGAATTTACGTTACGTTTAAATTAACTTGAAACAAAATAAATAAAGTGGTTGTTGTTTAAATTTAAATTTGTGGTTAAAGTATTAAAAGTCTCATTAAAACAAAATTCCTCTATGGGTGAAGTGTTCCTTGGAGATAACTCAATGTTGAGAATGGTTGTTTCTACTTGAAGGTGACCAATGTAGTAAAGTATTTTACCATACAACATTCAAGTTACTCACAGTGTTTACAATGGTTTAAATACTCTTGTTTTTAAAGAATTCCCTTGTATTAAACAAAAAATAATAAAGTTGATTATATTTAAATGTTAGATTATCTTAAATTAAAATATGAAGTATGACAGTTGATTGCTTGATAGTAGATCTCGTCTGGTTGAAACTGGTTGTAGAAACTTCTTCTGATTACAGGTAGTCTGAGTAAGTCAAGTCCTGTAAAGTCTGGACAATGTCATAAACAAACATATACTTTTACGTACCTGATTGCGTTTACTTGAAGCTCACTAAACTGTCAACTCAGCTTACATTCATCAACTCCCTTTAGTTGCAAGGTTATGTCACCTTGTTTATTAAATTAATGGGCGCCACACGGATTTATTCAGGGAAAATCCCGTGTAAAACCCGTTCATAAAAACTAATAGATGAATTGAAAATTTAAAATAGTTGAATACCACTTTTTGGCAATGCTATTCCAATATGTCAAACACAACAGAAGGTTGTTTAAGTTTAATAAAAGAAACTATTTAATTATTCAGAAAAAATAAAATAAATCAAATCAGGTGATGCTGTTAATAATGGGTTTATTTGCACCCTTATAGTGAATTCAAAAAATACACATAATATAACATACAAAGTTGTACAATGAAAAGTTAATTATTATATGCCTCATACGGCTTGCTCAGAACATGAGTTATAAATCTGGTTAAGTCCAGATACTATTTATTGTAATATAAAATTATTACAATTATTACTATTAGTATTATTGTTATTATTATCGTTATTATTATCTCAGTTGTGAATTCTTTGAGACACGAAAGAAAACAATTATGCCTACACAGTATCCAATGATACAATTGATCAAAAAATTTGAAGTTACTATGACCAAGTAATTAAAATAAAAAAAAAAACGATCTATTGTAAGATCGTGCGTTTCATTAACGCTTGCTTTTCTAATGACAATATTATTCAATTGAGGACCCTTACAACTAACATATAGCTTACTTACTAATAACAAATTTGAATAATAAAATCGAAACGTGGTGTAATCGTAAATACTGTTTTTGTGTTTTGCGTCAGTACAGGTTATGGTACCAAAATACAAGTTATTGCGCTCAGATCAAGAATAATAATGATTGCACTTTTACCTTCGTGGTTTTAATTATTTTAATTAAAACCTTTTATCACTTAAGTAATCGGATTATAGAGATTACTTTCTTTCAACACTAATTCGCACAAGAACAGAAATTCGATCCTCTTCTGATAAAAATGGATCATGAATACTGACAATAAATTATTTTCTGTTCGTTATTCCCGCACAATATTAAAATAAACTGCACTAGAACACTGTAGTTGATTGATGATGCACTTGAAGTAAAGTTTCTCGTTGTTAACTATTGGTTCCTGAGTACAAGGTAACTGACGCTATGTGTTATAAGATGAAACGTGACGGAGACGAGCGTACGTCTGTTCAGCTCGTTAGATGATAAAGGTCTCTTCTCAAAATTCGCCGGTCTGTCTTTTTATACCCACCTTTTGGATTGGGCTTAGGTAAAATTATCATTTTATAACTAATTTTCCTATTGGTCCAGACAGGTGAGACGAAGATGACGTATCACTTTTTGGCGGTTGGTAACGGTTTTTCTAACCGTCGAATGTTGAGATGATTGACAGGTCGCTTCTGCTGTCATTGTTATTATTATTGGTACACAGATTCCTGATATGCATTTATAAAATGATGCTAACAGTTGTCATACACTTAATACCGTCACGATTGAGTTGATATTATTATCAAATTAAAGATTGTTTTGTTTCCTTTAAATTGATATCACTCGATCTCGGATTATCTTCACCTTAACCGACATTGTTAGAAAATCAATGTTCGGGTACACTATTCTTACTGTCGTCTGCTCTTTATGAGTCGCCGATTTTACACTTTTTAGTTAACCTTTCTCGTTTCCACATAACATTTTATTAAACAAATGTTTATGTGTGGACTCCATTAATACTGTACTGACGTTTTTTTTTCACTGAATTTTACTTTTACACCTTAATTCTATACATAGTAATAAATGATCCTACTGACTAATGACATTTTGTTTACTGTTAGTTAGTTTTGAGCTACTATTTACAAATAAAATCGTGGCTAAACCTATCGTTTTAATATCATTTTTCGTTATGTTAATGCATAACCATTGTTCTGGTGCATTTTATTTTGCACTGGTGATAATTATTGATAGTCATTTTATTGACTAATGTTTGGTCTAAGTTTGTTAAGTGTAGAATATCGCCTACTCTGAAATTTGGCCTTTATAATGCCTATGGGTTCTCAATTCGGTAAATTACAGAGACATCTTATTGGTATAAGATTCTCTTATATAGTTAGCTCTCTTTTCTGACAGGTATATTTGATGCAGAAATACATCTTAGTTCCTACAATATAGCCATTGTTAACATTGGTTTTGGCATTCATTATCTACTGTTCATAGTCACATTTATTATCAGAAAAATGCTGATTTTGCTTTCACAGTATTTAACTGCTAATTCGTTTGTTTTTTTGTTTATAAATGACATTCGGTTTACATTAACCATTTACTGAATTGACAGTTGAATTTAAATCTATTCTGTCCATTAGTTCGTTTTAGTCTCAGTCTAGTTGTAGTGTCAAACAGCTATTGGGTTACTGTTTCCCATGGCACTTCTGCTTTATTCTTCTCTCTTGGTTTCTTCTTTCTTGTTTATTTTGACTATTCTATACCTATTTACATGGTCATTCTGTTTTATGAAATCTAATAACATACACTTAGGTTAGGTGACATCTTGTGATGTTACATAATACACCCTCTTTAAAATTGATCATTTGAAAAATTTATATTTTGTAAAATTATCAATTCATGTCAGTTTCTTAGTATACTTCAATAAAGAAATTTTCTCTTGTATTCCTAGATTTTTTTTTGAACATATTCTTGGTGTATTACTCTAGGTTGGCTTTTTATACAATAGTACAATTCTTAATTTACTAGTAATTTCAAGCTGCTTACTCTCTAAATCGTTTAACTATAATGAGTCTTGTTTCTCAAGTTAATTATTCCCTGTTTTATTTACATTCTACTTTCTCACTACATATCTTTGCACTCGTGATCATTTGATGGTTATAATAAGTTATACCTCACAGATTCTTTCATAACATTCCTTGATATAATAAAACAATATAATTCCCTAACTGTAGTAGAGGTTCTGGAATCAGGGTGGCTCACTATGGCTAACATCCTCTGCCGTTCCTCCCTACACATTCTCAGATTCAGAGGCATTACTCTTCTCTGTCTGAGTAAAAATAAACATTGCACCTGGCAATAGTTGCACTATCACAACTCAAAAAAATATCACATATCATTCGTATTCAATAATATAATATATTCCCTATAATATACAAGGTATCAGAGGTTTTCATTTAGATCACATTTCTATCTTTATACTTGCTAACATACTTTCTTTCTTACAGGTAATTACTTCCTTTAGACTTGGTGTTTTTTAGTTATGCTTTTATCAGCTATATAGTTACTTATTTACTAGTTAACAATTTGTTATGGTTCATTTAAATATTTTTTAAGATTATACACTTGTTTAGATGCTTATAATACTTATGCACTTGTTTGTTCTATCTAGAGTTCACAATATATTTCTGTTTTCACTACAGTCTACTAAATCTTTCTTAACGAGTTATATTCCTCCTGAATTATCAGGCTTACATTGTTTGTATACTAAATGGTTTTCTCTTTTTTTTTTTCTGATGTTCTCTGACATATTCTTATGATGTATCATATTTGATAATTGACAAACATTGTTCTTTCCTTTCATTTCATTATAACAATAGTTATTCTTACAATTAATACTCTTTGTTATTTTTCTTCTCTACTCCTTCAAGTGATGGTGGTTTTCACTTATTCTGGATGATTTTATACACTATATACTATACTGTAATTACAATTTTATTTAACAATATACTAATATCTATTTCATAGACATTCTTGGGGTTTTCATGGTTTGTTTCACAAATATTAATTTTTCTTTCCTTACATTCCATAATAATGTCCTTCTTTTTATTTTACACACTTTGTTATACTGCCTCTCTACTCCTTCAAAGGTTAGTTGGGTGAACCTTTATTCTGGACGATTTTATACACTATATTTGAGTTTTATGAGAGGTATACTATAATCATTTTATAAACATTATGTCATATAGAATATTCATCTGGATACATATTTTTTCTAGGTATAGTACAGTAATTGCATTTTCTTATTAAATCATTTGATTGACCTTATCTAATATTCTATCCCCTGGGGTAATAGGTCTGGTACATTCTCATCATTAACAAACGGTTTGGTTTACATCTTAAATCTACACACTTTTGTAACTTGATAAGGCAGATTGACTAGTTATAGCTAATTGGTTACCTTCAATACTTTTGGTAATTTAACAACAAATGAGTTTGTTTATAGTAGTGGTTTTTTCCAATATAGATATTTTACTTTTTTACAACATAAACGTTTGGGTGAGGAATGTTGCTTCCTATTACATATTATTTCTCCTTAATATTCATCATTTCTTATTCGTCGATATTCATGGGGTTATTTGTGCTCTTCCACTCTATTGGGTCTATAATTGGTATTGTATTCTGGCGTCTTGGGATGTGCTGGGTCGGCTGCCATCTCCGGGTCTGAACTCTCTAGAGTTGCCTGCGCGGTTGTGCATTATTGTAAAGCCAGGCCTCTCACAGACTGGTACCCAATCTCCTTCATCATCATTATTTGTGGTGTTTGGCGGCGGTCGGGTATCAGGTCTCCCTGGGTCAGACTGGTCATTGGCTTGTATAAAATTCACTTGTGGCCTGTAGTCGCTATTGCGGTCGTCACCCTCAATACTACTACTCCTCCATCGTCCTCCTCTCATGCTTCCTCTTTCTCCACTGTGGCTGTCTCTACGTGGGTATCGTCGCCTTCTATCGGGGTTGTAATTAGCTTGTACGTAATTTGCCCGTCGATGTTGCGACGGTTGGTTATTCCCGCCTTGGTTTGGTGGTCGATTATTGTTGTTATTAAAATTGGGTCGCCGGTTATTGTTATTATTATTGTTGTTATTCGAGTTATTTGGCCTATTATTTTGGTTGTTGTTATTGGCGTTATTATAATTTTGGTTTATCGGACCGTTGTTATTATTAAAATTATTTCGAGAATTTCGAGGGTAGTTATTGTTATTATTATTCGTAATGCCGCCTGTGGTATTGAACTGGTCATTTCGTCGACGACTCCTCCGGTAATACCCCTCGTGTTCCTGATCTTCGAGCAGCGCTGACATAGCTGCTATTGTCTTAATCTGTCCCCACTGACGTGCTTTTGCGACACCCTCTTCAAAGTGATAGGACAATTTTGTGACAAGACATTCCTCCGGTATCTTTGTTTCTAGATTCCTTGCAAGACACACGACCTAAGAAATACGAAGTCATGGTCCCTCCTCGGTTCGCAT
This sequence comes from Magicicada septendecula, assembly GCA_034769895.1. Taxonomy (NCBI): domain Eukaryota; kingdom Metazoa; phylum Arthropoda; class Insecta; order Hemiptera; family Cicadidae; genus Magicicada; species Magicicada septendecula. The sequence continues at coordinate 417,173,645 of CM068372.1, read as the reverse complement.
CATATCTTCCGTGGCATATATGGTCTCGTACAATATTTTGCGTCGCCTCGGACCATTATTTTGCGCGGAATTGAGTTTTAAATTCATCATAGCTGTGAACCTCGTGGCGTGTTGCGGTCCACCAATTGTCGTAGATTTCTTTAAAGTATTCATCGATTAAATTTTTTATGTTATTCCATCTAGTTTCTCTAATCCGCGCCAAGTGTTCATCCACACGTGCTAAAAATTCAATGGGGTTACGACGATAGTTTCTAAAATTGATAGCATCGCGGTTATCATTCGGTATTAAGTACTGACCTGGTATCGGATGGTTGCGGATAATCTCAATCTCCTCCCGCATTTGTACTATCTCTTGTTGTTTAAGTTCTTCGATCCTCTCTCGATTTGCGACCGTTAAATTCCTCACTGCATCCACAGATATACTCATTTCTTCGCAGCGCTCACCTATGTCTAACCTTACTCGTTTAATTTCATCTTGGTTTGCCCTTTTTAAAGATTCTATTCTAGTTTCGGTCACCTCCTCCATGGTATTAAATCTCCCGTCGACCTCTTCTCTGGTTCGTTGCAAGTCCTGGTCGTGCTGTTCACACCTTTTATTTACTTCGACGATTTCCTCCCTCACAACGGCAATCTCCCCGTCGATTCTATTGTTTATTTTATCACTGCTTTCTTCCATCCTCCTGCTAATTTCGATCAAGGTAGTGTTCAATTCTTCTCTAATGGCCTGGCTGTTATCGTCGATTTTATCGTTCAGCGCGTCCATAGACTTATGCGTATCGTCTATCCTTTTATTTAGGTCCTCCTTCAGCGATTCCACATTTTTACTAAGCGATTCCAGGTTTCTATTTAAGTCCCGATGGTCCTCCCTTATTGACTCTATATTTTTATTCAATAGCTCAATATTTCTTTGGTTCTCTTCCCGGGATTTCCTACCATCTTCCTGTAATGCTTCCATATTTTTATTCATTGATCGACTATCTTCCTTCAATGATCGACTATCTTCCTTCAATGATCGATTATCTTCCTTCAATGATCGACTATCTTCCTTAACCTGTCTGAATTGTTCCATCATCATTCTCATCATTTGATCCCATTTTGCCTCTTCGGATGGTCTGTCTGGTTGTGGGGGTTCTTCAGGCCGTCTGGGTTGGTTGTCGACTGTCACTGCTATCTCTGGTTCTACGTGAGGTGTTTCGTCGTTACTAGTTTCGATGTTATTGATTGTAATAACCTCCATCTCGTCTGTGGGTTGCGCTTCGTATGTATCTACATCCCGTTGCATCTCTCCTACCCTACTGTCCTTATATCTTGTATCGTACTGATGGGTGTGCGGCATGTTAATTTTTTCGTGTCTACCGGGCTAATATAAAATATAAAAATATATTTATTTAATATTTTTTAAGCCACACTAGTTGGTGCGCCAATTTATAAGGAAACCGGATACTAGGGGTTCTTTTTTAGTTTATATAATTATTATGTTTATTTGTTATAGTAATTATATTATGGTAATAGTTAAATTCCGTTTAAAGCCACACGGGTGGTCTACTCTATTTGTAATAAAATGAAAACGCGTGTGTTTACAATTAACTTGAAGTAAAATAATAAAAGAGTGGTTGTTGTTTAAATTTAAATTTGTGGTTAAAGTATTAAAAGTCTCATTAAAACAAAATTCCTCTATGGGTGAAGTGTTCCTTGGAGATAACTCAATGTTGAGAATGGTTGTTTCTACTTGAAGGTGACCAATGTAGTAAAGTATTTTACCATACAACATTCAAGTTACTCACAGTGTTTACAATGGTTTAAATACTCTTGTTTTTAAAGAATTCCCTTGTATTAAACAAAAAATAATAAAGTTGATTATATTTAAATGTTAGATTATCTTAAATTAAAATATGAAGTATGACAGTTGATTGCTTGATAGTAGATCTCGTCTGGTTGAAACTGGTTGTAGAAACTTCTTCTGATTACAGGTAGTCTGAGTAAGTCAAGTCCTGTAAAGTCTGGACAATGTCATAAACAAACATATACTTTTACGTACCTGATTGCGTTTACTTGAAGCTCACTAAACTGTCAACTCAGCTTACATTCATCAACTCCCTTTAGTTGCAAGGTTATGTCACCTTGTTTATTAAATTAATGGGCGCCACACGGATTTATTCAGGGAAAATCCCGTGTAAAACCCGTTCATAAAAACTAATAGATGAATTGAAAATTTAAAATAGTTGAATACCACTTTTTGGCAATGCTATTCCAATATGTCAAACACAACAGAAGGTTGTTTAAGTTTAATAAAAGAAACTATTTAATTATTCAGAAAAAATAAAATAAATCAAATCAGGTGATGCTGTTAATAATGGGTTTATTTGCACCCTTATAGTGAATTCAAAAAATACACATAATATAACATACAAAGTTGTACAATGAAAAGTTAATTATTATATGCCTCATACGGCTTGCTCAGAACATGAGTTATAAATCTGGTTAAGTCCAGATACTATTTATTGTAATATAAAATTATTACAATTATTACTATTAGTATTATTGTTATTATTATCGTTATTATTATCTCAGTTGTGAATTCTTTGAGACACGAAAGAAAACAATTATGCCTACACAGTATCCAATGATACAATTGATCAAAAAATTTGAAGTTACTATGACCAAGTAATTAAAATAAAAAAAAAACGATCTATTGTAAGATCGTACGTTTCATTAACGCTTGCTTTTCTAATGACAATATTATTCAATTGAGGACCCTTACAACTAACATATAGCTTACTTACTAATAACAAATTTGAATAATAAAATCGAAACGTGGTGTAATCGTAAATACTGTTTTTGTGTTTTGCGTCAGTACAGGTTATGGTACCAAAATACAAGTTATTGCGCTCAGATCAAGAATAATAATGATTGCACTTTTACCTTCGTGGTTTTAATTATTTTAATTAAAACCTTTTATCACTTAAGTAATCGGATTATAGAGATTACTTTCTTTCAACACTAATTCGCACAAGAACAGAAATTCGATCCTCTTCTGATAAAAATGGATCATGAATACTGACAATAAATTATTTTCTGTTCATTATTCCCGCACAATATTAAAATAAACTGCACTAGAACACTGTAGTTGATTGATGATGCACTTGAAGTAAAGTTTCTCGTTGTTAACTATTGGTTCCTGAGTACAAGGTAACTGACGCTATGTGTTATAAGATGAAACGTGACGGAGACGAGCGTACGTCTGTTCAGCTCGTTAGATGATAAAGGTCTCTTCTCAAAATTCGCCGGTCTGTCTTTTTATACCCACCTTTTGGATTGGGCTTAGGTAAAATTATCATTTTATAACTAATTTTCCTATTGGTCCAGACAGGTGAGACGAAGATGACGTATCACTTTTTGGCGGTTGGTAACGGTTTTTCTAACCGTCAAATGTTGAGATGATTGACAGGTCGCTTCTGCTGTCATTGTTATTATTATTGGTACACAGATTCCTGATATGCATTTATAAAATGATGCTAACAGTTGTCATACACTTAATACCGTCACGATTGAGTTGATATTATTATCAAATTAAAGATTGTTTTGTTTCCTTTAAATTGATATCACTCGATCTCGGATTATCTTCACCTTAACCGACATTGTTAGAAAATCAATGTTCGGGTACACTATTCTTACTGTCGTCTGCTCTTTATGAGTCGCCGATTTTACACTTTTTAGTTAACCTTTCTCGTTTCCACATAACATTTTATTAAACAAATGTTTATGTGTGGACTCCATTAATACTGTACTGACGTTTTTTTTTCACTGAATTTTACTTTTACACCTTAATTCTATACATAGTAATAAATGATCCTACTGACTAATGACATTTTGTTTACTGTTAGTTAGTTTTGAGCTACTATTTACAAATAAAATCGTGGCTAAACCTATCGTTTTAATATCATTTTTCGTTATGTTAATGCATAACCATTGTTCTGGTGCATTTTATTTTGCACTGGTGATAATTATTGATAGTCATTTTATTGACTAATGTTTGGTCTAAGTTTGTTAAGTGTAGAATATCGCCTACTCTGAAATTTGGCCTTTATAATGCCTATGGGTTCTCAATTCGGTAAATTACAGAGACATCTTATTGGTATAAGATTCTCTTATATAGTTAGCTCTCTTTTCTGATAGGTATATTTGATGCAGAAATACATCTTAGTTCCTACAATATAGCCATTGTTAACATTGGTTTTGGCATTCATTATCTACTGTTCATAGTCACATTTATTATCAGAAAAATGCTGATTTTGCTTTCACAGTATTTAACTGCTAATTCGTTTGTTTTTTTGTTTATAAATGACATTCGGTTTACATTAACCATTTACTGAATTGACAGTTGAATTTAAATCTATTCTGTCCATTAGTTCGTTTTAGTCTCAGTCTAGTTGTAGTGTCAAACAGCTATTGGGTTACTGTTTCCCATGGCACTTCTGCTTTATTCTTCTCTCTTGGTTTCTTCTTTCTTGTTTATTTTGACTATTCTATACCTATTTACATGGTCATTCTGTTTTATGAAATCTAATAACATACACTTAGGTTAGGTGACATCTTGTGATGTTACACTGTTTTTATCTATTTCCATTAGTGCGTTCTCCCTTTTATATAATTTTTTCCCTAACTTTATAGTAGCTGGTTTCTTCCATTACTACCTTTTTTTCTGAGACCAGAGGAACATCATCTCTGCTCAGTTAATTTGATTGCTGGACCTATTCTCGGTCAATCTTAAATACCTTTTTGTGTCATCTTGTGACTTTCATTAATATTTTGGGGATTGTCCACTTCATGGTTTTTTAGATCATTTTTAACCTTTTACTCATTCTTCCTTCCGCTGTACTTTTGCTATATACTGTTATCTACTCATACAGTTGATTGTTTTTTATTTATTTAATTGTTAATTTCATTATTTCTAACTTTTCATTAGTTTGTTTTTCTCTTCTTCTTGTGATCATTTTAATTATCTTAGACATCTTTTTTCTTTTTCTTGGTTGATTACCATTATTTTGCTTTAGCCATTTGCTGTATATTTGCTTTATACATTTTTTTATACCAGTTTTTTTTTTTCTGAATACTCTAAATTCTTTATAATTTTACAGTAGGTATTTGTCTTAGCAGTTCTTGCTTGGTTTTATTTTTTATTTATTTTGTTTTGTCTCAAATATTATTGTAAATGATTTTTGTAAGTTTGTTGTTCTTACTTTGTAGGATTTTTGTAACTTATTCCTTCGTTTTATATTTTATATTATACCTCATATGTTATCTAAAGATTATTGTAAGTTGATCTTACATCTTTTGAATTTGGTAAATCTTTGTTTGTTTATTATTGTTTATGTTTCCTCGTAAAACTTTTTTATAGAAACTTGATTGGGACTCCTTTTATCTTTTTTGTTGTTATATTGCTTATTTCGTATGTATTGTTACCATTGTCCTTGGTTATGACATAGGGTCCTATGTATAATAATAATAATAGTTTCTTGGCTATACCTTCAAGTGTACTGGGTAGTTCACGATTTTTGATTAATACCATTTCTCCTTCGTTATATTTAATTATTTCGGTCTGGTTCTGGGAATATTTAGTTTTTTGTTTCTCTATTTTCTCCATGATTCGGTTGTAACATTTATTTGCTTCATACGGGTCTTCTGGGTTGGTTGGAAAGTCTATTAACTCCTGTATCTCTCCATGTGGTTTCCTTCCAAACATCATTGAATATGGTGTGTTCTCAATAAAATGGTGGTAACTTATATTCAAAAATTCTTCAGTTGAAGTTAAATATTTTTGCCATTCTTTTTGATTATCATGGCAGTACGTTCTTAAAATGCGTCCCACCTCTCTTAACACTCTTTCTGCGGGATTACTGCTCGGGTGGTATACGGATGTTTTATAGGTTTTTATGTTTAATTTCAGTAATTCATCTCTCCATTTTCTCCCTTTACATTGTGTTCCGTGGTCTGTTATTATCATGTATGGCTTTCCAATTTCTGTAATGTATTTGTTTTTTATGATTTCTAATGATTTCTTTGTTGTTGCTCTGTTTATAGCGTATAACTTGGTGTACTTGGTGTAATGGTCCAACAGAATCACTATGAACTTGAATCTATGTCTCCCTCCGCTACGTGGGAATGGTCCACATATGTCAGGAAACACTTTTTCCAGTTTTGTATTCGATGATTTGGGTATCATCATTCCATCTTTTCTTTCGTTATTGGTTTTGACCACTTGGCATATTGTGCACGTTTTAATGTTTTTATTTACTTTTAATGTTATACTTTTAATGAATAGTTCTTCTTCTAACGCTTTAACCATTTTTAATGTTGCCATGTGTCCGTATCTGACATGGTAGTCTTTAATTATTTTGTTTTCTAGAGAATTTGGAACTACTAGTTTCCATGTTCCTTGATTCTTTTTTGTTTTAATGAACAGTATATCTTTGTGTAGGCAGTAAAAGTTATTAATAATCTCTTCGGATTCCATCAGTCTCCTTCGCATGTTTGCTAATTTGGCATCTTGCTTCTGCTGTAGTACTATCTCACTTACGATTTCTTCCAGGTCCTTCCTATCCTTTAATATATAATACACCTTGGCGATTTTCTCCTTTTCTCCTTCAAATGTCTGGTTTTCTATATTTATTCTGGACAATATATCCGCCGCTACGTTCTTCCGGCTGGAATATACTCCCATGTGATGTGGTACTCTTGCAGAGCGAGGATCCAACGGGTAAGTCTATCATGACTCAACTTACATTGCTTGAGAAATGATATTGACTTATGGTCGCTTCTGACATTAACGTGGTACCCTAAGATGTAGGTTCTAAATTTTCCGCACGCAAACACTATGCTGAGCAGCTCCTTTTCTGTAACATTGTAGTTACGCTCGCAACTGTTTAATACTCTGCTGGCAAAGCTGATGACCAGGTGGTGTCCTTCCTTATTTTCTTGGTACAGTTCAGCGCCCAGACTGACGTCACTGGCGTCGCAATTCAAATAGAAGGGTTGCTCAAAGTTGGGGTGATGCAGCATTACTGTTTCTAGGAATTTTTGTTTATGAGAGTTAATACTTCATCCTGCTCAGTTCCCCAGGTTCACTTGTCTTTTGCTGAGAGTTGTTTGGAAAATTTTGCAGTTAGGTAAGAGTAATTATTTTGAAATTTCCTGTAATAATTGCATATACCTAAGAAGGACTGCAACTGCTTCTTAATTTTAGGTGTGGGGAATTTCTGAATAGCTTCTACCTTTTCTTGGGACGGAGATATTCCCTGCTCTGTTAGGTTAAATCCCAGGATTTTACTTCTTTGGCTATAAACTTTGATTTATCCAACTTTAGAGCTATGTTGTTGTTGGATAGTTTTTTCAACACTTGTTCTATACGTTCACAGTGTTCGTCCCAGTCTGATGACGTTATCAGTAGGTCGTCCACATATACTGTTGTGAACTGCAGAGCCTCTTGACCTAAGACTTGGTCCATGCACTTTACGAACACTGCGACGGAGTTGATGAGGCAGAAAGGTAACCTCTTAAATTGGTATCCCTTGACCTTCCCTGGAGTATTGGAGAAAACGTGTTGGTATGCATTATAAATTTTTATGAGATTTTCAACCTGTGTTTTGGTTATTTCTTGTTCTGGTCGGTTTCTTTGGAATGTTCTGATTTCCTCGATTTTCTTTTCCCATAGTTCTCTGTTTTCCTCTTCATCAGTCATAATTATTGATGGTTTATGTGTTCTGTAATAATAATTTTTCAAACCTGGATCCTGATTCAAAGCTGTTGGTGTAGGGTTGCAGTTTATAATGTTTGCAGACCATATTCCCCTTTCAGAGGTTAACAACACTATTCCTTGTTGTAGGTTGATTACTGCCGAGTGTTGTCTTAACACATCGCACCCTATGAGCATATTGAATGGTAGTCCATTTGCTACTAGAAAAACAATGGGTATTGTTGAGTTTTGACTGTTCAATTCCAATGATACTTGTTTTCTTACTGTTTTGTTTTGTTTACCAGTTGCACCAATTATTATGATATTATTGATTGGTAGAGTGGGAATTGGTATCTTGGAGTTAGATTGTATTCGCTCTAGCTCTGTCTGGTTTATCAAGGATATGTTTCATCCCGTGTCAATCATTATGATGGTTATTGTCCCGTTTATGGTAGCCTTTATGTGCACGATTTCACTGTTCGGTTTTGGCAGTTGGTTGGCCTCTTCTTCAAGGAGCTCTTCTCTTATATTTTTGAGGTAATTGCTGGAGATGATGGTTATAATTTTATGTTTGTGTTGTTGTGTCATTCGTCGTAGCAACCCAAGTGACTGGTCATGTGAAGGGCATATTTGGTTTTTCACTGACCTTTTTAGTTTAAAGGTGGTTGTGCATTGTTGGCCCAACTATCGGACTGGTTCGCCGCCGTTTCATTTATCGGTCCTGGTTGAACGTTTATTTGATTCCTTGACGCTTCTGTAGTTCTATTCTCTGGGAATTGATTATTATTTGAAGTCGTGTTATTGTACCAGGAGTTTGCCTGTGTATTTGGACAGTACCTCCTCTGGTTTGGTTGACTCCCCCCATTAATGAAGTTAACTTGTCGTCGAACGTCACCTCTATTTTGATTATTCCCGGTTCCCCTGTTGTACTGGTAATTCGGGTTAAATTGGTTGCCATAGTAATTGCTATTATTGGGGTGGCCATTAGGACATTGGTTCGGTCCTGGTCCCCTGTAATTGTTGTTTGTGGGATTGTTGCTTGGGTCGTTCCTGTTATATGGTTGGTTACCTGGATTATAATTTGGTTGGTTTCTGTTATACGGCTGGTTACCTTGATGGTCGTTGACATTCCAGTTCATGTTGTTCCGGTTGTTGTTTTGGGTGTTGTTGTTTGACGGGTTGTAGTTAGTCGTATTATGATTTTCACTCCACCTGTTGTATCTTTGGTTAACCATTCTGTTCCTTTTGTACTGGCCATCATTTTCGTGGTCCTCCAACAAGCTCGCCATTCCCTGAATGGTTTTTATCTGACCCTGTCTCCTGGCCTTTTGTACTGCGTCCTTGTAGTGGTACCCCAGCTATATCACTAAAGATTCCTCAGGTATCCTCGGTTCTAAGTTCCTTGCCAAGCACACCTTCCCTAGAAAGTAAGACGTTAGGGTGTGTCCTGCTTGCGGTTCATACCTCCCATTGCTGATGTCATTTCTGACTATGTTTTGGGTGGACTCAGACCAGTATTTATCTCGGAATTGTGTCTTAAATTCTTGTGTACTGTTTATCTCCGGTCGAGTGGCCGTCCACCAGTTGTCGTGGGTGTCCTTGAACATCTCATCAATGAGGCCTCTTACCGTTGTCCATCTCGTTTCCCTATTCTTTTCAATGAGTTCCTCCACTCTTTTGAGGAATTCCATAGGATTACGCCGGTAACTACGAAAGTTTATTACCTCCCTGTTCTCGCTGGTGATAATGTGGGTGTTGTGACAGGGTTTCTCCCTCAGTGCGTCCAGCTCTTCCTGCATTTGCCTTTCCCTTTGGCTGATTCCCTGTATCTTCTCCTTGTTTTCTTGGGTCTGTCCTTCTACTTTGTTGAGGTTGGTGTATACCCTCTCCACACGTTCACTTACATCTGTCTGTATTTCCTTGTGCTTCTCCTCCAGCTTTTTGAGCACCTCCTGTTTATTTCTTGTGCATACTACTGTTGTTATTATTTGGAGTTCTTTTATCCTGTTCTTGCCGTCGTCCTCGACCGCTTTGATTTTGCTTAATATTTCTTCTTGGGCCTTCGCAACCGTTTCGCTGGTTGTTTTTATTTTTTCATTTGTTTTGGAGACCTTCCTCTTGATATATTCACAGTATCCCTCTAACTGTTGTTCTAATTGTTGTTTCAACTCTTCTTTGTTCTTCTCATGGTCCTCCTTTAATTGTCCCCTCAATTCTTCCTTCAGTTCTTCATTACTTTTTTGGATGTTCTCCGTTAATTGTTGTTGCAGTGATTCTTGGTTCTTCCTTAAGGTAGTACTGTGCTCCTCCATTTTCTCATTGATCTGTTGCTTTAATGTTTCATTATTGCTTTCGATTTTCTCGTTCAATGTCTCAATATCTTCTCTTATTTCTCCCTTCATTTTGTCTATTTTCTTATCCATTTTTTCATTTCCTTTATCTATTTTTCCATTAATTTCTTCCTTGTTTCTGTTTAATTGTTCCACCATAATCCTCATAACTGCTTGGAAATGTGTGTCCATTGATTGGGTTGGTTTGTCTGGTTGGTCCCCGACTATTACTTCTACTTCCGGTGTTGGTTGGGTTGGGTTTTCTGGTTGGTCCTCTTGTGCATCCTCTTCGATCATTTCCCTGATCATTTCTTCAATTATTTCCATTTCTTCTTCGTCGGTACCTTCAGTTCCCTTCTTAGCTTTATACCTTGTACCCATGGAATGTTTCATATTTTTCCGTAACCGCCGCTAGTCTTCAAATCTAGCCTCACTAGTTGGTCGCCAATCTGTAACGCGTAGACTCTGTCGTCTCTGTAAAAATGTATAAGTTGTGTGTTCGCCTCACACTGGTGTCGTTACTTATATATTGCGTTGACGATGTCCGTAGCGATCCTTCAAATTACCAGTACATTAATGTGGGAACCTTAACCTGTTCTTCGTAGTGTGCATAAATCCCGGGTGGCGCCAAATTCTTTAATTAGAACAATTAAATTAACAAATAGTATGATTGAGCGTTCTTAACTATGACTGTTCAAACTTTGAACTTGTAAACTCTGTAATCTGAATGCCGCACTGCGCCACGTGCAGATGACGTCACATTTTTCTTATCTACTGCCTACAGCTGGGCTGCCTGTAGCAAAATTTAAGTTAGTTATTCGCAATACTCCGAGCTGATCACTCGTAACATTTTCCAGCCGCAGCTACTGGCTTTCATTATTTAATTATTTAGTATGTGCAACATGCACTGATTATACTTGGGCGATTCCTGCCTTATTTATTATGTCTTTCGACTTTTATTTCTAATTAATTTAACGGGCATCATGCCGAGTCGACTTCTGCACGTGTCAGCAATCGCACAAATTTTCAATAATTTTCAATAAACTATCATTACATGAAAAACATACAGTCCACTTCAAATTTCTTTCGAACCAGCCCTCTCCAATTAGCGTTCTAGGAATAACTCAAGAACATTCAAGAGCTTCCAAGACGCAACATTTGGTCCTCCAAACCGGATTTTATTTTCGCCTTACGGGCAACATTTTTTGGTCCACAAGCGACCGCATTTTTGTCCACAGTGACATCATTTTCTGGTCCACCAATCCGGATTTTATTTTGGCCTTACGGGCAACATTTTGGTCCACTACTTCAAAATATTTCATTTAATGGGCACAAACAGCCTGTGGCCCAAACATTCTTCAAATTTAAATATTTTCAAATTCAGATTGCTGGCCGTGGCATGCCTTTGTTGCCACAAAGACAACCTCCAGGAGTGACACACAAGATCCAACAGAGCGTCAGATCTGACATGACAAGAAACGGCAAGAAAGTTATTCAACAGCAGCAAATTCCACAACGGTAAAATCACGTGGAGATACGACATCAAGCTTCATCCAACCAGCACAAACAGGCGGTGCACCAACATCAAGGAAAAGCCGGACGGGATCAGTACGGAACCAACAGGACCGCAGCAGTTCTGAACATGCCAGGATTCCACGTGATTATAAACTTTCATTTTTCATTATAATTGTTCATATAATACCTGAATATAACAATCTGAGTTACATTTTACATTCTATATGGTATTATTGATGCTTTTACGTAAACATATATCATTATAATATGAGCATATTTGCATAACTGCGTAATAACTCATTAGAAATTCAAGTGTCAAAATAAGGCTATATGTATTATTATTTAAATTCATACTTTCAATAACGCTCATGGCTGTTCTTTAAAAGAGATAATAAGTATATATTATAATAAGTAATGTGTTAAGCTATATGACGATCACTAGCTCCCGCATTATATCAAATTTTATCAAGACATTCAAAATTACAGCAATTATTCACCTGCTCTACGCTTAAATTCTTTTAAATTACATTTTTAATTGCAATCATGGCTGATGTGAAACCGTTGATAAAGAAACGGGGCACTATTAAAGCATCTATATCCCGTGTGAACACGTTCGCAGATAATTTCGATCCAGACACAAGCGATCATCACGCACTAAAAATAATCGATCATAAGCGATAATCTTCGCCATTTAATGGAATTATCCACTAAATATGATGATATTCAGTCTCAAATTGAGTCTGATGACGCTGATTTCGCATTAGCAAGTGATAGAGTCCAAACTGAGGATGATCTTTGCAATACTGAATGCAAGTTGCAACACTTGTTAGAGCAAGTGGAGCAGGTGAATCAAAAACCGCTGGTGAATACCAAAATTACGCCTCTTACAACCTCCCCTATACAGTTGGAACCGATCAAATTGCCTCCCGATCAAATTGCCTCGCTTTTCAGGTAGCATTATTGAGTGGCAACACTATTATAACATATTTCTTGAATTAATACACGTCAGAACCGATTGACGGATATTCAAAAGTTACACTACTTGCATTCTTCATTAAGTGACGAGGCGCTAGATGTGATAAAATCGCTGCCAATTACTCATGAAAATTATGCGGTAGCTATTGATCTACTAAGAAATAGGTTTGACAGTAAGTTAATTGTCTCAGCCCATCATGTCGGGAATGTCTTGGGTGTGCAATCGGTTCAACAAGAGTCCAGAATTAGTATTTCCAGATTTATTGACGAGATAACCGCTAATATCAATGCGTTAAACTACTTAAATCTACCCGTAAATACATTCGAAATTATTCTCATTCATTACTTGGCCCAAAAACTTGATAATTACACGCTTCGTCTTTGGAAAGAAAGTTTGTCAGAAGAACGATTTCCTAACTTTAGTAATTTCATAAAATTTTAAATACACGTAAACAGTTATTGCAAAATCTGGACAGCGCAACCACTTCAACAAGCAAGATAAGCGTTGGTGTTAAGGCTCACTATCTCAGGGCAATTAAAACGGTGAATGCGGCCAAAGCAACATTCCATTCCCATGTCGGAAATAATATATGTCAGCTGTGCAAGGGTAAACACCGAATTACTGATTGCTCACAATTTATAATGCTTACTATACATGAGAAAAAATATTATAATAAAAAATAAACTTTGTCTAAATTGCTTTCGCCCAGGCCACGATAGTGCCCACTGTCCCTCTAAATTTTCTTGCAGAACGTGTGCGAAACGCCATCACACAATGGTTCATATGCCTAACAAAAACGGATCGTCCAGTAATAACCAGTGTTCGCTAAAATTACAAACAAATAAGTCCATATTATTATCTACCACAGTCTGCATGACAACTGACCATGCAGGTAGAAAGCACCCGGTTAGGATATTATTAGACTTTGGTTCGCAGGCTAACCTCTGTACTATGGATTTCGCACGTCGTATGGGTCTGAAACTAATTAAATCTCAATTGCCCATAACGGGTATAAACAATTCATTGTCCCAAGCTGATTTCAGTACCAGAGTAAGGTTACATTCTCGCTATAAACATTTTAGCTTAAACATACATTGCGCTGTGCTTCCCAGCATCACTAATAATCTCCCGGCGGAATCATTTGATGTAGCATCTTTAAATTTACCAAAGGGCATATTCTTAGCCGACCCACACCTCAACTTCTCGTCGCAAGTCGATTTATTGCTCGGTACTCAGTATTACTTGCAATTAATTGAACCTATCAAGTTTATCCGTAGCACGCATTTCCCCATAATTCAGGAGACAAAACTAGGATTCATTCTCGCAGGTAACTTGTCGTTTAATGTTGACATGACAAAACCGATTTCATCATTTATGGTATGTGAAAATGATAGTGCCATTTCCTCTCAACTAAAGGAATTTGGAAGTTGGAGGAAGTTTCTATTCGTGATCCCTCCGCTGAGGACTCGGAATGCGAGAATCATTTTGTGTCCAATACTGTCCGTAATGAGGACGGCAGATTTGTGGTATCCCTGCCTTGCAGGTCAGACAAGTCTCATTTGGGCGATTCTCTTCACGGAGCTATCCGCAGATCTCAATCTCTGGAAATTAAGGTCCAGCAGAAACGTAAACGTAAATGTAAGCGTAACAGATTTTTACACGCTCACCCGCACGAGTCATCATCATGGCCTATCAGTGCCTTCGATACTCCCTGCACTTATCCCAATCTGGAACAGGAACGATGCAAGCAGGCTCAAACCTCACTAATTGTCGCTTCATCCACATCGTTATGTTGAAAATTACTCATCCCTATCAAGACTCATTCGCGTTTTCTCATACTGCCGCAGGTTTATTCGGAACTCTAGGCTCCCGTTGCTGACAGGGACACTTCCTTTTTGTCAGCCCAGGAGTTGCATGATACACTTCTGGTTTTTATTCGCCAGTCTCAGCAATTGCACTTCGGCATTGAGGTTAAGGAACTTGAGGCACATCGCTGCATCCCTAACAGCAGATAAATTCTCTCACTCAACCCCTTTCTTGATGAGACAGGCATATTGAGAGTAGGTGGACATCTGCAGCACTCCCAGCTCAGCTACGCGAGCAAACATCAAATAATCCTACATCCGCATTCTCATCTCAGCAAGTTAATCATAGAAAACGAACATCTTCGTTTATTGCACTCTGATGTACAATTAACCTAGTTTTCTCTGAGGCAGAAATATTGGATTGTTAATGATAAATCCAATATATGCTCGGTAATACATAAATGCATCACTTGTTTCCGTTAACGTGCTAAGGACGCAAACCAATTATTGGGACAATTACCCCTTTCTAGGGTCACGCCTGCTAAGCCTTTTTCCCAATCTGCTGTTGACTATGCCGGGCCCGTATTTGTGCGTCATGGCGGGCAGCGCTCAAAATCGATGTCAAAGGCGTATATTGCTTTATTTATCTGCATGAGCACTAAGGCCATTCATTTGGAACTTGTATCAGATCTTACCTCAGACGCCTTCATAGCGGCCTTGAAACGGTTCATCGCGCGTAGAGGTATCCCCACTCAGATATTCTCCGACAACGGTATGAATTTTCGTCGTGCTAGCAGCACATTACACGAATTGTACAGACTTTTAAAATCTAAGGGATTTGAGTAAACAACTCAGGAGTTTATCAGCTCCCAGGGCATCAAGTGGTCCTTTATTCCACCCTCAGCCCCTCATTTCGGTGGTCTGTGGGAAAGCGGGATAAAAAGTGTCAAATTCATTTGCGTCGTGTGATTGGCTGTACCGTTCTGAATTTCAAGGAGTATTCTACCATTCTAACTCAAATAGAGTCTTGCCTTAACTCACGCCCTTTATTCACATATCCAATGATTTTGGGGACCCAGAACCGTTAACTCCCGCTCATTTCCTAGTCGGTTCTCCACTTACGGCACTCCTGGAGCCCGACTATACCCAAGGCAGTATTAGTCGTTTGGGGAGATGGCAGCTGCTCCAAAAATTCACACAATCCATCTGGAAACGATGGTCAAAAGATTACTTGCACCAGTTGCAACAGCGCAACAAATGGCGCACCACGTCAAGGAATTTGACTGTTGGACAGCTCGTCCTCATTCTAGATGATAATTCCCCCCCCCCTTCAATGGAAGCGCGGGGTAATCACAAATGTTTATGCGGGTCAGGACTCAATAGTGCGCGTTGCTGAAGTTCGCACAGCACAGGGTATCCTATGTCGACCCATCCATAAATTATGCCCCCTTCCGGTGGCATCAGACTAGTCGCATGAGCATCATACAACATGTATCAGGAATGTGAACTTTGTCGCATTGCCTTGTATCACTCCCGGGACGATCATACAATCCAATTTTATTATTATTGTAATTATTATTATTATTATTATCGTGTAGCTATTATTGCAATAGTTACTACACCATCATGTACCAATTATTATGTCTTTGTTATTGTACTATTCTATGCTTATGTATTTTTGAACAATGGTTATGTATTGTTGAATTTATCAGGGGATTGTTGTTTCAATATCATGCAAGCAAATTATTATATCTTTTTATTGTATTATTGCTTGTTACTTATTATTGAATTCTTTGTGATCATTATTCGGTTATTAGGTGAGACAAATTAATGTGTCTACCTGATTATTGTATTATTGTGCATCATGCCATGTTATTATGTGTTGTGTAATTTCATTGTCAGTTTTCTATGACTATATAATTCGAAGCATTATGTATTTTGAAATTATCACATGAATTTGTTATGTTAACCACATTGTTACTATTAATTGTCCAGGTGTCATTGCTCTGTGTTGGACATGTCAATTGTTATGTTGTTGTTTTATTAGCATGTAAATTCAATTACTATGTATTATTAACCTTAAGGCATAAATTACTAACTCGCCCCGATTTTGTGCGGGCAGTATGTTCAAACTTTGAACTTGTAAACTCTGTAATCTGAATGCCGCACTGCGCCACGTGCAGATGACGTCACATTTTTCTTATCTACTGCCTACAGCCGGCTCACAGCTGGGCTACCTGTAGCGAAATTTAAGTTAGTTATTCGCAATACTCCAAGCTGATCACTCGTAACATTTTCCAGCCGCGGCTACTGGCTTTCATTAATTAATTATTTAGTATGTGCAACATGCACTGATTATACTTGGGCGATTCCTGCCTTATTTATTATGTCTTTCGACTTTTATTTCTAATTAATTTAATGGGCATCATGCCGAGTCAACTTCTGCACGTGTCAGCAATCGCACAAATTTTCAGTAAACTATCATTACATGAAAAACATACAGTCCACTTCAAATTTCTTTCGAACCAGCCCTCTCCAATTAGCGTTCTAGGAATAACTCAAGAACATTCAAGAGCTTCCAAGACGCAACAATGACGGTCTGGTGAATTTGATTATTCCCGCCTGTATGGGTTTATAAATCTAGCTGATAGTTTGCCGAGTTTCCGACGTGAGTGCTTACCGTCCTCTTTGCTAAATAATACACAATTTATATAATGTACTTCCCTATGAAATAAAAACAGTGGTTACAATTCTGTACTAGTTTCTTTTATTACGATTTGTATTTATTCAGTAATATATAAAATTATATTTTTGTTATTAAACAAATTTGCACCGGCAATTATTTTAAGACAAAATCTCAAGGTTCGGCGAAACGAACTGAACGAATGATTCAGTCATTCATGGCGACTGTGTAACGTGTCAAAAATATGGGGTATTTCATTTCGGGATTTTTATAAAAAATATTGTGAAAGTTTTATTTTCCAACAAACCAGAACACGTGGCAAGTAGAACAGTGTAACAAAGCAGCGACGCAATATTCCGTTGTGAAATTAGTACCGAGGTATGCACCACCCTCTATTTCTCAGAACTGTGCGTGAATGTGACAGTGCGCACGCACGCACGCAGTGAAACAGGTATGCGCGCAGTTGGTACGCGAAGAAAATCAAACGACGCTTTAAAAAATGACGCAGAAACGACATTGGGTGAGACCAACCAACCAACCTGCAGGAAACGTAGCTAAGGACCGCCTCCTTTTTGTGACATCAAGCCAGGAGTGCCTAGAGATCGTCAGCGCACATTACTGATACAACCACCATGTATCATGAATAGTCGGTAAACTACAGCAACTTAACTGTGCACGACGACAAAATCAAACGGGCAGTGGTCATGAACTTCCTACCGCTCAACAAAGGACGCTCCCCAGTCTTACTCTGTTCGTGTCGGCCGACACCAGAGCCAAGTGCGCTTCTGCTAAATTTCATCAGTTTTATTTTTTTTTTATATAAAAGTGAATTAACCGCGCTTAAACCAATGACAGTGGAGTGAGTAATGAACCGGAAAATGCCAAAATCGAGCTCGGGCATAATTAAATACAAAATGCGAAAGTCATAATTCAAACTACAACCACATGCCAACAGGGAGGGGGGTTTTATCACAAAATGTTAAGGGGAGTTTATATTTGAAATGAAGTTTTTTTAAATAATGTATGTGAGTATGTGTGTGTAATGCAGGCTGGGCAACCTTCATAGGAGTAAGTAATTTAAGTTAAGTAAGTTAAGTATGTCAATATAAGCTGTACCAATAAGAAGTATCAAATTTAAAAGTAATATGAGAAAAGTTATTGGAATCTAAATGCATTTTTTCAAATAAAAAATATTAATTCTCTTCCAAGAATGAGTATAGTTAATTATTGCACTAACCTATGAAACACATGTTTGCGTCTGATGTTCGTGCGATCGGATTTCTGGACCCAAAAGAAACTTTACAGGTAGGTAAAAATCTAAATTGCATTTTATATATTTTAAACTGTACCGTAACGTCACAGATGGTGCAGCCGATTACAGGGACGATTTTATAAATTAAAAAAAAAAAAAAAAATGTGCTGATATAAAATCCATATCTACAAGGATGCAAACGCGTGTTTAGGTTAGCGGAAAACAGTGCGTCATTCACGCAAAATTAGCTGTACAGTATATTACATGTTGATTGTATTATATGAACAAGCAAGTATCAATTATAAAAAATAAGAATGTCAGATAACGAAAATAACGTAACTGAAACAATTAGTGTAGAAAATCTTAACGAGTCAAACATGAGTGATTTTGAGGTACGTTCGACTCCAAGTGCGAGTCAAAATAAAATAGAAATTAATGTAACAGACCAAAACAATGTAACTGAAGATTCGGGGATTCAAATAACCCCAAATTTGAGTAGGGAATGTACAACTAATAATGAAGAAGTCAGCATCGCTGACAGTAATGTAGAAACAACCGAATTAAAAATAATGACAGATGTCGAACATCAATCGACACCTATTTCAGTCAACCAAAGTAGGAAGTCCGATGGGGACAATATGCTAACACGATTGTATAATATGATGTATAGTAATTTTAGTGAACTAAGAGGGGATATTAATATTAAATTCAATGAACAGAAAAACGAAATTCAAGAATTTAAAAGTAATGTAAATGAGAAATTAGATACACAGAATAACAAATTGAATGAAATTAAGACCGAAATTAAAAGTGAATTTAATTGTAAATTTGATGTACTTAAATTTGACATTGATGAGGTAAAAATGAAATGCGAAAGTAGTTTTAACGAGTTGAAATTTGAATTAAACGAGAAATTGGGTCACTCATTAAATAGTATGAATAATAAAATTGACGAAATAGAGAGTAGTGTGGTAGAAAAAACCAATAAACAAATACAGAAGGTAACCGAAAATTTTGATCGTAAAATAGATGAATGTAATGTTAGTAATGAGTACAAGTTGAATTGTGTAGTTGATAAGATTGAAACATATGAAATTAGTACTAAGGTCAAAATCAATGAAATAGAAAGTAATTGCAAAACAGAGATACAAGCTATACAAAATACAGTAAATACTATAGATAAAAGTAATAAACAATTTGAATATTTAAATAATGATAAATTTCTGTAAATTGAGCAGAGCATAGTTAATGTTAAAGATGAATTGAATATAGCTATAAACGAAAAACTTAATAGGGTTACTGAACACATAGTCATTACTAAAGATGTGAATAGCGATATTGATTTGGAGTTATTTAATTGTGAAAACAGGGGGGTACACCCTATGCAGTTTTTAAATAGAGTCAGAGAGTTTAATCAGTTTTGTAGAAGTAGCTGGGAGGTACAATTGTTAAAAATTATGAAGTGTTTTAGGGGGAATTCCGCGGTATGGGCGGAGGTGCATAAAGTAGACTGGGTAAATTATCAGTGTTTTGAGACGGCTTTTAGAGAGAAATATTGGTCGGAGGAGGAACAAGAAATATTACGGAGTAAAATTATGGGACCAGGTAATTTTGGAACCCAAGGGGGTAACGTAACTATGTACGTAATGCGACTATATAATGAGGCAAAATATTTAGAGCCACCGTTACCGTTTCGGTCATTCGTCCGTCACATAAGTAAGCATTTACCGAGAGAAATACAAATTACATTAATGACTCGAGAGATTATAGAAATCACGGAACTAGAGAAAATATTGGATATATTTCAGAATATAAGAGAACAGGATATGAGTAGGCGAATAAACACACCAGTATCACACATAAATGGGAATCATAATCAACCCAGGGGAATACCCAATTTTCACCGAGGGGCACGTGGGGGAAATAATGATAATCGAGGCGAAGGTTGGCGATGTGCCGATTGTAATGTTGATAACTATGCTATAAGAACAACCTGTTTTAGATGTCACAAACCGAGAGAATGTCAACGCAGTGAGAAAACGCACCAGCAACAGAATCAACCGCAGAGAGGAGCCGAGAACATCAGAGGAGCACCGAGGGGAAATGGAAGCGGAAACAGAGGCAGAGGTGGATACAGCCAAGCAGTAGCAGGTCCATCCACGGGAAACTAGAGGAGACAATGGAGAACCGGGCCCGTCCATTGTCGGAGGAGAACCTGGGGGTCCAAGAGGAGCATCACTACCGCAGCAACATAATTATCAGAGACATGGCGGAGGAGTTACTGGAGGAGGACGCTGCACAAATGACAGAAACCAAACCCGGACTGACGGAGATATTCATAACCGTAGAAGGTAAGGATTACAAAACATTGATTGATACGGGTAGCGAGATATCAGTAGTTTCAGAAAATGTACTGTGTGAATTACAAAGGGTAAATAAGAATATTCCATCATTACCAGTAGCGGGAGTAACAGTAGTGGGGGTGACGGGAGTACGAAGTAAACGAGTCACTAAACAAGTTCAATTAAACATATATATTCAGGGAATAGCATTTGAGAATACTTTTCTAGTAGTTAAGGGTTTGAATTTAGATATAATTCTGGGAAATGATTTTTTGGAGAGAAATAAAGCAGTAATTGATTTTAATCAGAGAATAGTGGAATTTAATAAGGGGCATGAACCAATCAGGGTAGACTTTAAGAGGGTGGTAGATAAGGCTAGAGTTGCAGGTGTAAAGATGATACAAAACCGTGTAGGCGAGGGAATTATAGAAACTAGAGTGAATGTGTGTCAAGAAAGTGAAAGAATGGATACTGATGAGAGAGTATGGGAAAATCGGGCAGAAAAATTTTTTAATGAGGGTGGAGTTGTAGGTAGTCCCCAACGACAGGAGTTGTGGGCAGTTATTGAACGTTTTAGAGATGTATTTGCTGAGTTGCCTGGGAAAGCCAGGGACTATGTATGCGAGTTGAAGATTCGAGAGCACTCACCCTACATGCAGAGAAGTTATCCAGTGCCATTTTCGAAGAGGAGAGCTGTTCAAGAAGAGTTGGACCGCATGATGGAAGGGGACATCATTGAAAGATCCATATCGCCTTACTCGAATCCATTGGTAGTGGTCATCAAAAAGGATGGAAAGGTAAGATTGTGCTTAGACGCTAGAAAAATAAATCAGATTATAATACCTGACCGGGAATCACCGGAAGCCATGAACGAGATTTTTCAAAAGTTTAGTGGAGTCAGATATATGACATCTTTAGATTTAACGGCGGGCTACTGGCAAGTCCCATTAGCGCCAGAAAGCCATAAGTTTACTGCATTCCTTTTCAATGGGAAAAACTATCAATTCAAACGCCTACCATTTGGGCTTAACACTAGTGTAGCAAGTTTTATTAAGTGTTTAGACATGATATTACAACCGAAAGACTTAGATTTTTTGACTGTATATGTTGACGATATACTAATAGCATCAAGAACATTCTCTGAACACGTAGAACACATAGAGTACGTTTTAAATAAATTGCAACAAGGGGGATTAACTGTTAATTGGGAGAAATCAAAATTCCTACAAACTGAGATACATTTTTTAGGATTCATTATCACTCCAGAGGGTATTTTAGCAAACCCAGATAAAGTAGAAGCTATCATACGTTTTCCAGAACTGAAAAATATTAAACAGTTGCAGAGCTTTTTAGGATTATGCAATTTTTATAGAAAATTCCAGAGAAATTATGCGCATATTACCGCTAAATTAAGTGCTGTTTTACAAAAGAATAAGCAATGGAAATGGGGAGAGGAGGAGAGAATTATTTTCAATGAAATTAAAGAGAAATTTATAGACACAATTATGATGAATCACCCCGATTTTCAGAAAAATTCTATTTACAGACGGATGCCAGCAACATAGCCCTCGGCGCAAAGCTGTACCAGGAGGGTGAGGATCAGGAGCACAGGACCATCGCTTTCGCCAGCAGAACCTTATTGGCAGCAGAAAAGAACTACACAACTACCGAAAAGGAATTGCTGAGCATCGTTTTTGCTGTGAAGAAATTCCGCACTTACCTGCTTGGAAACCAAACCGTCATCAGGACCGATCATAAGGCCTTATCATTCCTAAATACATGTAAGCTGACGCATAGCAGATTAACCAGGTGGGTATTAGCCTTACAAGAATACAACTTTTCTTGGGAGTATATTAAGGGGTCCGATAATAAAGTACCTGACACTCTGTCCAGGGTAGACACTATAGATAATAAAACAGGGAGAGATCTGAAAGAAATAGAAATTTTTCGATTAACAGAGAAGATAGAATTTTTGGTGAAGAATTAAGTGACATTAAAAATATGCAAAGATCCGATAGTAACCTAGGTAAAGTAATTGTTAGTTTAGAAACAGAGGTAGAGGGATCTGAATATAATGAGCGATTTCAAGTATATCAAGGTATTTTGTTCAAAAAAGTAGATAGTGGGGAGCGTGATTGGAGGTTAGTTGTACCTGAGGGGTTAATAAATAAAATTGTTTGGGATTGCCATGTAAGGTATGGGCATTTTGGGGCGAGAAAGTGTGCTAATGTTTTGAAAGAGTCATGTATATTTAAGAATATGGAGAAGAGAGTTAGAAGAGTGTTAAGAGTGTGTGATTTATGTCAGAAATCGAAAGTAGTGAATTATAAAGTGGAAGGAGAGATGAATTACATAAAAGTAGAGAAACCGTTTGATTTAGTTGCAGTAGATTTATATGGACCATTACCCAGAGGTAGAGGGGGTGTATTGTATGTATTTGTAGTTCTAGA
Source organism: Magicicada septendecula (assembly GCA_034769895.1). Classification (NCBI taxonomy): domain Eukaryota; kingdom Metazoa; phylum Arthropoda; class Insecta; order Hemiptera; family Cicadidae; genus Magicicada; species Magicicada septendecula. The sequence goes on along the minus strand of CM068372.1, from coordinate 417,150,560 downwards.
CACTTTTTCAAAATTTGTGAAATTATATAGCATTAAGAGAGCGACGAGTAAAGTACTCAGTGAAAAAATAGTAAGAGACTACATGATTAATGTTGGAAAACCGAAAGTTATATTATCTGACCACGGACCACAGTTTATAAGCGGCAGATGGCGACAGACGCTTGGATGGGAAGGCATCATACCCAAGCATACGGCAGTGTATCATCCTCAGTCGAACCAAGCAGAACGGGTGATGAGAGAGATTGGTAGGATATTTCGGGCGTACTGTCACGCCAAACACACAGAATGGCCATCCTACGTGAAAAATGTAGAGGAGTGGCTGAATTGTACCACCCATGAGTCCACAGGATTTACGCCGCATGAGTTGATCAGGGGAACAAGGCCGCCCAGGATATTGGAACAACTTTTCGAATACCCACCAGAAGGTCAAGTTTTGGACAGAAACATGAAAATTAAATTGGCAAACGAGAACTTACTTACGAAAGGAGAGCGAAGGAAACAGAAATATGATGCTAAGGGTAAATGGACCAAGTACGAGGTAGGTCAGTTAGTGTTGGTAAAAAGGCACGATTTGTCCAGTGCTCAAGATAGAGAAATAAAGAAGTTTTTCTTGTTGTATGAAGGACCGTACGAAATCATAGAAATCAAGATGCAGAATGCATATGTGTTGAGGAACCCAGCGACGTAGGAAATAGTAGGTACTCAAAATGCGACGAATTTAAAATTATATCGGTCACTTTAAGTATGTTTATGAATACTGTTTAAAATTTTGTTGTATGTTTGCAGAAGGGATCCTCCCCCATTTTCGGGCGGTCACGATCTTACCAGTCCTGGCCGTGGAATTCGGAACTTGGAGGCGGGCCATGGTTGGCGGATCTTCCTTCGGGCGGTGAAAACAACGATGGTCCGGCTCCACCAAAATTGGTATAAAGTAGAAAACTAACTACACATTTGAACGGGGAGGGGGACCCCAAAAGATACGTGACAAATTATCATTAATACACTCCAGGTGCATCAGTTTTGATGTACCTGTCACGTGCCTGCACTGCCTTAGAGTGTTGTACATAAAGGAGGCTACACCTAAATACAGGGCAGTGCGTACAATTTAACAAATTTTTCAGTGTCAGTGGCAAAGAAATTCAAGGTGAGCCATTGACAGTAGTTTGCTTAAACCGAAACGAAGAGTTTTGCGGAGAAGTATAGGGAATTCCAGATCAGACGACGGGTTGGAAGAAATGAGAGAGTTAAGGTAGCACAGTTGGGTATGAAGGGGAAGTAACTGCACAAAGTAGATCTGCTCTGGAATTTTTATATACTTCATCGCAAAACACCCCCGTTTCAGGCCCAAGGGTACTGACCAATAGAATATAAGTTATAAATTTAAAATGTAAATAAATTTTAGAATTAAGTGACCAAATATAATTGTCAAGTTTTAGTATCAGTGAGCATGGGAACGTTTTAAAAGATGTGTAATAAAGTAAGAACTTGTTATCAATGCAAGAAGTGGGGATAATTTTGGGGGGGTAGATTGGTGCTCAAAGAAGTGACATAACAGTGTAGTGTGGAACTGCAATGGTAGGAGGTTGTAAATTTTGTATTTAATATTTTATGTTAATGAAGGTCAAGCTTACATATAAAGGAGGTTAAAACACCATCCAAACTAATAATGTCATTTAAGTATAAATTACTAATTTTAGTGTTACAAAAAGTATTTTACTTGTGATTCCCCAACTTTTCGGGCGGTCACGGCCTCACCGAACCCTGACCGTGGAATTGGGTTAGCTTTAACAGCTATGGTTGGGGCTCATTGCGTCATGTTCTGCCTTAACTGACCATAGCTGTTATCGTTAAGGTGAATTTTGAAATTGATGGGGGGTGAAATTTAGGGGAATCACCAAACTAGGGAACAGCGGCTACCACTCTGTCCGCATGGGGGCAGCAAAGCCAGGTGGAAGACCCGTTTAAGGTCGTTTAATTATAAACAAGAATATGCTGATATTCATAACGTTAAAATGTAACTGCCGAAGCAAAGACACGGAGAGGTCAAACTACTCCAAAATATGCCGTCTTTGTGGAAGCGAAAAGGCGCCACAGTCTTACATAACTTGCAATAGAGTGTGTGGATGGGAGGTGGCTCAGATGAGTCACGAATTTAAATTTATAACATAAAAATTGCTAACTCAAATTTTGATCCAATAAAAATGCTTGTGTTCTGTTTAAATAACTAGATGCTCATACATTCACTATAAGGTGTTCATTCCATAATTTTAAATGTATTATTTTATTGTTGTAGGGTAGATATAAGAGTTGATAAAAAGTATATGTTTTATATAATGTGTGTATTTTGAAACTAAGTAAATGATTACAACGACTGGCAGGTGGTTAACATAAATTACTAGAGTCAGAAAAAGGGGAAACAAGGAGGTTAGAAGTAAGTATTGATAAACACATATATTTCATGTAATTTGTTCAATTTTGAGATGTGTTTTCATTGTGTTAGGGATATCAGCTGATCAGCAATAAAATGTCACTGGTATATTGGTTGTAAATGTTCCAAGTAATTATTATTTAATGTAATGTTTCAATGTATTACAGATGCTATTTTAAATAATGAGAAAAGTAATTTAATTATGGTAATTGTGGTAAGATTTTAAAGGAATTGTCAGAAATAATAAAAGATAGTTTTGGGTGATGAATATTTTGTAGGACATATAGATCTGTCCAAGTTGAAGTCAAAGTTAAAGAAATAGTGGAGATGAAAATAATGTAATGTTGTTTTGAGTTAATGTATATTATAAAGTTTTGAGAAGTATTGATGTTGACACAGTAGTCATGGGAAATATATGTAGAGTTTTGAACGATATATTGATGTTTATAATTAATGATGTTATTTTGTTGTAGTTGAAGTAAGGTAATGAGATTGAGATTTTGGGGATGGCAATTTTGTAGTAGGGGGTAGTGTAATGTAGGAGTCCGCAACAAGGTTTGGGACGGGATGGGACCGATTTAGGGGGAAGGGGTCGCCTTAGGTAGAATCCAGGGACCAAATAAGGGAAATGAGTTTTTTTTTGGGGGGGGGGGGAACACGTATCCCAAGTACAAAGGGTTAGAGAGTATTTTTTTTTATATATCGAGAGAAGGTGGCGATTTGAGTTTATTAGTAAGTTGGGGTTAGAGAGTGTTTTGATAGATGTTTTAATAGAGATGGGGGTCATGTGAGTTACAGTTGTTAGGCCGGCCGCGCACTGGTAACTTTTTTGTCACGCAACTGTTTTGTCACAGTCACCCTCCTGTCACTTCGGCTTGTAGAGTCCGCACACGATGAGCGACTGTCACCTGTCACTCACTGTTTCTTCGTAGCTTCCTAGCAGTTTTAGTTTCAACAGTGAAAGAGTCGATGCATTGATATGGATTTCCGGGAGACAGCCGTCCTATGTGCACTGGTGATACGGCATAGGAAAAATCAGAAAAAAAGCGGTACTGGGTTCATCCAATGTGGAGTGAAAGATTGCTGAAAGGAAAATTTAAATTGATGTTTGAAGATTTGCGATCCTATCCGGAAAAATTTTTCGGATATTTCCGCATGAGTGTGGAGGCTTTCGACGAATTGGTACAAATTTTGAGACGTGCTATTACCCACCAAGATACAAATATGCGATTGTCGATTCCACCGGAAGAGAGGCTCGCTGTGACAATAAGGCAAGTTATAATAAAACAAATTAGATATTATGTAGCTAGCTACTAATTTAATAGTAAGATGTTAATTATAAAACTATAATTAATTATAATTGCACAGATTTAAAGTTTACATTTTCAGTTTTCAGAATAATAGTAGAATAATAGTAGAATAATAGTTTTTCACTAGAACAAGATTTGTAGTACAATAATAATGGAAGAAAAACAAAATTAAAAAAATTCCATGTTTTTTCTCATATTCATTAAAAGAATTGAAAAATACAAACGAGTTGAAAAACACACAAAAATTAAAAAAAACGTTCTTCTTTTCTTTCTTTTATTTAAATTCATCAGGCGTTTTTTTGAGCATATACATCGTATAGATTGTCTGATTCATCAGAACTGACAGAAAAATTTCCAACGTATGAGTGTACACTATTGGAATCTTGAGGTGATGTTAGGGTGGTGTACGAAGAGCATTGTGGACTTGGCGTGAGTGCCAGAGAAACAGATGGTGGATTTGTAATCCGTGCTGAAGTAGATTCAGTGACTGATAGAGTATCAACTTCAAGGGATGCTGATCGGGGAAAAGTATCGGAAGCGAAAGAATTTCCAGCTGTTCTATTAAACTGAACTGCAGACGGCCCAGGTTGGTGATATTGTTGGTATGAAGCGAAAGAATTACCAGTTGGTATATTAAACTGCATTGCAGACAGCCAAGGTTGGTGATATTGTTGGTGTGAAGCGAAAATTTGTCTTGTCGGTTGGGACTTGTTTATATTTTTGAAGATGTGTAGAATCTGGATTTGTACATCCAACTTCTGATATTGAGGTAGTGCTTTCAACATAGGGACAAGGGATAGCACAAAATGTGTGTCTTGATCATTAGTTTCTATAGCGGGCTCCTTTTTTTCTCGAAGAATTTCTAAAAGGCTTTCTTCGTAACTCTTTTTCTTGTTCATACTACGTGCCCTGTTCGTGGCTCGATCTGTTGGTAGATCAGGCGTTTCTGACACCTCTACTTCTTCTCCTGCTATGTCTTCCTTATCGCTTCCAATTGTTGTAGCATTTCCACATGTTTCGCGAACTTCCATGGATGGCAGAAGAAACAGAAGTTGATCATAATACAAATATTTCCAGCGCTTTGTGGCAGCTTGTCCTGATTTAGTAGATTTTTGCTCTCGTAGTTCTCTAGAGAAACAAGCCCTAATATTTTTCCATCTTCTTTGTAACAACTTTCCTGTAACAGAATAATGTAGGCCTATGAAATTTCAGATGAACATGTATGTTATTTAGAATCAATTTTATGTAAATACTGAATTCGTTTCAGAGATTTAGATGATGAATAAAACTATTCATTATGTTTTATTATTATTATTATTATTGGTACTACTCTACGTTTCCGATATTACGATTCAGTTCAGCATATGCGATAGTATCAGTATGACCTGTGTATATCGCATATACAGTACGTTTAATATAATAAATTAAAACATAACGTATAAAACGAAATATAATGTTTACGTAAAAATACGAAATATTTTTGTGCGCACGGTTAGGTATGGTAGTTTATGTTTTAATATGCTTACAATTATTATAATATAAACACAACCTAGGCTTAACACAGAAACAATAACATGTTAATTTAGTATATCAGTAACCAGTTATTAAATGTATTTGTAAAAGCCTCAGTCTACAACGTAACATGCTCAGAGCGATAATGGAAAAGTACCAATTATTATTATTATACCCTATTATAATTATTATTATTATTTTATATTGATTTTGTTTTAGGTATCTTGCTACAGGAGCAAGTTTCAACGCTCTGTCCTACGAGTATTTGATCGGTCCGACCACGCTTCGAGAGATAGTGAAATCTACATGCATTCAAGTGTGGAATGTTTTACAGCCTATGTTCATGCCTGAAAAAAGTGAAGACGACTGGATTAAAATTGCTGACCAATTTTATACACGTGCACACTTCCCGAACATTATAGGTGCTTTGGATGGTAAGCATATACGAACCATTCAGCCTCGCAATAGTGGTTCAGAGTGTTTTAATTACAAAAAGTACTTCTCGGTAGTCTTAATGGCATGGGTTGATGCCGATTATCAATTCGTGTACATTGACGTTGGCGCGAATGGTGCAGCAAGTGACTCCACTATCTTCAGTAATTCGAATATGGGTAGAAGGCTACAACAGAACCTACTAAACATACCAGACGACCGTACTATACCAAATGAACCAGATGGCAAAAAAGTGCCTTTTTGTTTAGTCGCTGAAGAAGCATTTGGTTTGTCAAGGTATATACTACGTCCATTTGCTAGAAAATCTCTGACGCCTTTAAAGAAAATTTATAATTACAGACACTCAACGGCTCGTCGTTTGGTTGAATGCACTTTCGGCATATTAGCCAACAAGTGGGGCATTTTCCATAGACCCATCGATGTCAAGCTTGAGTTTTGTGATAAGATTGTCATCGCCTGTTGTGTGCTACACATTTCGTACAGAGGAAAAATGGAATTAATTTTACGGAAGCAGCATAACTCATATTATGAGTCCGCTAGAGAGTGTTTCAACTAGGCCAAATGTACGGAATTATTTTGCAACATACTTCACTTCCCTCCAAGGATCTGTTCCATGGCAGTACGTTAAAAGTTTGATTTCATCCTATTTCGCAATGTAACATGCATATTTGTAATTTCAGTTCTATTAAAGTTATATTCAATTAATGTTACTGTGTGTTCACTGCTAGTTTGCCCTATCTGTCATTTCAGACAAGTGGTGGAGGCAAAGTCTTATTGGTTGTTGTAATTACGGGTGTTGCGAGATGCAGTGCCGACAGATTATATACAAACTTGGTACCTAATCTATTCTCTGAAACTTGATAGTACTATACTGTACATGAATGGTGCGCAAGCACACAATGAATTACTTTGCTATCAAGTCTAGTGAAAGTAACCAATGGGATTTGTCTCAACCACGTGTTTGAGTTTACATGTTACGCAAAGTAAGAATGAACAAATTATATATAAGTTCAATTCAGTTGAAGTTCAATGTTCATTATGTGCACGAGAATACGAGAATACTTAAAGACAGGAGAAAAATGATTGTGTCTATATGAGAAAATAATATATGATTACTATATAATTAATAAATGATATATGATAATAATACATACATACCTGCTTCTGTTTTCTGTTCTGGTGAGAGGTTCCCCCAACTGTTAATGAATACTTTCACGCACACTTCTTCCCATAATCTGGCTTTTATATTAATATCGGAATACTCTTTTAGAGATTTATTGTAGAGCGCTGGTCTCATTTCTATTTCCTGTATTAAAATTTCGTTGTTTATATCTTCATCTCTAGGTGTTGTGGCCGCCATTTTCCGAAAACACGGTTTGCCGTTCACCACTATGTGTCACAAAGCACTGCCGGGGAGGCAACACTGACCACCCCGGTGACAAAAAGTTACCAGTGCGCGCGCACTCATTGCAAACCCAAGACGCGGTGACAGTTTCGTCACCCACAAGTCACCGGCCGGCGGAACCAAAAAGTCACGTTGCTGTCACGTCGCTTCGTGCGCGCAGCTACATAAGAACATTCAGATTTGATGATGGTGACAAAACAGTTACGTGACAGAAAGTCACCAGTGCGCGGTCGCCCTTAGAGGTTAGAATCAAAGGGAAAAAGTTGATATATGTATACAGAGCAAGTAGTAAATTAAATTGTGATAAGTATTTAAATCACCCACAGTAATGGAGAATGAGATTGTCAAATAAAGAAAGAGATTTGGAATAAGAATATATAAAATCTTTAATTGCAGTGACAATTTTTTGATAGAATTTGGAAATGGAAAGTTGTAAAGTTTATTTTGAATAATTTAAATGTCAATTTAATTACTATTGATAATAATATTGTGTTATTTTAAAGGTTTTAGTTTATTATATTTTGTGTGTCAAGACAGAATCTTACAGATGTTAAGTGTATTTTCAGACATAACTGGTACATAACGTATGTGGGTCAAGGTTTTTGAACTTGACCTAGTTTTGATCAGCTGATGGTAAGGTCATATAATTTCATAGTAAGGAAGTTAATTTCATAGTAAGGAAGTTAATTCAACTTTTGTTTTTTGATCAATTTAAACAAATTTTAAATAATTTCTATATGCAAAGGAAACTTTTTACTAAATTAAAATTTTTCTTTGAATTTTAAAATTTTTTGGAAAATATTTTTTTGACAAAAAAAAAAAAATACCTTGATTTTTCGCCTGCCAGCTAATGAATATTTTAACTTTGATTATTTGATTGCTTGTGTATTAACCATGTTTATTATTATTGATTTATTGTATTGACTTGTATTGTTAGATTCTAAGTATTCACATGTTAGGATGTTCTTATTTGTAAGAGATGTTTAAATTGATTTATTTTAATTAACGGAAATAACAGAAAAACCTAATGAAGAGAATAATTTAAAATATATACAAAATTTATGATTTGATTTTAAATGGAAACAACCAGTGAGTGGTATTTTAACAAATTTTTAATATTTACAATTTATAATATGTAATGTGAGTGTGTGTGAGCCAGTATCTGCTAAAGGCAGCCCAGCTTGCATACAAGGGGAAACATATCGGTGGAGGATCTGGCATAATCTAAGCCAGGGATTGAGGATTTTTGGGATAGCATGATAGAAGGCGAGGTGCGCCGTGGTGCGTGTCTGTTCGATTTTTCGGTGTTGGGATCTCGCACAGAGAAGTTGTTTACCCATGCAGGGTAAGAACAAAAGGGGGGTTGTTGGCACCAGTTCCTCACCGGTCCTCTTCGGGGTTTATCAATGAGATTTCTTCTGTTCTGGACAGAAGAATTCTCATTGGGGGGGGGGTATTGTAACGTGTCAAAAATATGGGGTATTTCACTTTATTTCATTTCGGGATTTTTATAAAAAATATTGTGAAAGTTTTATTTTCCAACAAACCAGAACACGTGGCAAGTAGAACAGTGTAACAAAGCAGCGACGCAATATTCCGTTGTGAAATTAGTACCGAGGTATGCACCACCCTCTATTTCTCAGAACTGTGCGTGAATGTGACAGTGCGCACGCACGCAGTGAAACAGGTATGCGTGCGGTTGGTACGCGAAGAAAATCAAACGACGCTTTAAAAAATGGCGCAGAAACGACGTTGGGTGAGACCAACCAGCCGACCTGCAGGAAACGTAGCTAAGGACCGCCTCCTTTTTGTGAATCAAGCCAGCAGTGCCTAGAGATCGTCAACGCACACTACTGATACAACCACCATGTATCATGAATAGAGTCGGTAAACTACAGCAACTTAACTGTGAACGACGACAAAATCACACGGGCAGTGGTCATGAACTTCCTACCGCTCAACAAAGGACGCTCCCCAGTCTTACTCTGTTCGTGTCGGCCGACACCAGAGCCAAGTGTGCTTCTGCTAAATTTCATCAGTTTTATTTTATTTTTTTTATATAAAAGTGAATTAACCGCACTTAAACCAATGACAGTGGAGTGAGTAATGAACCGGAAAATGCCAAAATCGAGCTTGGGCATAATTAAATACAAAATGCGAAAGTCATAATTCAAACTACAACCGCGTGCCAACAGGGAGGGGGGTTTTATCATAAAATGTTAAGGGGAGTTTATATTTGAAATGAAGTTTTTTTAAATAATGTATGTGAGTATGTGTGTGTAATGCAGGCTGGGCAACCTTCATAGGAGTAAGTAATTTAAGTTAAGTAAGTTAAGTATGTCAACATAAGCTGTACCAATAAGAAGTATCAAATTTAAAAGTAATATGAGAAAAGTTATTGGAATCTAAATGCATTTTTTCAAATAAAAAATATTAATTCTCTTCAAGAATGAGTATAGTTAATTATTGCACTAACCTATGAAACACATGTTTGCGTCTGATGTTCGTGCGATCGGATTTCTGGACCCAAAAGAAACTTTACAGGTAGGTAAAAATCTAAATTGCATTTTATATATTTTAAACTGTACCGTAACTTCACAACTGCTACCGTCTGTTTACAATTTATTACGTTCAAATTCTGGATTCTTGTGATTACGAAAGAAATATTAATAATGATTACAATAAAGTACACTACCTTACATTATTATCCCTGAAGTGTGGTAAAGTGTGTTTCAAAAGTTCGTAATTTTCATACAGGTTATTTTACTAGTTAACAAAATTTCAGTGTTTTATGTTTTTATTAATCTTTGAAAGAAATTATATCGTCAGTTTATAGTGAGAGTTCAGATTACTGTGAGAAAAATTTAAAGAGAGTTTATTTCCGAAATTCGGGTAATTTAATAATACTTATCAAATCAGTCGACTTGAGGTGAACTGTCATTCAGTTGAAATGGAATGGGGTCTTCAACAGTCGTCAATTTTCAATTATCTTGGGGCTTAAGTACGTCTGGCATCTTTTTCATGTTAGTTGTTCAAATTTATTAATTTAGAATTGGTTTAATTGGACCTATGCATCAGTTAATTGTTCTCGTCCTTCATCAGCTTCTTATGTGTTCATCTATTTGACTTTGGATTAGTTTTTAAACGTTTTATATTAAAATTTTGGTCATTCACGGCCTGGCGTCTATTCTTGATGAGCGTCACTTATGGAATAATAGGTGTTAACGGAAAATTTGTAACTAACGTTCCGTTGTCATGGTTACTGATTGCTCTTGATTGGCTTAGCTTGACTTAAGACCATTGTTATCATATTTGAATTTTTATTCAAAACTATTATTCTTCCGTCTTCCTTTCTTTGTATTAAATATTATCACTACTGTTCGTATTTTCTTTCAAAGATCATTTTGACATCCCATAAGGTTGGGTTTTCTTATGTATTATTGTTTGGACAATTATGTTGATATTTGTTAATTACATTTCTTTCTTATTTTAAGTTCTTAATCTAACATTTATCTTTTAATATGATTCACAAATTATCCTTGACTAGTTATTTGCCTTGGATATTCTAATTTCCTTGTTAATTTTTTACAATTTGTAGTTATTTGTTTTTTACCATTAGGCATTTCATAGGCCTAAGTAATAATTGGCTATATTTATTTATTTTATACTAATTACCTTTTAATTTACCCTCATACATGTTTTGTTTTGGTATTATAAATGATTTGTCTACTTGTTGATTTGTTTTGGATCTGTTTTTACAATAATTGTATGTTCCCATTAGTTTCTACATTATAGTTTGTTAATTATTTCCCAACTGCCCTTCCAGTGTTATTAGATTTGTATTAATTTATCTTTTTATTTATTTATTTTGCCATTGTTTATAATTTGGCTATTACTTACTATTCTCTATTACATAAAATATAACATCTAGGCCTATGGTCTGTATAATTCTTTCAGCCATATCCTATTCATAGATTAAATCAAACAATTTTTAACAGTTATTAGGTAACGTTTGCTTACAATTCGTTTCATTCTTAATTATTTTTTGGGTGATACACATCATCACACCATTTAAATTTACTTAATTGACTATCCCTTAGAACATGGGGTGTTTATTGATTTTGCTCTTATTTTCTTTGCTATATTTTTTTCTTATATGAGTACTTTACTCTCTAGCCATGGTAACACTTAACTTTTGACCTTCCATGGGATTCCTCCCCTGAATACTATTGTATCCTTAATTTACAATTAATCTTAATGCTATCAATAACAAGATTCTTATTTACTAATATTGTTCACCATTAATCATTTAGTGTTCATCACAGATTATTAAGTGTTCACACCTATCAATAGGGTTTCTCATTATTTTGGGGTTTTACACTGTCACTTTTGCACTTCTTAAATTTTATTTTAAGTGTTATTAGTGGGTAATTACATTCTCTTTGTCACTTATTTATGTTTACTTTCTCACTATCTCTCTCTTTACAAAGGTTATTTATACTATTAATAAGTTCATGTCATTATAGAGTTCTTTATTACATTTAAACTCTATTTCTTTGGTTAGTGTACTTTTAGTTTTCTTTTCATTACTTTATTGGGTTTTCTCAATTATCATTTACATTGATCATTTAGTCGATACTAATAATTATCTTTTACATTTGTTATTTATTGGTTTCTTTTTTGTTATTATATTTGAGTGTAACATTTCTCCTTTTTCTATTCTATATTAATTGTTTATGTCTTTTCATTTGATTTTATTTTATTTCCTTTATACTTGTATTGTTTCATTTTCATTTTCCTCCTTCTTCGATTTCATTTTATTTCCTTTTAATTTCATTTTATTTTGGTTTTCCCCTTCTCATTTGGTTTCATTTTATTTGGTTGTATTGAGTCAATCACTTGGGTTAGGTCACGTAGTCATTTGTCGCGTCATTGTCATTTTATTTTCATTAGTTTAAACATTTTATATAGTTGATTCATCGTTTTTATACCTGGTATTGAGGTGGCTGATTTGTGTTGTAACAATATATATATATATTGTAACCAATATATATATATATATATATATATTATAAGTAAACGAATAACGTGTGTGTTTCGTGGTTAAATCTGCCACACGTTGGATGCGTTAATTTATAACCAAACTCTTATTAGGGGTTGTTCTTATTTAAATGTTATTGCCCCGCGTTGTATGCGTTAATTTATAAGAAAACGCGATTCGGGGTTATCTTAAATATTTATAAAATTATTATTGTTTATCCGTTTATAGTAATTATATTAAAATAATGTTTAAATTCCGTTTAAAACCACACGGACGGTCTAACCTATTTGTAATAAAATGAAAACGTGTGTGTTTACAATTAACTTGAAGTAAAATAAAAGAGTAGTTGTTGTTTAAATTTAAATTCGTGGTTAAAATATTAAAAGTCTCATTAAAACAAAATTCCTCTATGGGTGAAGTGTTCTTTTGAGATAACTCAATGTTGAGAATGGTTAATTCTACTTGAAGGTGACTAATGTAGTAAAGTATCTTACCATACAACATTCAAATTACTCACAGTGTTTACAATGGTTTAAATACACTTGTTTCTTTTTAAAAGAATCCCCTTGTATTAAACAAAAAATAATGAAGTTGATTATATTTAAATGTTAGATTAACTTAAATTAAAACATGAAGTATGGCAGTTGATTGCTTGATAGTAGATCTCGTCTGGTTGAAACTGGTAGTAGAAACTTCTTCTGATTACAGGTAGTCTGAGTAAGTCAAGTCCCGTAAAGTCTGGACAATATTATAAACAAACATATACTTTTACGTACCTGATTGCGTTTACTTGAAGTTCACTAAACTGTCAACTCAGCTTACATTCATCAACTCCCTTTGGTTGCAAGGTTATGTCACCTTGTTTATTAAATTAGTGGGCGCCACACGGATTTATTCAGGGAAAATCCCGTGTAAAACCCATACATAAAAATTACTAGATGAAAAGAAAATTTAAAATAGTTGAGTACCACTTTTTGGCAATTCTATTCCAATATGTCAAACACAACAGAAGGTTGTTTAAGTTTATTAAATGAAACTATTTAATTATTCAAAAAAATAAATCAAATGAGGTGATGCTGTTAATAATGGGTTTATTTGCACCCTTATAGTGAATTAAAAAAGATACACATAATGTAAACATACAAAGTTGTACAATAAAAGTTAGTTATTATATGCCTCATACGGCTTGCTCAGAACATGAATTATAAATCTGGTTAAGTCCAGATATTATTTATTTTAATATAAAATTATTACAATTATTAATATTATTATTACTATTATTGTTATTATTATTATCTCAGTTGTGAATTCTTTGAGACACGAAAGAAAACAATTATGCCTACACAGTATCCAATGATACAATTGATCAACAAAGTTTTAGGTTACTTTTACCAAGTAATTGAAAAAAACGATCTATTGAAAGATCGTGCGTTTCATCAACGCTTGCTTTTTTAATGACAATCTTTATCAATTGAGAGCCCTTACAACTAACATATAGCTTACTTACTAATAACAAAATTTGAATAATAAATCGAAACGTGGTGCAATCTTAAATACTGTTTTTGTGTTTTGCGTCAGTACAGGTTATGGTAGCAAAAATACAAGTTATTGCACTCAGATCAAGATTAATAATAATTGCACTTTTACCTTCAGAGTTTTAATTATTTAATTGAAACCTTTTATCACTTAAGTAATCGGATTATAGTGATTACTTTGTTTCGGCACTAATTCGCACAAGAACAGAATAATGCGATCCTCTTCTGATTAAAATGGATCGTGAATAATGACAATAAATTATTTTCTGTTCGTCATTCCCGCACAAATTAAAATAAACTGCACTTAAACACTGTCATTGGTTGATGATGAACTTGAAGTAAAAATTTCTTGTCGTTAACTATTGGTTCCGGAGTACAAGGTAACTGACGCTATGTGTTATAAAGAAAAACGTAGCGGAGACGAGCGTACGTCTGTTCTGCTTGCTAGTTAGTGAAGGTCTTTTTTCCAAAATTCGCTGGTTTGTCTTTATATACCCTTCTCTTGGATCGGGCTTAGGTAAAATTATTATTTAATAACTAATTTTCTTATTGGTCCAGACAGGTGAGACGAGGATGACGTATCACTTTTTGGCGGTTGATAACGGTTTTTCTAACTGTCAAATGTTGAGATGATTGACAGGTCGCTTCTGTTGTCATTGTTATTATTATTCGTATTCAGATTCCTGATGTACATTTAGAAAATGATGCTAACAGTTGTAATACGCTTAATACCGTCACGATTGAGTTGATATTATTATCAAATTAAAGATTGTTTTGTTTCCTTTAAATTGATATCACTCAATCTCGAATTACTTTCACTTTAACCGACATTGTTAGAAAATCAATGTTCGGGTACACTATTCTTACTGTCGTCTGCTCTTTATGAGTCGCCGATTTTACACTTTTGGTTAACCTTGCTCGTATCCACATAACATTTTATTAATCAAATGTTTATGTGCGGACACCATTAATACTGTACTGACGTTTTTTTCACTGAACTTTACTTGTACACCTTAATTCTATACATAGTAATAAATGATCCTACTGACTATGACATTTCGTTCACCGTTAGTTTGTTTTAAGCTACTATTTACAATTAAAATTATGGCTAAATCTATCGTTTTAATAACATTTTTCGTTATGTCAATGCACAACCATAGTCCTTGTGCATTTTAGTTTGCACTGGTGATAATTATTGATAGTCATTTTATTGACTAATGTTTGGTCTAAGTTTGTTAAGTGTATCGCCTACACTGAAATTTGGCCTTAATAATGCCTATTGGTTCTCAATTCGGTAAATTATGGAGACATCTTATTTGTATAAGATTCTCTTATATAAATAGCCCTCTTTTCTGACAGGTATATTTGATGCAGAAATACATCTTAGTTCCTACAATATAGCCATTGTTAACATCGGTTTTGGCATTCATTATCTACTGTTCATTGTCACATTTATTATCAGAAAAATGCTGATTTTGCTTTCACAGTATTTAATTGCTCATTCGTTTGTTTTTTGTTTATAAATGACATTCGGTTTACATTAACCATTTACTGAATTGACAGTTGAATTTACATTTATTCTGTCCATTAGTTCGTTTTAGTCTCAGTCTAGTTGTAGTGTCAAACAGCTATTGGGTTACTGTTTCCCATGGCACTTCTGCTTTATTCTTCTCTCTTGGTTTCTTCTTTCTTGTTTATTTTGACTATTCTATACCTATTTACATGGTTATTCTGTTTTTATGAAATCTGATAACATACACTTAGGTTAGGTGACATCTTGTGATGTTACAATATATATATTGTAACGTAACAAAGTTAAGGTCCCATACGTTACACAAAAACTTCATCACTATCAAAATAAAACAATACCCAATGTGTGCAATAATTAAGGTCAGGAAGGTAAACCTTCGTATAATAAACAGATTAATAATACCTAGTAAAGGTTACTAGGTAATAAAATAATAAAAATGTCTATAAATATAAAATATGGAGTGATCAGTGGAAGGTGTAAACAATAAACATAGTGTCCAATGATGTGAAATTACCATAGACAGTTTGAACTGAGAGGAGACTAATTAATTGTTATTTAAAATGTTATGCTGATGTGCATGTTATTATATTTTGTCATGTTATTTTGTTTGCATGATATTTATTCTGTATTTTGTATGTAGCAGGTGTGAAGCAATTGCTTTAAGGACGTATCAAGTAATTGATACTAATTTCATTCATGTTAAACTTTATAAGAATAACTATTTGTGTACTTACTTTGAGTAATTAATGGAGATATCATTAGATAATATTTGTAAACTTGGCCAGGAAGGCAATGATTATTGATAAGATGCCAAAGGGTCATTGTAATTATATTATAAAAGGATGAAGGGTTCAATACTAAAATAAATAATAATAAATGAAATCAGGATGAAATAAAATTAGAATAATTGGCCATAAGCCAGTGACTCATTGTACAGTAGGTCAGGTCAGAAAAGTTAAAATATAAAAACTATAACACATGTAATAAAACAAATAGGCCTAAAGCTAGTATTTTGTAAAGGGAAAATAATACCTTTTAAACTAAGTCGATCAAGAAGAAAATGTAGTAAAATGTATGTAGTTTAATAATGCACATTATGTGAAAGTTTTAGATGATGTAATGTAATTTTAATAAGGGAGTATTTTATTAAATAAGTGCAAGAATATTTTCTAATTACGGCTCTAGGATAAAAAATATTATCCAATAACAGAAGAAGAAATGGTTGTCATGGACGACTGAATGCAAGATATCTTGTTGATTTCAACACTTAATTGTTATATGTGAATGAGTTGAGTTCAGTTGAATACAAATTTAGAAAAAGAAACCAAAAACCTAATGAATATAAATCAATATAAATCAAATTTCATACGTAGTAATCCATTAAAAAGGACAGTGGATTGACTTCTGAGGCTATCACTCAACAAATATAATTCGTTCTACCAATAAATTTAACGAATTTCTAAAAAATAAATTAACCAACCTATTAATGGCAAATGAGCAATAATGCAGATTAACCAGAAATAAATGAAGACAACCTATAGATTGGCGATGCCAAATTAATAAAATATATAAAAAACAAACAAGGAAATTTAAAATAACGTCCAAAACCTCACTTTCCACAACCAAACGAAGTCTTAATACTACACAAATTCCACTGGGACCTGTGACCACCAGAAACGTAAAAATTAGCGAAGATCAAGAACTGAAACTTCCACTACATCCTGGGACACCAACACCAAACTTTTATTGAGAAGCTGGAGGCTGATATTTTCCAGACATTGAATCAACATTTTGTTCTCGTCTCTGCGTAGCGAAACACGGCCACATTAAGTATCTTGTCAACATACGGTAAAAAACCAGCTTATGTTTGAACTTTATATAATAAGATTTTATAACTAAATTGTAATACCTAGTAACCTTAAATTGCATTACCTGACCTTACTAATAGTCAAAAGAATTCCATGTACCCTGAGATAAAAAACAAATTAAAAAATATAATTAAATTTTAAAACATCTAAAACCCGAATTCAATGACGAATCGATTCCGTCCTGTGTAATCGATGTGTTGTATCTGTGGCATGAGGAACCATCTGTTTTGAATTAAAAAAATATACAAAATAAAGAATCCTTCTTGAATTTGACAATTTCTTGTTATTTGTAGAGTAATTAGTGCATTTCGAATAAGTTGTAAGTTACAGAGAAAGGAACGTGAGAAATACAGCAAGCGGAACAACTTAACCTATAATAACAGGCCGATCGTAAACAACAGCGCTCGTCTGCAGACAGCTGGTGAATACGGGAGAATAGAAAACTAATTCGCGTTATCTGCTCTCCTCTCTTCGCTATCTCGATAGTGTATGCAGGCTAGGCTTGAAGAAATATATTCAATTACCCAATATATTAACTGGAGTAGTGTTATTCTTTTGTAAAGCACTTAAGAACTACCTAATATAGAGATATTATCCCTAGTTGAATAATATCACCCATATAAAAAATATTTTTCTTTATAAATAGATTAACGTTGATACGCGGGAGACCTCTATTTAATTGGTGGTAACAAATTGACGAACCCAACAGTGGGGCTTATGGTATAATTTTATACGGTATAAGGTATATTATAAATACGGAAGATCGTCGTTTCATTACAAATTGGCGCCCAACGTGGGGCTTAATTAGGCGAGAGTTTTGAAGAGTATAAGGAGTCTCATATTCATTACAAATTGGCGCTCAACTAGTGGGCTTTAGTTAAGTAAAAAATCGACTATATCGCTATTACTTAACTTGAGCAGGCGACTATTAGAGGCACAGGAATGCATACGAGAGGTGTTTCTAAATGGATAGCGAAGGACCAAGAAACGGAAGAAGACAGACGGGAAGAAGAAACAGAGGTAGTTACAGACACCAAAATGGAACAACAGATGGGTGATAAAGGAGAAGCTAGAGGAGGAGTAAATTGGGAAAAATTAATGGAATTAATGAGTAGTATGAAGAAGGATAATAAGGAATTCATGAGTAGCATGAAGGAACAAAATAAACAAACTTATAAGAAAATAGACAGTATTTTAGAAAATAACAAACGAATGTTAGAAAAGCTAGAAAATAAAATAGACAGTATTAAAGAAGATAATAGACAAACTAATGAAAAAATACTTTATTAACGAAAACTTAAAGAAACAAAACGAAATTTTGAGTGAGAACTTAATCAAACTAATGAACGAGAAGTTTGAAAAGAATAAAGAGGAAACTAATGAGAATAAAAAAGACAAGAGTGTACTGTTATCTGAAAAGAAACCTAGCAGAAATCAAGAAAATATTGAGCACACAAAAAGGAGACAAACACATCAAAAGAAATTAATAAATACACGGGAAGGATTGGAGATGATTAAGGGGGGATTAGTTAAGATGCATAATATGCCAATTACGGAACCAAGAGAAGTAAGGCAAATAAGAAACTCTAAACGAACCACAATTGAATTCCCAGATAGATTAGAAGGACCGAAAAAGCCAAAACTAACCGAGGAGCATGGAGGACTTATGGAGATTATGTATGAACCATTCGAACGATTAAACAATACGGAAGAATCAGTTCGAAAAACGATGGTAGACTTTAGCATAAATGAAAATTTTATAGCAACAAAATGGAAGAACCAGATGATAGTGAGATACGTCACAAGGACAGAAATAATTCTACACACTAGAGAGACCCGAACAACCCATACAGAGGAAATAATGGACCACAGATAAACCAAGTGCAAACCAACTATTAGATAAAAGGGACGGATTTTATGGATAATGAATAAAGCAAATCAAAGGAAAATAATGAGAATCTAATTAAAATATATTAAACTAACTATTAAATGAAATAAACTAATTACACGATACTTCAGAGAAATTATTTGGAATCAATTAAAAAACCACAAAATTCTAAAAAATAAGTAAGAACATCTTACTATATAATTCAGAAGAAATTATTTTAAACTAATAATCATTAAAGAAGATACCATGAATGACAATAATAATTAGCTAAATAACCATATTAATCAGGATAATTACAATGATAAGAACAATTAAGACTTGTTGCTATTTAAGAAGATTTAGAAATGGGTTGGATAAAGGAAGAATATGCCAATACAATTCATGATAAGGAGGAGATTCAGTGTTTAATTGCAGAAGTAAATGGGAGTGAATCAAAAATAATAAAATACGTATGATAAAGAATAATTAATTGACAGCACAGAACTAAGGAGAATTTAAAATAAATATTGAACAGCTTTAACTACTATACTGGTGAATAATATGATAAATGGAACTACAGAACAACGAGATAAAGAAGTTAAGAAAAGTATTAAGATACCTCAGAAATAATAGTAATCATCCCTTGAATATAAGTTTGTAGCGAAGGAGCTACCTTATAGGTAATAATTATATGTATTGTGTTGTGATAGTGCAACTTTTATTTTTTTCTGGACAGAGATGAAGTTCCTCTGATCTCAGACGATATAGTTAGGGAAACGGCAGAGTAATGGAAGCCAATAGTGCCCCTCTGATTCCGTACCAGCTATGATATTAGGGAAAAATGTTAGGGAAATATAGTATTTTAGGGATTATACACCAAGCGAGGTAATTAAATATAAATATGATATTAAGAAATGATGGCGTAATAAGCTAGAAGAAGTTATGAGTTCCAGAGAAAATGACAGGTCTACAACTGAGTACGGTACCAGTAGAGAATTAACGACAAGATATACAAGGAGTATCAACACAGTTTTCCGGTGCAATTAAAAGTTTAAGGAATAGAAATAGAAAATAAACCCCAAAGAACCCATTGAATTGCATACTAAAGCAGAAACGATAAAAAACTGAAACCGTTATAAATTGATACCAATTTTATCAAACAAGCATTTCCAGACATGAAACTATAAGTTTATTTCAACCAAATGATATTCAGCTAAAATAAACTTCTTTTGGAGGGAGAGTATTATGTAACGTAACAAAGTTAAGGTCCCATACGTTACACAAAAACTTCATCACTATCAAAATAAAACAATACCCAATGTGTGCAATAATTAAGGTCAGGAAGGTAAACCTTCGTATAATAAACAGATTAATAATACCTAGTAAGGTTACTAGGTAATAAAATAATAAAAATGTCTATAAATATAAAATATGGAGTGATCAGTGGAAGGTGTAAACAATAAACATAGTGTCCAATGATGTGAAATTACCATAGACAGTTTGAACTGAGAGGAGACTAATTAATTGTTATTTAAAATGTTATGATGATGTGCATATTATTATATTTTGTCATGTTATTTTGTTTGCATGATATTTATTCTGTATTTTGTATTTAGCAGGTGTGAAGCAATTGCTTTAAGGAAGTATCAAGTAATTGATACTCATTTCATTCATGTTAAACTTTATAAGAATAACTATTTGTGTACTTACTTTGAGTAATTAATGGAGATATCGTTAGATAATATTTGTAAACTTGGCCAAGAGGGCAATGATTATTGATTAGATGCCAAAGGGTCATTGTAATTATATTATAAAAAGATGAAGGGTTCAATACTAAAATAAATAATAATAAATGAAATCAGGATGAAATAAAATTAGAATAATTGGCCATAAGCCAGTGACTCATTGTACAGTAGGTCAGGTCAGAAAAGTTAAAATATAAAAACTATAACACATGTAATAAAACAAATAGGCCTAAAGCTAGTATTTTGTAAAGGGAAAATAATACCTTTTAAACTAAGTCGATCAAGAAGAAAATGTAGTAAAATGTATGTAGTTTAATAATGCACATTATGTGAAAGTTTTAGATGATGTAATGTAATTTTAATAAGGGAGTATTTTATTAAATAAGTGCAAGAATATTTTCTAATTACGGCTCTAGGATAAAAAATATTATCCAATAACAGAAGAAGAAATGGTTGTCATGGACGACTGAATGCAAGATATCTTGTTGATTTCAACACTTAATTGTTATATGTGAATGAGTTGAGTTCAGTTGAATACAAATTTAGAAAAAGAAACCAAAAACCTAATGAATATAAATCAATATAAATCAAATTTCATAAGTAGTAATCCATTAAAAAGGACAGTGGATTGACTTCTGAGGCTATCACTCAACAAATATAATTCGTTCTACCAATAAATTTAACGAATTTCTAAAAAATAAATTAACCAACCTATTAATGGCAAATGAGCAATAATGAAGATTAACCAGAAATAAATGAAGACAACCTATAGATTGGCGATACCAAATTAATAAAATATATAAAAAACAAACAAGGAAATTTAAAATAAAGTCCAAAACCTCACTTTCCACAACCAAACGAAGTCTTAATACTACACAAATTCCATTGGGACCTGTGACCACCAGAAACGTAAAAATTAGCGAAGATAAGAACTGAAACTTCCACTACATCCTGGGACACCAACACCAAACTTTTATTGAGAAGCTGGAGGCTGATATTTTCCAGACATCGAATCAACATTTTGTTCTCGTCTCTGCATAGCGAAACACGGCCACATTAAGTATCTTGTCAACGTACGGTAAAAAACCAGCTTATGTTTGAACTTCATATAATAAGATTTTATAACTAAATTGTAATACCTAGTAACCTTAAATTGCATTACCTGACCTTACTAATAGTCAAAAGAATTCCATGTACCCTGAGATAAAAAACAAATTAAAAAATATAATTAAATTTTAAAACATCTAAAACCCGAATTCAATGACGAATCGATTCCGTCCTGTGTAATCGATGTGTTGTATCTGTGGCATGAGGAACCATCTGTTTTGAATTAAAAAAATATACAAAATAAAGAATCCTTCTTGAATTTGACAATTTCTTGTTATTTGTAGAGTAATTAGTGCATTTCGAATAAGTTGTAAGTTACAGAGAAAGGAACGTGAGAAATACAGCAAGCGGAACAACTTAACCTATAATAACAGGCCGATCGTAAACAACAGCGCTCGTCTGCAGACAGCTGGTGAATACGGGAGAATAGAAAACTAATTCGCGTTATCTGCTCTCCTCTCTTCGCTATCTCGATAGTGTATGCAGGCTAGGCTTGAAGAAATATATTCAATTACCCAATATATTAACTGGAGTAGAGTGTTATTCTTTTGTAAAGCACTTAAGAACTACCTAATATAGAGATATTATCCCTAGTTGAATAATATCACCCATATAAAAAATATTTTTCTTTATAAATAGATTAACGTTGATACGCGGGAGACCTCTATTTAATTGGTGGTAACAAATTGACGAACCCAACAGTGGGGCTTATGGTATAATTTTATACGGTATAAGGTATATTATAAATACGGAAGATCGTCGTTTCATTACAAATTGGTGCCCAACGTGGGGCTTAATTAGGCGAGAGTTTCGAAGAGTATAAGGAGTCTCATATTCATTACAATATATATATATATACAGGGTCCACCAGTGAAGCGGGAAAATTAAAAGTACACATTTTTTTCATGAAACATTTATTATCATCATTTTTTTTACAGATTTGAGTTGAGTAAAGTATGCCATTATTTTACTTTTTAAAAATAACGCCGTTCAAGTGAGAGCCATTTCTGTGTAAACATTCTTCTAATCTTGACCGAAAATTTTCCATCACTCAACGAAGCAGGTCAGGTTGAATCCATGCAATTTCTTGTCTGACATTCGTTTTTAATTCCGGTATGGTGTGCGGTTTATCAATGTACATCCTGCTCTTCAGAAATCCCAAAAGAAAAGTCGCATGCCATCAAATCTGGGGACGTTGCAGGCCACGAGATGTCGCCATATCTGGATATGAGTCCGTCCGGGAAGAGTTCTCTTAAAGCAGCCATGGACACACGAGCAGTATAACTTGTGGCCCCATCCTGCTGGAAAAAATTAATTTCCGGAAACCTAGGGAGCTGTTGCATCAAAAATGTTCTGACCATGTGTGTGTAGCAGTCTGCATTGACAGTTGTGGTGTTTCCTCTATCGTCTTGGAAAAAATATGGCCCAATAATGCCAGATCATGAAACTGCACACCACACCGTAACTTTTGGACTATGTAATGGCTTTTCATGCAATTCTCCTGGGTTTTCATCATTCCAATATCGACTATTTTGTTTGTTTACATATCCACTCAAATGAAAATGTGCTTCATCTGACATAAACATGCAGTGAATAAAGTTTTCATCATCATTTACACATCGCAATATTTCTTCGCTGAAAATCCTGCGAGCCAGCATATCGCCATCTTTCAACTCCTGGATTACTTGAATTTTGTAAGGATGAAAAGATAAGTCTTTATGGAAAATTCGTCATAACGATGTCACTAATGTTTAGTGCGGATGCATGTTTCATTGCAGAACGTTGTGGACTACGCGTCAATGCTACTCGAACTCTTTCAATGTTTTCCTCTGTTCTTACAGACCTTGTTGCTCCTCTATGCTTTAAGTTTAATGTGGAACCAGTTTCTTCAAACTTTTTCACCCATGACATAATTGCATGAGCGGATGGCACTCTTCCATGTCGTGGAATATTGAAATGATTACGAAACAATCGTTGTACAGAAGTCACACAGTCACCATTCTTATAAAACGATTTTACGCAGAAAGCATGCTGTGCACCGGACCACTGCACCATGTTTAACAAATGGCATTAAATGTAAAACAACAATCGAAAACCTCCACGTCCTCTCGTGAGCAGAAAATGAACTATTGGACTTTCAAAATTTCCTGCTTCACTGGCGGACCCTGTATATATATTGCAATGAAACACAGGATCCTGATAAGCAGTGCAGGCTTGTGTAATACACAGACGATAAACATTCAGGTTTATGTTGGTAGTTTGTTAGATTTGTTTTTTTTGTATGAGTTTGTATTTTAGAAAGGATAAGGAATTAGGTTTAGTCAAACTGTGAATTATTTTATGTGTTATTTATTCATGTACTATGTCTGTGGAAATGTGCGCGCGTGCGCGAGTGATAAACGTTTCCCCGGCGGTGCGTGATATAATTGTCATATCGTTGTGACACTTGAACTGAACATAAACTAATGTATTAGCTACAGTTCCTATATTTTTCCTATCTATTAAATGACGTTAAAATATGATTTCATTAAAATATGAAGTTGTAAAACGCATTTCTGCGTGAGATAAAGGTATTCAGAGATTACCATCTATGCATGCTCTTGCAACGTCTATGCACTTTACGGCATGAAAAATTGGCGAGTCATGTTCAAAGTAACCATGTGACTTCCTTCCACCAATAAAATGCTGGAAGGCAGTTGGAATTTTTCTTAGCCTGTTGCTACACAGGCAGTTCTTCTCATCTAGCTATCACGATCGGAACGTGCAATTCTTGTGCAAGATTTTCCGCTTGCAAGAATTTGTTAAGTCTCTTCGGCGGTAGTAACGAGTGCGAAGGCTCAGAACTGTTTGTGTATTACATCTACACACGGTATTGTTATTCAAACATAGCGTGTATAAATACGTGAACTTAGACTGTGTTACTGTGTGAGGTATTCTGCAGTACCAGTAGTATTTCAAAATTACTTATTAATAAAGTTTTGTCATCATTAGTTTCCGCGTGAGTGGAAGATTTCTGCATAGGGAGGTCTGCTGATCGCGGTAGACCCAGTGGTACGCGTGAACACTTGAAGAGTCCGGATTGGTATAAGCCTAATACAGAGCTGCCAAGGGTCCCCAGAGTAACTGAGTGAGATCACTGGTCAGGAAGAGTGAGATTCAAGGAAAATGAGTGAGACAACAAATTTATTTTATATATCCATTTATTTCATAATTAATCATTATCAAACCACTTTTTATTATAATGCAAATTATTTTTATGTAATATTCATCAGTTTTGTGGAAAACAACAGAACACAAGTTAATATATACCAAATGTTGCACTTAATTGCAAATAATACAAATCTCACTCTTTATTGCTATGTGTTTTATTATACTGATATGTTGCTTTCTTAGCATTAGCCACCACTTCTTTTGGTGGTTCGAATGTGTGGCATGGCTCAGGGATGGCCATTTTCATGGTCAAGACAGATGATAATGTGCCATCCACGTTCATTGAAGGTCTAAAAGCTGTTTTATTTTTCCGTATCATAGAAAAAACACGTTCTTCGCCAGCATTAGAATGTGGAATTATCAAAACCAATTTTGCAACCTCAGATAGCCTCTTATACCTTAATTCTCCATTTGCTAGTTTCATCTGAAATAAATATGCCCAAATTACATCCATTCGGTAAATGTACCGACTTACTTGCTCCTCATCTTGGACTTTAGCACTTTCCCATACATCTTCAGGGATGCTGTCTTGTTTTAAAATTTTGTAATCCACAAATTCATCGTATAGTTGTTCCATCTCAGTCACTGGGTGGATATGAGAAAGAATGTTACGGTACCTCAAGAGAAAAAATTCTACGTCACTAAACTGAACTGAACTTTTCTCAAAAAAGTCAACAAATCTGGCATGTTTCAGGAAGTTGTCGTTCAATGGTAACTTCTTGGTTGCCTCAGAAATTACTTCCTGGTAAACTGCCTAACTGCAGTTAAAAATTCAGCATAGTCTTTAGGGCTAATGCTACCTTCATGAAACAGAGTAGTCAGTTTTTGTGGAGTTGCAATCCCAATTAATATTTCCTCATCATCCAGTTAATCTTCTCTTACATCAACTTTGAGATCTTTGAATCCAGAACCTTCAACCTCTTTAACTTTCTCAGGGGGGAGAATTTTACCTACAACTTTTTTCACAAATTCATGCAAACATTGATAAGCAGCAAAGATACATGGATCCTCCCTCTGAAGATACTTGTTAATAATAGTGAACATTGGTAGAACTGCATTGTAAAAGAGCAAATACACTTCCAGAATTGGATTATTGAACGTTTTAAGTCTTTTAAAACGTGGCTCACTCTCAGAATTGGACAAAAAGTAACTCTTCAGTCCATCAAATAAGGAAAGGATTCTCTCCACTGCTCTCTCAAGACTCAACCATCTAGTGTTTACATGTTTGACTACTTTGTGATATTCAACATCACAAAATAAGCAAAATGATTTAAGATTTGATTTGCGCTTAGTGCTCTCATCAAAATAATAGTAGAGATCAACACACATATCTTCTACATCAAACCCACTTCTCTCAAGAAATTTGTCCGCAGCTCTCCTTGCAATATTATGTATTAGGTGACAGGGGCACCCCATGAAGTAAGTATCCTTATTCTGAAGAAGGACTCGTGACATGATGGAGTTCCTAACACCTATATTTACATTCGTATTGTCAACACCAAAAGCAACACAATTAATCCAGGGAATGCTGTTTTTCACTAGTACCTCTGAAATCTTGTCATAAATTGTGGCTGCTGTTGCTGCTCCAGTACCTGTGGTGGTGCACATGTCCAAAAAATGACTCATAACTTTCCGTGATCTTATATCAAAGATGCGTACAGTCAGTGGGTTTAATTTCTCAAGACCAGTGTCATTTGAACCATCTACAAGAACTGAATATGGATGAATCTGCATGTGTTGCACCAACTGAGAATGAAAGTATGGTGCAATAGCCCCATTCATAATGCATGTAGTTTTCCATCTGCAAGAAGGAATGATAAACGAATTAGGGTAAATCAGTGACAAGGTTCATGCTCTTCTATTGCTCACATGTTTCCATAAATTTATTTTTATAATCACATTCTCTTACATACCTTCCTGAAGCATAATTCTGAGCTATTGAAGAATCCGGGAAAATGTTCTTGAAGAGTGGACTCAAATGATTAGCAGTGGCAGTTGGGATGTTGTGGCATGCAAGAAGTGTTGCTATTTTCACTTCTGCTCTACCAACCTGAAAATAAGGTATAACTATTATAAAATGTGGTTGGCCTAAAATTAAATTTTTTAACGGTGCCTCTTTACCTATCGACCACACGTTTTAAAATTACCATATCACGAAACAACCTAAACTACCGTTAAATAACCTCGTGAACATCAATCGATATACTGCAGTCGATCACTAATTTAACAGCTGAACATCGCCTAGCGTCGTCCACTTCATAGGTTAGAGTGCGAAATGTGGTCGATCGGTAAAGAAATAAGTTTTTGGTGCCTTTGATAAGTAAAGAAATACGTTTTTAACTAATGCCAGTAAATAATAATTTATAACTAAAATACATAAACATTAGGCTACTTACTTTTTCCATTGTTCGATAGTCCTTAGGTCTGCTGAATACGTCAGATATTTTAGGCTGATTTCTGCTAGATTTCATAAACTTCTTATGAGCATCGGAGTCAACGTGTCTTTTGATATCCGCCTCACCTTGATGTCTACAGGACAAAGTTCGTGCACACACATCACACCGAAAGGCAGATCTAGATGGATCATCAGCAACTGCAGATACAGGATACTTTACTTGCCAGGCAACGTTGAAGCGGGTTTTATATTTAGCAGCTCCCGCAAAAGATCTGGGATTTATAGCAAACGAAAAATTAAAAATTTAATTTTCCTTCTCGACCAGTCTGTGCTCACGCAGTGGTGGCAGCGACTCCAAGAACAGAGCCATAAACAAAGTTAATTGGGATAGGCGACAACTAACGCCAATATCAAACAATGGAAGCGTGTTCAGCACGAGGTAACAAAAGGAACGACGACTCAAGCTGACAGGAGTGGGCCAATGGAGAATTATGACACCAAAACAAACCGAACAATGTACTTGGGCTCAGTCACACGTTTACGCAGAATCGAAGCGAAGATACATTTAAGGGTGTAGCTAAGAAACTAGTTCACGACAAAAAACGAGACGAGGCACAAAGGATTGAGGAAATATTGCAGTCTATAGAAACGATCCAAGCAACAAATTGTGAATAGAAGCAGCGATGTCGCACAGCGGGATGTACGCCTAAGTGACAAGCTGAGATTTACAACGAGAAAGCGTGGAGGTTGCAGCTGTTGACACTGGATGGAAAACGGTTAATTGCCAGGACGCGGAGTTACAGAAACGAACAATACCCAAGATGTTAGAGCAAACCCTTGCTTGAAACTTTAAACAATAAGTTGACTGACAGGCGAGGAATGTCTTGCATTTCTCCGAACGAGAGTGACGCCTGGACAAGACGATTCAAAGGACATATCTAGCTACCTATCAGAACAAAGTATTTCACGAAAGAGAGCGAAGGAGAAGCCAGTTTCCATAGCAACTAGGAGAAGAACAAATCAGAGGGTAGAAGACTGGAAGACTCCGAGAGAGGGTAGTTACTCAGCCTATCATAGTAATCTTAGGCGTGGACAAGCCAGAGACCAAAATTCTAGTAGGGAGACGTTGATAAAAACTAAGTGTCGGACACAGGACGAGGCAGTCTTATAATAATTTTCGGAAGTCTTACATAAAATTTTGAGCGTTCGCGACAAAGTCTTATAATAATTTTACGAAGCAGTCTTACATAAATTATCGAGCAGTTCGCGAAGAATCTTATAATATTTTCGGACTATAAAAGTACTAGAGAGACACATAACTCTCGTGATTAATTCTATAATGTTACAAACAATTTCATAAGTTTATTAAGTGCCGTACTTATATCAAGAACAGTCACGTGAATTTTAGATAGTAAATTGGTATTATCGATCAACCGTGAAGACTTAAGGTACGCGATATGGTGAACTAAACGGACATAGTGAAGTTCGGGCTGAACTTTATTGAACTTAGAATATATATAATCATTTGCGGCTTAGAAAAACAGTATAACGAACAACAATTCATAATGTGCGTGAACGACACAGTAATATTCATAATTTACAGTAATCAAGACACTCTTATTCAAAAGAACTATTAGACAACCACACAATAATACCTTGTGTAGACACACAAAGAAATACACTGAACACTTAAGTAAGCATTTATTACTTAATGATGGTTGTACGCGGAGACGAAGTGAATTGTGCGGACAGTGAATAAACATAACAAACCTACACTATTCTGTTAACGACGCATGTGCAAATAACCAGTGAAAGTGATCATCATCATCATCATCATTATCCAATGGAGCACCGTCTTCAACAATCGCCATCACCTGGAATATAGCACCGATGGAAATAACGGATAAACTATTACCAAGTAACACTTTATGATTTTATTAGTATAGTCAAACTACTGTCCTGTCTCTTTCAAAGAATCTAACCTGAGTAATTATGAGAAAAGTTAATAAAGGAAGGTTGCATTCAAATATATAATCATGATCTATTAAAGTCAATCCATCTGGATGAATGAACGCATTAGATAAAGTAAATATTATTCGATTTTGTTGTATGTATATTTTATATATGTAATATGTATTTCAGAGAGCAATTAAGGAGGAATTTATATTTTGATATGTATATGTTTGATAAGCAAATCAATAATGCGTTCATCATTATCAGAAAACCCAGTGTAATCCACAATTCAATTCACTACTATAACCACATAAATTTTAGTGTGTATTGAGTGAACACTCTTGAGAATATTAAAATCTTATTTAACATATTAATTACACTGTCGTAAATGGCGACTAACACACGAATCGATCTACATTAGTGATTGATCAATAAACATAAAGAACCATATTAATCTTAAAGAAGCAACCTGAGTAATTAATAGATTTGTACCTTAATTACATTGTTGTAATTGGGCTGTGAAGGGTATACTTCATTAATCAATGTACAATTAAGTTAAGTAATTCACAAATTAATTAATTACACTGTAGATTTGTATTTCTTTTTGGAGAAGTTCCTCCCGGAGAAGGATCATCCTCCTTTTCTGAATATGAAGACAACACAGACTGCACACGCTTCATTCTTCCATGAAACAACTTATGAGTGACGTGTCGAATCGGCCGTATGCGTTTCCTTCGAAGCCGGTAGAGGCGCTCCCGCCATCTGTTAGTGACAATTGCAATCTTTTATGCGACTATGGACTTATCTTTCACATCAATATTTAAATGACCGGTATTCAGAGACTGTGAAACACAATAAACAGGAGTTGAAATAAAGTTAATTTCAAAATAAAATTTTAATGTCTTTCGTTGATAAAATGCGTGAGATTTCAGTTCGCGTGCGTGTGAGCGTGAGATCGGCCTCGAATGCGTGTCTCACGCTCAATGCGTGAGACTTGGCAGGTCTGCTGCGTGGAATACATGGCAGCATTTTATTCGTTATTTAACAGAATGTACAAAATACCCCTAAACAAACAAGAAACTGACAAAGAAAGAAACATAATATACCAAATTGGTTATGCAAATGGATACAATAAAAATACTATGATCAAAATAGAAAATAAAATAAAATAAAATACAAAATAAAAACTGAACAATTAAGAATTAATCAAACTGAACAACACATAAATAATAACAACAACAAAAAATGGGCCACATTCACATATATAAATAATAAAATGACAAAACTAACAAAACTATTTAAAAACACAGATATAAAAATAGCATACAAAACTAATAAAAATAAATTACAAAATCTAAATAGCTCACACAACAAAGATAATACAACAACCAACGGTATATACAAAATTGAATGCCAAGATTGCAATAAATGTTATATAGGACAAACAAAAAAACAGCTGAAAAAACGTTATTTTGAACACCTAAATGCATACAAAAAACCAGATATATATAAATCCAATTTAGCCACACATGCAATAAACACAGGACATGAATTCCCAGACATAACCAATGTAACACTAATAAAACATATACCACACAAAGGGACCATAATGAACATTTGGGAAAATTTACAGATTTACAAACATAAAACACAAAACAAACTAATACCAGAACAAATACAAATCAATACTAAACATGACACAATATTCAAAGCACTCAACATCGAAAATACACAAAATACAAAAACAGATACCACAGCCACACACAATAATGCAACTTTAAAAGACCAAAGACCAACAAACTACCTTAATAACACCCAGAAGCCAACACACAAATACTTCACCAGAAACAAGATGGCGAAGGCTGAAGATGAGAGAACAGGAACTCTCGAAACATGTTCCACAAATAGAAAAATAACATCTTGAGGTAAATTTATATATAAATATTAAATGTATTATATACATCAAGAAACGGACTGTAGCAGAAAGTGATTGAAATATATATATACATATTAAAATGTTTAATGTTTCATAGAGTTTAAAAAATATAAATATGTAAAGGTAATAACTATGTATTTTGGAGGGCTTGTGAAAGGGAAATTTAACTTAATTTGAATGTCGCCACCGGGCTGAGAATAGCTTGTTTGTGTCATGTAATTAAATTCCATATTACAAATAAACAGGGTAATGTCATATGGTAAACAATTTAACAAAGTGTCATTATTTCAAATAACACTTTCCGCTACTCAAGTTCGCTTAAACGAATTTCTGCCCTTAAAGGTAAGTAAAACTTCATGTTTATATTTACGTTTTAATATATCACAAGATGGCGCCCGACATTTGAAATTAAATACAATTATTGGCTAAGTGTAAAGTTATATTTTATTAGCAGTAATAAAAAAAATAATATAACATTGGCTTTCGCGAACAGGGACACTACTTAAAATTTTATTTTATGTGGGTAAGCCTACGGAAGAGAGCGGAAAAGTTATCTGAAATAATAGGTATAATTTTAACACAGCCTATCTTCCACGAGGTTATGTTATAAGGTTATATGCATGCGGGTAATATTAAAATAAGTAAAATGAATACCAATAAAGGTGATAACGTAGATGAAACAGTTGCGAGTGAGATGGATGTTAAACTGAACCAAATTAGTCAGACCAGTGAAACCAGTGTAACTGAATTAAACCCAGTTCCGTTAACCCCCATCTCAACTCAAGATGTAAATAAACCCGATGAGACAGCTGCTTTGATGCAGTTATTATTAACAAAATTTGATAATTTTAACAAAAAGCTGGATGAACAAAAAAGTGATTCTGATGTTAAATTCAATGAAATTACAACACAAAATGTTCAAATTAAAAGTGATTTTAATGAGAAGTTTGATGAATTAAAGACTGAAATTAAAAAACGTAACGATAATCTTGATAAACAATGTGACAAAGTGATTAAAAGGTTAGATGAGAGTTTAATTCAAATAAAAAAATCAGAAGGTGAGTAGCAGTGAAAATAACACGAAAAACGAAGTACTAATTAATAAGGTGAGTAATAATGATAAGTTGAATAAGGAGTTTACAGGTAGTAACAATGGTATAATTAAGAATATGGTGTCAGAAAATGATAATGAGATGTTTGTGTGTGTTGAGAAAGAGAGAGAGCTGAGAGAAAGTACATTTGTAAAAAGGGTGCAGGGGGTAGAATTTTCCTTTGATGTTGTGGTAGGGGGTGAAGAAAAGCCTTCACGTATTTTTAATAAGGACGAGAGTTCCTTAGATTTATATTTGGGAGACGAAAGGTTTACAAATAGAGTTCCTTGGTGTTTTTGTGTACCTCATAGGTGGTGCAGTAATTATGAGTTAGGGACCCCTGCATATTTGGAGAGAGAGAGTGTAACTTGGTGTTATGGTGAGAAATATATTGAGAGAGAGAGAAAGAGAGTAATAGAGATTTTTACGATAAATAGAAAGTATAGAGAACTTGTAGAAAGGTTAGGAGTAGAGATGGTGGATGATTATAGTAAATACAAACCTTGTAGTAAACTTGAGATAACAATAATAATAGATGATGATAATAATGGTATCAAGCACTTACCTGGGGAAGTAACGGGTGTAGCAGTAAATAATTCTGATGACTATATGACTAACATGATTATGACATATGATACTGAGGTAGACAGAACCATACCCGATTGTGACATGGTATATTATAAAAAGTTACAGAATAAACATATTAATTCTGGAAATGAGATTGTGGAAGAGTATAAAATTTTAAACAAATATTATATAAATAATAATAATAATATCATTTATATGATAAAAAATATATTGTATCGACCTAAGATTAGAATGTTATTCAATGATGGAGGATAGATTGTTTTATTGTGTAATGAACATTTAATATATGTGAGAAGTGAGTTTGAAATGGACTGCTTATGGACTGATTTTGATTAATGATAAAATAAGAAGTTGGATTGTATATTTTTAATTGTATTAATGTCAATGTATTTATGTATTTTGATGTTGTGTATTACAGGTAAATTTTATGTACACCATGTATTATGTATTGTTTTAATAATTAACAATTAACATGTTTTTATTTTGCTAAATAAGTGAAAGTATAGTGAAAATTTTAAATAATTAAATAATAATTAAAGAGTAATTACTGAATTATTGTGATACAAAAGAAAGTTTGTATAATGAATTTAATTATTAATTTGTGATGAAGAAAATTTCTAATGAATAATAAATGATTAAGTAAAAATATATATTTGAATATGGAGATGTATTGTTATGAGTAGGTGAGAGATAAATTTTATGCAATGGTCAATGATTACAGTAAGGTAGAATGGTTAAAAAGGGGATAGAGTCTGGGTGTATTAATAAATAAAGGCATGTGAGTTAGTTAATTAAAGTTAATGGGAGTTTAGCTAAGGATTTTAAAGAAAATAATACAAAGAGAGTATTAGATATTTTAGGGACACAGTAGTTAGTGATTATATGTAGAGGTGAGTAAAGTAAAGGTTAAACATTTATTTGTTGCTGATGTTATTTTGTAGTGGGGGTGAGGTGATAAGGAGTGGCCAACGTATAGCGTTGTGGCAGATAATAGCGTAGTTTAAGGGAGTGTTTGCCGATATTTTGGAAGGGCAAAAAATTATGAATGTATATAGCCAGGTAGGGAACACCCATCTGAATACAAAGACGTGCGGTGCCATAGGATTTTAAAATGGAATTAGTGAAGGTGTTTATAATTGAGAATTTGGTGTCATGATAGGTAAATTTGGTTGTTAATTAGAAGAAAGGTGAGTAAGATTATAAAAGTTAGTGCCTATATAATAAATCAAATCATAGAGAATACAGGAGTCACCCAGACTAATGACAAAAATGTGAAAGGTTAAGTAGAAAATTCAGAGTAGAGAGGTAATAGGAAATGAAATAATAATAATGTAATATGAATATTAATAATAAATTAGGATTTTTTTTGTGAAGAATTAAATGGTAATAATTATGTTTTATGTATTAGCATAGGAATTTGAACATGATGTATAAGAAATAGTGTGTGTGGAGGAGAAAGAGGGGTAAATATTATTAACAGCGCCAGTTTAATTAACTGTTAATAATAATAATATTAATAATAATATTTTTTATTTTTTTTATATAAAATGTTTTTCTCCCTCTTACTCAAACAGGGAGATTTATATATTTATTTTATCCATATGTTTCATTTATATAAAAACTTGTGTTTCTTCTATAATTATATTAATTATGAAAACAGAAAGGGTTAATTATTATCGATGGGAATCGAAAAGATTTTATAATATTAAGGGTAGTCAATGAAGAAAATGGCACTTCCATATAATTCTTGTTGATTTGAAGCAAACCCAGTGCTTCTTAACGCAAACCAGCACATAGCTAAGGGGAAACAGATCAGTTAGGGATATAGTATTATACCAAGCCACTATTTTGATATTTTTGATTTATTGTTTCAGTGTTTGGTGATGTTGTGACGGCGGTCCTGAGCTGGCCAGCGCGTCAGAGCAGGAGCGTTACGCGCCTGACTGGCCTTATGGTGTTGGGATCTCGAAGGAGAAGTCCAGTAAGGTCATGCAGGTACTGTCATCATCATCAGACCACGGGTGAGTTATTGTATTTCTTTTCATATAAATAGTAAGGGGGTTGTGGCGACATATCCTGGCTGATCCCTTTAGGAAGTACGAATGTGTCAATGAAAGTCTTTATGCTTCGGCATAAAATCTTTCATTGAGGGGCTTTTGTGACGGTACAATTCTGTTACTATAATAATTTTGTAAACCTATGGTCCTAAAAACCATAATTATTGTATTTTTATTCTCTAACCATTTATTTTGTAATAATAATAATTTTATTTCATAATCCCTATAAAGTTTTGGTGAATAAACTATAGAATATTTTAAACAACGCACATTTGAGTTAACAGGATTTCTGTCGAATTCGCTGGAAAGCTACAAATGTCACAAAAGACTGTTTGTCACAGATAACAAGTAAACAACCAAGCCCAATTACGTCAGAACTAAGGAATGCGAGGCGCAGTGTATTCGACGAGGCTTGGCGTTTGAACAAAGGGCCAGTGACGTATTTTTGCCCCACCTCCGCAATGTTTAACAAAGAAACTGTGTCATTTTCGCCCGGACCGTGAAGTGTGCCAGCCGGCGATTCACGGCTGGCGTATTCACTAAGTGTTTATTTAAACTTTACACCACCAAAAGTGGATTAAATAACAGTGGTCCGGTACAGTAACAATTCGGCAAAGTGTAAGTCACGATGTGACAATTCAGATAGTTTGTGACTGTGCAGTTGAGGAATTCGAGGTGTTCGATGCCTCGTGAAGCTAATTATCAGCTACAACCATTTGATATCAAAGAAATTATAAAATGACCGAAATTCAGTAAATTCATTTCAATTAAAATTATTCATTTAAACTAAATAAAAATGAGCTCATAAAAATAATAATTGTACCAGAGAGTGTGTGAGAGAGAGATATATAGAGAGAGAGAGAGAGTGAATAATGAAAGACTATTAAAAGTGCTGGGTTGTGCAAAGTAAATGCATATATATATATTGTAACGTAACAGAGTTGAGGTCCCCAACGTTACATAAAAAATTGAATGAAACATGGTCAAGGACCATACCCTGAATTAAGGTTGCTCAGTAGTTAATGTATCTGAGAAGTACCTCAAGTCAAAAGAGGCAATGACTAATGTTAAATATAAAAAACCAGACCAATGAATAGTTAAATATAATAACATGCTTGTGTTTATACTGTAACATGTTGAGGTTTACAGAATATTTATGTTATATTTCGAGTATGGTAGAAATGAACTGATGTTGTTTAATAGTAATACTTCATCAAAGATTATGGTTGTATTTGTGTTAGATTTGTCTTTAGACAATCAAGTATAGTTACCAGTATTAGGCATTATACTAAGTTTAAAGTATTGTCTAAAGTTGAATAATACGGTTGTTTTAATTAATGTTTGTAAACTTGGCCAGGAGGGCGATCAGTGTTTAATGTTTGACAAGTAGTTTGTACAATTATATTATAAACTAATGAAGGGTTCCAGAACCAGTTAATTGATGTAATAAAGTAACCACCAGAAGGTTAAAATTAATGTAATTAAATATTAACCAATAATTAATTGTACAGTAGGTCAGGTAAAAGAAAATTAAGTTAAAAAACCAAATAATGTTATAACGGTTGTAAGAAAATCTATAGGCCTAAATTCTATATTTGTGAAAGGAAATTAATACCTTTTTAAGAAGTCCAGTCCAACGAAACTCTGGTAAAACATTTACTGTTTAAGAAGGAAGGTTAGGGGAGAATTTTAGGTAATTTAATGTTAATCCAAGTATGGAGTATTTTATTGGAAAAGAGTAGTAATATTCTATAATGCTGGCTCAAGGATATCTAGAAAACGTGGTTGTTAAGGCAACTGAAATGGACATGAGTTGTTGATATTGAATCATTCGTTCTGATTGTTACAAGCTATTAGGTTGAGATGGGCAGATACATTTAACAAAAATTGAATAATAAATTTGGAAGAAAAATGAATCAAAATTAAAAACCCTCTTTGAAAGATAATTATAACTTAATACTGATGAGTAATAAAATTAAATAACCTTCCAAATTGTCACTGAATACATTTAAAAAGAATTGAAAACCTCTCACCTCTTTCACCAAATAATTCCACTGGATTCGGTATTAAACCAATTCCGGCTATAAACAGAAGATCAGTTAAGAGAATTAAAGCCCGAACTAACGGAATTATTGAAAATACAAGAAGACCTAGTTTGGCAGATTTAACCTTCACTGGAAGCAGAAGAAGCTGGGATCCTATTTTCATTTCACCGGGACCGAGAATTATCAAGATCATAGAAGAAGATCAGAAGGATCATAGAAGAAGATCAGAAGTCCGAAGAATTCCTGAGAGCTTCCCAGTACACGCCATAATCAATTTTATTAAACGCCAGAGCACTTTTACTGGATGAAGATGAATTAAGCTGCATCTTGACAACTGTTTACAGACGTCCACAGCCAGTCGAAGCTTTCGTCGACTCGGTAAAAAAACAACCTATTTTAATTTCATTATATTTAGAGTAAATAATTTTGTTTTGTAATACTTGAGTAACCTTAATTATGCATTTTACCTGGCCTTACTAATGGTTCCAAGAACTTTACGAACCCTGGGATAAGAACTATTTATTATTATTTTTCATTTGTATAAGTCTATGGAATTGGATTGATTGATAATCGATATATTTTGGTGTGATCGATTTGATTATATTGTTATCTTGGAAATAACGGGTACTGTGAATTAATAGATAAAATTAATAAAGGATCTTGATTGTATGAGATAATATTTGAAGTTATTGCAGAATAGATACTATAAGTAGTGGTTGTAATAATTTACCATAAAAGGTTTATTCAAACCCGATGCACAACTAACCTATAAATACGCTTATTACAAGTGACAGCGCTAAATACTTACAGCTGATGGAACGGGAGATCGCGGAACTAGCGTGTTTTCAGTGCAAACTTTGAATAGAATTTCCTGACGTCGAGTGACTAGGGTTGACAAGAATATTCATTACATTCAGTTAATACACGATACATATCGTTAATATTACCCAACTACTGCATACTAAGTTAGATCTATATCGTAGTACGATTATAAGTTAAGAAAAAACATTATTATAATTATATTTGTCTAATAACATATTTTCAGGAGGTTTCATCGGTCACAACCGAAAGGATATATTCATTAATAAATAAATAATTAAAAACGCAGAGAAAGCTTTTCGTTACACATTGACGCAACCCAAAGTGGGACTGGATTGAACCCCAGTACACACACTCACATACTTGTAACCGTTGTATTCCAAATTGGAATCCAACAGTGGTGCTTCCACACATCTTCATATAATTAAATAAAGTAATAACATTCTATTTATTACAAATTGACACTCACAACGTGGGCATCATCATCTTATAATAACATCGTCCAAAAAATAATTGGTTATAAATTGGCGCTTACAACAGTGGGGCTGAAGATTAATACCGAAAAAGAAAATTTTACATAAATAAACAAATAATTTACAGAGCTGTATAAGATATATTTGTAACACACATAAGTGACAAAAACAATTGTAACTGTTTTATTTCAAATTGACGACTCCAACGTGGGACTGAATTAAGAAGAACTCCCTACATAAAGGTTTTATAACAATATATATATATATATATATATATATATATATATATACATATTAAAATGTTTAATGTTTCATAGTGTTTAAAAAATATAAATATGTAAAGGTAATAACTATGTATTTTGGAGGGCTTGTGAAAGGGAAATTTAACTTAATTTGAATGTCGCCACCGGGCTGAGAATAGCTTGTTTGTGTCATGTAATTAAATTCCATATTATAAATAAACAGGGTAATGTCATATGGTAAACAATTTAACAAAGTGTCATTATTTCAAATAACACTTTCCGCTACTCAAGTTCACTTAAACGAATTTCTGCCCTTAAAGGTAAGTAAAACTTCATGTTTATATTTACGTTTTAATATATCACAAGATGGTGCCCGACATTTGAAATTAAATACAATTATTGGCTAAGTGTAAAGTTATATTTTATTAGCAGTAATAAAAATAATATAACAATGTAATGTACCACATCACGTATATGAACAATAACTAACACTTTAAAAGACTATATCTGAAACACTACCATTATTATGCTTGTCAAATGTATCATATAAACAATTACATATGTCTTGTGTGCAATAAATAATCTTAAACCCTCCAATATAGACTTTTGCATTAAGATACACATACTACCATATCCTATGCGCCAATAGTTAAGTTATTTGTGTTGTCGCAATATATACAGGTAATTCGGGTAACTTTGCCCCCAGGGGGCAACTTTGACCCCCTATCATGATTTTTTTTATTGAATATGCCATGCCTTCAGAATTGGAGATTTTGTTTTAACTTTTGTAGCAGTTGGCAGCCGTGTTAATCAGCTGTGAAAAAAAAACAACAACAAGAGTTTGTGGCCAGATGGTCAGCCATTGCAGTTTTAGCAGCACATGGTTTTTAGCCTATTTTGGATAGGTGTTTCCTTTTTGTTTAATAAGATGATGTTACAATTCCACTAAAAGTGTGAAATATTGAACTGAAAGAAGATTAATTGAAAAAAGAAGAACACAATGAGTCAGGTAAGTCTTTTAAATAATTATTTTAAAATTACATTCCATAATAACCAGTAACCAAAGTCACCCAGTGTCAGGGTAACTTTGACCCCAGGGTCAAAGTTAGACCAAGTAATTTAACGCATGGCACACCTAGATTTACCATTGTAAATAACCTATTTCAATGTACAGTATTTTAAAATCATGCAATGTAAACCTATTTCAAGACAAAATTTTTGAAAGATTTACTTTTAAACTTAATAATAAGTTTTACTATTATTAAAATGTCAACAAGGATGTAAACAATAAACATATGATTATATTAATCAACAGGTGAGCATGTCGCGTGACTTCACGATCTACGGAATGATGGCCAGCCAAAAGACATTATTAGCATGTCAAAATGAACTATAAATTGTTATTACTCTTACAATGGCCAAAACCATATAATGACATACACTATATAAGCATATAGTGACATAGGCCTAATTTTTTTTCTTTTTTAGGATCACAAAAGAAGCTCATCCTCACTGGCGAGTCCTCAGGTAGGGATTCGGCGATATGGATGTAACAGCCGCTACACTCAAGATCAACTCAATGAAGCTCTGAGTAAAATAAAGGATGGATCTTTGGCCATCAAGAGGGCTGCAGCGATCTATGGTATACCGAGAAATACATTAAAGAACAAATTAAGAGGTAACCACTCCAATGATGTAGGGCGTCCAAAAGTTTTTTCACATGACGAAGAAGTAACTTTCAAAGAGCATGTCATGAAGCTGAGTGACATAGGTTTGCCAATTACAATGACTGATCTTAGATTTATAGTAAAACAGTACTTGGACACCCAAAAGAGAAAAGTGCCTTGCTTCAAAAACAACCTACCTGGATGGGAATGGGGAGACAATTTCCTTAAAAGACACAAAGACCTGAAGGCAGTTTTCAGACAGAACATTTCTCGGGCTAGAGTTGACTCTGAAACTGTAAATAAATTCTTGGATAATCTTGAGAAGGAGTTAGCAGACGTCCCTCCTCATGTATTTATAACTTTGATGAAACCGGATTTCATGATGACCCAAAGAAAAAAAAACTTTTATTCAGAAGAAAAATTAAACATCCTGAGATAATTAGGAACTCAACCAAAGCTTGTTTCACTGTTATGATGTGTGGTAGTGCAGATGGAGAAGTTATGCCTCCTTATTTTGTGTTTAAAGCTACAAACAAAATGTCTGACTGGCTACTCAATGGCCCTAAAGGGTCCAGATTGAATGTGTCTGACAGTGGCTGGGTGGATCTGGTTGTTTTTGAAGATTGGTTTGCTCAACATTTTCTACCAAAAGTTAGACATATCCCTGGAAGAAAAGTTATAATTGGGGACAATTTGGCTGCCCACTTAAGCTTAAATGTTCTTAAGTTATGCCAAGAAAACAACATTTCATTCATTTTTCTACCACCAAACTCAACACATTTCCTCCAGCCACTTGATGTGAGCTTTTTTGCCCCCTTGAAATCCCACTGGCGTCAAGTTTTAAATGAGTGGAGGAATTCTGCACTAGGTAGAAAGCTCATTTCAATGCCCAGAAGTGTTTTTACCTACCTTATCAAGAAAACTTTGGACTTGTGTAAATCTAACGAGTCGGCAAATCTCATTGCTGGGTTTAAATCAACAGGGATTTTCCCTACAAATAGAGACAAAGCTCTAAGCAAAGTAAGAAGTGTTGCTGAACCTCAAGAAAACCAGAATCAAGTTTCCAAAGTAGTTGGAGATCAGTTTATAAACTATATTGAAACCATGCGAGCTCAGATAGTTGCCCCAAGTACTAGAGGTAAAAGATTTGCAGTTGCAGTAGAACCTGGCAAAAGCGTGTCCTTCGAGGAGTTGCAGGTAATGGTAGAAAACAGAACATAGGCTGCAGAAGAAAGATAACAAAAAATGTTCACAGAAAGGAGAATTGGAGAATGTTGCAACAAGTAGTGGAAAGCAAAGGGGCAGGCCAAAGAAGAAAGAAGAAGATAACCAAAAAGGTTTAACTAAAAATCAAGGTAGGAAGAGAGTTTGATACATTGAAAGTGATGAAGATGAAGATGACCGAGATAAGAGTAGTTCTAGTGAATTAGAGTATCCAACAGACCTTGAACATCAGCCTGACGTACCAGGCATAAACTCATCACTAACTAACATAGAAGAATTC
Source organism: Magicicada septendecula (assembly GCA_034769895.1). NCBI lineage: Eukaryota > Metazoa > Arthropoda > Insecta > Hemiptera > Cicadidae > Magicicada > Magicicada septendecula. The sequence goes on along the minus strand of CM068372.1, from coordinate 417,108,778 downwards.
AGAGCAGATGATTTTGTCGTGGTGAACTACGAAGGTTCCTTTTTCCCCGGTAAAATCAATGGCTTCCAAATAATTGATGAAGAAGTGAAGGTTTTGATTAGTGCCATGGCTATCAATGGAAAGAACTGGAAATGGCCAGACAACAAAGACGAAATCTACTACCATGAAAAAGACATTGTAAAGAAACTAAACCCATCAGTCATTGTGCCTGTGAATACTAGGGGTGACTTCAAAATTAATGACAGTTTTTTGAACGAGAAATGGTTTTTAAATTAAAAGACTTGAGACTGAGTGTTATAGTAGTTTATTTTTAAAGTATTTTACAATGTTTTTATTATAAATAATACACTTTTTAAATGCAATTTATCAATTTTTTCCCTTTGTTAATGCTTCCCCGTGGCACGGTCGTTGGGAAACAGCAGGCCACTGTTTATTTAGTGATTGTAAAAAACTGTAGTATAGTCATATTTTTTGTAAAACAAGACTATTTACAACTACTGAAGGGGTCAAAGTTGGCTTACAACATTAAATTTGAGCTAAAACATTAGTTTAAATGGGAAATTCGATTGGGGGGTCAAAATTACCCTAATAGTCAGGGTAACTTTGACCTCTATGTTTTTAATTTTTTTAAGGTACTTTGGTACTTTTAACAGGCTTTTTTATGCTTTCTACTAATTTTTCATCCTAACTCTCACTAAATAATACACTGCCAATGTTTCATACCAAATTGTTGACAAAATATTCTAGAAAAAACATGTGGAAAGGGGTCAAAGTTACCCGAATTTACTGGCCTACTTACTACTGTGTAGCATTTTTCGGAAGAAAGGGAAACTGTTGTTTCGTGGCAACGCTGTAAGTAAGCGGTGTGACCTTGACGGTACTACTTCCATGCAGTTAACTATAGCGCTTTCAAGCTTCACAGATATTTCCGATCTCTCACCAATTTATACCCTTACAAAACACAGTCAGGGTATAGTACACACAAATTCTCCATATAAAACTATAATCCCTAAAAATTCTATATGACTGTGACTGGATGTATGTAGGAAGAAGGAAGGGCCAGAAGGAAGAATGTTGTGATCCAGCCAGAACTACGTTACTTCCTTTTCTTGGTTATTCTCGTATCATAGGCCTTTATCATTGGTTATTCCAAGAATTTAATTTAATGTAATGTAACTGTCTCCCTCTGTCTATCCTTGCAAGTGCAGAGATCCCCAGCCACCGAGTTGCTGCATGGAATTTATCCAGATTTCCCAATGCATGCATTAACAACTGAATTTACAAGTGGAGCCACAATGTTTTAACCACATAATCGTACTGTTGGGCTCGAAGATGTACTATGTTGAAGTTAATTCACAAAAAACAAAGTAAGTTCACAAGTGAAAGTTTAACAATTATTATTCATTAAGTGCTGTGAATGAAGAAGATGAACCATCAACACAACTATGTTGAAGTGTTTTTAACTATGTACAATACTACCCATTAATATGTTTCCAGTAAAAATTATCTTAATAATGTAGTGTACATTAATATTATTATTATTATTCTAGCACTTTGTTAACATTACTTTAATAAGTTTTTAGTATTCCTAATTCTATCACTTACAGTACATATACACTGGAGACCTGTATCATTAAGAATTTTACAGAACAGTACAAACTGAAGAATTTGCAACCACAGATATGGAAAAACCACAGAAAAAAATATGCAGATCATGAGGGATTACTATTATTGTTATTAGTATTATTATTATACAAAATAAAGAAACTTTAAGTGTGACTAAATAGTATTAGCTTACACAAAACACTTTCTCTTCTACAGTTTCACACCTGAAGTTTCTACATACCTTCAAACAACAATTATATTTTACTGTTGATAATTTATTGACTTTCTGCTTGTTTTATAAAAAGGTGTCCTATGAAACTCACAATGATCCATCAAAGACTACATGAACATCAAATGTATACATTTGGATAATAAAGCAGGTATTCAGAAAGAAAGAACTGTTAGGCCTACTGCCTAAAGTAGTAACTTTTCTCACATTACTGCAAGAATAATATTTATGTATCCATTATAGATTTTAGTACTTTCTGTTAGGCCACCATGCTTCACATGTACAATGGAAACACTTGTTATAATGTACTCTTATTGTTTAAAATGTTGGTAAATGTAGCTCAAGAGGGGTGACATTGTACACTTAACCACTAGTTTCATACAATGGGAAAGAACACAGTAAGAGACAGTGAAGGGAACGGAGGTATCTGCTTATTTGTGTGAGTTCCTTTAACTGAATTTGATTGGGACAAGTAACATAGCACATAATAAAAACGGTAGACAATTTATTTCCAGTATAAAATTAGCTTTTTAATTACTTACTGGTTACATAAAAAATTAATCCACCTTAATCAATACGGTAATTAAATAATATTACAGGCACTTATTAATACTGTAAAGTATTTGTATTAGTCTTTCATTATAATGTTTTATTATCTACTGCTTTGTACACAGCCAAAACACCCGCTTTATGCCATTATTTCATTTATCATGAGAATCTCACATGAAAAGTATATGAATACCCAACGTATTAGCAACAAACTGACAATTAACAGGACTAACCAATTCTAAATGAATTTGTATATAAGTGTGTTCACGCATAGTTTGAAACAGCCAAACTGTGTACAGAGTATAAACTTTAAAACATCCAAACTGGGATTTTAAATGACTAAACTAAGCATTTTAATATACGCTGACATACCATTCCGTAAATGACACTTATAAATGTTGTGTTTTCAAAAGTAATAAACAGTTTAATTTTACAAAACTAAGGTTAGACATTTTTCTCTTTAAATTTCACCTTCCACTTACTTGGGGCTAATGGCATATTTTGATTGAATTCGGCTATCGTTAATTTTTTACAAAACGCTGTAATGTAAAATAACATACTTAATTTTCAATTACGTAAAATATTGTTAAGCATACGGAGGTTATATTTGCACATTTCATCCAATCACGTTGCGACAATTATTTACGCATAAAAACACTCAACATTTATTTTAAAATCGCTATTTTATTTATAAGATTCAACAAAATTGAAAATTCAATTTTATTTTTGTTGTTATTTAACATAACAACAAAGGGTGTGACAAATGTTATACAAAACACGAATCAATTATTGCTAGTAAACACGAGTCATGCACGATTAAGAATACTCACTTGTGATAATTTAGTTGTGACAACAATTAATATATTCCATTAAATTAACATCAGTACAAAACCTACAATATTCAATCGTCTGCCACAATATATTCTCCTACCGGAACAAATCCTGATACCAAACTGTACATAAACATTTATTAGTGTTGTGTAGCTTCGGCAGCTAAACAAAAATTGTAAAACAATTTATTGTAACTTCCTTTAGTTAATTCAGTAATTTATAACTTGTTTATAGTAATAAAACAAATTTATAACTATATTCGTATACAAATTTACGATGTAAAAATTACAACTATAAAACATACATTTTTATTAAGTAATATATTTCCAAATTAGTATATTACAATTTATTCGAAACATGTTTACACCGTTTAATTATTCTTTAAGAGTTTACAGTAAAAGACTTTATGAAGTATTTGTGCGATTTTGGGTACAAAAAGGTCGAAGGAGTAAATAAACTTGTCCAAAGTACAGTTTTTCTAACAATGACGGACGAATACACCTGCCTGTGATTGATATCACAGACACCTGTGATTTAAGTGTTAATGTAAAAAAATGTTTCTGTGATGTTCTAAAGTTTTATTTTTACTAAGATTTTTTTAAATAAAATTTACATACAATTTTAGAAGTGTTTTTAAAGAGTGTATGTTAAGATGGTAAGATTTCTTGTTTCTTTTAAGAATACTAACAAAAGTCTGTTGTATTCAATATGGATTTTAAATTCGCTGACATTTTTTACGTAAAAATAATAAATGTGAAGGAATAGTTAAATGTACGTATAAATAAACTTGTTAATCAAGTCGCTTTCTAAACGTATAGGTTAGAACTGGTTGATATCTGCTGACACAATTAAGAGTGGTTCAAGTAAAGATAAAATACTTTGACATTTCAACTTTTATCATGGCCGGGCTTTTGTCTTAATACAGAGTTAGGTGTAATTTGTGTAAAAGAGAAATGAAAAATGTTTTTACTGCTCAACTGTGGACGTACAAAATCTTAAGTGACTGACTTTTTAGAAAAGATTTTTCTTGGATTTCGTTGTCCATGACGTGTCCGTTACTTAACTAAATATCACTATAATATTGACGACTCGGGACACTTAAGTTTTTTATAAGTAAAAACGTAAAGTTTTACCTTACAGCCTAAACCGGCTTTCACCTATAGAAGGCTTCATCAGAGGCTGTCGTTAGTAGCGCTGTTCGTCTTGTTGTTGGCGACGAGATAGTGTTTCGAAAGATCGAAGCTGTGTGTGTGTGTGGTGAGATGTGTTCGAATAATGCGTGCGATTTGAATTGTGTCTGTTCGTTTAGGATGTCGTTTTTATTTGTTTTTGTGTGTTTGTATATTTCTAATTGTTCTAGAGTGTCTAGTTTTCGGCCTTTTGTGTGTACGTGTAGTATGTTCATGTTATTGTCGATGTTTTTATATGTGTGGTTTGCTTCAATGAGGTGGTTTGCGAAGGTAGATTCTGTAGTGGTGTGGAGTGCTTTTGTGTGTTTTTTTACTGCCATAAAGATTTTTTACTGCCATAGTTAAAATGAAGGTTCAGTTTTGACTGCTGGACTCCTTACAGCAGTGTCAAAGTCACACTACTTTTGTACTTCTAATCACTAATGTGGAGAAGAATTTGTGCTAATTATTAGATCAAAAATTGCATCAGTGTATTCTGTTGACCTTTGGAGAAATTGGTTATCAGGTCCCATGATTTTGTTTCTAAAATAAACTTAAATTTATAACTGACTAACCTGGCCAACATTTCTTTACCTCTCACAGACATCCTATGCCTGTTAGTTTAGTACCCAAATCATAAACCAGATAACCAATAGAAAACACTGACGAGGCTAATAATAGACAGAAAACCTTCACCATTTATTAAGTTCATGGTGTGACAGCAACTTTTGTCTTTAATTCGAAATAGTACCAATTCCTTGAACTGTAGAACTAACAAAATTCACAGCTGTGTTAAATACGTTTATTATTAGGTAAATTTTAATTTTAGGTAATTATCAGAAAAATTGTGAAAATCCCTATTACTGTACTTTTTTTTAGTAAAGTAACAATTGTAAAGCAGACAATCATACAATAAACAATTCCAAACTACTGCATTGGTTTTTTTTAGTTAAATTTATAACCACAGTGCATTAATGACAATTTAGTCCTGGCTTTAAAGTTTATGTTTCTGTAGAAATCTGTAGGCCTATATCTAAGACTTCACAAATTACACATGGAAAACAGTATATATAGGTGTGTGTGTGTGTGTGTGTGTGTGTGTGTGTGTGTGTGTGTGTGTGTGTGTGTGTGTGTGTGTGTGTGTGTGTGTGTGTGTGTGTGTGTGTAAGGTTTTTTGTAGTAATAGCTTACAAACTTGTTGAACCCTTTCCAAAATTTGCACTGAATGATAAGAGATACTAATTCTGTCAAATTATTAAAGATACCAAGTTTGTCCAACTTTGTTGTGTGTACTTGCTGAACTGCTACTTGTCAAGTTCTGGACAAGGCCTTTCAGTGTTTCCACCATTTTCAAGTCCTAAACCATGACGATTACCACGACAAAATTCCAAGTTTGTATTTTGAATAAAATGGCTCTTAACGTGATCCATTTTCAGGGCCCTGGTGTCCTAAAATTTTGAAATTTCCAAAACTACACCATATTGAGATTTTGGTTAAAATTATGTTTAACTAGTTAACCTATATGGATTCTTGTGTATTGTCACCATTTTGAACCATTTTTAGGCCCAAGTGTCCTAAAATTTGAAATTTTTAAAAATGAACAGTAAATTCAGACTTAGACAAAAAAAATTCCTTTTAATTTGATACCCCAAATGGATTTTTGTGATTTTTTATAGTTTTGTTTGCTTCACATTTCCCCCTCTCCCTTCCGCCTATATTTTTGGTGAGATCAGCCGGAAAAGTAAGAAGGGTTCTGTAGGGAAAGTGTGGACACTCTTGCCATGTTCTATGGAAATCGATTGCTGCATTTAACCCACATGATCCCACAAAAACATTTGATATTTTGCTATTGTTTTATTATAAGAAGTTGTAGACTTGGTTTCTCTGACACATAAATCGTGAGTGTTTGGTTTATGTGTCAATGCACACGCTTGTGCGTGCACATGTTTTTTAACAATTTTATGATACCCAGCAAAGTTAATGGTTTTACTGTGTAAAACATGTCATTATTACTAAGCACAACAGTTACTAAACAGAGCAAAACAGTTAGTCTACTAAAAAAAGAGGTTTTTTAGGTTCATTATGCAATATGCAATCTAACAGGCTCTCTCATTCACAATATGGAAGTATTTGCTGTGTTTGTAAATACTGTTTTTTGTGGCAAAAAATTTTAAAGTAGCTCAAAGGTTTCCCCCAGGCTTAAGGCAATGAAACTGAGAGTCCAGTTTTAACCCCATATTGGTGAACTGTTAACATCCCTATTATATTTTATATTATAGTTTAATCAAATTTGTTCCACTTTTACTCACTTCATCACAATACTAACACCAAACAACAACACTATCAGTGTCGCAACACTGCAGAAATATTCCAGGTCCTTTTCAATTTACCTTTGTTATATGGTTGGTGTTGCTGATATTATGCAAGAAAAATAACTACTCAGATCCATTTTAAACTTAATGCAGATGATAGGCCATCTTGTAATCATGTCTTCGTATAAACATTTTAATATAACTGGAATATTGTAACGGTACATATAACACTACATCCACCAACGTACCGAAAATTAATCTGAAACTACTACTACTATTAAGAATACATAAAAGGTCAAGAATACCACCATGGATACAGAAGGAGAAAGTATCATATGTTAAACTAAGTGAAGTGTCATGAAGGGTAAGGGTAATTACTAGTAAATATACCAATAAAGAAGAAAAGAAGACCAAAGACGAGACGACTGACATACCTTACACAATAGATCAGTGAGAAGAACGCAATGGAAAACCCAACAAAAGAAGAATGAAGAATCAGTGAGGAGAACAACGATAACGACCTCAAGAAAGAAGAAAGAAGAAACAATGTGAAGGATACAAGTGAAAACAACATCATGTATAAAATAAATAAGAGTGAGAAAGAGATCAGTGAAGAAAAGAAGAAGGAAGATATCCAGACCAGACACAAGAAAAAAGGGAAAGGAATTGAAATATAACAAACTAACATAAACCTATGAAGGAATAATTGTACCAAGAAGAAAGAAGTAATGTTAATTAATTACATGATATAAATCCCTAAGCTGTATGGTAAAGTCAACACTGACCACAACTCATTTGATGAATACATTCCTTGTCCATGTAAAATAAACTGTAATCAACAAGGACTAAGTATTGTAAATAAAGAATCACCAAGAAATTGAATAAGAATAGGATAAGTTTATTTTAGCTAAATGATGTGTAGAAAAAAAAAGAAGACTAGGTTCCAAAATATAAATGACCAGTTGTACAGTGGGATTGATGTTAGTAAAAACCCACTAATTAACAATAATTAAGACAATAAAAGAGTAAACCAAAAGTACAATAATAATAACCAACAGCCAATGTACCAACATTGAATGAATGTACCAACATTGAATGAAAGCCAATCAACCAGATTAATGCAGAAATACACAGCCAGCAGCAACACTTTACTGTTTACCAAATATGCAACATAACCTAATCTGGGCAACCAGTTTTCACTAAAACTTAAGAAAAACAAAGTCAAAATAATATCAAACCAAAATGTATTAAGCTGAGAAGTAACTAGATGATATAAGGAACATTTTGTACACAATAGATGATATAATAACTAAATATAAAAGCTATATTAATGTAATCCAATATAACTACAGTATATGCTTGTAATAACAAAGATGCATGATGCAACCAAATTATGTTATAAACTTATTATACAAAAGTAGTAACTCAACTAACAACTTGAAGTGGGACAGAATCCTGTTCAAATGAATAAATTCAACCAAGATAACTATCTAAATAATCAAAATAACAATAATGACAACAAACTATAGTAACAACTAGCTGCAAGCAATTTTGATAACAACTAAACCAAGGTGATAACCAGTACAAATGCAGAATGAACTGCAGCACATTGATAACAATGTCATTGAAACCATTATAATTGTCATTTAAATAACAATAAGAATAATATGTAAGGAGTATTAAGAATACAGTAATGAAACTCCATGAAGTATGGCAAACATACTTGACAAACGATAATTAAGGCAATAAACATATAATGTAGGGAAAAAGAACGCTATCAATAGTGACTAAAACCAATAATGTGTAAATAGGCCCTATTAGAAATTAGTTAAATGTTAGTATTATTAAAATATAAGTAAAAACCAATATGTATAGCCATAGACCTAGGAATGAACCTATGAAAACAGACATAGTGTTAATATTAAGGCATAGTTTTAAGGGAAAAGTGTATAGTAAGTTAAGAATACGTTATTACCATCAAATATGGAATAAAAACAATGTATTAAAAATAATTATAGCTTAATGGACACTAAGTGTGTATACCAAGCGCGATTTCAGCAACCCCGAATCCGAAATATATGATGAGGGGATTCAAAATAATTGTTATTAAAATTTAGAAACGATAAGGGTAATTAAAATGACACCAGTGCAGTTATAAGTAAGATATTTGACTTATAAAAATAATTGTGTGATGCTTAGCCCTTGCGCGTGGGTATGTAGACCACAAATTCGTAATCTCAACACCAGCGAGTGACGCGGTTGTAAGCGTCTATTTTGACGAAGCCCGCCGATGATAAACGAATTAAAAAATATTGACCAATCAGATCCTATAAAAAATGCGAAATGCATCATTCCGACAGAGGAAGCAACAACAGTCTTTTACCAGCAACGAGACGACCTACATGCACGCTGTTCATCCAGAAAACGTGCGTTTGACAGTGGTCAGCTGTAAACATACGCTAACCTCAAACCATGAGTGGAGGTTATGACTACTAGAGAAAATAGTGCAGTATATTTTTAAGTGAAATAATTCGGAGTATATGCGCATAGGAGTGAGTGTAGTGCAGTTATAAAAGTTTAATCAATTAATTAAAGAATTTTAATTAATTAAAAAATTTACGAAATAGTGTAAACCCTACGAACGACCAGTTACGCAAGTATCAAATACTCACAACTATTATATTATGATTGTCTAGTAATATATAAGTAACAGAACGCTAATAGCGAATTGAATTAACATCAGTTAATCGATTAAATGCCCAATTCCAAAAGGAAGGTAATTCTGTAATATAAATAAACAATGACAAAATTGAACGCTTTCATTAACGACAGTTTTAACTATTTATATGATTCTAATGTATTAGTATAAGCAAAGACATTGTATAACCAATGAAGGGAGTATGTGCCCTAACCATTAGGAAGATAAGGATGTTCTATATTTTATTTCAATAATTAACTAAGAGTTACACCAGAGGGTGACATCAATATATCAAATGAATTACAAATACCTGTGTTATGTACATCCAGTCTAGGAGATGATTATAATCCATGACACTGAATTCTAATAATTATTATCACTTGTTAACCGATTAATGCATCAATGAAAAATAATTAATAAATTTTAAACAAACAAGGTTACATAAACCTATCTTAACTTCAATGTTTAACCATGAACAGTTGTTCGTATTTTATATTCTTTCAAATTAATAATCAATGAGTTTATGTTTTATCTATTTATTATAACAGTAGATATGTGTATTTTGCAGACTCAAAGAACCTACTACTACTACTACTAATATTACTATTACTAACATTACAAGTTTAATAACACATTATAACCTATTTGTTTACCAACAAAAATTATTCGACTAGCCAAATGCAGTCATGCCAGCCTGAGATTTGTAAATGTTTTAGAGTCCATGTTCTAATTAACTGTTAACCAAAAGGAAAGTAAATTATATTATTGTACCAAATTTTATTGTTCTAGAGTTGAATAAATCATTATTGTCATATGAACCTTTAAAAGAGTTGGCTTTTATTGTAATCAGTAGATACAGCTTAGTGAGAAAACCGAGATGGTTGGTACCAGACCTTCAGAGCGGACATTCAAATGGAATGATTTTTTCCAACCGCACCGTACTATATATATCATTACACAGTACAAATTATAGTAAATATCATATTTGTGTATGTTTATGTTAGTGTATAGGCAGGACATTACTGATCATCTCACCACAGCTGATAGTCGAAGAGCCAACGGAACTTCAAGCGAATCAACTCGAAGAAGTGAATTAAAAACATTTTAAACCAAATAAACTGATTATTAAAACGACGATAAAAAGTGTAAGTAACCGATTTATTCACTACCGGATTCAACAATAGGTTGAATTGGGTGGAATAAATCACTAACCCACAACTTAATAATAAATATTGAGCTTTTGAATAATAATAATAAATGAACTACAAGACCCCATACTAAATAAATAACCCTGAGAATAATAATTAGAAAAGAGATGAATCTCGTCGTTTAACAGATTGACGCCAACAACGTGAGGCAAAATAACACGGGAGCACTCGTCGTTTAACAATATACATGTACCGGGTATTTATTAAATTATGCCATCATATGATTGACATTAATACCACTTTCAGGTTGACTTCTACAATATCTATTCCACTACACATTGTTTCTGCACTGACATTTACACAGTGTCCCAGTGTAAGACCTATTATTTATAACATTTTGATTGCTTCATGCAGTCAATTTCTTCAGTGCTTTGAATCTATTTTCTCGGACATCTTTTTACCAGATATCCATGCATGAATACATGCACACATTCTTTTACATGAATGTTCCATATAAACAGTGGTTGATTTCTAAAATTATAGATGCCGGAACGCTTCAATTCAAAAGTTGTACAGACACAAATATACTTATATTTTTATATTGGGGTATAAGTTTACATAAGGCTATTACAAAGGAGGTCTACATTTTTAAAGCATTATAAAATATGTAACATATGTATAAACTTGTATCTAAAAAGATAATGAAGTTTACTGATATTTCTAAAGAGCTTCATCATCAGGTTAGCTCATGACAATCGAAAACATGTCACTCATGATGGCGTCATCCCGGAGCCTCAGTCAAACTCTAAGTGATGGTTTTGGTGGTTCGGACATTTTAAAAAAGTTTCCATAGTTTCATCATTGTGTCATCATATTGTTTGTTTCTTGACCTTTCCTTACTCTTTGTGTCCAATTCTGTAGGATGGCTCCCAATCAGTTACCTTTCATGTAGTTTTAATTTTGAAGCAAGTTTTTATATTTCAATTTCTCCATAGGTTATTGGGACATTTTTTGAACGATAGTAGTTAAGATAAAGATTAGTGTTGGTGTTTGATTCTGACAAATGTTTAGTCTTGTAATTGGGTTGATGAGGGGCACAATTTAAAAAGTAATAGTAAATTTTTGAATTAATTAGGTTTTTCTTTTTGGTAATTTATTTTTGGATCCAAGAGGTTCCGGGGCGTTCCTCCTGCATATTGCAACATGACATAAGGTAGTGAAGATACATTGATAATTAATTATAAAACAAGGAAGCTGAAGACAAGAAGAAAGGTCAAGAACTTATAAACTCAGAGATTAATAACAAAATGACTAATAAACTGACGATGACTTGACTCAATAGATTGGATAAATACAAGAAAGAACAATGAACAAGGAAGAAGGAACCAGGAAACAAACGTAATAAAGAAATTGATAACGAACATTGTAATCCCCTAATAATGACCGCAGAATGTATGTAAACAAATGCACTAATGTAATTAGAGTATAGATGAGATGTACCTAGGGTAATAATGACAAATAAGATAGTAATGTTATGTATATTTTATTAATGACGAAATGTACTTATAAATATAAGATAGGAAGTTTAATAATAAACACACCCAAATGAATAGTGATAAAAATAGTCAAAACCAGTAAACCATACCCTGAGGCAAATAAAGGCCACAGTTAATAATCAAAAGTGATCATTAGTGAAGGGAAAATAAAGTAAATACTCGTAACCAATAACCACATGATGATGTTAACATAAATGAACAACATAGTGAATAATATCAAGTGAGTGGAATAAAGAGTGTATTAATGCAAAAGTGGTGACATGCAGTTATGGCATGTTACATAAAAAGGTGAAAGTGAATAAATAAAAAACCTTCTATGAAGGAAAAAGTGTAGTGGGTGAACATAAAAAGGTATTTTAATTAGTAGACTGTATTAGAATATCTGAGAGACCTGTGATAAACTTTATGCTAGCAAGTAAGATGAACTAATTATACTGTGTTTAATTTAAGCAATAGTTAGTAAGAATTATGAAATAAGATAGAAATTAAGTCATTAGAATGAAAGCTAAACAAGAAAGATAGACACTGTTTTCTAGTGAAGGAATGAGGGAATAGAGTATATTGTGTAAAGTACAGTTTAATAGTAGTATAATAAGAGTTTTGTTGTTGTTTAAAAAACCAATATAAGGTAATGAATTATAAGTTAAAACAAATAGTAGTAAGAAACAGAAAGGCAGTTAGAAGATTATTTCAGGCTTGCACCTGGCAAGAAAATGTTTATTGTTATAATAAGAGGTGTAGTTAGAATCACCAAGGTTTATTATTTGTTTCTAGTAAAAAATTGTTTTAATGTACCATATTGTAAGTAACTGAGGATACTCTCCTTTCAGCCCCACTGTTGGGCTAGCCAATTTGTAAGAAAACTAGATTTGGTGTGTTTAAAACTGTGTTATAAATTGTTTAATATTTGAATTCGAAAGTGTGTTATAAGTTTACAATTGAAAGTTAAAGTTACAAGTTATGATGAATCGAAAAAATTATAATTGTCTTAAAAGAACTCCTTTAAATAAAAATAAAAATAATTGCAGTAATGTTGTTTGAACAATAACGTTGCTTAATTCAATAAATAAAGCGTACTAGCTGGTCGCTTGATGAAGGTAGCCATCGCGTCGATTCTGGCAGCGAAACTCCTCCTCCAGGTTGACCGTCGTCTAAGTACGTAAAGTCAAGTCACGTCTGGACAATAAAATTAATAAAATACACTTCCACGTACCTGGTCGTGATTCTGGAAGTTCGGAAGTTCACTTTTTATAAATTAATAAGCTGCCAAGACGGTTTACAAAACCAGCTTGCCTTACTTACCAGGGTAGGTTACCTTGTTTAATAATGGGCGCCACACAGGTTTATTTCGGGAAAATCCCGTGTAAAACCCATTAATAGAATCAAATAATTATTAATTCTCTTCTTTAAAAAACTGAAATTGTGTTTATTGCCCTTATGGCAATTCAAATTCAACAACATATGATTTCTACTAAGAGTTACTTTGATTATTTTGAATTAATTATTTATTTACTTTTCGAAATAAATTAAGTCAAAGTTATGCTGCTAATAACTGGGTTTTATTTGTACCCTTGATGATGAATTCAAACAAACATAATTAAGAAAATACATTGATATACAATTGAAATTGTTTCGTTCACTTACCCTACTGCACTAGCTCAGAGCATGAACAACTTTTCTGGTTATGTCCAGATAAACTTTACTTTAAACATTAATTTTATTTATATCTCGGGCGTAAATTCTTTTAAACACAAGAAAGAATGTTCATGCCTACACAGAAGTTAATTATTTCATAAAACAATATTGACTAATACTGCCTTGTTGTTTACTAACAAAAAATCAAACCTATTTATAGGTTAGGCATTCGTCACGCTTGCTTAATTATTCACAAAAGTTATATAGACCACTTAAGACTAACATCATTCTTAAACAGGATTGACAAATCCACTAAATAAATTCAGTCATTGTGTAACACAGAAAATGTTTTGGTGTTATGCGTCAGTACAAATTTTGTTTATAAAATATATCAGTGCACTCAGATTAATGGAATAAATTGTCACGATGTTACCTCTTTATTTTAATCTTTTAGATTAAAATTTAATTAAACACTCCAGTGGTCGGATTATAATGACCCTGGTTTTACACTACACATGCACTTTGAACAGGTAATAATTGTCCGCTTCTGACTAAATTGGACCATTTATAATACTATTTAATTATTTTCTCCTGTTCAATATATCCCGCACTAAATAAAATAAATACTTCACATCGATGCATTGATTCTAGGTAGACTGTATTGTAGTTACTTGTTGTTGCCGAAATGGTTCAATGGACGCACTATTACATGATATTATAAGTTAATAAAATTTTGAGGTGACGAGCGACACCTGCTTGCTCGAGATGATTGTCAAAAAGTGGTAACGGAAAAACTCGCGTTCCCGTTATATACCCCCTGTTTTGATGAGGCTTAGGCGATTGTTTCATTTAGTAAGCTATTGTCTGATTGGCTCAACCAGATGTTACGAAAATGACGCATTGTTTTTCCAACCGTCATTAACCGTCTTTTGGCTAAGATGATTGACAGTTGACGTTGTTATTATTGACAAACAAATTTCTTACTTTCTATTTACAAATGATGCTAACGCATGTCACGCACTTATTATAGTTGCGATCGTGGTTGTATCGCTATCAAATTAAAGGATATTTTCTACTCTTTAATTTGATATAGTTTGACACTGGTTTTATTCACACTTTCACGGACATTTCTTAATAAATAATGTTCAGATATATGGCTTCGCGCTGTCGTCTGCTAGCGACGCCGGCTACGATTCTCTCTTATCAATAAATTATTTGTGTTGCACATCGCGTTTTCACTTAAACGTCTGTGTCGGAACACTAATATATCCGTTTTTATACTTATTTAGTGAATATAATTATTAAATCTTAACTTACTGATGTAATACATTGCTATGAACTATCCTTACTTCCTAATTACATTTTGTTTATTACTATTTCGCTCTATGCTATTCATTAATAATTGAGTTGTTACTTGTATAATACATTAATAATGCTTATTGCTACACTTGGTATAATGATTGTTCAGTGTATGTTATTTACACTAGTAGTCCTTTCTACTTATCACCTTACTGACAATCGTTCGTTTTAGGCATTGCCTAGGCATACCTTTTACATCGGGTTTATGCCTTAATAACGTTCATTAGTTACATTTGTTACATTGATGAGGTAACTTACTTATATAAGGTTCCCTCTTACAATTATTTTTACTTCTTATGAGTACATTTGAGATTGTAATACAGTTTCACTTTTATATTGTGGCCATAGCTAATCTTAGTCATAGGCATTAATAGTTACTAGTCATTGTTGATTTATTCTCAGCCAGATACTGTTGCTGATATTATATTATTCGGGTCGTTACTTAATTATTTTTATTAACATGTGAAATTACATTCAAGTTATTCACTGACTCGCTTGACAGCTTATAGTGAATTTAGCTTGTCCATTAGTTTGTGTCAGTTATAGTATTGGTTGTAGTGTCAAACAGTGTTTCGTTTACTGCTTCTTGTGGCACTTCTTCTTCTTTCTTCTTCGTTGGTCCTCCTCTTCTTCGCTACTTTCATCATTATATTATCTACTTACATTACCTTCATGTATTTATTAATTCTATGGGTATATGTCTAGGTTATGTAACACTTGGTCATGTTACATATACTCCCCTCTGAAAATTGATAATTGGAGAGAAATTTTACATTTGATAAATTTATCATTTCAGTTCAGTTTTAGTACATTATTACTGCTTTTTTTTTCTCTGCATTGAATTTAACATTCTATTAGTGTGTTGCACTAGATTGAGTTCTTGGCTAGTGATATCATTTTTAGCTTACTAGTATTTTTCAAGTTTCTCATATTCTAAGTCATTTAGTTACAACAGATTTCACTTCTTCAATTAACACTTTCCTGTCTTACAATAATACATTTTTCTTTCTCATTACATATCTTTATTTTCGTGATAAATTCTATGGTTCTTTCATTTTTTACCTCACAGAT
This sequence comes from Magicicada septendecula, assembly GCA_034769895.1. Classification (NCBI taxonomy): domain Eukaryota; kingdom Metazoa; phylum Arthropoda; class Insecta; order Hemiptera; family Cicadidae; genus Magicicada; species Magicicada septendecula. The sequence goes on along the minus strand of CM068372.1, from coordinate 417,092,616 downwards.
TTTTTATTAATAATCCTTGATATATTACCATATAATTCCCTAACATTTGTAGTGGGTTCGGAGTCAGAGGGGCTCTATTTGCCATCCATTCTCCGCCGTTCCTCAACTACACGTCCTCAGAATCAGAGGCATCCTCATCTCTGTCTGGGACAAAATAAAAATTGCACGTAGCAACAGTTGCACTATCACAACACATAAAATATAACATATCATTAATTTTTCAATAATATAACATATTCAATATAACATTCAAGGTATTAGAGGTTTCATTTGTATCACATTTCATTCTTTTGTACTTTAGCTAACATACTTCCTTTTCACAGGTAATTCTTCCCTTTCAGACTTGTCATATTGGCTATGTTCTTTATTAGCCTTGTTGTTACTTTTCTATACTAGTTGGTAATTTGTTTTGGTTCATCTGAGTATTCTTAAATTTACACACTTATATTGATCATCATACAATTATGCAGTTGTTTCTTAAATATAGAGTTTACAATATTTCACTCTTACAATAGTTTACAAGTTTTACTCTCATCAATAGTTTACAATTATCCTGAATTATCAGGGTATACAGTATTCATATACTAAACGTTTTTGTTAGATATTCTCTGACATATCTTGTTGGTAAATACAATTAGATACTTTCTTCATCGCTTAATTAATATTTTTTATATTCCTCGATAACAGTAGTATTTTGACACTTATTTTTGTTATTTATTCATAGACATTTTTCTCTATTATATCAGGTAATAATCATTCAACAATATTTGAACAATACTTGATAATTAAGGTACAATATAACGATATTATTCTAACATATTATTAGACAATAGTTGACTTTCTCTCCCTTCATTCCATAATAATAGTAGCCTTCTTTCCAATTAACTCTCTTTGGTATTCTTCCTCTCTACTCCTTCAAATGATAGATTTCAAATCATTTATTCTGGATGATTTTATATAATTTCTTTGTTTGGTGAGGGGTATACAATATTTGACATTTAAATACAATATAATGATATAATAATAACACATTAGTAGATAATACTTCTTTCTCTTTTCTTCTTTCCATAATAAATATAGCCATCCTCTTTAATTACTCGCTTTGGTATTCTGCCTCTCTACTCCTTCAAGTGTTGGAATCTTTAACACTTACTCTGGACGATTTTATATAATTTCTCTGTTTTGTGAGGGGTATACAATATTTGACATTTAAATTCTTGTTACCTACAATATTTGGTAATTCAATAACATTTTTCTTCCTCTTCATTCCATAATAATAATAGCTATCCTTCTAATTAACTCTCTTTGGTATTCTTCCTCTCTACTCCTTCAAGTGTTGGAATCTTTAACACTTATTCTGGATGATTTTATATAATTTCTTTCATTGGTTGTATTTAATATAGGAGTATTAGAGTAACTTTATATCCCTATCTTATGTACATTTTTGTTATATGATACTCTTTTGTTCTATACAATATAATAGATATCTTTCTTATCATTAAATTATTTGGTTTATAATACACATTTTTTCTATCATCTAATATGATAAATCTGGTTCTCATTTAATATATAACAGATAGTTTTGGTACACATACTTATACTACACACTCTTTTTATAACACAATATGGTAAACAGGCTTGCTATAGGCAATTAGACACTTTCAATACATTGGGTATAATAAATGATCCTCCTGATCATTAGTTTAATCCTTTTATGGTAGATACCTTTAACATTTCTTATACACTAAACACTCTTGTGGTAATCGTCGTACAATGATATAATTAGTCCTTTTATAATAATAATTACATTTATAGTTTATACGTTGGGGTTCTATTGGGCTTCTCCATTCTATTGGGTTCTTTGGTTGGGACAATTACGTTTCACAGGTACCCTTTTTTATAGCTGTCTCTAGTATGACATGTTTATGATATTTGGCACCCTATAATAACATCTCATAACAAACTTCCTTACATATAGTATTTCTATGGTCCTTTGTTACGGTATAAGGGCCTATGTCCAGTACTAGTAGTTTTGAAGGTACCCCCCTATCATGCGGTTTTTCCACTTTGCGGCTACCAGATAGTCATCGGCTTCCCGTTTTCTCGCCTTCTTCTTCTCATCATCTTCGGTATCCATGTGTCCAGTGTCCTCCTGGTCTTTGTTATTATTGACTCCCAGTACCTCTTCGAATTCTGGTTGATCGTCATCAGTTTTCTGGTTGGATTTTTCCGTTGGTTGGTCCCTCTTCTTCCGCAATTCTTTTATTTCTTGGGCATACCCTTCAATGATCCGGTCCAGTTGCTCTTGATACCCTTTCCTTTTCTTAGAATGCCTTATTCTCCCTTTGGAAATATCTGCTTTAAGTATTTTATTGGTTATAGTCTTCTTGGTTGCAGCATATTTCTTCTCTTCGTCCATCTTCCTGAAGCTCCTTCGGTACTCCTTCCTATAGATTCCTTCTTTACGGTTGATGACTGGGAAATAAATCATATTAATTAGACCACTTCGAGTCATTTCGATTAATTCCTTTGTTACCCTAATCTTCTTTGGACGTATTATTCTTCTTTCTTCCTTTTTCGTAATAATTTTGTTCCTTTCTTCATGAATTTTAATTTTCGAATTCACTTGTTCGGTAGTTTTATTTCTGGGTAATTCTTTTGTCTCCACTTGATCATCACACATTGGCAGATTATTTTGTTCTAATTCTTCCTTCTCGGCTAATAACTCTTCCGCTTCTTTAATTACCTGAGTCTTCTTTATACCTTCGGCGTCGATCTCCTTATATTGAATATCTTCCTTGTTTCTGTCAAGCTCATTTTCAGATGATAATGTATTTGTGTCTTGTTGCGGTTCTGCTAGTTCATCATTATTTTTCCTTTCTTCCCTCCATTTCCAGTTATCCTTAATCATTGACTCGAGCTTTTTATTGTTGTCATCCATCTTCCGGTTGATCGATTCCAAATTTTTATTTAATAATTCATTATTTCTATTCATTTGCTCCATCATCATTTGATTCTCTGCCTGGGATTTCTTACCGTCTTCCTTTAATTCCATCATTACTCTCATCATCCAGTCTTGGAAATCCGCCATCCCCGTTTGTGTGGTTTCCTCAGGTTGTTTGGGTTGGTTGTCGACTCTCACTCCCACTTCCGGTTCAGCATGGGGTGTTTCTTCTGGTTGAGTTTCTATGTTATTAATTGTAATGACTTCCATCTCAGGCGTTGGTTGTGTCTCATGTGTCTCCGTATCTGGTTGTACCTCTTCTACTCGGCTGTCCTTGTACCTTGTGTCGTATTGATGTGTGTGTGGCATGTTTGTTCTTTTGTGTTTGCCAGGCTGATTATAAATATAAAAAATATTTTCGTCTAATATTTTTCAGCCTCACGTTGCTGGTCGCCAATTTGTAAGAAAACTTGTTGTATCCTACGTTACTCTCCTTTAAGCCCCACGTTGGGCGCCAATTTGTAAGATAACTGAGGATACTCTCTTTTCAGCCCCACTGTTGGGCTAGCCAGTTTGTAAGAAAACTAGATTCGGTGTGTTTAAAACTGTGTTATAAATTGTTTAATATTTGAATTCAAAAGTGTGTTATAAGTTTACAATTGAAAGTTAAAGTTACAAGTTATGATGAATCGAAAAAATTATAATTGTCTTAAAAGAACTCCTTTAAATAAAAATAAAAATAATTGCAGTAATGTTGTTTGAACAATAACGTTGCTTAATTCAATAAATAAAGCGTACTAGCTGGTCGCTTGATGAAGGTAGCCATCACGTCGATTCTGGCAGCGAAACTCCTCCTCCAGGTTGACCGTCGTCTAAGTACATAAAGTCAAGTCACGTCTGGACAATAAAATTAATAAAATACACTTCCACGTACCTGGTCGTGATTCTGGCAGTTCGGAAGTTCACTTTTTATAAATTAATAAGCTGCCAAGACGGTTTACAAAACCAGCTTGCCTTACTTACCAGGGTAGGTTACCTTGTTTAATAATGGGCGCCACACAGGTTTATTTCGGGAAAATCCCGTGTAAAACCCATTAATAGAATCAAATAATTATTAATTCTCTTCTTTAAAAAACTGAAATTGTGTTTATTGCCCTTATGGCAATTCAAATTCAACAACATATGATTTCTACTAAGAGTTACTTTGATTATTTTGAATTAATTATTTATTTACTTTTCGAAATAAATTAAGTCAAAGTTATGCTGCTAATAACTGGGTTTTATTTGTACCCTTGATGATGAATTCAAACAAACATAATTAAGAAAATACATTGATATACAATTGAAATTGTTTCGTTCACTTACCCTACTGCACTAGCTCAGAGCATGAACAACTTTTCTGGTTATGTCCAGATAAACTTTACTTTAAACATTAATTTTATTTATATCTCAGGCGTAAATTCTTTTAAACACAAGAAAGAATGTTCATGCCTACACAGAAGTTAATTATTTCATAAAACAATATTGACTAATACTGCCTTGTTGTTTACTAACAAAAAATCAAACCTATTTATAGGTTAGGCGTTCGTCACGCTTGCTTAATTATTCACAAAAGTTATATAGACCACTTAAGACTAACATCATTCTTAAACAGGATTGACAAATCCACTAAATAAATTCAGTCATTGTGTAACACAGAAAATGTTTTGGTGTTATGCGTCAGTACAAATTTTGTTTATAAAATATATCAGTGCACTCAGATTAATGGAATAAATTGTCACGATGTTACCTCTTTATTTTAATCTTTTAGATTAAAATTTAATTAAACACTCCAGTGGTCGGATTATAATGACCCTGGTTTTACACTACACACGCACTTTGAACAGGTAATAATTGTCCGCTTCTGACTAAATTGGACCATTTATAATACTATTTAATTATTTTCTCCTGTTCAATATATCCCGCACTAAATAAAATAAATACTTCACATCGATGCATTGATTCTAGGTAGACTGTATTGTAGTTACTTGTTGTTGCCGAAATGGTTCAATGGACGCACTATTACATGATATTATAAGTTAATAAAATTTTGAGGTGACGAGCGACACCTGCTTGCTCGAGATGATTGTCAAAAAGTGGTAACGGAAAAACTCGCGTTCCCGTTATATACCCCCTGTTTTGATGAGGCTTAGGCGATTGTTTCATTTAGTAAGCTATTGTCTGATTGGCTCAACCAGACGTTACGAAAATGACGCATTGTTTTTCCAACCGTCATTAACCGTCTTTTGGCTAAGATAATTGACAGTTGACGTTGTTGTTATTATTGACAAACAAATTTCTTACTTTCTATTTACAAATGATGCTAACGCATGTCACGCACTTATTATAGTTGCGATCGTGGTTGTATCGCTATCAAATTAAAGGATATTTTCTACTCTTTAATTTGATATAGTTTGACACTGGTTTTATTCACACTTTCACTGACATTTCTTAATAAATAATGTTCAGATATATGGCTTCGCGCTGTCGTCTGCTAGCGACGCCGGCTACGATTCTCTCTTATCAATAAATTATTTGTGTTGCACATCGCGTTTTCACTTAAACGTCTGTGTCGGAACACTAATATATCCGTCTTTATACTTATTTAGTGAATGTAATTATTAAATCTTAACTTACTGATGTAATACATTGCTATGAACTATCCTTACTTCCTAATTACATTTTGTTTATTACTATTTCGCTCTATGCTATTCATTAATAATTGAGTTGTTACTTGTATAATACATTAATAATGCTTATTGCTACACTTGGTATAATGATTGTTCAGTGTATGTTATTTACACTAGTAGTCCTTTCTACTTATCACCTTACTGACAATCGTTCGTTTTAGGCATTGCCTAGGCATACCTTTTACATCGGGTTTATGCCTTAATAACGTTCATTAGTTACATTTGTTACATTGATGAGGTAACTTACTTATATAAGGTTCCCTCTTACAATTATTTTTACTTCTTATGAGTACATTTGAGATTGTAATACAGTTTCACTTTTATATTGTGGCCATAGCTAATCTTAGTCATAGGCATTAATAGTTACTAGTCATTGTTGATTTATTCTCAGCCAGATTCTGTTGCTGATATTATATTATTCGGGTCGTTACTTAATTATTTTTATTAACATGTGAAATTACATTCAAGTTATTCACTGACTCGCTTGACAGCTTATAGTGAATTTAGCTTGTCAATTAGTTTGTGTCAGTTATAGTATTGGTTGTAGTGTCAAGCAGTGTTTCGTTTACTGCTTCTTGTGGCACTTCTTCTTTCTTCTTCGTTGGTCCTCCTCTTCTTCGCTACTTTCATCATTATATTATCTACTTACATTACCTTCATGTATTTATTAATTCTATGGGTATATGTCTAGGTTATGTAACACTTGGTCATGTTACAATATATAAAGGTAAGGAGTTACAAAGAATGTTAGATAGTAGTATAAGAAAATCTAGGCTCTAGGCCTAACAGTTAATGAAGAATTTTGTAAATTTAAAGACAAACAATAGTCCAGTATCAAATCAGAATATACCAAATGTTTAAACAAGTTAAGTAAGTGTACCTAATACCAAAATGTATAAATAACATCCAGTTTTAGATAAAATATATATGAAATATAAATAAGAAAAATAACAAAAATGTGATTAGCTACTCAAAAGTAACCATGAGGGGTATCAAAATGATCCTTATCAAAAATTATGAACAATGGTATTCATGTAATAAACATAGCTACTAATATAAGAAAGAAATCTTAATTTGAAGATATTTTATAGATTTAAACTAAAATAAAACGTTAGAATATAACAATGACATAAATTAACGACTAATGAGAATTAGCATAATTTAATAGGTAACCATAGCAACCGAAATTTATTGCCAAAAAACTGTTGGAATTTTCATTAATCCATTATTGACCGACGCGGAGGGCGGATGTATGCAGCTCTCAACCCAAATTTTACTATAAATACGTAAATTTTGACCGAAATCAGAAGGAAGAAAGATAGTAATAGCCACCTATGGAACACCTGATAAATTAATTATTATTAAAATACTCTCAAAATAAAATTATCAGTGGAAATTAAGAAGACTTCAAGAAACATAGCTGACGACTCATCCCGAAGGAAGAAAAGGAGCGATCTACTACGACCGAAGAAGACGAACGACTGCGGAACGAGAGGGAAGCCGAACTTTATGGAAAAACCATCTGAACGAGATTGATGAACATCCGAAGAGGAGAAGACGACCAGATCCATCCGGAAGAAGTAGACGTACACTGAGGAAGCCCCAGTGAGAACTGATGAGTATAAAACCACAATCTCACTAAAAACGAATTCCCATTTTTTATCCGTAATAACAAATCACAATTTTCACTTCACTGATCACTATTTTGAACAAGAACTGAAGGTATTTATAATATCACTATTGTTGAACTTTAATCAATTAATAACCATTTAAACTGATCTATAATAACTTATTAATAAACATAACTTGTTGTCAAAATCCTAACCAAAAACTATTGTCACTCTCATTGATGATTACTTACTTGGATGTATTAATGTATTAAATATTGTGTACCTAGTTTTAAGAAATATAAATTTGTGCATTTTAGCCGTTAATCCAAAACTTCTGTAGTCAAAAGGACTTATTAACACGCCCTGTGACCAATTTTATTGTAAACAAACATTATTCGCCAAGCGGCGTCCCATGATACAAACGACAGCCTGCCAACTGAGCAATTGTAAAAGCCGGTACTAATATAAAATAATGTACTACTAATTAACTGAAAATTATTAAAGGGTTAATAAATCTTATTGTTCTGCAACGCTGTATGTTTGATTCGTACAAAATAAGATAATATATAGAGAATTATTAAAGTGAAAACAACAAAACAACACAGTTAGCGAAGTCGACACTGCAAGACGGCGTGCGCCAATCAGGTGGCGAGGCGGCAATATTCAAACCGAACGCCGAGAGATACGGTTTGCCCGTAAGTAGTAAGAAAAAGTACGACTCGACTCGCTACATACGAATAACATTCATAGAAGTAACTGAACTGATTAATACCCTCAATTATACACCTATACTATACCACGAACGCCACGAGCGAATTAAAAAACGCTCGTCACGCACACATTCATATAAGAGTAGTAGAACGGGTGAACAAAAATTATAAAATTTAAACACACAGATAAAAAAAGGTTCTATTACAAAGTGGCGCGCCAACTAGTAGGGCTAGAATAGTTAAGAAATCATACCATTAAACCTTACAGATCCTAGCGGCGACTACAGAAATGGAACCGGCAAAGCACGATACGAGATACCAGACTAAGATACGCGAGAAGGAGGCGGAAAAGGGAGCAAAGAGATCAGAAAAGGAGATCGAGAAAGGCGCCGGAATGGAAGAAACGGAAATAACTTCGGTGGAAGATGTGGAAGAAATATTAAACCCGGCCACGCCAACTAGAACCACCGAAGAAACCAAGATGGATAGGTTGATGGAAATGTTCCAAAGAGTGGAGAAGAAAATGGACAAAAATAAAGAGGAAATTAATGAGGACAGTGAGAGAAGGAGAAGAGAAGACAAAGAAGAATTAAAGAAAACCAGAAGGGAAGAGAAGGAAGAATTAGATAAGAAATTTGAGTTAATAAATGACAATTTTAAGAAAATGGATGAGAAATTGGACAAACATAGAGAAGAAATGGAGGAAATTATGGAGAAGGGTTTCAAAAGGATAAATGAAACAATGGATAGGAGTTTCAAGAAATTATGTGAAACATTAGATAATGGTTTCGATAAGGTGCATGAAACACTGGACAGTACTTCTGAAAGTATTGAAGAAACAGTAAATGAGAACAAGGAACCGGTAGATAAGAAAATAGAAGATAGTAAGAAAGAAACAGAATTAAAAGAAGACAAGAGCATACTATTACCTGCAAATAAAAATAACAGCCACAAGAAGGATATCCAAACCATGGAGGTGAAGACTAAGAAGAGGCATCCAAGGAAACTAATAAATACCAGAGATGAATTGGAGATGAAGAAGAATGGACTACTTGAGATGTTTAATGTACCAGTTGACGGCCAGAATGAAAGAATGAATTTTAAAAATAACAGAAGGAACTTACTAGAACCTTTAGAAAGGAATCACTACAAAACAGTGTGTAACAGAATAAGAATGAGAAGACACTTAATAGACAGGCATAATCCAATATCAACGATAGCATCTACGATGGAAATAGCATTGACCTATTTGTTGTATAAACAAAATAATGAAATGACTGAGATAGGAATGGAAACAAGTGAAAATTTTATAATAGAAACATTTAAATACAAGATAGTAGCAAGAAAATGGACAAGAACAGAAATCATTCTGAAAACGACAGCAATCCGAACAGGGGTAACTCATGTAATCATGGACCATGGCTAAACCAAGTGCGGAGGAACACTGAGAAATGGGAATGATATTAGAGATAACCGACACAGCATTGATGAAAGAGGAAGGAAAAGGAGTTAAAAAAAAAAATAAGGGTACAGTACAATAAATACCCCTATCTCATTGTCAAGGACAACCACAACAATACCTATGTCGTAAGTGAGATAACGACCAAGAGAATCAAAGGGACTTACAACCACTCTTCTTTAAAAAAATATTATGAGGCAGTGTCAGAAAATTAAAAAGAATTTGGAGAGTAAACATTATCTAAATTCAAAAAGTAAAGTAAGCACAACTTACAAATAAGTATTTGATTGAAATTATTATATGAATGAAAAAGAATTTAGAAGAAGGATTAGCTAAATTCAAAATAAAGTAAGTAAAACTTACAACCAAGTGTGAAACAAAATGTGTAAACCCATGTAATTTTGAAAAATTATATATATAATGAAATATCATAAAAATTTGATATAAAATCATAAAATGTTAAACAAATAATGATGACGCTACATAACATCATTAACTAACCCTATTACAAAAGGGAATAATAAAGAATTAACGTTTCACAAAAGAAAAGACAAGACAATCAAATAAAAAAATGACAATGACATATTAACTGGACAATCAATGATGAAAAAATATAAGTGAGCCAGAAACCAGCTACAATGTTAATATTGAATATAAATGAGAAATAAAGTGATAACAAATAAAATCACTACCATATGAAGTAAGTTGATGAAACAATGCAAAATACCTATTAAATATCGCTATAAGCTTAGAAAAAGGAATCCAAATAAGTCACTGAGAAGAAAAGGTCATGAGATGTATAAAAGAGAGAATAATTAATCCCAAAAGTGTTTTATTGTATTGATATTATATGAGTCAAAAATAGACGACTATTATTATGATTATTATGAATATTATTATGTGATGATTTTATGTTGAGATACGTCCAACAATTATTTATGTTATTGAGCAGATAGGCAAGACCTCTGCGCTCAAAATGTGTATAAATGTATAGCAGAGTAATAGAGCCACACGTGCCCTCTGGCTAGTACCAATTTATATGAATGGGAGAGAAGAAAAATTTTAGAGAAATAGAACATACAAGGGATAACACTCGTAATGAAATAATACCAAATACCATGTCATGAACCATGACTTAATAAAAGTAAATAAAGAAGAAAGTAGCGATTGATGAATTCCTGAATAATAACAACTTGATAAAATGAACTATATTGATGATTTCAGAAAAAACATAATGATCTTTGTTTCGAAATAATCAATTTTGGTGGCGATGCATTATGTAACATGACATAAGGTAGTGAAGATACATTGATAATTAATTATAAAACAAGGAAGCTGAAGACAAGAAGAAAGGTCAAGAACTTATAAACTCAGAGATTAATAACAAAATGACAAATGACTAATAAACTGACGATGACTTGACTCAATAGATTGGATAAATACAAGAAAGAACAATGAACAAGGAAGAAGGAACCAGGAAACAAACGTAATAAAGAAATTGATAACGAACATTGTAATCCCCTAATAATGACCGCAGAATGTATGTAAACAAATGCACTAATGTAATTAGAGTATAGATGAGATGTACCTAGGGTAATAATGACAAATAAGATAGTAATGTTATGTATATTTTATTAATGACGAAATGTACTTATAAATATAAGATAGGGAGTTAATAATAAACACACCCAAATGAATAGTGATAAAAATAGTCAAAACCAGTAAACCATACCCTGAGGCAAATAAAGGCCACAGTTAATAATCAAAAGTGATCATTAGTGAAGGGAAAATAAAGTAAATACTCGTAACCAATAACCACATGATGATGTTAACATAAATGAACAACATAGTGAATAATATCAAGTGAGTGGAATAAAGAGTGTATTAATGCAAAAGTGGTGACATGCAGTTATGGCATGTTACATAAAAAGGTGAAAGTGAATAAATAAAAAACCTTCTATGAAGGAAAAAGTGTAGTGGGTGAACATAAAAAGGTATTTTAATTAGTAGACTGTATTAGAATATCTGAGAGACCTGTGATAAACTTTATGCTAGCAAGTAAGATGAACTAATTATACTGTGTTTAATTTAAGCAATAGTTAGTAAGAATTATGAAATAAGATAGAAATTAAGTCATTAGAATGAAAGCTAAACAAGAAAGATAGACACTGTTTTCTAGTGAAGGAATGAGGGAATAGAGTATATTGTGTAAAGTACAGTTTAATAGTAGTATAATAAGAGTTTTGTTGTTGTTTAAAAAACCAATATAAGGTAATGAATTATAAGTTAAAACAAATAGTAGTAAGAAACAGAAAGGCAGTTAGAAGTTTATTTCAGGCTTGCACCTGGCAAGAAAATGTTTATTGTTATAATAAGAGGTGTAGTTAGAATCACCAAGGTTTATTATTTGTTTCTAGTAAAAAATTGTTTTAATGTACCATATATAAAGGTAAGGAGTAACAAAGAATGTTAGATAGTAGTATAAGAAAATCTAGGCTCTAGGCCTAACAGTTAATGAAGAATTTTGTAAATTTAAAGACAAACAATAGTCCAGTATCAAATCAGAATATACCAAATGTTTAAACAAGTTAAGTAAGTGTACCTAATACCAAAATGTATAAATAACATCCAGTTTTAGATAAAATATATATGAAATATAAATAAGAAAAATAACAAAAATGTGATTAGCTACTCAAAAGTAACCATGAGGGGTATCAAAATGATCCTTATCAAAAATTATGAACAATGGTATTCATGTAATAAACATAACTACTAATATAAGAAAGAAATCTTAATTTGAAGATATTTTATAGATTTAAACTAAAATAAAACGTTAGAATATAACAATGACATAAATTAACGACTAATGAGAATTAGCATAATTTAATAGGTAACCATAGCAACCGAAATTTATTGCCAAAAAACCGTTGGAATTTTCATTAATCCATTATTGACCGACGCGGAGGGCGGATGTATGCAGCTCTCAACCCAAATTTTACTATAAATACGTAAATTTTGACCGAAATCAGAAGGAAGAAAGATAGTAATAGCCACCTATGGAACACCTGATAAACTAATTATTATTAAAATACTCACAAAATAAAATTATCAGTGGAAATTAAGAAGACTTCAAGAAACATAGCTGACGACTCATCCCTAAGGAAGAAAAGGAGCGATCTACTATGACCGAAGAAGACGAACGACTGCGGAACGAGAGGGAAGCCGAACTTTATGGAAAAACCATCTGAACGAGATTGATGAACATCCGAAGAGGAGAAGACGACCAGATCCATCCGGAAGAAGTAGACGTACACCGAGGAAGCCCCAGTGAGAACTGATGAGTATAAAACCACAATCTCACTAAAAACGAATTCCCAATTTTTATCCGTAATAACAAATCACAATTTTCACTTCATTGATCACTATTTTGAACAAGAACTGAAGGTATTTATAATATCACTATTGTTGAACTTTAATCAATTAATAACCATTTAAACTGATCTATAATAACTTATTAATAAACATAACTTGTTGTCAAAATCCTAACCAAAAACTATTGTCACTCTCATTGATGATTACTTACTTGGATGTATTAATGTATTAAATATTGTGTATCTAGTTTTAAGAAATATAAATTTGTGCATTTTAGCCGTTAATCCAAAACTTCTGTAGTCAAAAGGACTTATTAACACGCCCTGTGACCAATTTTATTGTAAACAAACATTATTCGCCAAGCGGCGTCCCATGATACAAACGACAGCCTGCCAACTGAGCAATTGTAAAAGCCGGTACTAATATAAAATAATGTACTACTAATTAACTGAAAATTATTAAAGGGTTAATAAATCTTATTGTTCTGCAACGCTGTATGTTTGATTCGTACAAAATAAGATAATATATAGAGAATTATTAAAGTGAAAACAACAAAACAACACAGTTAGCGAAGTCGACACTGCAAGACGGCGTGCGCCAATCAGGTGGCGAGGCGGCAATATTCAAACCGAACGCCGAGAGATACGGTTTGCCCGTAAGTAGTAAGAAAAAGTACGACTCGACTCGCTACATACGAATAACATTCATAGAAGTAACTGAACTGATTAATACCCTCAATTATACACCTATACTATGCCACGAGCGAATTAAAAAATGCTCGTCACGCACACATTCATATAAGAGTAGTAGAACGGGTGAACAAAAATTATAAAATTTAAACACACAGATAAAAAAAGGTTCTATTACAATATAAATGGTTTTTGTATTCCCATACCAACTGTGATACTCTATTTTTAGTTTCTTATAAGGTTCTGGTCAGATAGCTTTTTATTCCATATATGTCCGTGTTATCTATTTTCCTCTTCATAACAGTCTTCTTAGAACTCATATGTAGTACCCTGTTAGCTGTCCTGTAAATTAAAACAATTTTTATCTTCAGAAATGTGTATTGGGTGTGTCTGTTCTGTTCCAAACATAATTAACTCTTTTAGTGCTACTGACACATTAATGCTTGATTGACAATATTGCATTTATAAAAACGTAGCACTGAAAGGGTTAAATAGTGCTGTTATTAATTAGTTGGCTTCCTGAATATGAATATTTGTATTCGTTGTATATTAGTGATTTGAAAATTTTAAATTCTTTTTTGATTTAATATTATTGTTTAGTATGTGTAATACATTCTTCGAATTTCATCTCCCTAGGAGCTAGAGAAACACCTAATTGAAACTAAAAAAATATTATAAAATATAGTTAAGTCTTGTCAAAGCAACTTTTATAGCAGTATAATTTTTGTAAAAGTTTTTGCAGTTTTTAACAATCTAGGTGATAAGTAAAAATAATAGTAATAAATAATCTTTTTGGCAGTATCAAACTGTAAACTGTACTAAATGTTTCATATGACTCGTAGGCTGTAGTATCTATGTTAGGTAATCAACAAAATTTATATTTTTGTGTGTAAAACTGTAATATACTGTTACTACAGTCTACTGATCGTCGTAGGTACAGTGGGAAACAAAATACAAGACACCAGTTAAGTCATTATTCATCACCTTTAATTTTCACAGTTAAACAGTTCGTAATTAACAACACAGTGTCTTACAACAAATCAAATAAAAAATTGTTCACACTCAATAAAATGTCAACTAATATTAAAACACAATTGTATTACAATATACCGCCCGATTATAAAACACAGCACTTCACTAATAACCACTTGAACGCACACAGTAATCACTTGTAATCGCCCGACAATAAACTGAACTGAGCATCCCTGCATACCTGTATTTATACCCGCCGAAAATCTAGATTATTCCACATACTACGTAAGATGCTGTATACTATGACATAATTGATTGCAGCCTTGACACAGTGCGTGCAGCCGTGCGAATTCTGGCACAGTCTAGCAAATGCGTCGAGAATCTTGTACGCCACAACATTCAGCTAGATTCCTCTGGAACATTCGATAAACACGTAGACTGTTCTGTAATGTCGTAACAATACTTTAGCCACATGGATATTATCAGTTCCATTCCAACATAAATACTTTTTAACTATGCCTTTTAAATGATTGTTTTCTGAGCTAGGGGAACATCTCGCATAAAAACTTATTTTTTTTTTGTTAGATGTCTCACGAATTTTTGTTCAGTACTCTGTAAAACTTAAAAGACACTGTTAAGAAGAACACAGAGTGTATACTATTAATTTACTGTATCAAGAATGAGTGATAGTATGTCTGTTGTCATTTTGTTACAGATGCAGTTTATGCTTTTATTTAGTCGGCAAGGAAAGTTGCGTCTTCAGAAGTGGTATGTTGCACATCCAGACAAGCAGAAGAAGAAAATAACAAGAGAACTGATCACAACTATACTGGCCAGGAAGCCAAAAATGTGCAGTTTCTTAGAATGGAAAGACGTTAAAGTCGTTTACAAGAGGTTGTTTCATATTTCTTTAAATTATATAATTATTTATAATACAACTAGTGTGTATGTATTAGTGAGCAGTTGCATATTACTGGACCTGACTAACTATGACTAATTTTGATATGAATCACTTCTTTATGTGAAGACTGATTTAGCCTGATATACAAAAGAATCAAATGTGTTGGATATCTGTGAAGTCAAATAGCAGAACTCAAACATGAAGCAAAGTAGAAAAAAATAAAAAGCTGTTCTATGTCTGCCAATAACCTAATATTGATTTTAAACAAGGCTAAAGTTACCAATGAGAAATAGGTGCTACTTTTCTTTGCTGCCTATCCTAAAGTCCAGAAACATTTCTACAACCTCCAAGGTCCAGATTTACAAAACTGTATTGCAGCAGTAGTATTATGTGCTTCAGAAGCCTGGACCATGACCTCAGCCCAAGAAGATGGGAAAGAGAGATTCTGAGGAGGATATATGGAGGTGTACTAGATATTGGAATGTGGCGTATGAGGACAAACGCCAAATTGTACGATCTATACAAGGAACCGGACATCGTCACAGCAATAAAACAAGGCAGAATTAGGTGGCCAGGTCATGTACAAAGAATGACAGAGGAAAGAGCAGTGAAAAAAGTATTCATTGGAGGACCAAGAGGAAGAAGAGCAAGAGGAGACAAAGAAGAAGATGGGTGGACAATATAGATGAAGATATGAGAAGACTGGGGGGGGGATCAGAAGGTGGTGTAGTAATGATTTACCTTATTGAAACCGTCCAGTGACTTCAAATTGTAAATTTATGACACGTTTCGAGTCATATGACCCTTCATCAGATATTATCACTCACAAGGAGATCATCAAATATTAAAATTCACAAAAACACAAAACACACATATGTACAATAATAAAAACTATACAAGCGTCCGACACAGTGCACTGCGTATCGATTGTAGCGCGGTGTCACACAGCGGGTTTGATTTGAAATTTAATTTATCATTAAGTATGCCTTCATGAGTAACTGGGTTATTATGTCCACTATAAATTTCAAAGTCTTCCCATGCATCCATATAACGACCCTTACTACAATAATGTAAGGGTATTAAATTCGTGTACGAATGGTTGCATGTAATTAAATGTCTTGTGAAATTAGATTTTATATTATCTATAGAAACACCTTTATTGATGAAATTATGTGGAGTGTGTTCCCGAAACCTTTTAATAAAAGGTCTCCCCATTTGACCAATATAGAAACATTCACAATCATTACAAATCAATTTATATACACCCGTCCTTGACTCTAGTTGTGTGTGAACAGCCTGGCGAACCGAATTCCAAAGGCTATTATTGGTTTTAGAAATGGTGGTGAAACCAAGCCTATTAAAAAACAGACGTTAGAATTTTGGGCATTATCTCCGTGTATGTGGTTGAGATGTACTTATTTTTGGTTTTTATATTATTTATTTGTTT
Organism: Magicicada septendecula; assembly: GCA_034769895.1. Lineage (NCBI taxonomy): Eukaryota > Metazoa > Arthropoda > Insecta > Hemiptera > Cicadidae > Magicicada > Magicicada septendecula. The sequence continues at coordinate 417,075,783 of CM068372.1, read as the reverse complement.
TGATTTCTTAGCCTTGTGTTTCCTAAGAATGTTATCCACCATCCGGCAATCATAACCATTAGCAGCAGCAATATGTCTAATTGTATTTAATTAGGCCTCTGATTAATTATACCACGGCACCGGGTTTTAAGGCGGCTAAGTAATTGGTTGCTTACTACAAAATAATCGTAGCATAATTAATAGCATGGATTTTATAAACAAAGTTAGAAATATACAATTGCAACCCACATACAAATTAGCATCTTTCGACATTGTCAACCTTTATACTAATTTTCCCGTAAATCAGACCTTGGACATCTTATATAATAACTTAATCAAATCCAATAAATTAGATGCACAATCCATAAACGAATTAATCTGCGTACTGAGAGTTATCTTGCAACAAAATAATTTTACTTTTAATGGACGTTATTATATTCAAAGAGACGGACTTGCTATGGGCTCACCATTGTCCGGCTTGTTGGCCGACATTTATTTGAACTCTTATGAGAACAAATACTTTCTTAATAACCACAAGTTCACCAATAACATTATTTTTTATTGTCGTTGTGTGGACGACACTTTTTTGATTTTCAGTGGTACTGCACGCCAGCTAAGCACTTTGAAAAACACCTTGAATGCTGTAAATGACAATATCCTGTTCACCATGGAAACCGAAGCAAATAATGAACTAAATTTTTTGGATTTAACCATAACTAAACAGCATAACAACCTGAAATTTGGAATATATAGAAAGCCTACCACCACTGATGTTACTATACATGCGGATTCCCACCACCCATATTCGCAAAAATTAGCAGCATATAATAGTTTCCTACACAGGCTTTTGAGTGTCCCCCTTGACGCTAACGATTTTAATGTTGAATTAAATACAATTAAACATATTGCTGCTGCTAATGGTTATGATTGCCGGATGGTGGATAACATTCTTAGGAAACACAAGGCTAAGAAATCAAAACAAATAAATAATATAAAAACCAAAAATAAGTACATCTCAACCACATACACGGAGATAATGCCCAAAATTCTAACGTCTGTTTTTAATAGGCTTTGTTTCACCACCGTTTTTAAAACCAATAATAGCCTTTGGAATTCGGTTCGCCAGGCTGTTCACAACAACTAGAGTCAAGGATGGGTGTATATAAATTGATTTGTAATGATTGTGAATGTTTCTATATTGGTCAAACGGGGAGACCTTTTATTAAAAGGGTTTCGGGAACACACTCCACATAATTTCATCAATAAAGGTGTTTCTATAGATAATATAAAATCTAATTTCACAAGACTTTTAATTACATGCAACCATTCGTACACGAATTTTAATACGAATTTAATACCCTTACATTATTGTAGTAAGGGTCGTTATATGGATGCATGGGAAGAATTTTAAATTTATAGTGGACATAATAACCCAGTTACTCATGATGGCATATTTAATGATAAATTAAATTTTAAATCAAACTGTATGACACCGTGCTACAATCGATTATGAGATAACACACGGCGTGACACGCGTTTGCTCAGAGTCCAGTGGGCCACACGCAGTGCACTGTGTCGGACGCTTGTATAGTTTTTATTATTGTACATATGTGTGTTTTGTGTTTTTGTGAATTTTAATATTTGATGATCTCCTTGTGAGTGATAATATCTGATGAAGGGTCATATGACTCGAAACGAGTCATAAATTTACAATTTGAGTCACTGGACGGTTTCAATAAGGTAAATCATTACTATATAAAGTGACTTGGACCGTATAAAATAATGTTTAAAAGGTGGTGTAGAGTTGCACAGGACAGAGAGGAGTGGAGGTACGTCATTCTGGAGGCCAGGGGTCTTCATGAGCTGTAGCACCATGGAGTAGTAGTAGTAGTACTAAAGTTACCAATTTATGACAGGGTTAGGATTGATGTAAGTCAGGGCAGATTATTTAAGCCACAGTAGGGAATGTGATTAGTGATACACCTAGGCTAGCTGTCCCCAACTGATAAGAACAAATAGTGTTCAAGGGTGGGTGACCTCAGAGCAGTGGTGGCTCGTGCTGCTTATACTCAAAAGACCTGCATTTTAATTTTATTTTTAGACCTTTTAATTGTTATGATTGATTGGCATATTCCTTTTCTTTCCATTTGGTCTTTGATACTGTGTAAAGGATAAGGAAAATAGAAACGTTCATTACTTACTTTAGAACCACATATGTACATATTCATAATTGTTATAAATTTCATGATTGAAACACGTAGTAGGTGTGTACTGTTTCTGCTGGCTTGGAGCCACACAGTACAGTATTTAACTGTGGAGTTTTGAACTTCTGTGTACTGTAATGTCAAATTTTTCTAGAAAGGTTAAAGAGCTGTAACAAATAGACTTCAAATATTACACTGGGTTATTCATTCCTTCTTGTGTGAAGATGAAGTAAGAATGTCAACTCACTTTATAATACACCGTGAAATGCTCCCTGGGCAAACAAATCCACTAAAATTGCTTTATGTGCTGCAGAGAATGCAGTTCACTGTTTGGCATATAGTGCAACCAAGCAGAAGGGAAAATGAAGGCAATCCGTCTGTTAGCATTAGCATTGCCGTGGAGCAGGTGAATTACAGGTCTTGCCTTTTGACTCCCTGTGAGTGATGTGTGGTGTGTATGTGGAAATAGCTAATGAAAGTATACATACTTTGCACTAATACGAACAAAATACAGTTCACTTTGGGAGAGGGGGATTGTAGTCCCTTCATCACAGCCACCATTGAGTTTGGCCAACGTGATGGAAATGGGTCATGTAAGACAGAGTGAAACATACGCACCCTGCTGTGGAAGTGAATATGTTAACCACAGCATCATCAAGACCCCATTATTATAGTAGTACAATATATTTGTTAGCAGCCAACTATTTGAAGTATATATATGAATATAATTAATCCACTACCGACTCTGAACACAAAGTTTTTTGTAGGTAAAAACGTAAAAGTTTTACCTTAGAGCCTGAACCAGTTTTCGCGTTTAAAAAGCTCCTTCAGGGGCGGCCGCTGGGAGCACTGTCCATCTTGTTCTTCGCGATGTTATCGACTTTTGAAAGATCAATGTTGTGTGTGTGGGGTGTGATATGTTCGAATAATGCGTGTGATTTGAACTGTGTCTGTTCGTTTAGGATGTCGTTTTACTTCCATATTCCTTAAGGAATGGAAGTATGGTGATGGCAAAAAAAATCGTGTTCGAGATTATTGCAGATTCTGATTGTACTACACTCAAAACATGAAAAAAAGTCGTTTTCCGAAAAGTGTGTGTGTGTGTGTCTGTCTGTCTGTGTGTGTGTATCTGTCTGTGTGTAGATTTTTTTTCTATGGCAAACGATAACTGCCGCAAATTCAAACAGAATCAAATAATTTTTTGCATACAGCCCTGATTTGTAGAGTACTCATGACCTATTGTTTTTGGTGAAGATCGGTTGAGGGAAAGGGGTAGTTTACCTGCAACGGTTTTTTTATCAAGAGAATTTTTTTTTTTGGCAAACGATAACAGCCGCAAATTCAAACAGAATCAAATAATGTTTCGCATACAGCCCTGAATTGTAGAGTTCTCAAGACCTATGGTTTTTGGTGAAGATCGGTTAAGGGAAAGGGGTAGTTTACCTGCAACGTTTTATGTTTTAACAAGGGTATTTCCTATGGAAAACGATAACAGCCGCAAATTCAAACAGAATCAAAAGATTATTTGCATACAGCCCTAAATTCTAGAGTTCTCAAGACCTATTGTTTTTGGTGAAGATCGGTTAAGGGAAAGGGGTAGTTTACCTGCAACGTTTTTTTAACAAAGGGTATTTTCTATGGCAAACGATAACAGCCGCAAATTCAAACAGAATCAAATAATTTTTTGCATACAGCCCTGATTTGTAGAGTACTCAAGACCTATTGTTTTTGGTGAAGATCGGTTAAGGGGAAGGGGTAGTTTACCTGCAACATTTTTTTATTAAGCGTATTTTCTATGGCAAACGATAACAGCCGCAAATTCAAACAGAATCAAATAATTTTTTGCATACGTCCCTGAATTGTAGAGGTCTCAAGGACTTTCGATTTTGGTGAAGATCGGTTAAGGGGAAGGGGTAGTTTACCTGCAACCTTTTACGTTTTAACAAGAGTAAAGTACTTGAAAATTCATTTTACTTTTTGAAACAATGGTAATTGTTAAAAATAAAATAATTTTGTTGCCAGGCAATAAAATTATAAATTTTTCATTTAAATGTAAATCTGTACATAGTATAAAGTCGGTCCGTTTTCTCTCTGTGTTTGAAATCGCTAATCTCAGGAAGTACTGAACGGATTTTATTCAAGTTTTCGCCAATAGATAGAGTGTCTATCGAGGAACATTTATGTGTATAATTAATACATATATGTTGTACATTAGCTTAGCTATCACGGTTTATGTCAAGGAAGTGGTATAGTTTACATCTTATATATAAAAATGAATGTTTCTTTGTTTGTCCCGTATGCGTTCCTATACCATTCATCCGATTGCGATGAAACTTCGGTGAGTTGTTGTGCGCACGTCCGCGAAGGTTTCTTCCACATCTCCTCCTAAACCACTGTACCGATTTCAACCAAACTTGGCACAAATATTTTACGCAACGGGAGAACCAACATAGGATAGGTGTTTTTTCGATGGGGTCCTTTTGGGGGTTCTTTGGGGTCTTCCACATCGCCTCCTAAACCACTGGACCGATTTCAACCAAACTTGGCACAAATATTTTACGCAAAGGGAGAACCAACATAGGACAAGTGTTTTTTTCGATACGATCCTTTGGGGGGTCCTTTGGGGTCTTCCACGTCTCCACCTAAACCATTGGAGTGATTTCAACCAAACTTGGCACAAATATTTTACGTAACGGGAGAACCAACATAGGACAGGTGTTGTTTTCGATACGATCCTCTGGGGGGTCCTTTGCGGTCTTAAAAAACTATTAGATCTGGTTACTATGGCAACCCAATAGAATAGATTCTGTTCTAAATATATTATCGCATTAAATTGAAGACCACGCGAACGAAGTTGTGGGCAACAGCTATTTATTTTTAAGAAGCCTACTTTAATTAAACTTTATTAATTAAACTAACATTTTCATTACGTACAACGTGAAACTCCGTAGCGAAGCACGGGTATTCTGTTAGTCATGTATAAGAGAAAATATATCGTGCGTGGCAGGCAAGCATATTTCAGTTATGTACTGTTTACGTTTCCATTTTATTATTATCACTACCGCAATAAAAAGGCAGGGAAGACACACACACACACACAATTCGCGTTATTTCTGGCCTCATTCATGTTTATTTTCTTACATTTGCACGGTTTTTAAATGGAAAGTGCCGAACCCATACCAACATAACGCATGCAAGCCGAAAAAGTGTCCAGCGTGGATAGCTATTTGCTTCCTGTGGATCGCTGGGCAGTGTAAGTGCACGTGTTTACAGAGGAACGATTCATAGACAGACTTTTCGTCTTTAGGGAATGAACCCTCTGCAAGATGCTGAGGGTCCATGAGTGACTTCGGAGCGCTCCTTCTTTTCCGCGTGTTTGTTCTGTGAAACGTACACTGTAGATTCGCAGATTTATTCTAAGCAATGCTCAATAGGAAATGTTGAAAATTTTTGTCCACGGTGAACCCTCATACACACTAAACCTGCTCTGATGTTTTAATTACGGACATCATAATATTAAAACTTTGGAAACTTGAGCACTACTTAATGGAGATCAATCATTAACTTATACAAGCCATTAATTTTATGCATATTTTTTATATATATGTGTACAACGTTATCGGCAACAAAGAAGTAGTTTTTGTTAAAATTCCTTCCCGGGATATTTGGCCGTAGTCCAGTGTTTTCTACAAAACCAGACGTTTCGGCAATGCCATTGACTTCCATCATCAGTGAAAATCGAGTGCGATAACGTGAGGTGGTATATGTTAGTGACCACAGTACTGTGGTTAAGGCTGAAGCAGTAAGTAGAAAGAAGTAGTTTCTATGGTAATATTTCATTTCGAAAATGATTTTAAAAATAAATCTTAGAATATGCAAGTCATGTATGGTTCTCCATACCGATATTTTATGTGTTTTCGTGTGTTTGTATATTTCCAATTGTTCAAGAGTGTCTAGTTTTCGGCCTTTTGTATGTACGTGTAGAATGTCCATGTTATTGTCAATATTTTTGTATGTGTGGTTTGCTTCAATGAGGTGGTTTGCAAAGGAAGATACTATAGTGGAGTGTAGTGCCTTTGTGTATTCAATGTATCAGTGTAGCTTCAAACAAAGATACATTGAACACACAAAGGCACTACACTCCACTACAGAATCCACCTTTGCAAACCACACATACAAAAACATCAAGAATAACATGGACATTCTACACGTTCACACAAAAGGCAGAAAACTAGACACTTTGAAGAATTGGAAATATACAAACACATAAAAATGACATCCTAAACGAACAGACACAGTTTAAATCACATGCATTATTTGAACATATCACACCCCACACACACAATATCGATCTTTCAAAAGTTGATACCATCGCCAACAACATCCGCCAACAAGACGGACAGTGCTCCCAGCGGCAGCCTCTGAAGAAGCTTTTCAAAAGCGAAAACTGGTTCAGGCTCTAAGGTAAAACTTTTATGTTTTTACCCATAAAAACTTTGTGTTCGGAGTCGGTAGTGAATTAATTATATTTAGTTATGTAACGCACATGTCATGGACAACAAAATCCAAGAATATATATATGATATAATAACACTGTGTAATGTATGATGTAGTAACGCTCACAATACAAAATGTGTTATATACACTGGCTCTCAAATTTCTCGTGGGGTGGAATGTAACATGGTTGAGTTATTGCAGTTATGTGTGTGTGGCTTGTTCTTTAAACAATTTAATTAAAGTATTTGTTAACACAAATATTAGTTAAGGTAGGTAATATTACTTATATTATTTGATAATTTGATTACTTATATAAGACAAAACATCTGGACCTGAGTAAACATTAGTGTTTCAGAAGCAGTCAGGCATGAGATTGTATTCCAAACTCTGTAGTCATCTTGAAGTAAACGACATAAAATCAAAATTGATTAATTATGTAAGTTGTATACAACGTCACACTTTTATTTTGTTTGCATTACCTTGATGTTAACAGCTGCAATATTACTTGGTTTCCAATAAATCTTCAAGTTTGTGTGAGTGTGTGTGTGTGCGCACGTGCGTGCGTGTATAAGAGAGAGAGAGAGAGAGAGAGAGATTTTTGAATCAGAATGAAGATGCCCTGTTCAGTAGAATTTTTGAAGTATAATTTTTTTGCTGCAGAAATAACTGAAGAATGCAAACTTGAAACAAAAATAGCAGTGGCCCTTTTGGAAAAGGACCCAATCAGAACTAAAATTGTGATGTACAGAATGGTAATTGAACAAATAGATTATATTAACTATCGTGAAAATGACATTTGTTTCAGTTTTAATAACTTGTTTATAATCATAAATATGACAAATTACATATGTATGTAAAAAATTATATATGTCCAGACACTAAAATGATGTTTTATAAGATTGTAGTTGTACTATTGTTACCACAGTGTATGTTGGATTACGAATTTTGTGTCACATAAAATTAACTAATTTACTAATGAACATTGAATAATTATCGGGCGCCATGTTGCCAGATTGTGCAACAACATAAATATTAGGCTTACCTTGCGGTCCAGAATTCGTGTTAAACGAACGATATGATAGCGGAAAGTGTTATCTGAAATAATTACTATACTTGAAATGGTTACCAATGTTTACCTTGTACTATTACTGACTAATATTTTATAAATATAAATGTATTTATATTTGTATGTATCAATACTACCTTTGTCAATAAACTTTAAATACATAAATAATGTTATCTTACCCATAATAATAATTTATCAAGTCCCAGTGAGGGCGTCAATTGTACTATTACTAACTCTTTCAATAATAATGATATAATACTGATAATACTATTACATATTTATAGTAGGATATGTATGACAAATACCATAATTCGGTATTACTGGTACTCACCAATTTCATTATTTGCCGGGCTCATCTTCTGCTTTTATACACTGCTTTATTCCTAAGGGTTCCAGGGTTTCGGGTACAGTAAGATTTCGAAACACAGTGGACGACACAATTGATAACACTGTTTTGTTGAGAATAACCATCAAAATTTAATGCTCCAGAATGTATTACAGACACGACCATGCGGTCAAAACAATGACGTCATATAACATGACCAAAACAAAATGGCTGTTATTTTTTATATCTCATTTTACTCTCTATACTTCTTTTGTCTGCTAAATTAATATCAGTGCAAATTGTATTGCTGCAGCTTAAAAACATTTATTAATTGAATTCGTTAATACACAAACCAATGCCCTCAGCATTTTGTGGTTATGGCCATAAGTTTACTCGTTCACTCTCACACACATTCATCTTTAACCCAGTACATTCTTTAATTAGTAATTCTGTATTAATGAGCTCATTAAACTATAACAAATGATAAAATGGGACTTCTCTGCTTATCGTTTGGTGTTGTCCATCCGATGCTGTTGTGTGACGCCCATGGTAAGGTCCGGTGTTCGCCTCTAATTCTGCTGAGTCTAACTGGAGAGATATATGCACTGATTTTACATTTTAATACTCATACTGCTAAACAAAATGAGCTTTCATTGCTCCACTATTAATGATGGTATTTTGATCTAATTATTTTGAACTATTTGTAGAAAATTGTTCACACAGCGATACATCGCTATGTCTCCTCTGAAGGATGGCGTTGAAATGAGAGGGAGGCAAAGGTAAATTTTTGCTTGTGTGTGTGTAGTTCTTACGTCATCCCGCTTTGTCTTGCTGGACAACGCCTCGTTACACACATTGTACTCAGTGCGTCATTGTTCTTAGCGATGACGGACTAGTGTTATAGCCCAATCATAATGCATATTGTTGTACTTCGTCATAAACACCGCCATGGTATATTTTGATGTTTTCACGTCCACCGGAGACCTTGGTGTTCTACTCTGGCCGAATTTACGTTGTTCCTTTTTTCCAGAGGGACAATGTACCTAACCATTCTGTCTGTTTAATAAATACATAATATAAACATTGAAAATACCCATAATTCCCATAATTCCGGTACTGAGTCAGTCTGTACTGTTACAAACCCCCTCAAGGAAAATTTTTTGAGTAGGAACACAAAAAAATTTCCTTGACTCATTCACACTCTCCTAAAAGGATCAGTCTAGATACGTCACCACAACCCCCTGTAATGTTACAAAAAAATTTTATCATCACTTACCCTTGGTCCCATGATGTTGGTCGCACCCTCTGACCTTACTGGACTTCTCCTGAGAGATCCCTACACCATAAGGCCATGAGGCACTCTACACTCCTGTTCTGACGCTCCAGCCAGCCCAGGACTGCGGTCACAACACCACAAAACTCTGAAACATCCAATACAAAATTCAAAATAGTGGTATAATACACTTACATATCTACAACTGATATGTTCCCCTTTAGACGCATTGGTTTGTGTTTGGGGCATTGGTTTGGTTTTAAAATCAACAGGTTCAACCTCACAACAAGACTTAGACTACCTTGAATTTTTTACCACCACCTAAATCAATTTCTTATTTGTAAGAAAATAACAACAAATCTATAACTACACTCATAACACAATATATCAATAATTCTTTAATATACCCCAAAATACCTTCACCTAATTAATTCTACAAATTCAGCTTACAACTATCATGGCAGACACCTTTACTTTAAATTTTGTTGCTCAACTTATAATCATTTATCTATTTTGTAAATGGCAGTTTACTAGAATATTTTTGCTAACTTCATTTTTAACTTTAAACTTCTCACTTTAAAATATACTATCTCTTAACACTTGTTATCGTCATTACCCCTGTAACGACCTCCTAACCACACACTCTATTGCCATCAACATAATAAAACATCATAAAACATTGTACATTACACATTAACATTGTTACATTTACCTTACATTAAACAATTTAAATTTACATGATTTGTACCAAACTTTATCACATTACTACTTCAACAATTCTCTATTAACTTTTAATTATTTGACCTTCATCATATTCTATGCAACAATTTCAACCTTATCATTTACCTTTCAGTTACAATTACCTTCCTATCATGAATTCTCCTTTTCTAACCCTTCTATCCTTACTCGTTTGGGTGACTCTCTATTATTCATTTTTCTCTAGCTTATTTTGGCATCTGTCAACCTAACCTTACTACCCCTTTTTTCTACTAACAACCGCTTCTAACCATTAATATACATTTTGACACCAATATCTCTTAATAGCCCCCTTCACAAATCCCATTTAAAACCTCTGGCACCGCGCCTTTTTTTTGTACCAGTATGTGTGTATTCCCTCTAACCAACTCATTCCCTTATCGGTTTCTGACCCTTTCAGATAACCCTTTCCGGCACACAATGATCCCTCCTGTCTCAACATCTCTCGTTGGACTCCTACACCAATACCCTTATTACAAAATATCACCATCAACAACAAATATAGTTACCACTCACATCACTCAACTCTACATATAATTACTAACCACTGTGTCCCTAAAATATCTAACACCTCTTTATATACTATCAACATCTCAGCACTTTATTTTCCCTAACTCCCATTAACTCTATCTAACTAACTCCAATGCCCTGATTTTATCCTTATTCCCAAACTCTTTACAACATTTCAACTTAATACACCATTACAAATTCATCACTTACCAACTAACAACAATACCTCTCAATACCCAAATCTATTACCTGCTTAATCATTTACTAACCCTTATAACCTGAATCTCATAATATCATTTAAACTTTCTTTAGTTATTTAAAATCCTACAATACATGCTTACCTAAAAATACACAAAATACACAACAGTAAAAATACACAAATACATAGACATCAATACACAAAAATATACAATTCACATAATCATGAAATCATTTGCCATAATCAGTCCTAATCAGTCCATTTTTAAAAACACTGTCCACACAATTAAATGTTCATAACACAATAAACAATTACCCCATATCGTCGAACAATAGTCTTATCTTATATCTATATACATTGCTTATTATTGAATCTCTTATATTAACATCATAAATGCATATACCATTCAAATTTTCATTATTTTCCACAAACTCATTTAATCTGTCATGATTGGTCATTGTCCTGTCACCTCCAGTATAATTCGTCACAATCAGATAAGTTACTAAGTCATTATTTTCATTATCATCTCCTACGACTACTATATCAGCTTCATTACAAGGTAGGTACTTATTATTTTTATTATATATCATCTCTACACCTAACCTTTTCCTAAACTCTTCATAATTTTTCTTTACTTTATATATCTCAATTTCTCTCTTTCTCTCTCTCTCAAAACATTTCTCACCATCATACCAAGCTACACACTCTTTCTCCATATATGCAGGGGACTCTACTACTTTATCACTGCACCACCTGTGAAGTGCACAAAAAAAACCAGGGACCACTTTATTTGTAGACCTTTTGTCTTCCAAATACGCATTGAAGGCACTCTCGTCCTTCCTAAACACACGTGAAGTCTTTACTTCACCCCCTACTACAACATTAAGGGAAAATTTTACCCCCTGCAACCCCTTTATCTGTAAATTCTCTCTATACTTTCTCTCTAATTCATGAACACTTTTTATCACTTCATTATCAAATTCTACTCCCATTATACTTTTATCACCACTCTCAATACTCACACAATTATTTTCTAACACCATTTTTGTAATTCTATTATAATTCTCACCACTACTTACCTTGTCTTTATTTCTATCTGATTTGTCTACCTTGTCCATGTTACAATTTTGTTTCTGTATTTCGTTTTTAAATTTTTCTAATCTCTCTTCTAATTGGTTCAATTTTACATCTTGCACATTATTTTGTTTTTTCAATTCATTTTCGAGGCTATCAAACTTCTCGTCAATCTCTTTTAACACACTATTTTGTGTTTTAATCAATGCGAACAGGTCTTCTAATGATATTTTATTTTCGACTACTTTGGGTGTTGAGCTAATGTGTCTTTCCAGTAAAATGGATTCTGTCTCTGAATTTTCTACTTCTATGCTATTATTGTTTTCTGCCATTTTGTATTTTAGTATTTTAAATGGTTATTTATCTTTATTTGTATCTGACTACGCAATATACTCCACTCGTATTTAACTATTTGACTTTAATAACATAACCTCTCATTCATTATATATCGTCTTCTGTGTTTCTCCATCTATCTGTTTTATATAAATTAATTTTATATAAAGTCCACTGTGAGGGCGACCAATTGTACTCTTACTGACTAATATTTTATAAATATAAATGTATTTATATTTGTATGTATCAATACTACCTTTGTCAATAAACTTTAAATACATAAATAATGTTATCTTACCCATAATAATAATTTATCAAGTCCCAGTGAGGGCGTCAATTGTACTATTACTAACTCTTTCAATAATAATGATATAATACTGATAATACTATTACATATTTATAGTAGGATATGTATGACAAATACCATAATTCGGTATTACTGGTACTCACCAATTTCATTATTTGCCGGGCTCATCTTCTGCTTTTATACACTGCTTTATACCTAAGGGTTCCAGGGTTTCGGGTACAGTAAGATTTCGAAACACAGTGGACGACACAATTGATAACACTTTTGTTGAGAATAACCATCAAAATTTAATGCTCCAGAATGTATTACAGACACGACCATGCGGTCAAAACAATGACGTCATATAACATGACCAAAACAAAATGGCTGTTATTTTTTATATCTCATTTTACTCTCTATACTTCTTTTGTCTGCTAAATTAATATCAGTGCAAATTGTATTGCTGCAGCTTAAAAACATTTATTAATTGAATTCGTTAATACACAAACCAATGCCCTCAGCATTTTGTGGTTATGGCCATAAGTTTACTCGTTCACTCTCACACACATTCATCTTTAACCCAGTACATTCTTTAATTAGTAATTCTGTATTAATGAGCTCATTAAACTATAACAAATGATAAAATGGGACTTCTCTGCTTATCGTTTGGTGTTGTCCATCCGATGCTGTTGTGTGACGCCCATGGTAAGGTCCGGTGTTCGCCTCTAATTCTGCTGAGTCTAACTGGAGAGATATATGCACTGATTTTACATTTTAATACTCATACTGCTAAACAAAATGAGCTTTCATTGCTCCACTATTAATGATGGTATTTTGATCTAATTATTTTGAACTATTTGTAGAAAATTGTTCACACAGCGATACATCGCTATGTCTCCTCTGAAGGATGGCGTTGAAATGAGAGGGAGGCAAAGGTAAATTTTTGCTTGTGTGTGTGTAGTTCTTACGTCATCCCGCTTTGTCTTGCTGGACAACGCCTCGTTACACACATTGTACTCAGTGCGTCATTGTTCTTAGCGATGACGGACTAGTGTTATAGCCCAATCATAATGCATATTGTTGTACTTCGTCATAAACACCGCCATGGTATATTTTGATGTTTTCACGTCCACCGGAGACCTTGGTGTTCTACTCTGGCCGAATTTACGTTGTTCCTTTTTTCCAGAGGGACAATGTACCTAACCATTCTGTCTGTTTAATAAATACATAATATAAACATTGAAAATACCCATAATTCCCATAATTCCGGTACTGAGTCAGTCTGTACTGTTACAACCTTTTTATTATCAGAAAGACTCTACATACATATGAAAATGATTCTACTGAACTATGTGCCAAACACGCACGTTACTATGCCTCGGGGCGTAGTCCCATTTATTTTGTAAACATTAATAAGAAATAAACATTGTAAATATAATAAACATAATGAAATAGAGTATAATATGCTAAACAATACCTGCACAACCCAGCACTTAAAATATTTAGGTCACTCTCTCTCTCTCTCACTCTCTCTCATTCTCTGGTACAATTTATTTTATTCTGAGCTCATTATTGATATAATTTTGAATTGGTCATTATTTTATGATGTTGATTTACTTGAATGATATATTGAAAATATTGGAACGATCTCACCAAATATTCGACAGCTAATACTTAGCTGCGGTTGTTTTCCGGTAGAACATCGCACACCGCGAGTTCGCTGATTGCGCTACCGGTCACATCTTCGCTGATTACACCTTACCGAATGGTAATGTGTCACTGTTATTACAAACACTTTTGTTGTTAACCACTTTTGGTGGTGTAAAAGTTAAAATTCACATTTGGTGAACCTCTTGCCGGCTGGCTGCGTTCACAATCCAGGAGGAAATGACCCAGAGTCTTTGTTTAGCATTGCGTAGGTGGGGCAAAAACTACGTCACCAGGCTTTTGTTTGTTGTTTACAGCCTCGAGTTGTTTACAGAAAAGTGCATTCCTTCCACTGACGTCATCAGGGCCCGTCTCGTTATCGCTATATGTTACATACGATTTTTTGCTGTGTTTGCTGTTTCACAATGAAAGCGATCGAAATCCTGTCAATTCACATCTGCGTTTTATAAAATAATTATATAGTCCACTCACCAAAACTTTACAGGGATTATGAAATATTTAAATAATTATTACCAAATAATTGTTAAAATAAATAAATACAATAATTATGGTCTTTTGTACTATGTTTTTACAAATTTAGTATTGTACCAGAATTGTACCATCACAAAACCACCTCAATGAAAGATTTTGTGCCGAAGCATAAAAACTTTCATTGACCCATTCGTACTTCCTAAAGGGATCAGCCAGGATATGTCGCCACAACCCCCTTACAATTTATATAAAAAGAAAATCAATAACTCACCCGTGGTCTGATGACGATGACAGAACCTGCATGACCTTACTGGACTATTCCTTCGAGATCCCAACACCATAAGGCCAATCAGGCGCGTAACGCTCCTGCTCTGACGCGCTGGCCAGCTCAGGATCGCCGTCATAACATCACCAAACACTGAAACAATAAATTAAAAATATCAAAATAGTGGCTTGGTATACTACTCTATCCTTAACTGATCTGTTTCCCCTTAGCTATGTGCTGGTTTGTGTTAATAAGCACTGGGTTTTCTTGAAATACTAGAAATACAAATATATAAAAAAAATATAAAATACAAGAATTACATAGAATTGCCATTCTCTTCATAGACTACCCTGAATTGTAAAAATTGTTTCGATTCCCATCGATAATAATTAACTCTTTCTGTTTCATAATTAATGTAATTATAAAAGAAACAAATATTTAAATAAAACATGGAAATCCCCATATAAATCTCCCAATATTCAAACATGGATAAAACATTTTATAGAAAAAAGAATAATTAATAAAATCTTATTGAAATTAAAATTATGAAAATAATAATAATAATAATTATTATTATTATTAACAGTTAATAATTGGCGCTGTTAACAATATTTACCCCTCTTTCTTCTCCACACACACTATTTCCTAGGCATCATGTTAAAATACATGATACATAATAATACACATTATCATTATATTAATACAGTAATACATCGAAATGGTTAATTCATATTTAATCTTGATTAAGATTTGCACATTCTATCTATTTAAGTTTGCATTTAAATCATTTAAGTTACAATTTCAATTAATTGATTAATTAATTCTAAACTTTCATTAATTAGCCATCAATTATTTATTATAATTATAAAATTTATTTCCAATTTATTATTAATATTCATATTACATTCTTATTATTTCATCATTCACTTCTTATTACCTCTATACTCTGAACTTTCTACCTAACCTTTCATCTTCTAATCATTGTTTAGTCTGGGTGACTCCTGTATTCACTATGTTTTTACTTATTATAATCTTACTCACCTTTCTTCTAACTAACAACCAAATTTACCTATCATGACACCAATTTCTCAATTATAAACACCTTTACTAATTTCATTCCGACGATAAATCCTATAGCACCGCGCGTCTTTGTACAGAGATGGGTGTTCCCTACATGGCTATATACATTCATAATATTTTGCCCTTCCAAAAAATTCGGCAAACACTCCCTTAAACTACGCTATTACCTGCCACAACGCTATCCGTTGGCTACTCCTTATCACCTCACCCCCACTACAAAATATCATCAGCAACAATATATGTTTAACCTTTACTTTACTCACCTTTACAAATAATCACTAACTACTGTGTCCCTAAATATCTAATACTCTCTTTGTATTATTTTCTTTAAAATTCTTAACTATCTGACTCCATTTACTTCAATTAAATGACTCACCTGCCTTTATCTATACCCAGGCTCTATCCCTGTTTAAACATTCTACCTTATTGTAATCATTGACAATTGCATTATATTTATCTCTCGGCTACTCATAACATAACATCTCCATATTCAAATATATATATTCTTACTTAATCATTTATTATTATTCATTAGAAATTACCTTCATTACAAATTAATTAATAATTTAACTTTATTAGAAACTTCTATGATTTACAACTTCAGTTACAAGTTAGTACAACTTTCTTTTGTACCATATTAATTCAGTAATGGACCTTTAATTATTATTCAGTTATTTAGTTAAACAAAAACATGTTAACTGTTACTTATTAAAACAATTAAACTTGGTGTTACATACATGGTGTACATAAATATATAAAATTTACCATTACTTTCACTTATTTAACAAAAACATGTTAATTATTAAAACATACATGATACATGGTGTACATGAAGTTTACCTGTAATAACAACATCAAAATACATAAATACATTGATATAAACACATATAAAACAATGAAAAATATACAATCCAACTCATTATTTTGTTATTTATCAAACTCAGTCCATATGCAGTCCAATTCAAAACCACTTTGCACATATATTAAATGTTCATTACACAATAAAACAATCTACCCTCCATCGTTGAATAACATTCTAATCTTAGGTCTATTTATCTTATTTTTTAGTGAATAAATTTTATTATTAGAAACATTATAATCATAATAATTATCAAACATTTCATATTCATTCACAATTTCAATATCATATATCAAGTCACGATCGAGTATGGTTCTGTCTACATCAGTAAGATCATATGTTATAATCTTGTTAGTCATATTGTAATTGTCATCATCATTTTCTACCACTACACCTGTTACTTCCCAAGGTAAGTGCTTGATACCATTACTCTCATCATCTATTGTTATTTCAATTTCATTTCATCATAATCATACACCATCTCTATTCCTAACCTTTCTACAAGTTCTCTGTACTTTCTATTTACTTCAAACATTTCTATTATTCTCTTTCTCTCACCATATCTCTCACAATACTTCTCTACACTTTCTCTCTTTATATATTTCTCACCATAACACCCAATTACACTCTCTCTCTCCAAATATGCAGGGGTCACTAACTCAAAATTACTGTACCACCTATGAGGTACACAAAAACACCAAGGAACTCTATTTGTAGACCTATCGTCTCCCAAATATAAATTTAAGGAACTCTCGTCCTTATTAAAAATACGTGAAGACTTTTCTTCACCCCCTAACACAACATCAAAGGAAAATTCTAACCCCTGCACCCCTTGTAAAACTGTACTTTCTCTCGGATCTCTCTCTAACTCAACACACTCAAACACCTCATTTTCACTCATAATACTCTCATTATCTTTTTCTAACACCATATCATTCTTACCACCTGTAAACTCATTATTCAAGTTATCACTGTTACTTACTTTGTTAGTACTTAGACTAACATTATTTTCTGTGAATGTATCATCATTACCACCCCCACTAATATTCTTGTAATTCTCGTCTACTTTACTCTTCGGTATATCAAATATCTCGTCTACTAACGTTACTGTTTGTTTTGTCAATTTATCGAAATGAGCATGCATTTCATGATTCTTTTATCTAACTTAAAATTTTGTCTTTTAATTTCATTTTTTAATTCATCACAATTTACCTCAAAACTATTTTTGATTTCATTTTTCTGCTCGTTAAATTGTTTATCAAAATTATCAAATCTTACACTCTGTTCATCAAATTTGTCATTCAAGTTAGTAAATTTTTCATCGAATTTATTATTAATTCCTTTAATTTCGCTTAATAGTAACTGCATCATTGCAGATGTATCTGTCTTACTTACGTCTTGAGTTGAGATGGGGGTTATTGTAACTGGGTTTAATTCAGTAACACTGGTTTGACTAACTTGGTCCAGTTTAACATCCATCTCACTCTCAACTATTTCCTCTACATTATCACCTTTATTGGTATTCATTTTACTTATTTTAATATTACCTTATAACACAACCTTATAACATAACCTCGTGAAAGTTGGGTTATGTTTACGTATTTAAAATTGTGTTTATTACCTCAGATAACTTTTCCGCTCTCTTCGTAGGCGTACCCCACATAAAATTTTTGTGTAGAGTCCCTGGTCAGAAAGCGTCAATTGTTATATTACGAATTTTGTGTCACATAAAATTAACTAATTTACTAATGAACATTGAATAATTATCGGGCGCCATGTTGCCAGATTGTGCAACAACATAAATATTAGGCTTACCTTGCGGTCCAGAATTCGTGTTAAACGAACGATATGATAGCAGAAAGTGTTATCTGAAATAATTACTATTACTTGAAATGGTTACCAATGTTTACCTTTTATTATCAAAAAGACTCTACATACATATGAAAATGATTCTACTGAACTATGTGCCAAACACGCACGTTACTATGCCTCGGGGCGTAGTCCCATTTATTTTGTAAACATTAATAAGAAATAAACATTGTAAATATAATAAACATAATGAAATAGAGTATAATATGCTAAACAATACCTGCACAACCCAGCACCTAAAATATTTAGGTCACTCTCTCTCTCTCTCACTCTCTCTCATTCTCTGGTACAATTTATTTTATTCTGAGCTCATTATTGATATAATTTTGAATTGGTCATTATTTTATGATGTTGATTTACTTGAATGATATATTGAAAATATTGGAACGATCTCACCAAATATTCAACAGCTAATACTTAGCTGTGGTTGTTTTCCGGTAGAACATCGCACACCGCGAGTTCGCTGATTGCGCTACCGGTCACATCTTCGCTGATTACACCTTACCGAATGGTAATGTGTCACTGTTATTACAAACACTTTTGTTGTTAACCACTTTTGGTGGTGTAAAAGTTAAAATTCACACTTGGTGAACCTCTTGCCGGCCGGCTGCGTTCACAATCCAGGAGGAAATGACCCAGAGTCTTTGTTTAGCATTGCGTAGGTGGGGCAAAAACTACGTCACCAGGCTTTTGTTTGTTGTTTACAGCCTCGAGTTGTTTACAGAAAAGTGCATTCCTTCCACTGACGTCATCAGGGCCTGTCTCGTTATCGCTATATGTTACATACGATTTTTTGCTGTGTTTGCTGTTTCACAATGAAAGCGATCGAAATCCTGTCAATTCACATTTGCGTTTTATAAAATAATTATATAGTCCACTCACCAAAACTTTACAGGGATTATGAAATATTTAAATAATTATTACCAAATAATTGTTAAAATAAATAAATACAATAATTATGGTCTTTTGTACTATGTTTTTACAAATTTAGTATTGTACCAGAATTGTACCATCACATGGGAAGATCTTGTGTAAAATAAAATATCTTTCTGTATTTCTGTAGTGAAAAGTTATAGATCTTCAGGCAGATGTGTGAGAATGATTTCAATATCTTTAGCATTCATATAATTGAATAATAGAATATAAATAAACTGGGTGGAACATATGGATCATATTAGGAGTGGCAGATCTGAGCGATAAACTAGATGGTGACAAAAGCTTATGGCAACACAATATCTGCTTACTATATGTACTGTAGGGAAAAAATGTATGTTGTAATTTGCATATTTTAGTGTAACCATCATATTCAGTACAGATTTGTTGTGATTTCACTTCACATCATGCCACTTCTTTCGTGTCCGTACAACAAAGTTCTTTCTTTAACTTTAGAACAGGGGTCTCCTAACTTTTTTACTTAAGGTCCGAATTGAAAAATCTTGGAAGTCAGGGGGCCAAACACACACACACACACACATACACACACACACACAGCAAACTAATTTTTTTAAGTTTAAGAAATAATCAAGTCAATAAAATACGTATTTAAATAAAAATTAAGCAGACTTATCCAAAGAAAACAGATTCTTTTATTCAAAATAATGTAAATAAAATTAAGGAAAAAATAATTCAAAGATATTTTTTATTTATTATTTTTTGGCTTCTTATGTATGTATGGGATGTGTGGAGTTGCTTCTGACATAATATAATGTCTGTCCATTTTGGGTCAAATTTTGATGATCCTACCACTAGAATGGATTTCAAGTGTTCGTTTGACAAGTTTTAAATGTTCGTCTAACCACGTAAATGTTTTAATATGTACAAAATATTATAACATTTTACTGAACTTCTTTCTTGTTTAGTTATTTAGTAAAATGTTACAATATTTGAAGTATTTTGACGATCTATTTAAAAACTGCATGCAGCATCAGCCAGGTTGCTGCGGGCCGTAGATTGGGACCCCTGCTTTAGAACATGTGTTTGTACACTCAGCAGTTTGCAGATGATTAGGTGGTTATTGCGAATGACAAGGAAATCTACAGTATATAGCTCGGACATTACGAGAGAGTATTGTAACTTTATAATTTAATTTGCTATAATACAAATTTTTACACTTCCACCTACCTTAAGTTCTTATATATGTGTCGGCCGGATCTCTGGTAGTGGACTAACCCCGTTCGTATGACGAACTGATCAGTGCAGCAAATGAAATGAGGTGTTTTAAATGATTACTCTAACACATATATCAAGTGAAATAAAGTATTAATTTATTAGGTTCTGTTATGACCTTCTTTGTTCTACTCTCTCCTCTTTCTTCTACATATTTTTTAGTTCTGCTATAAACGTTATCAGAACATTTTTAACTATGCCACTTAAATAATTATACTAACTTTATATATTTACTTAATCTGATTATTTTAATTAGATTACATAAGGCAGCCCAGTTTGCTCATTCTCTCATTCATAAGTTATTTAAATTTTCCTCATACTTTAGAGCTCTTTACTTTATAATTTTCATGATTGTAAAAGTTTATATATTATACTGTTACTTGGTTTTGGTGATTCGGGTCGACCTCTTGCTGCACTGGTTTGTTTTAGTCACTTGTTGTCCGAATTACATTTTCACTGTTAAATTGTTCACTGCACTTCTGTTTGATGTTATACTGTCCTCACACGCTTTCTATGACTCTGTTTGCTAATTTAATCACATCGGTATACTTTGATTAAAATTTTGAAAGTCTTAAAAAAAAGGTTTTCGGCTTGCGAGCCTATGTGTTCACCCGGCCGGATGGATGTTTTTTAGTCGACTGCCGCTGACTTACTTTCACATTTTATTTGCGGGGGAGATGAAAAATGTGCCCGGCCGGCGACGCTCACCACTGCTCACGTCCGTTACGTTCAGATGTTATTTGCCGACTGTCTTTGTTCTCTGCACACCGGGCGAGAAAGAATGTATTCATACGTGCCGTTAGCGTGAGAACGTTGGCCGCCTGAGCGCGCACTTGTTGACAATTTTACATTCCTGTAACGAGCCGTACCGGTCTCGATGCTATAGTCCATACACCATATATTCTTTGTCACAATTCCCAATGCGTACCTTGTACTGCCTGTTACCGAATAGTACAAAGATTGGTTTACTGTTTAAAATGATTAAAATTTGTTTTACCCCTTTTGCCCCGTTACAGTACAAAAGGTGGTGCTTTGAGATAAACAAAGAAAAACCACAAAATATTTGCCTATTGGAGCTGATATATCTCATATGAGCTTGGATAATGAAAAAATGCAGGCATGTGGAGAATACACGTGGAAGTCACTTTTGATGTGACTGGTAATGATGACAGGAAGATTTAGAAGGATACTTCAGGCCGGAAAACTGGGTGGATGCCTCAATGGAATTTGGTACAGTTCATTACAGTACAGTACAGGACATTGGTGAAAAGAGAAAATATAATATTTGTGATGCGTTATTTAGAGTAGCTTACGATGTGGAGCAGAAATGTGGTGGGTCACAGAACAAAACAAAAAGAAATTAGAGACAGTGGATATGGATGTTCTCCAGAGATCCGTAAGAATTTCTAGACAGGACAGAATTTCAAGTGAAGAAATTAGAAGAAAGATGCAGGTAGAGGGAACTTTGTTTCAGGATATTGAAAGGAGCCAGTTGATTTGATACGGCCATGTCCAGAGGATGGGGGGGGGGAGAGTGACTTGTCTGACCTTTGTATTCACAATGATTGAATGAGTAGATTAGCAAATCTGCAATAGGGTTTGCTTCATCATCTTCGACATTCATCTGTGGAAACCATTTAAACGATAAACAGAGTCAGGGAGATTCCAAGAGTGACAAAGTGTGGTACTGATGATTTTAAGATAGCTGAGAATCTGTAGAAAACATTCCATGTTCTAGAAGGAGCATCAAAGCCATGTTGATTGTTTTTTGGCCATGAAGGTATGGTTCTTCGTGAGTGTGAGCTTCTAGCTCAGATAATAACTAAGGAGTATGACACAGAAATTCTTCATACACCAAAGGATGCAATGATGAAAAACAAAAGCAGCTGTGGGTATATGATAACTGGCACCTTCACCATGGGAATTCACCTACACATTCTTCGTGCGTAGTATAGGATTTCTTGACAAAACACAAGTTCCTCAGCCAACCTATTGTTCTGATTTGGCTCCCTCCAACTTCTGGCTCTTTCCACAGTTACAGTTGCTGGTGAAAGAGAGAAGATTTCAGATGGCAGACAATATTTGGGAGAGTGTGAGAAGACAGCTGATGACGATTCTGAAAGAGAACTTTAAAGGCTTTTTTTAAGAACTGGTAGAGATGCTGTGATAAACATGTGAAATTCCAAATTGAGTACGTTGCAGTGGACTAAGTTTCTGTGGTGCTAGGTGAGCTATTTTGTCTAAACAAAACATGGGTGGATACTTTCTAGACAGACCTCATATTTATAACAAATTGTAAGAAATATAGATACTTGTGCAGTATCAGAATTAGGAGCAGATGCATGCTAGATATTATATAAGATATTGAATAAACATTACATTAATTATTTTTGTTAACATAGATACAACAGCACTGAAAATGAATATCTACAATGTTATGTTAAAGCTGGTAATGTCCTACAGGTCTGAGTGTTAGATAAATTGCATAAATTATTGAGGTAGTGGATACAATTTTTCTCAAACAAGAAAGGAATGTTTCCAGACTAGAGCAATTAAGAATTGACCAGTCTCTGCCTGAGCTACCTTAGTAAGAACTGAAATCGACAGTTGTGATATATATATATATATATATTGTAACGTTACATAACCCGGTCCCAATAACGTAACTCATGATAATAAAAGTCAGAAATGGGTAAACTAAAGCTCGCTCAAAATTTAATTATATCACTCAACATGATAAAATATTCGAGTGGTATACAGCGCAAAGTGAGTTCTAGTGTAACCATTGAGGTGAAAAAACAAAAGTGAAAGTAATGTATTACCAAACTGTGCGGTATGTTTTGGAAAGGATAAAACTATGGAAGTAGGATGTAATAATACTGATTGTTTTTTGTAATTTTATTTATTTATTGTAAGTTATAGTGTATGGACCACAACTTGTTATACATAAGTTAATGTTATGTTTTTAAAAATATTTGTGTTGTAACATAGGATAACCCAGGGTCAGTTTTAAAAGACATAAAAATTTAATTACCAAAAGATAATAAAAATTAAAATAATCTTATGAAGGAAATGGCAACAGGAAGTAGTGCCGGGTATGAATACTATTCGAGACTAAATAAATAATATATAAATTTATTTAAGGATAATAAAATGATAAAATACTTATATACAATGTCATAAAAAAAAATTAACCAAAACTTATTATGTAAATTAAATTAGTAAAGAAACCGGAATGGAAAGGAATTATTTTTCCATAAATAAAATATAAATTTATAATAATTACAAACTGCCTGCATAATAAAAATACTATATGTTACTAAGAGTGATGAAAAATAACAAGTATTGTTAAAAAGAGATATAAAAATTTTGAAGTAAACTGGAGAGTTGAAGAAACGATGCGACAAAAATTATAAAAAATAACCTTTTTTGGGACGTTGGAGGAGTTGAAATTAACGCAAGATTAACAAACAGAGTGACCACTATCTAATTATACCTGATTAATCCAAATTAAATGGTTGTAAACATTAATAAACAGTGGATGAAAACCTTCTGCGGATACAACATAGTTTGGCCTAGTTCCCGTTGACAATTGGAAAATACTCCAGACGAAAGGTAAATTATAACGCAAGATGGACCTCATCACAGAAAAGCGGCTATCCAGTAAGAACCATACGGAGCGAGGTAATATAAACATTTTTTCGTAATAATTCCAGAAGAAAACTCGTTTTGAACTGTGAAATAGAACAAAAAATAATCATTTGATCATATGTTTTTTCAAAGTAAACAAATATACACTGCTCTCTTACGGCAATTCCGGGAACTACGTACTACATGAAAAATAAACAAAATTATTTATTAATTTTTCGGTATTTGTAAAGCGTAGTAATTATCCATTTCTGATACTCTCATAACACAAAGAACTCACCCTGAACCCTGGGGAATTATTAAGAATTATGTAATAATTGATGTTTTTTATTATAGCGTAATATTGGGTAAATAACAACATATATGTTTTGCTCCTTAGACTACTCTATGTTTACTCGGTAAAGTCGAGATGATGTTTTTTTTCAGATAAGATTAATTGTGATACCTATATCTTGGTGCCAGGAGACAAAAGTCAATAATAAATAAAGCAATATTATTGAAAATTAATATTGAATAATCAAGTGTTATAATTTATTGTAGTGGGTAGTTAAAAAAATGTCAGCACAACCAACAGAAGAAATCGTCTAAACTGAGTGGAAATAATGATACTTACTCTCTCTTCTGCATAAGACTGAACAACTTCCCTCCTTGACCACAAATCACACACTCTCGATTTCTGTTCAGATTGAGTAAAACAAAATAAACAAAATCCTTTATTTTACCTCTTGAAAAACAACGTCAGTTATTATAATTCAGAAGTGACGCATCTTACTTGAGGTATATAATAAAACTCTACTATATCTCACACACACAGAAGAACGTTACAGAATTGGCGAACCCAACATTTGGGGCTTGACTAAAGGTGTACGTTTCGCTAGTGCCTCATAAGCGTAACGTTACAGAATGACGCATACAGCGTGAGGCATATAATACTTCCATAGTACCTCACACTAAGTAGGACGTTACAGATTTGACGCTAACAACGTGGGGCAGGATAGAACTATACTATACCTCAATAAGCAGGACGTTACAGAATGGCGCTCAACGTAAAAGGGCGGTAATTAGAAAAGAATTTTGATATTTAATAAAAAGTATACCAAAAAATCTAATTATCGTTGGCAGTTACGAGAAAACAAGAAATGCGATAAAGAGCTATGATACCACAGGAAACGAAAATGTCCGAAAAAGAGAGACGATTGAGTTACGCGGAATGGATGACGGTGCTATTTAAGAAATTCAGCAAAGAGATGGGATACATAGAAAAGAATACCAATGACCACGAAAGAGCGCAAATGAGTCGCGCGAATGCGTTGGGAACACCAGACGACAAAATGACATTGAGAGAGATTTATGATGAATTATGGGAGTTAGATGCCAGGTGTAATAAAGAAAAGACTATTGGGACGACTAACGAAAAAGATGATAACAAGGTGGAAAGGATGACTGAAGAAGATTGGGAAAGATGGGACGATAATGAAGAACAAATGAAAACCGAAAGAATAGGAGTGTACGCCCAGGTGACAGAACAATGTACTCAGGAAGATTATGAACAATGGAAACGAGAAATAAGACCACCTGAAAACCCAATACAAACAGAAAACACAGAATTAAGGGAATGGATCAGGGTGATGTTTGAACTATCCCGAGAAGATATGTGTCACTGGAGGAAGAAACATAATCAAACAGAAGAAAAGGAGATTGAAGAAGGTGGACAGGAACAAGAAATAGAATTAGTCACGGACAGTGAAATGGACCAACAGACAGGTGATACAGAAGAAACCGAAATAGTTATGGACACGGAAACGGAAATAATTGAAGAGGATGCCCAAGGGGACCAACCAGGAAAAGCGGAAGCCAGAAGAGAACCAGATTGGCAAGAAATGATGAGGATGATGATGGAAAAAATTGATAGCATTAAGGAAAGCAATAAACAAACCATGGATGAGAACTCAAGGAAACAAAATGAAACCTTGAGCGAGAAATTTGATAAGATAGATGAGAATTTTAAGAAACAGGAGGAAAACTTAAAACAAACCATGAATGAACAATACCATGAACTGAAGGAAGCGGTTGAAGGGCAAAGAGAAGAGATGAATGCAAAATTTGAAGAGAATAATAAGAATTTAAAACAGTTTGAGTGTAAAATGGAGAATTTCAATAAGGAGATATGGAAAACTTTCGGAGAGAAGTTTGAAAATGTTAATACGCGTATCCAAAAAGCAGATACATACAAGGAGGAGACAAATAAACAAATGGACAGTAGTCTCAATAAAATTTGGATGAAACATTTGACAGCACTTTAGAAGGTATTAAAGTAAGTCCGAATACAGAAGAGAGGAGGAAGGAAATAGAAATTACAGAATACCAAGGTGTAATGCCATCTGAAAATAAAAATAGCCACAACAAAAAGGATATTCAAACCGTGGAAAAGAAGACCAAGAAAATAATAAAAACAAGTAGAAAGAAAATAATAAATACCAAGGAAGAATGGGAGATGATTACAGGTGGATTAATTAATGTATTCAACCTTCCAATTAACGAACCGAGGGAGTTAATTAAGTTTACATCCCAGTTGAATGTG
This sequence comes from Magicicada septendecula, assembly GCA_034769895.1. NCBI lineage: Eukaryota > Metazoa > Arthropoda > Insecta > Hemiptera > Cicadidae > Magicicada > Magicicada septendecula. The sequence goes on along the minus strand of CM068372.1, from coordinate 417,048,674 downwards.
TCAACGATGGAAGTGTATCAGACAATATCAGCCGTATCTTCAAGACGGAAGACAACATTCAAATATTTGGCAAATAATCCAGAGGTAAAAGGGAATGAAATGAGATTAAATATGAGCAACTATGTTATGTTAGAGGAGGTACAATACTGGTTAGTTAAAAAGGAACAAATTATGACGGAAGACCGGTACTTAAGTGAAAGTTTCATAGCAGCAAAGTGGGAGAGCCGGATGGTAAGAAGATTATCAAGGAGAGAATTAATTACGAACACCCCAGCAATCCGAGAACATGGAGTACCTGAAATAATGGACCACGGTTAAACAGACTCCAAACAAACCAGAAAAAAAGGACGGATTTTACGGATACAGGACCAAGCAACCCATTGTAAATAAAAACCCCAAAATTCTAAAAAGCATGTAAGGACATCTTACTCAACTTATTTCGAACAATATAATTTAAAATGAAACTAAAAAAACCCCAAAATTCTAAAAGTACGTAAGGACAACTTACTCAAGTTATTTCGAGAACATATAATTTAAAATGAAGAGACAAAAACCCCAAAATTCTAAAAGCATGTAAGGACATCTTACTCAAGTTATTTTGAAACCATATAATTTAAAGTGAAGAAACTAAAACCCCAAAATTCTAAAAAGCATGTAAGGACATCTTACTCAAGTTATTTTGAAATCATATAATTTAAAATGAAGAGACTAAAACCCCAAAATTCTAAAAAGCATGTAAGGACATCTTACTCAAGTTATTTTGAAACCATATAATTTAAAGTGAAGAAACTAAAACCCCAAAATTCTAAAAAGCATGTAAGGACATCTTACTCAAGTTATTTTGAAACCATATAATTTAACAAACAACAAACCACCAAGAAAAAGAGAACAGATGATTAAATAATAATTATAAATAACTGATTTAAACTGAAATAATAGGAAAAAGTAATATTTTTAATGGTAACAAACAGAAAAAGAATTATATGTTGAATGGTAATGTGCTCAGATAAGAAGAATAAAGAATAATTTAATGACTCCAATGAAACTGAAGGAGGATGATAATTAATACAATAATTAGAATTTCTCGGAATTGAAGATTAATTAAGAAGAAATGATACGGAGAAATATGTCACAAGAAGTAAAGTCAAAAGAATTTTAACATAAGGCCTATCAATGATGTTATATGCTATTAATTAATGGAAAAGAAGAAGGAATCAAGGAGAAGAAATATATAAATAAATACAAACAGCTACAGTATGCAGAATCCCAAAAGTGTTTGGTACTAGTCGCTAATTGACTACTACTTATAATTTTTTTTATTTTTATGTATTGACCGTAGAAATGTTCCGGCAATAATTTTTATGAGCAGGGATGATGTTCCCCTGGTCTCAGAAGGTGTAAGGATGGACAGCGGTGTATGGACCCAGAGTGGCCACCCGACTGTTACCACCGCACAAGATAGGGAAAATGCTAGGGAAATTGAATATTTAAGGGATAATAATTATAAAATAGCTGAAAAGAGTGATATTAGATTCCAGGAGTATAGATGAAGAAAATAGAAGGAAGATAGCAGACCGATGCTTAATTGATAAAGCGAGTATATAAAAGTAAATAGAAATGAGTGTTAAAACAAGTTTAATATGATTAGTGTGACCAGTCCTTATCAAATAAAATGTGGAAGTACCACTACCCAGAGAAATAATTGATGAATTTGCCTCCAAGAGAGAGAGAGAGTTAAGTAAGAAAACAGCAATTACCACCAGTGTGAATTACCAGTCAGTTTATAATCAGTCGGAAATGAAACACTATTATGAAAACAAAGTCAAGACCATTAGGAGACTTGAACCAATCAACAATTTATTTCTATCAACAAGTTGAACTAAAATAAATTTGTTCTAGTGAGGGGGCTTTATGTAACGTTACATAACCCGGTCCCAATAACGTAACTCATGATAATAAAAGTCAGAAATGGGTAAACTAAAGCTCGCTCAAAATTTAGTTATATCACTCAACATGATAAAATATTCGAGTGGTATACAGCGCAAAGTGAGTTCTAGTGTAACCATTGAGGTGAAAAAACAAAAGTGAAAGTAATGTATTACCAAACTGTGCGGTATGTTTTGGAAAGGATAAAACTATGGAAGTAGGATGTAATAATACTGATTGTTTTTTGTAATTTTATTTATTTATTGTAAGTTATAGTGTATGGACCACAACTTGTTATACATAAGTTAATGTTATGTTTTAAAAATATTTGTGTTGTAATATAGGATAACCCAGGGTCAGTTTTAAAAGACATAAAAATTTAATTACCAAAAGATAATAAAAATTAAAATAATCTTATGAAGGAAATGGCAACAGGAAGTAGTGCCGGGTATGAATACTATTCGAGACTAAATAAATAATATATAAATTTATTTAAGGATAATAAAATGATAAAATACTTATATACAATGTCATAAAAAAAAATTAACCAAAACTTATTATGTAAATTAAATTAGTAAAGAAACCGGAATGGAAAGGAATTATTTTTCCATAAATAAAATATAAATTTATAATAATTACAAACTGCCTGCATAATAAAAATACTATGTGTTACTAAGAGTGATGAAAAATAACAAGTATTGTTAAAAAGAGATATAAAAATTTTAAACTAAACTGGAGAGTTGAAGAAACGATGCGACAAAAATTATAAAAAATAACCTTTTTTGGGACGTTGGAGGAGTTGAAATTAACGCAAGATTAACAAACAGAGTGACCACTATCTAATTATACCTGATTAATCCAAATTAAATGGTTGTAAACATTAATAAACAGTGGATGAAAACCTTCTGCGGATACAACATGGTTTGGCCTAGTTCCCGTTGACAATTGGAAAATACTCCAGACGAAAGGTAAATTATAACGCAAGACGGACCTCATCACAGAAAAGCGGCTATCCAGTAAGAACCATACGGAGCGAGGTAATATAAACATTTTTTCGTAATAATTCCAGAAGAAAACTCGTTTTGAACTGTGAAATAGAACAAAAAATAATCATTTGATCATATGTTTTTTCAAAGTAAACAAATATACACTGCTCTCTTACGGCAATTCCGGGAACTACGTACTACATGAAAAATAAACAAAATTATTTATTAATTTTTCGGTATTTGTAAAGCGTAGTAATTATCCATTTCTGACACTCTCATAACACAAAGAACTCACCCTGAACCCTGGGGAATTATTAAGAATTATGTAATAATTGATGTTTTTTATTATAGCGTAATATTGGGTAAATAACAACATATATGTTTTGCTCCTTAGACTACTCTATGTTTACTCGGTAAAGTCGAGATGATGTTTTTTTTCAGATAAGATTAATTGTGATACCTATATCTTGGTGGCAGGAGACAAAAGTCAATAATAAATAAAGCAATATTATTGAAAATTAATATTGAATAATCAAGTGTTATAATTTATTGTAGTGGGTAGTTATAAAAAATTTCAGCACAACCAACAGAAGAAATCGTCTAAACTGAGTGGAAATAATGATACTTACTCTCTCTTCTGCATAAGACTGAACAACTTCCCTCCTTGACCACAAATCACACACTCTCGATTTCTCTTCAGATTGAGTAAAACAAAATAAACAAAATCCTTTATTTTACCTCTTGAAAAACAACGTCAGTTATTATAATTCAGAAGTGACGCATCTTACTTGAGGTATATAATAAAACTCTACTATATCTCACACACACAGAAGAATGTTACAGAATTGGCGAACCCAACATTTGGGGCTTGACTAAAGGTGTACGTTTCGCTAGTGCCTCATAAGCGTAACGTTACAGAATGACGCATACAGCGTGAGGCATATAATACTTCCATAGTACCTCACACTAAGTAGGACGTTACAGATTTGACGCTAACAACGTGGGGCAGGATAGAACTATACTATACCTCAATAAGCAGGACGTTAAAATATATATATTTTAACTGTAATATTTTATTTTTATCTGTGTAGATAGATTGTACAGTGTTCGAAAATTTTTAAAATGTTCAAACTACTTACTGGTCACATCACTGTTATGTTGGTTTTAATTTTCAGTCATGAGTACAATTAATGAAAAAAAGTAAATTTGCTTCATGTACGAGTGCTGTCCAGAAAGTAACTACGTTTTGGAGTAAATAAATAAAAAAATTATAGAAAACAATTTTTATTAACACAGTTGAAAACTGCATTCTTAGACGATTTTTCAACATAGTCTCCTTTCAAGTTCAGATACTTATAACAATTTATGAGTTTTTGAATGGCCTCATCGTAAAAATGTGCTGCTTGTGATTTTAGCCATTCCTTAATGCCTGCCACCTTAACTCTTTGTCGTCTTCAAAGCCCTGTGTTGCCAGCCACTTTTTCATATGCATGAAGAGGTTATAATCGCTCAGTGCCAGATCAAGTATCGCGTTGCTTGTTTTTGATTGCTGCAGCTGTTTTAAGGTTTCACAGTAAACCTCAGAATTGATTGTGGTACTCCATTCCAGAAACTCTACCAGGAGTACCCCTTTTCTATCCCAAAAAACTCACCATCATTTTCCTTGCTGACAAGGTCTGCAAACACTTCTCGGTTTTTTTTTTGGGCGAGTGAGTATGACCCCATTCCATGGATTGATTTTTTGTCTTGGAATTAATGTACATAACCCAGGTTTCATCCCCCATTACAAAACAGTCCAGTAGAGAATCGCCATCCTTGTTGTATGTCTCAAGAAAGACAATGCTGATGTAAGCATTTTCAGGACTCATCGGGCACAAAACTTATGGTAACCAAGCTTTATTGTGACAACTTCATGAAGCAAACTGTGTGAAATATGAGGAAACTCATATGATAGCTCAGTAATCGTAAAGTGGCGATTTTCACGAGTGTGTTTGTTGATTTCGTCCTCCAAATCATCAGTCAGAGCACTCAGCCACCCACTCCGCTCATAGTCATGCACATTGATGCGGCCATTTGTAAACATAAGACACCACTGCTTTACTCATCCTTCAGTCATTACATTGTTCCCATACACTGCGCACAGATGCCAATGAATGTCCCACTGGTCTGCAGTTTTTTGGTTACAGAAATCTTAATACTGACATCCTTCATAGATCATGGGATTTTCAATAACAGCACACATTTTAAAAATTCTTCTTCAGCGGCACAACAACCCATTACTGAGTCAAGGCCTCCTTTAACAGCCTCCACCAGTTGTCCCGGTCAAGTGCAGCTGCTCTCCAGTTCCAGGTCCCAAGGATATGGGGCGCATCATAGTTCACACCATTGTCTGAACCACTTGTAGATGATGAATCCTGTTCCATATTGATGCAACCCATCATGACAGCTGTAATAGACAGTGTGATTCCGCTTCTCAAGAATTCCCTGGCCTGTCCACTGGATTTCCTGTATCACAGATATATGTATTGTAAAAGCGTTAAGTTGATCTGAGAGCTCTGGGTCGGTATAAACTGAGTGTATTCCACAGTCCAATATTAAAATTAACCGGTCTTTGTTTGGCAGTAACATGAAGTTGTGAGGACTGGGCCCCCCCTGGATCCGATCAGGCCCCTACGGGGAATAAATTAATAGCCATCAGATTCATATTTGTAAAAACTGGCTGGCGAAAGAAACTGATAGGTTTCTGCACATAAAAGGGTTTTACAGATGGGATATGTGAATTTTCTGATCCAACCCTCAACCTGGAGGACCAGGAACTTTGATTTCTGGGTGCTCTTCCCCTAGGGAGTTGGTTTCACCTCAGCTGACGAGCTCTCTCTGCCCGGTCGCAGTAGGATAACTGACTCAGCCCATGTGTGCAGCCGTTGGGCTAATATAGCCTTCTCCGCCTCCACACTAGATGCACATGCTGCTGCCGATGTGCACCATTCTGCCAAGCCAGGACCCAGGATACCCCCAGGCTGTCCTGACAGGACCCCCATCTCTCGTTTGCTTACCGATCCACTCTGCGGAAGGGATTGGTTGCCACAACCTTAGAGTGGATTACTCAGCATAACAGGGCCCACTGACGTGTAGGTGAGAGTGGAGTTGGGATGGAGAGGCTGGTACATTTCTCTTTTATGAAAGCATATGTTCGCATCACGCCCCCTTTGGACCCCACATTTTAAAAATTATTAGTGAAAATTAAAAGTTATTAGAAACACAACACAGTACTTTACCGGCCACAGCTGGATGCATACTGAGTCACACCATCACACGTATGCGTACGTTACTTTCTGGATAGCCTGTGTATATGAAATGTCAAATGAATAGTCGTAGTGTAACCAGAACCGTGTTGTTATGTTACAGGTATGCAAGTTTGTACTTTTGTTGTGCAATTGAGCAAAATGATAATGAACTACTAACGTTAGAAATAATTCATCGCTACGTAGAACTTTTGGATAAATATTTTGGCAGTGTAAGTATTAGATAAATTAATATCTTTTAATGATAACTGTGCTGGAATATTAGAGTTAAAATGTTAAATACAGACAGTAACTATCACATCCGTGGTATGTAAAAATAACAAAACACTTGTATCACTCCATTGATAGTGTGAGTTACATGATAGTTGTATGAAGTAATAGTAACTACATTTAAGAGTTACTTTAACTGTCATACACCTGGCTCTTCCATCACTGGAGTGTAGGAATAGTGTTTTGTATTTTTATTGTATATGCTTTAGAATTATTGAATTGTAAGGGCAGCTACTGATTTCTGGTGTATGCAAAAATTTGTTTAAAAGATTTTCTTTCATGGTTACTGTCTGTACTTCAGATTTTAACATAATTTTTATTGTAGTTTTTTCTTTATATTTGAGTCATATTTTCTTATTTGTGTTTATATTTATTTACTTACATACAGAAGATGCATATAGTATTCATGGTCATTTGGTTGGTTATACAGTTAATGCCAGCTGTTTCCTAAAATATTCATCACAAATCTTCTTCCAACCTGTTTTTGGCTTCATTAGATTGCAGTAAAAACCGTTCAAGTTCAGTTGTAGCCAACTGTTACTTTTGAAACAAATGAAGATAACATTAATGTTAAATTAACATTTATATATTGTCACCGGACAAAAGGCTTGTCGCATGACAAATGGCGCCAATCGTACAACTCTTAGTTATTTTGGTAACCCTAAATAGGGCCGTGTGGTGAAAATGCTGTGATGTTAGTTCCGCTGGAGCCGCGCTGAGATGTTCGGCAGCTGCGCCCGCTGTTCGTGGCGTACTGCGGTCCTCCTCTTCTTTTGGCATCAGTTGCGTCAAGTCTGCTGCCGGCCCAGTGAAGTCCGTCGCTGGCACGGTACAGGGCGAAGAATGCAAGAACGTCGGTTCTACTCTTCGGCTGTTCCTTCCGGCTGACTCCGCGTCGATGTCATCCGATAGAGGAGAGGAGGTGAAGTGCGTCCAATGGCGTGGCAATGGAGTGCACCAAAAAATTCTAGCGGCGCTCTTTTTATGCCCTGACCGGTATCGCTGATTGGCTCGCTCCGAACACGTCAGGTGTCACGTCTCGGCTGCTGATCCCTGATTGGCTCGCTGCGTATTCGTCAGGTGTTCGTGGCGCTGGCGCTGGCGCTGGAGAGCAGATGGACTGGTGTGCCTCGCTGCCATCACAATATTTTTCTATTCTAGTAATGATTGGGATGTTGGTGGTTTTTTTTTAACACCTCAGATATTTAGTACACTGCACCCAAATTAGCTGTTCTTATTGGATTTAATTTTCTTCATTTTGTCCACTTCTTTTGATGTTTGACTTACTCCTGACGTTACACATTTATTTCGATTTCAAAAAGTTTGTATCCTGCAACACTTAACACGAATCTTAATTTTCCAGTAGTGCTTATGTAGTATCTTGCCTAACATACAAGAGAGTTCTTGTAGAGGCATTCTCTTGTATACAGGCCCAGCCTATGACAAGTATGTATATTGTAGACGCACATGCTAATCTGTTTTGAGTATGAGTATAGATGTTAACTAATGATGATGAAACAGTGCTTGTATTATTATAACAGTATCACTACCAATTTGTGCTCTTCATTGTTTATAGTAACATACTAAATGAAATCCATTCACGTCATATTAGGTATATTATGATAGCTACCATAGTTCGATGAAATGGTATTTCTTATTACAGCCTAATACTCTAATACGGTTATATTACTTTTGTGAAGAGAAGTGAATATATTTTATTTTTGAGTGTTTACATCTTTTGGTTAGGTATTAAATTTTATTTTTATTGTTTTTTTTGTGATAACCACAATCAAACTTCCTGTCCACAAGGTCAGGGAAGGCCATGGTTAAGTTTTATCTGCCTTTTTAAAGTGAAACCTTTGTAACATCCAGATCTTTTTTATTTGAAATATTGATAATTGTGTAGTCATATCATGTTTAAGTATTAAAAAAAAAACTTTGTGTGAGAGAGCATCTTAATATTGCTCACATAATAAAGGTATGTTTTTAGGCCTATTTACTAAGTTCAAGTAGTTATTAAATCAGGCTTAATTACATCTTTTTTTGTCAGTTCATTTATGTTTATGAATATTTTCAAATTTTACACATCTTACGTGTGTGTGTGTGTGTGTGTGCGCGCGTGCGCGCGCGCCCACGCGCTCTTGCACAACTCAAAACTAAATGCCAGTTTCATTGTGGTAAATGTCTGTTTATTATTTTCAATATATTTTTGTAAAAATAAGTTTTTTCTGTAGTTATAAAATTGTTTTGTCTGTTGGACATTTCACATAAGTGATTCATCACGCACTGAAAGCATAAATGAATAATTTATTGTTTATTGACACTTCAGTCTCTGATAATTTGAATATAATTCTATGAAATATTCATTAAGAAGAACAGTTTTTATTTGTAGAAGACACTAATTATTATTATGATTATATACAAGAGTATTGTAACTTCTGTTTGGGTGATTAAAAATCACTAATAACTTAGCGGTTTTTTTATACAACTTAAATTTACAGCTTTTAGATACTTCTGAACATAATTTCCAGGTACATTTAGGCACTTGTCATATTGGTGAGCAAGTTTTTGAATCCCCTTGTCATAGAATAGTGTGTTGACACTATTCTTCGATTCCCTGTCCTTTCACAACACTGTAATAGTAGCCACTTTTTCATGTTAGAGACAAAATAGTAGTTACTAGAAGGATGATCAAACAACTTCCATTTGAAGCTATCAAAGACTTAATTGTCATGCGTAGGTGAGCATTGTCATTCAGAAAAACATTGCTCGAACTCGACATATCACGTTGTTTGTTCTGAATGATTTTGCAGCTTTTTCAGAGTTTCTCAGCAGATTGTAGAGTTAACTGTAATGCCTTGTTCTATAAACTCAACCTCTTTGGGAGATTTGTACATTAGAAGTAAAATACAATGCAGTAAAGTCTAGAAACACAACCCCTGTGTGCGCGCGCGTGCGTGCGTGCGTGCGTGTGTGTGTGTGTGTGTGTGTGTGTGTGTGTGTGTGTGTGTGTGTGTGTGTGTGTGTGTGTGTGTGTGTGTGTGTGTGTGTGTGTGTGTGTGGACTGATCTGCACATCAGTTTTGTTGTTACATCTAAGGTTTTCAACAGTATTCTTACTAATAGATATAATTGAATTTGATGGTTAACACTTGGCTGACCAAGCATGATTTAGAAACACCCTAAACAGGATGGGTATTCTACAAGCAGTAAACTAATTTGAAGAATATTGCACTGAGTACGCAAAACAACTTTATATGACATTTGTCAGTTATGGCAAAGTTTTAATTCAGTCTACACAAAAGCTCTAGTGAAGGCATTAACAGAGCAATAGGTGAATAGGTGGAAAAGGAGTATTTGTAGATTATGTAGATTACACGTGAAATGTATATGAACTCAGCAGCAAACTGCATTTGGTAATCAAACTGTATGTGATATCAAATAGATAGAGAGTAGAGAAAGGAAACGTGGTAAGGAGATACACATCACAAAGCTATTTTAAACATTCTTAAAGAGTTTGCTCAAGCCGTTAGAATGAGAACACAAAGTGTAACGGGGCAAAAGAGGGGTAAAACCAAGGTTTTTACAATGCCCAAGAGCATAAAAACTCTCAAAAGTGATTAATGAAGACGGAATTGTCTTTAAATGTCATTTTCACAGTTGGTGTAACCTGGCTGAGTTAACAGTCAATGCAAAGAGGTAAAGAACAGCAGCACTTGTGTGCTGTGGGTTGTGTAGGAGTATAGTGTGTTCTCTTATAGAGTAGTTTACTCAACTGAAATGCAGAACATAAAAAAAAAAAAAAAAACATGTACAGACATAATAATGCCAAGGTTTTGTAAAATATATAAAAACACTTGGTAAGTTTCACAAATTTTTTAATTAACTCTGACAGCTGTTTCGACTAACTAAGCCATTGTCAAAGAGGCGAGTGAATGAAAATTACTGAACACAGGATGTTAGTGGAGTTTAGGTGGTGAACATCTGTGTTGTGATGGTGAGGGGGGGGTGCAAGAGACAAGGGAAGGTCAGGTGTCTTTAAAAACTAAATACAATCATGAATGCAAAATATAAAATTAACTGAACTAAATATAAACTGAATGCAAAATTTAAAATAATGATGAACATTCAAAATAATATAAAATAAATTAAACTAAATAACAGATTTTAATAAAGAGGATACACAAAATTCATCAGTTTGTTTTTTTTTTTTTTTTTTTTTACCAAGTGTTTTTATATATTTTACAAAACCTTTGTATTAATATGTTTCACCAAGTGCCCAATGAGTCATCAATTAATAATAATGCCAGTTGAAATTTTTTTAAAGCTGTAAGTAGAGTTGTTCATATATATATTGTAATATAAAATTACAAGTATACTATAGAGTGTATAGATTGTATATAGTATTGTGGTATTGATGTTTGGTGTGTTCGTGTGGTTGTAGACACGCACCGGTGTCTACTATAATGTTGTTTATCTAAAGGTGTAATCGTAACCGTAGAAGTTATCGGTGTTAATGTATTGTTTTTTGTGGGTACGCAGTAGTAGTTCACTCCTTTTTATATTAATATGATCCGCGCACTTTGTTGTGTATCTCACTTACTTACCACACTTGAATGCTTCAATTCAGTTCTGTGTTGTTCCTTCTGAAATACAGGCACTTCAAATACAACAATAAAATATTCAGACTGAATAGTTAATATATCATCACACACAATAGTAAATGAAGCAATCTTTTATGAATATTCTGGATTATTCTAAGACTTTTTAAAATCTTCCGCCACCTGTGTCAGAACTGATTAAAAATAAATGAATTTACTTTTACTAGAAATGATACTCCTTTTGTGGTAATAAAATTGGAGGTTTATTAACAATTTGATAAGAGATAAAATCTTTTACAATTAAAAACAATAATTAATAACCTTTTGATTACTGATTACAATAAAATTCAACAAGACTCTGTTTAATTCCTCAAGGCTGGTAGACCTGTTGTTAGTACAATAATTTAACTACATAGGTTATGTTACTTTGATTCAGAGAATTACCATATTTCGTTAGGTTCTTTGAGGTAACATGATACCAGTTACAAGATGTAATACAAATAATTATATTGAATTAACAATAGTGAATAATAATTGAACAAATATAAAAAATCAAAATTTGGTACCATATGTCTGGTATTTATAAAATTATCGTACGCGGATATGCGCACGCATCTCTAATACTCGAGTGTTATTGTCAAGCTGTCTGACTTGTACAGTATCTAAAATGTATTACGTTCGTTTAATAATTAGCTTCAAAAATCATTTATTCACAAGAGAAAAATTTCTCAAAAAACTCTTGTTAGCAATTCTATTTCATTTGATTGTTACTTGAGAACAGATCGGTAATGTTGAAATTATCAAGTTACCGCCACACTTTCTGAGGTTAGAATTAATCGGTGTGGTTACAAAGGATAAGTATTCCTTATTAGCTAATATTTCTTATACTATACATGTAAACACATTATTCATAATAGTTTTTAATATATGATTATCAGAAATACATTTATTCCGATTGTATGAAAATTAGTAAAGTAGATTTTAAAACACAGATAAATTCGAGAAAAATACGTTTAGTCAAACGAGTGACTAAATACTCTCGTATTCATTGACAATTATTTTCAAACATTTTATTTTAAATTACTATAATTAATTAAAATATTTTTCAAATATTTTAATAATGTTGATTTAAATCTTTTCTCAATTCTGATAATTTAATTACTGTTGTTTCAATACTCAGCATGTATGACTTGCGTAGTATTGAAAGTCAAAATTATTAATTTCGTTTAAATATTGTTTAATAAAACTGTACTCCCTGTTTCCTATTTAAAACTTCACTCGCAAGTATGGTCGTTATTATACACTGACCTACTTGTTCAAATAACACAATTCCGCACTTTTTCACTCGTATGTATGAATGTTGTATTGAGGTTAACCGTATGTTGTGAATTGACGTAACATGGCGCGCACAGTTTTAAATATAAATTATATCTTCCTTGACTAAAGCGGCGTGACCTGTATGTTCGGTGGTTCCTCGTAGACTGTTTGGTACCTCTGAGACGTCTCCCGGTAGTCTGCTGAAAGTCATTCATTCCATTGGCTGGATTCGTCATACTCTCTAACCCGAAAGCCTTCGTTTTATTAAAATATTTAATTTTTTGCCAAAATTGAGTTTGGGTTTGAGGCGTTTTTACGTCATCATTGGTACAAATATTTAACTTGAAAGTTTAAAACTATCATAACTTTCTTATCTCATGTCCTATCATTAATTAGTTGATATCATTGAATTCAGGGTGTTTTGCTTGTCAAAATAAGTCCAAAAACGCTTATTTTTCGTTCATTACTACTATTACAATAACGATTTTATTATTTATTTTTGGTGCATCTTATTTTTTATAAGTTCGTTACACCATATTTTATTTAAATATAATAAAACACTTCTTATCTAAACACTTTGAGTCTGTATCTCAGTCGGTTTACTTTACAATTTGGGAAAAACTGTTTCCTACACAAATCTCACTATGGCGTCACTAAGCGTCCATGTTAGATTTTTTATAAATCTGCTTATAACTAATTTTTCTTATCTCAAATGATTATATTACTATCTAATATTATTAGTAATGTTTATTTACACAATTTTCCACTATAATATTTATGTATGACTGTGGTTAATTTAATATTTACATAAGTTCAAACCTCTCATATGGTTCTCATACAATTTTTCATCTTATTTTTTAGTCTCTTCATATAAATCATATCATTTAATGATTATAATTAGTGTACATACATAGTATCTTATCTACTATATATAATGGTTACCTTTTAATGAGCTCAGAACTTTCTAATCTTTTAGTAATGGCTCTGTCTATGTTGTGTCATGTCATAATAGTCATTTATTTTTTCTAATACAACAGCTAAATTGTTATTGTCATATTTGGTTTGGATTCCCAAAGTAGCATTAGATATCATTCTAACTTTTGGTAATGTTTCCAATTACTTTTAGATAAGTTCATATGCTATATTTTTCATAAATAGCTGGTTGGTCATTGTTTGTTTACATTTGGTTTTCCTTATAATGGTCATTTGGTTTTCAAATGTTTGTATATAATATGACTGCTTTTGTGGTCATTATCTGTTCTCAAAGTAGCTTTGGGATTTCCTCTTGCTACTGGTAATAATTGTAACAATCTGTTCTCAATATTTGATACAGTATTTTTCTTAACTAATTTGCTATATAATGGTTTAGCTTACATCTGGTCATATGTACATGGTTAATTGGTTTACAATAATTTAGTTATAATACTGTTCTTATCATGTTCAAAATCTGTTCTCAATGTATTATCAGATATTTTTCTCACTACTGGTAATACTCTTATAAACATTTACATTGGTTTTGATACTGTACTTTTCTTAACTAAATTGGTATACTTTTCTCATTTCTGTTCTTCCCTGTGTCATTATGTTTGACTTGTTGTATTTACATTGCTTTGCATTACATTACATTGTTTCTTAATATTTATTATTATTACTTATAATAAATTCTCATTTGATAACATACTTGATGATCAGATATTTATACTAATATGTATCATTTTCTGTTGTAATAGGTCTCTTCCTTGTGGGTTGTGTAACAATGTACCATCTGTTTTAGTGCAGTATTTTTCTACTACTAAACTGACTTCATTATGGTATATTAACATAATACCTTAACTAATTTGTTACACATGTTTATACAATTCCTTCTTATACATTAACACAAATCTTTCTTGTATTATATGTAATGTTTTTCTGGTCAATGGTGGAATTTAATTCCTGTTATGTTTGATACTTAACAAATGTCTTTTCTTTGTTGTCAGTTCTTTATGAACAATAATATCATTGTTCTATTTGTTCTAATTTGGTGGTCTTATGATTATGTGTGTTGGTTACAACTTTATTAAATCAGTCACACTCATTGTCTGTGTTTATTTGACTATTTTTTAATTTTTGTTGCTTCATCATGAAATTAACATATTTTTCACACTGTAAACTTCATCACTGTAATTGTTTGTGTGGTTTATTCAGTTGAAATAGTTAGTTATTCACCGGTTTCACACTGGTTTTCTTGTCACACTTATAATCATTTCTTTTGTCACTTACACTGTTTTTAGTACATGTGGTTCATATTGAGTCCTTATATCTTCTGTCCATCTTCTTTCTTCTTCTTGGTGCTTTTCTTGGTCCTTCTTCTTTCTTCTTTATTCCATATTTTCATCGTAGTTGCTGTTTTTATTTTTCTCCATTGTTGTTGGAGCTTGCTCATCCTTGTTTCGTTGATTCCCCTCACTGTTGGATCCTATTGGGTCTATTTACTGATATTTTGTTTTGGGCTTGTGGCATTTTCTTTCTTTATTGTATAACTAATGTTGATATATTCGCATTCTCTTCTTCATTGTTGGATTTTTTATTAATATTTTTGTAGACACACGCTTATATACACTTAGCTTTATTTATCTAGATATATTCCCATGTTTTTCTCATACTTGACGTTACATTCATTTATATTATGTAACTACCATATTTTTGGTACTGTTACAATATATATATCATTCTTGCATTAGGAGGTAACCATACATCGGTTTTCATACTGTATGCTTTTTTAATATCTTACTCTATGTCATAAACAGTAAACACTATGCAACTCTTCGTTAGTTCAAACAGAACTACCCAGGACTCACCACGAGGAGGTGGTTGCATGTCGAGTCCCACCCGTGCCCTCCCAACCATGAGAGCATGCTAACTTCTCTAAGCCTTAAATTCCTTCTTTTATTCAAACTTTGGTCTTATTGTTCTGTCCATCAATCTTGCTCTAATTACTCCGTCCCTCTTTGTTTCATCACAAACTTTTTGAGATGACTTTGTCACTTCTTTGACTGCCCTTTCGACAGCTTGAGTGTGTGATGGCAATTTTACTAATACAACTTCTGAAATTGTGTCAGAGACATCATTCGCCAGGATTCTGTTTAGATCTTCTTCTGATAAATGCATTGTTACAGGTGGTTCTGTTACATTTATAGATTGACACAAGATCATGTCAATTTAGTCTGTGGCTGAAAAGTTTATCTTGAACTGCCTAACACAAGCAGATTCTGCAATGTTCGACTTATTTCGAGCTGCCATGATTCGTCTGATGGCGAGCTGCTGTCAGTTAGCATTGCAACTATCACATTTTCTGGGTGTGCGAAATAACCATTGTTTTGTAAACAGTTTGTCACCGGACAAAAGGCTTGCTGCATGACAAATGGCGCCAATCGTACACTAGTGTTTTTGGTGGCCCTAAAAAGGACCTGTGGCGAGAAGGCTGATGTTGGTCGTGCCGCGCTGAGATGTTCGGCGGCAGCGCCCACTGATCGTGGCGTACTGCAGTCCTCCTCTTGTTTCGGCATCGGTTGTAGAGTCGGCTGCCAGTCCAGCGACTCCATCGCTGGCGCAGAACGGGAGTGCGAAGACGCAAGAACGGCGGCGGTTCTATTCTTCGGCTGTTCCTTCCGGCTGACTCCGCCTCGATGTTGTCCAAGAGAGGAGAGGAGATGAAGTGCGTCCGATGGCGTGGTGATGAAGAGTGCTCAAAATTTTCTGCCGGCCCGGGTTTTATTAACTAACCGGGATCGCTGATCGGCTCGCTCCAAATGCTGATGCCGGATTGGCTCGCTGTGTCCACCGCTGGTACCAGAGAGCAGATGTTCGCACACCGCTGCCGTCACAACTCCACCGGGTCTTGAATGCTCTCCGGTAGCCAGCCTACTGCTCTTCTCCAGATGTTGTGGAGGTGTCTGTTGGGCGCCATGTTGATTGGTGTGCTGGCTGGTAGCTCGCTGGCGTGGCTGGATCTTGCATCCGCAAGATGATCGTTGCCCCACGTTGGGCGCCACTTGTCCGGTGGGACAAAAGGCTTGCCGGATGACAAATGGCACCATTCGTACACTCTAGTGTTTTTGGTGGCCCTAAAAAGGACCTGTGGCGAGAAGGCTGATGTTGGTCGTGCTGCGCTGAGGTGTTCGGCGGCAGCGCCCGCTGATCGTGGCATACTGCAGTCCTCCTCTTCTTTCGGCATCGGTTGTAGAGTCGGCTGCCGGCCCAGCGACGTCCATCGCTGGCACGGAACGGGAGTGTGAAGACGCAAGAATGGTGGCAGTTCTATTCTTCGGCTGTTCCTTCCGGCTGACTCCGCCTCGATGTCGTCCAAGAGAGGAGAGGAGATGAAGTGCATCCGATGGCGTGGCGATGAAGAGTGCTCAAAATTTTCTGCCAGCGCGGGTTTTATTAACTAACCGAGATCGCTGATTGGCTCGCTCCGAATGCTGATGCCGGATTGGCTTGCTGTGTCCACCGCTGGTACCGGAGAGCAGATGTTCGCATACCGCTGCCGTCACAAGTTATACACCACTTTCTTGTGTTTATCTTGCATGTGTGATGAAAATTGTATCATTTTCCACAGATTATTTGCTCCATCTTTTAGTTTTGCATTACATTTTATTGTAAACCAGCTTGGAGCATACACTTTCATAACGTAGTTTGTCATTTCTTTTAATGTTTGTGATGGTGAATCTGAAGCAATATACAGTCACAAAATCCGGTTGGCAGTAGTTACCCATTTGGCATGATTCAGCATTCCTGGACTTCTATCTCTGAACCCTGGTGGACATTCTCCAACGGAAACTATACTACATATGTCAAACATGTATTTTTGATCTGTGCTCAATTTTTTTTTTAGATCAGGAAATAATTCTTCAACAGGACTCTTGATCGGTCTAAACTTTACAGGTGGTAACTTGTGACAGTTAACTAGGGCTTGCCCAATGGGGCCACTATACCCGCTAGGACCAGATGTTTCGCCATCTAAAGATTCAAAAAGATGTCTAAGCGGAAGCTCGTTTGTATGCAGCTGGCATACTACCCATTGAAGTGGTCTACCGAGTTTTTTTTCCAGGATACTGATAATGCCATTGTTTTTTCCAGTATTTGTTGGACAACCATCACATCCAACACAAACAAGCTTGGACAAACTGATGTTTTTCTCAGTCGTATATTCTAAAATTGAGTTAGCAATGTCAACAGCTTTTCCTGATAAGGGTTTTATATGTCCAATATATTTTGAACCAGGCTCTTGTATGAGTGATAAGTGGTCTTGACGTACTCGCCGGTGCTTTTTACCATCTTCACTTGTCTCTATATATAAAGTTTTATCAATTCTACCATCAAAATACAAAGCTTGCAACACTGTTTCCTCACTACAATCATTGTTTAATATCTGGCTGCAGATTTTCTCTCTTTCACGTCTGACTTTATTTTTGTCGAAGACTGTAGTAGCTGTAGATGTAGATTCATCATCATCATTCATGCTAATGTCCATTAACAATGCTGACGCCAAAGCAGCTGCAGGCCTGTCTGATATCCCGTAGCTGTCACAAGTTCTAGCAAAAGTGGTTATATTTAATCTAGTTTGCACATTAGTGTTTGTTTGAGAAGAGTTTTGTGGACAGACAATTTGATCTGCATCAGGATATTCATCTGAGTCAAGACCAGAGTAGCTTTCTGGTTTAACAAAACCATCATTTTCTTTTTGTATCTTACTTTGTCTAGTAGAATGCTCTTTTTGTTTCCTGGCTTCTCTTTTTTGAATGCGTGATGTAGTTTTGCCATCAATGTTTCCTATCATCATCAGCCGATCTGCTCTTTGGTCTGTTAAAAATTCATGTTCTAATTGCGGCACTTTTTTCCCCGCACACAGTTGCAAGAGCTTAAATCACTACACTTACAAGCACAGACATCAAGTAGTTTACTAGATTTTTCCAAAAACAGAGCCGTTTTTTAAAATTATGTTTGTGTTGGTCTCTTTCAAATGATTTGTTTAAGCCTTGCATAATATCTATGCTGTTTTTCAACATGTCTTTCCTTGTTCTGTGAGACTACCGGAATTGATGATTTCTGCCACAGTGATTGCACTTTATCCAAAGTTCTGTCAGCTGCAAAAGAAAATCCGGGGTTTTTCCCATTGTCTTTTGTTTTTTGTTCTTGCCACTCAAAGTTGTAGTGTCTAATTACATCAAGTGTGGTTGGCAACATAGCCTCACTCATTTGTCTGTCACTACCTACAATTCGGTTATCACCATGTCTTGTCTTTGATGCCATTTTGTTTAGGCAACAATCGCAAAAGATAATTCACAAAAAATTCACACACGCACAAAACGCATTCATATCACAAAACGCATAAACCTCTCTCTATACCACTGCTGTCTCACTACTGACAAACAAAAACAATGGCTGTCGCCTGTCAGGCACGTCATGTCACGTCGACTCATAGTGGGATCGAAGTGGAGGGGGAACATTCGTCCCAACAGTATGTTCCATGAAAGAGCGCTGTTAGCTTATTTGTTTTACTTCTCTAAAACTAAAGTTTTGTTATTAAGCTAATGTTATAGTTTTCTGATCGTTTTTTCTTAACATACATTATGTCATATCACATAGTAAACACGACAGATTTTCAAAATTCTCAAAGAATGTATACACATTTGGGCTTATGCGCATGCGCATTGCGCACACTAAAGAAGTTATATTATGAGTTCAATATTTTTTTAGCTATATGTGGTGACATTTAACATAACTTTAAGCATCACCCGATCTTCGTCCACCTTCAAGAAGTTACTAAAAAAAATTTCAGAAATTCTCAATTTTTTTGTAAAAAATCGAATTTTTAAGGCAATTACGCAGACTGAAGATATTATTTTTCGGGCTTAATATTTTACGGTGTTCTTCCTAGACCTAAAATGTGTTAACTTACACACTTTTTCATATATTATTTATTATTTTTTACTTGTGACTTACCTTTTGAAGTCTCATTTACACTCGTGTGTTGTTTACTTTTGTATTCAGCACATGGCATTATTGCCAACATAACATTTTATTAGGGTCCAGGTTCTTGTTAAGCGATCGCAGAGACTTAATGGTTATTGGAAATAATAGATGCTAATATTCTGATTGAAAACTGGTAATTTAATTTTAAACATCTTTGGAAATACAAGCACAAATAAAAACAAAATGGATGCTTGTTTCTTTACCAAGCACAAAAAACAAAATGGCCGTGAATCACTTTCGCTGCATGAACATTACATATGCCTCAATTACATAATATATCTTGTATGTTTGAGTTACTCTGAAATTGGTTTTAAAACATATTGCAGCTGCTTTTTACATAGTTACGTTTTCTGTATCACTTAACCTAAACCAATGCTTGGTGATCTTGTTTTATGATACCGGTATACACGCATCCACTCTCACCCCACACACACACACTACTGAAGTGGTACATTTTGTGTAATTTGAGCTAAAAATTTTAGGGAATATTGAATTTAAATCTTGTAGGTTTCTACTTTCTTGAATTTTGATGGTAGTCGGTTTACTTATCTGTCCCTCATTGTTCCACCGGTGATTGCCGAATTATTGATAATCTTTCTGTTTCTGCTATTTTCACTGATTCTAATTTTACATTTTTAAACTGTTATTTTAACTGGTTTCACTTTTTACACTGTAGTTACATTTTGACCAAATTCTATAGGTTTACTGGCAATTGCTGACCAGCAGATTTTATAACGTACTCTCGCACGAACGGTGTTTTGTCGACTGAGAGAGACATCTTGGTGTATATTTACCAGGTGGAAGGGATAATTCGTCATCAAATCTATTGTTTCCAGGCGATGACGGCATTGTTATACGGCTCAGTTATTAACGTCTCTCGTACTTTTGATGACGTTTTAGCATGGTCCGGTTATTGTTTTGTGTGAATAGCTGTCGTTTGGCACGTACGCCAGTGACCTTGGCGTCAACTCGTTCTGGCAAACTGCGTTGTATGATATATATTGGAAATTTTAACCTCATGTCGTTTAATACATTGGATTACAATAAAATTATATTCTCATGTACCTACAAATTCCTCTACGGACTTATGTACCGTTACAAAACCTCCTCAATGAGAGGTTTTATGTGGGAATATAAAAACTCTCATTGACTCATTCATACTTCCTAAAGGGATCAGCTAGGATATGTCGCCACAACCCCCTGTAGTGTTTACATAAAAGAATACAAATAACTTACCCTTGGTCCAATGATGGTGACCGCACTGCATGACCTTACTGGACTTCTCTTGAGAGATCCCAACACCGCAAGGCCATTCAGGCACTTGACGTTCCTGCTCTGACGCACAGGCCAGCTCAGGACCGCCGCCACAACATCACCAAACTCTGAAACATCCTAATAAAAAATCAAATAGTGGCCTTGTATCCACAACTGATCTGTCTCCCCTTAGCTGCATTGGTTTACGTTAATAAGCATTGGTTTTATATTTAACTACTAATTTCTCAAACACAAAATAATCTAGATTTACGATAGAATGTCTCTTTATCTTTTGACTTCCTGCATCTTATCAAAATTTTGACTCCCGTCAATAATATTTAACTCTTTTCAACACAAGAAGAAATATACTCTTACCCTAAGATAATAACACGTAAAATAATTCATTAGGTTTCAAAGAATCAACAATAATTTATCTATATCTCTAATATAAAATTCAAAACACAACTTCATTATGGCAAACAATCTAGCTATTTAAAATTCATTGATCAGTTTTCCTGATGCTAATACTTCTTCAAAGCGAAATTATAATTATTTTTTGCTTGAAACCACTATCAATGTCATATACTTGATACTTTATATTTATTTAACGTTACTACCCCTTGTAGCAACCTCCTTACCACACACACTATGACCTTACCACATGATAAAACATTAACTTTGCACATTAACATGGCTACATTTACATTAAATAATTCACATTTAAAATAATTTGTATAAAATTTATAAACATTACTATTATCATTTCCATCAACTCTTTTATATCAAACTTTTAATTATTCATTATTGTACCATTTAATTCTATACAAATTCAAATTGATTATTAACATTCATGTTACATCACATTTCATTTCTCATTCCCTTTCTACTATGAATTCTCTATTTAACATTTCACATTTTGATCATTAATTAGTTTGGGTGACTCCTGTATTCACTATAATTTGACTTATTGAATTGGCATTTATCTCTATAATCTTACTCCCTTTCTTCCTACTAACAACCTTTAACAGATTTGCATAGGGTGACACCAATCTCTCAATAATAATAATAACCCCCTTCAACACTAATTCCACTGATACCATTCTCCTCTTATAATAAAATATCTAATACCCTCTTTGTATCTAGGATGTGTGTTCCCGACCTTGGCAATTCCATTCATCACCTTTTGCCCTTCCCAATAATCTCGGCAGTCACTCCTCGACCCTTCACAATTCCCTGCCCAACGACGCACGTTGATCACTCCTTACCACCTCACCCCTACTACAAAATATCACCAGCAACTATTTACTCTCTAATTACATTACTCTCACTTTCTCTACATACATACACTACCGCTGTGTCCCTACTATAACCCTGTTTCTGTCTTAATTTTATTCCCAAAATTCTTATCCTTTCTAATTCCCATTAAAGTTAACTTTGACTAACCCAAGTGCCTTAATTAAATAATCATTATCACCCAAACCCTTTTACAACATTTCACCTTAATATGATCCTAGAAAATTCATCACTTACCTCCTAATAACAATACCTCACAACACTTGAACATATTTATGTTTAATCATTTACTTATTCTTCAGATAATCTAAATCTCATAAATTCATTTTCAAATCTTTTTTATACAACATTTTAAATTAATTAATTAATTTATCTCCATTATATAATTCAATCAATTTTACAACTCAAAGTTACTTTAATTACCTTAGACTTCACAATTATTCTCATTATTTATTTAGTCAAAAAAAATGTTATACTTTATTATTAAATCAATTCTTACATATTACCTACATGGTTTACATAAAAATACAATACACAACATAATGTAATACACAAATACCTTTGACATTAACACACAAAAAATATACAATCCAACTTATTATTTGTTATCATTGACCATAAATCAGTTCATAAAACAATCCATTTCAAAACCACACTGTTCACATAATTAAATGTTCATAAACAATAAAACAATTACCCTCCATCGTCATATAACCATCTAATCTTAGGTCTACACACATTAGTTTTTATTGAACATCTTATATTATTACTATCAATATAATACTTATCTAATTCTTCATATATTTCCACAATACTATTTGAATTAATATGCTTATTCCATATTACTTCATCATGTAACATGTCATCATAGAGTATGGTCCTGTCACCCTTAGTATAATTTTTCATAATCAGGTAAATTAATAATTCATTGTTATCAACATCATCTCCTACTGCTGCTATATCAGCTTCAATACAAGGTACGTATTCAATATAATTACCAGCTCTCTCTACATCTAACCTTTCTACAAATTCTTCATAATTTCTATTCACCTTAAATAATTTTATCTCTCTATCTACCCACAACTCTCTCTCTAAATATCTCTCACCATAACACCAAGTCACACTCTCTCTCTCTCAATATATGCAGGGGACACTACAACTTTATTGCTGCACCACCTATCAGGTGCACAAACAATCCAGGGACGGCTATTTGCAGACCATGTGTCTTCCAAATACGCTCGTGAAGCCTTTTCTTCACCCCCAACTACAACATCACGGGAAAAATTTACCCCCTGCAACCCCTCTATCTGTAAATTCTCTCTCCACTTTCTCTCTGACTCATCAACACACACTAACACTCCATTATTACCTTTTACTCCCTCTAAAATTTTATCAGTACGCTCGATATGCATACCATTATTCTCTAACACCATATTTTTAATTATATTGTCATAATTCTCACCCCTACTGACCTTATCGTCTTTATTTTCATTTTCGTTTAATTTATCCGTTTCTCCACTATTCTCTACCCCCATTTTACTCTCGTAATTGTTGTCTACTTCCTTCTTTGTAAAGTTATCAATTATGTTATTTACTCTGTTAATTTGTCTATCAAACACCTCGCTAACTGATGCTACTATTTTTTCTTTCATATTTTCGTAACGTGCATTTATTTCTTTAATCTGTTATCAAAGTTAAAATTTTGTTTTTTTATTTCGTTTTTCACTTCATTAAACTTCTCATCAAATTTGTCAAACTTTTCATCAAACTTTACACTCTGTGCATTGAATTTCTCATCAAAATTATTTTTTATTTCTTTCATTTCACTTTTTTGCTCATGAATATCCTTTGATATTATTCGTAACATATTCATTATATCATTATCAAATTGATTGTTACATTTTGTTGAGGTTGGAGTTGACTGAGTACTCGAGTCATCTATTGTTGACTCAGTTAAGCTGTATTCTTTGGACCAATTTACTGGGGTTGAATGAATCCCTGGTTCCCCCACACCAGCCGACTCGCTCATTTCAACTACAATCTCGTTATTGTTTGCCATTTTTAAATGTATATCTAACATACAATTAAACACAACATAACCTAATTACTTACGTATTAAGCATATTCTACGTATTAAGTTCTCCTTTCCAACAACCATTCGTCTCTGTATCCGGCTTATTTATATAAAATTTTTATTTATATAAAGTCGCCTGTTCGGGCACCATTTGTTACTTACACACTTTTTCATATATTATTTATTATTTTTTACTTGTGACTTACCTTTCGAAGTATCATTTACACTCGTGTGTTGTTTACTTTTGTATTCAGCACGTGGCGTTATTACCAACATAACATTTTATTAGGGTCCAGGTTCTTGTTAAGCGATCGCAGAGACTTAATGGTTATTGGAAATAATAGACGCTAATATTCTGATTGAAAACTGGTAATTTAATTTTAAACATCTTTGGAAATACAAACACAAAAACAAAATGGATGCTTGTTTCTTTACCAAGCACAAAAAACAAAATGGCCGTGAATCACTTTCGCTGCATGAACATTACATATGCCTCAATTACATAATATATCTTGTATGTTTGAGTTACTCTAAAATTGGTTTTAAAACATATTGCAGCTGCTTTTTACATAGTTACGTTTTCTGTATCACTTAACCTAAACCAATGCTTGGTGATCTTGTTTTATGATACCGGTATACACGCATCCACTCTCACCCCACACACACACACACACACTACTGAAGTGGTACATTTTGTTTAATTTGAGCTCAAAATTTCAGGGAATATTGAATTTAAATCTTGTAGGTTTCTACTTTCTTGAATTTTGATGGTAGTCGGTTTACTTATCTGTCCCTCATTGTTCCACCGGTGATTGCCGAATTATTGATAATCTTTCTGTTTCTGCTATTTTCACTGATTCTAATTTTACATTTTTAAACCGTTATTTTAACTGGTTTCACTTTTTACACTGTAGTTACATTTTGACCAAATTCTATAGGTTTACTGGCAATTGCTGACCAGCAGATTTTATAACATGTTCTCGCACGAACGGTGTTTTGTCGACTGAGAGAGACATCTTGGTGTATATTTGCCAAGTGGAAGGGATAATTCGTCATCAAATCTATTGTTTCCAGGCGATGACGGCATTGTTATACGGGTCAGTTATTAACGTCTCTCGTACTTTTGATGACGTTTTAGCATGGTCCGGTTATTGTTTTGTGTGAATAGCTGTCGTTTGGCACGTACGCCAGTGACCTTGGCGTCAACTCGTTCTGGCAAACTGCGTTGTATGATATATATTGGAAATTTTAACCTCATGTCATTTAATACATTGGATTACAATAAAATTATATTCTCATGTACGTACAAATTCCTCTACGGACTTATGTACCGTTACAAATACAACGTTTGAGACATACCCGTTTTTGATCAGATAAAGTTGACTTTTTTCAGCCCACCCTACCCCTGGTGTAGTGGAACTAAATGAAGTCATCTTATAAATCCCCTAACCAGCTTACAAATTTTTCAAAATCTTACTTCCATTTTTGGCTTATGGAGCTCCTGAAAGTAAACAAATCTTTAAAGTAAACACTACTATAGTGTGATAACTGATGTGGATTTTCACAAATTTTAAAAATTTTCATATTTTTGGGAGTCCTGGAGTTCCAACGATTTTGAAATTTCTAAAACTGAACACTGTGTTCAGATTTTGGTTAAAATTCTCTACAGTTTGATATCCCACATAGATTTTTACAGTTGTTTCAGAATTTTTCCTCTTTTTTGGCCCTGGTGTCCAAAAATTTAGAAATTCCTGAAACTGAACAACTATATTCATATTTTGATTGAGATTCTCTTTTAAATCTATATCCCATGTTGTAAAGTAAAATTGTATGTGGGGTTTGTTTAAAATTTATAATAATTAGCGTTATTTGTGTAATATAGGTCAAATTGTAACTTCTCTTATCATTTACGGGTAAACCGTATTTCTCTCTGTTGCATTCAAATGTTGCCGCCTCGCCACCTGATTGGCGCACGGCTTTCTGCAGTGTTGACTCGGCTAACGTTTTGCTTTGACGCTTTCACTTCAATAAATTCTTAGTTGTTATTGTAAATTAATTGAATCAAACATACAGAATTGCAGATTGAGAACATTTATTGACACTTTAGACGATTTCAATTACTTTATGATACATCAAACTTATTTTCTGCACCGGCTATTACACTTGTTCGGTTGGTACTTGCTCAGTTTCCGTGTTTGTATACAATTCGTCTTTAACGTTAGTTTACAGTAAATATGGTTTTTCTCAGGGGTGTTAATAAGTCCTTTCGGCTACAGAAATATATACTTACGGCTAAGACACACAAGTTTATAACAATCCTTAATACTAGTTACATAAACAAATTAATATCTTATCATATTCAAGTAACTACCAATGAAAATTTAACAAGATTTTGGGTTAGTTTTCGTTTGTCAAATTTATTTATCAAAAGGTTTGTCAATTATTTATTATATTTTGCCTTTAATAATTATTAATTGATTAAAATTTAAATAGTGATTTTAACAAAGCATTTAGTTCTAAATCGGAATAGTGATCAGTGAAGTGAAATAGTTATTTATTAATTTTGACCAAAAAATTGTGAATTCGATAATGGGATTATGTTTATACTCATCGATTTTCCGCTGAAGATCCTGATGTCGTCTTCTTCTTCCGGATAACTCCTGAGATGTCGTCTTCGTATATTCTCCAGAAGTTTATTTCTCTCGTCCCGACGGTTTTCCTCGCTGACTCAGGCCTCGCATTCCTTCTGTGATCGTCCGTCTTCTTCTGTTAATCGATGTCCCGATGATCTTCATTCGGTGTCCGTCGTCATCTCTCTTCTTCACTGCGTCTTCCCGACTTCTTCAGATAATCATGGTTTGTTGATAATTTTTTATTAAACAAAATTTTGTTCAGGATTCCCTGGGCTGTTGTTATTATCTCCTTTTGGTTTAAATTAAGTTAAAATTCATTTTAGTAATAATATTTTAGTGTGAGAGCTACTCGATCCACTCTCGGCGTTGGTCAATAATACAGTAATGAAAATCTAACGGTTTTTTGGCAATAAATTTCTGGTTGCTATGGTTACCTAATAAATTATGTTAATTTTCATTGGTCATTAACTTAAGTCATTGTTATGTTTTAACGTCTTTTTTAGTCAAATTTTACCAAAATATCTTCAAATGAAGATTTCTATCTTATACTAATAGCTAGAGTTGTTACATGAGTACCATTCTTCCTAATTTTTCATGATGATCATTTTGATATCCCTCATGCCCACTTTTGAATAGCTAATTACATTTTTATTATTTTCCATATTTATATTTTACATATATTTTATTCAAAATTGGTTGTTATTCATATATTTTGGTACTAGAAATACTCCCTTAATTTGTTTAACCATTTGGTATACTCTGCTTTAACTTTGGACTATTATTTGTTCTCAAATCTTCTAAATTTATATTCAACAGTTAAGCCTAGAGCCTAGATTTTATTCTACTCCCATCTAACATTTCTTAATAACATATCTGGTAATACTAATACAATTTTATAAACAAAACAAGCAATAAACATCAGTATTCTTAACTCCACTTCTTATTATAAAAATATTCCTTGTCAGGTTCTAGCCTGAAATAACTTTTAATTACCTTTTCTGTGTTTTTTTACTATCATTTTGCTCATCCTATAATTTACTACATTCTATGGTTTTTTGAACAATAACAAAACTCTTATAATACTACTGTTAAACTGTGCCTTACTCGATATGTCTTACTTACTAATCCCTTCACTTAAATATGTCTGTCCTTCTTATTTTACTATTCATTCTAATAACTTAATTTTTACCTTATTTTATAATTCTGACATCCTATTACCTAAATTCATAATAGCACAATCATTTTAATCTTACTTGCTAACATAAAGTTTATCAAAGATTGTTTAGCTATTTATTATAGTCTGCTTATAAAATATTTTATTCTACACCCCCACTGCACTTTTCCCTTCATAGAAGGTTTCTTTATTTATTATCACTCTCACTTTTTTCCATTATATGCTATACCTAGCACTTCACCACTTATTTATTTTTACACACATTTCTAATTCACTCACTTATTTATTCACACGGTTTGTCTGATTATTTTGATATCACTGTGTGATTATGGGTCATGAATAACTATTTTACTTTTAAATCACTCTGATCACTTTTGGTTATTACTTAATTATTGCTTTTGTTTGGCTCAAAGCATCGTTTATTGGCTTTGACTATTATCATCACTATTAATTTGGGTATGGTTAGTTTCTAACTCCCTACCTTATATTATAAGTACATTGTTTTATCAATAAAATATACTTGACATTATTACTTTCCATTAACCTTATTACCCTAAGTAAATCTCATCTACTACAATTATCAGTTCATTATTCAAATTACAATATAATGGTCATTATTTGGGATTATTTGATTACACTTAGGTCTCAACTGCTTCTTCATTGGTTCTTGGTTCCTTTGGTATTTATCCGATCTATTGTGTCAGGTCATTGTCAGTTTAATAGTCATTTGTCCACCTTAGTGACACTAGCTGCTGTGACATACTTGCAAGAAGGGTAAGTTAATGGATAGTCTAGAGGAGTTCGAAATATACAAAGCTACAAAAAACGCTATGACCAAAAATAACATATTAAACGATCAAATGAACTTCGGTTCTAATAACCTGTTTGACACTGCTATACGGTTGGATGATAAGTATAGCCAGTCGTGAGGAAGTCGTAATACAGCGTGCATGCATGCGGACACTCTGAACGATTCCGTTGTTACGTTTTTGTTTATATATATTTTATTTAAAAAGATTTTAAATATTTTAAAATTATGACAAACCACAAATTGTGGTATATATTTAAAGTTTGATAATTGTGTATCTGAAGATGGGATTTTATCCCGAAACGCGTCATTAACCGACAGCAGCTAGTGTCACTAAGGTGGACCGAATAAGGTAATTTAATTATATTAACCATATAGTGACTCGGTACGTTAAACATGAATAAATTGAAGTCATTTGTCATTTGGGTTACTGGGTTATTGATCTTTGAATTTCTAAGTTTTTGCCTCTTATTCTTATGTTCAGATTTTATTTTATAATTAAATATCACTGGATCTTCACTACCTTATGTCATGTTACATAATGCATCGCCACCTAAATTGATTATTTCGAAACAAAGATTATTATATTTTTTCTGAAATCATCAATATAGTTCATTTTATCAAGTTGTTATGATTCAGGAATTCGTCAATCGCTACTTCTTCTGTATTCATTCTTTATTAAGTCATGGTTCATAATATGGTAATTGGTATTATTTTCTTTCTTTATTATTCCCTTTTATGTTCTATTTCCCTAAAATTTTTCTTCTCTCTCCTTCATATAAATTGGTACTAGCCAGAGGGCACGTGTAGCTCTATTACTCTGCTATCCATTTATACACATTTTGAGTTCAGAGGCCTTGCCTATCTGCTCAATAACATAAATAATTGTTGGACGTATCTCAACATAAAATCATCACATAATAATATTCATAATAATTATAATAATAGTCGTTCATTTCCGACTCACATAATATTAATACAATAAAACACTTTTGGGATTAATTATTCTCTCTTTTACACATCTCATGACTTTTTCATCTCAGTAACTTATTTGGGTTCCTTTGTTTAAACTTATGGCGATATTTAATAGGCATTTTGCATTGTTTCATTAGCTTATTTTATATGGTAGTGATTTTATTTGTCATCACTTTAATGCTCATTGATATTTAAAATTAACATTGTAGCTGGTTTCTGGCTCACTTATATTTTCATTGATTGTTCAGTTAATATGTCAGACTTATTTTTTATTTGATTGCCTTGTCCTTTCTGTTGTGAGACATTAATTTTTATTATTCCCTTTTGTGATAGGGTTGGTTAATGATGTTATGTAGCGTCATCATTATTTGTGTAACATTTAATTATTTTATCTCAATTTTTATGATATTTCATTATACATATTTTTCAAAATTACTTGGGTTTACACATTTTGTTTCACACTTGGTCGTAAGTTTGGCCTTACTTTGTTTTGAATTTAGCTTATCTTTCTTCTAAATTCCCTTTCATTCATAATAATAATAGTTCCAATCAAATACTTATTGTAAGTTGTGCTTACATTTATTTTTGAATTTTCATATTTGTTACTTTCAAAATTCTCTTTAATTTTCTGACACTGGTTCATAATACTTTTTTAAAGAAGACTGGTTGTAAGTCCCTTTTATTTTCTTAGTTGTGATCTCACTTATGACATAGGTATTGTTTTTGTTGTCCTTTAATATGAGATAGGGTATTTATTTTACTGTACAATGGACCCTGTTATATACACTCCTTTTTTCTTGTAAGTTAATCTTCTCACTTTATATACATTAATTGGTTTGCATGGTCGTTTTACTTAAAATCAGTCCCATTTCTCAGTGTTCTGCCGGTTCCATTTCTGTAGTCGCCGCTAGAATCTGTAAGGTTTAAAGGTATGTTTCCTTAATTATTCTAGTCCTACTAGTTGGCGCGCCACTTTGTAAAGTAAAATTGTATGTGGGGTTTGTTTAAAATTTATAATAATTAGCGTTATTTGTGTAATATAGGTCAAATTGTAACTTCTCTTATCATTTACGGGTAAACCGTATTTCTCTCTGTTGCATTCAAATGTTGCCGCCTCGCCACCTGATTGGCGCACGGCTTTCTGCAGTGTTGACTCGGCTAACGTTTTGCTTTGACGCTTTCACTTCAATAAATTCTTAGTTGTTATTGTAAATTAATTGAATCAAACATACAGAATTGCAGATTGAGAACATTTATTGACACTTTAGACGATTTCAATTACTTTATGATACATCAAACTTATTTTCTGCACCGGCTATTACACTTGTTCGGTTGGTACTTGCTCAGTTTCCGTGTTTGTATACAATTCGTCTTTAACGTTAGTTTACAGTAAATATGGTTTTTCTCAGGGGTGTTAATAAGTCCTTTCGGCTACAGAAATATATACTTACGGCTAAGACACACAAGTTTATAACAATCCTTAATACTAGTTACATAAACAAATTAATATCTTATCATATTCAAGTAACTACCAATGAAAATTTAACAAGATTTTGGGTTAGTTTTCGTTTGTCAAATTTATTTATCAAAAGGTTTGTCAATTATTTATTATATTTTGCCTTTAATAATTATTAATTGATTAAAATTTAAATAGTGATTTTAACAAAGCATTTAGTTCTAAATCGGAATAGTGATCAGTGAAGTGAAATAGTTATTTATTAATTTTGACCAAAAAACTGTGAATTCGATAATGGGATTATGTTTATACTCATCGATTTTCCGCTGAAGATCCTGATGTCGTCTTCTTCTTCCGGATAACTCCTGAGATGTCGTCTTCGTATATTCTCCAGAAGTTTATTTCTCTCGTCCCGACGGTTTTCCTCGCTGACTCAGGCCTCGCATTCCTTCTGTGATCGTCCGTCTTCTTCTGTTAATCGATGTCCCGATGATCTTCATTCGGTGTCCGTCGTCATCTCTCTTCTTCACTGCGTCTTCCCGACTTCTTCAGATAATCATGGTTTGTTGATAATTTTTTATTAAACAAAATTTTGTTCAGGATTCCCTGGGCTGTTGTTATTATCTCCTTTTGGTTTAAATTAAGTTAAAATTCATTTTAGTAATAATATTTTAGTGTGAGAGCTACTCGATCCACTCTCGGCGTTGGTCAATAATACAGTAATGAAAATCTAACGGTTTTTTGGCAATAAATTTCTGGTTGCTATGGTTACCTAATAAATTATGTTAATTTTCATTGGTCATTAACTTAAGTCATTGTTATGTTTTAACGTCTTTTTTAGTCAAATTTTACCAAAATATCTTCAAATGAAGATTTCTATCTTATACTAATAGCTAGAGTTGTTACATGAGTACCATTCTTCCTAATTTTTCATGATGATCATTTTGATATCCCTCATGCCCACTTTTGAATAGCTAATTACATTTTTTTATTATTTTCCATATTTATATTTTACATATATTTTATTCAAAATTGGTTGTTATTCATATATTTTGGTACTAGAAATACTCCCTTAATTTGTTTAACCATTTGGTATACTCTGCTTTAACTTTGGACTATTATTTGTTCTCAAATCTTCTAAATTTATATTCAACAGTTAAGCCTAGAGCCTAGATTTTATTCTACTCCCATCTAACATTTCTTAATAACATATCTGGTAATACTAATACAATTTTATAAACAAAACAAGCAATAAACATCAGTATTCTTAACTCCACTTCTTATTATAAAAATATTCCTTGTCAGGTTCTAGCCTGAAATAACTTTTAATTACCTTTTCTGTTTTTTTTTACTATCATTTTGCTCATCCTATAATTTACTGCATTCTATGGTTTTTTGAACAATAACAAAACTCTTATAATACTACTGTTAAACTGTGCCTTACTCGATATGTCTTACTTACTAATACCTTCACTTAAATACAGTGTCTGTCCTTCTTATTTTACTATTCATTCTAATAACTTAATTTTTACCTTATTTTATAATTCTGACATCCTATTACCTAAATTCATAATAGCACAATCATTTTAATCTTACTTGCTAACATAAAGTTTATCAAAGATTGTTTAGCTATTTATTATAGTCTGCTTATAAAATATTTTATTCTACACCCCCACTGCACTTTTCCCTTCATAGAAGGTTTCTTTATTTATTATCACTCTCACTTTTTTCCATTATATGCTATACCTAGCACTTCACCACTTATTTATTTTTACACACATTTCTAATTCACTCACTTATTTATTCACACGGTTTGTCTGATTATTTTGATATCACTGTGTGATTATGGGTCATGAATAACTATTTTACTTTTAAATCACTCTGATCACTTTTGGTTATTACTTAATTATTGCTTTTGTTTGGCTCAAAGCATCGTTTATTGGCTTTGACTATTATCATCACTATTAATTTGGGTATGGTTAGTTTCTAACTCCCTACCTTATATTATAAGTACATTGTTTTATCAATAAAATATACTTGACATTATTACTTTCCATTAACCTTATTACCCTAAGTAAATCTCATCTACTACAATTATCAGTTCATTATTCAAATTACAATATAATGGTCATTATTTGGGATTATTTGATTACACTTAGGTCTCAACTGCTTCTTCATTGGTTCTTGGTTCCTTTGGTATTTATCCGATCTATTGTGTCAGGTCATTGTCAGTTTAATAGTCATTTGTCATTTGGGTTACTGGGTTATTGATCTTTGAATTTCTAAGTTTTTGCCTCTTATTCTTATGTTCAGCTTTTTATTTTATAATTAAATATCAC
Organism: Magicicada septendecula; assembly: GCA_034769895.1. Lineage (NCBI taxonomy): Eukaryota > Metazoa > Arthropoda > Insecta > Hemiptera > Cicadidae > Magicicada > Magicicada septendecula. Next base: position 417,015,247 of record CM068372.1, on the reverse strand, counting down.
TGGATCTTCACTACCTTATGTCATGTTACAATGTATGGATTTAAAAAAATTTTTAATACAATTTTGACTCCTCTTTTTGGGTTCTGATAATCAGAAGTTTGGAAATTTCCAAAGTGAGTCTATTTAAGGCTAAAATTATCTTTAATTTTATGACTGACATTTGCAATTTTTTTTCAAAATTTTGACCCCTCACTTTTTGCCTCCCTCTCCCTTATTTTGGGGATTAATCTAAAATAAAATAGAGATCTGCGGAGTAAAAATGTGAACACAATATTTTAATTTTTATAAAAATAAGTTGGTGTGTTCTGAAGTTATCGTGAGACGTACCCGAAATAGACAAAGAGACAGACAGATAAATGCCATGTGGTCGAGTTAAAATTGAGACCTCACTTTCCTCGTTCCATAAGGCTGCTCTGGGCTTAAGATGTAAAAGCAGTGGTAAAAGTTTGATAGGTAAAAATGGAGTGGACAGTAGGGTGGAACGAAAATGGCCTTTTTTTAATTTTTTTTTTGTTTAGTTTTGTAATAGTGGGGAAAAGTTGCCTTTTAGGTTCAAAAAGAAGAAAAAAAAAATTTGGTTGCTATACTACAACATCTTGAGGTGCCGCAAAGAGCTTAAAATTTGTAAGAAAATTAAAAAAATTGAAAAATTATAAAGTTTGATAAATAATTTTTTATGGTTTTCTCGTACATATAATGTTACAAAAGATAGTTGTAAATACATATATAAGCATTAGAATTGGAAAAAATTATTAATTACAAAATATAATAATATTAAAAAAATATTTTTTAATGTCAAAAAGTTTGTATTTTTGCTAATTTTGAAACTTTTGCGAACATTTTGGTTGTTACAAATAGTAGTAAATAAGGTTGAAATAAAAGCTCGTCAAATCAATTATATATTTTTTTTATTAGAGCACACGTAAAAAAAAATCATAATACACCTTTAAAGACATTGAAAGTTCATTTTTTATGATTTAAAAAACCCTTAATAATTACAAATGTTACAGCTGCAAAATGTTTGTTTCTACTTCATTGACACATTAAACTGTTTTTTTGTATCAAATTTTGGCATGTTCTCACGTGAGTCAATTTTTGCTCTTATATATCCTTCTCTTGCGATTGAACCACAGACATTTTGAGCCGATTCGGTCACCAGTTTCACAGCTCTTTCCACTGCTTGCGTGTGACAAGGAAGCCGGGGAAAGTCGATAAGCGGGTCCACTTTACTATTTGGTTGAGCTTCAGATGTCTTCCGTATAAAGTCTTTGAGATAGTCAATGGAAACATGTTTTACCAAGGGGGGTTCAGTTACGTCATTTTCAGCCCATGAGATCATGTCGATGTAATCCTTTGCGTCAAAGTTTATCTTTGGATCTTTAAAGTTCCTGACTCCGCCTCTACTTTCTGTTCTTGCTTTTAAAACACGTTGTAAACCAAGTTCTCTTACATTTTTGCGCTGATCACATAGCATGGACAAAAGGAGATTTTCTGCAGCAGCAAAGTACCCATTTCTTTGAATAACCGGGTCTAGAACGTTCTTGAAATCATCAGAGAGATAGCGTGAATATGAGATAAGCTTAAACAGATGTTTGGAACCATAAGTACATGAAGGTTTTAACTTAATGTTAAACCACACAGGTGCATACACTTTCACAATGTACTCAGCCAGAGTCTTAAGGTTTTCAGTTGGATTTTCAGTTGCCACATACAATCTAAGTATACGGTTTGCTAATGTAAGCCACCTGGAGTGAGCAAGTTTTCCAGGGTTTCTTAAAGATAAATCTAGTGAGCAATTTCCACTTGATACAGCGATACACATATCCAATAAATACTTCTGATCTGTACTTAAATCATTTATGTTCTCCAAAAGAGGAAGGTTATTTTCAATTGGCAAGAAAGTAACCACAGGAAGATTAGCACAGTTTTCCAGCTGCTGACCTATTTCGCCTTTAAACTCATTGGGTCCCTTCGTTTTACCATCTAAATGACAAAAAAGATGTCGCAAAGGTAGCTCATTTCCATGGAACAAACAAACTAACCATTGTAAAGGTCTTCCTATTTCATTTTCCATCAAAGAAATCACACCATTATTATGTCCAGTGTTTACAACGGTTCCATCACACCCAATAGCAGTAAAGTTCAAAAGTTGTTCGTTGTGTTCTCTATCTTCAAGAAACTCCTGTATACTGTCTGCTATGCCTTTCCAGTGCCAGATTTAGGTGTTACGTGGCCTAAAAACTTCGAGTTTGGTTCCTCTATTAGTGAAACGTGCTCTTCTGAAATAACTTTTTTGTACAACTTAATTCCTTTCTTTTCTTGAAGAATTGTTTTGTCTCTTCTTCCATCAAAAAACAATGCAATAGTTAAACTGTTTTTATCTTTCTATTCATATTAAAACGCCTATTTGAAACTTTTATTGCATAATCGAGACACATAAAATTCTTTGAAAAAGTTACAAAAAGTGTGTTTTTATAAAACTTTACCGCTCTTGCGGCACCTCAAGACATAATCCAAAAAGTTAAAAAAAAATTGTGTCTTTTTTTATATAAAAACTGCTTTTTTGACAGTATTTGAAATTAAAAAAAAATGTTTGACAACTTCTTAAAAAAACTTAAAAATGTAGCGAAAATTGCAATTTTATGAAAATTTATCGTCCTTGCGGCACCTCAAGACGTGCTCCAATATTTTTCATATCTTTTTTTTATCTTATTTACACCAAAAGGCAACTTTTCCGCGCTATTACAAATTAAAAATCCAAACTTGATTTTTTCGTTCCACCCTAGTGGACAGTGTGGGTAAAATAATAACATATAGTGAAAGTACCATATAGAAACTGTGAGTTGAGTAAGATCAGGATGGAAATGAACAAGCTGCTATTGGGGTTGAATATTGAAATGCTATTCAGTAAAATTTAAAAATGACATTTGTTTACAGTGGTGCAGTCACTTCCATCTGGGACTGCTTTGCATCAAATAAGGTTGCTAGGAAAATAATCTACTTCCATATTAATATGTAACTTTATTTTAGTAAATATCACTATAATATTGACGACTCGGAACACTAAGTTTTTTATAAGTAAAAACGTAAAGTTTTACCTTTTACTTATAAAAAACTTAGTGTTCCGAGTCGTCAATATTATAGTGATATTTAGTTAAGTAACGGACATGTCATGGACAACGAAATCCAAGAATTTATTTTAGTATTGACGCATTGTACTAGCCATGCAACCATCCCACTGAACACAAGAGCCATGCGGTATGCCTTGGTCCTTTATGGACTGTGTTGTATATAGATTTGTAATGTGTTTTGTTTATTAAGAAGTAAGGCTTCTGATAGGTTTTATTTATGCATTTGATGATGGTGCGTCACAGAATAGTAAAAATATTTGACAACTACATAAATGGTGAACATAAGACATAACTTGAAGTAAAATCCTTGATTATAGTGTAATGTATATTGAAGCAACTTGAGCAGTTGTTTCCAAACTTCTTTAGGCTATTGGGTTGGCCTTTTTTCAAATTTGACATACATATTATTATTGGTATCCAAGTCACTTTGTTAGTTATAAATTAATAAATTACCTTAGATCTGTTGTGTGACTTTGTTTTATATTTAGAATGATTTTTTTCAAAACATATGTTCCATCATCAGATTCCTTTACTCAGTTGAGATCGTCAAATGTTAAAATCATATACTCAATTGTTAAAAACACACGTCAGTATGGGTGTACACCCTATGAAGGCTGACCAGATACTTTCAAAGTATTTTTCAAAGATTTGACCTTTTCTCAAAGTAATTTTTTTGTGCCTCATTGCAAAAATACTATTCAGGAATGATTCTCTCAGTCAGCAATGAGTATACGATTTTAGATTTATGTTTATAAAAACAGATGTACAGGGTCTGCCAGTGCAGCGGGAAATTTTGAAAGTCCAATAGTTCATTTTCTGCTCACGAGAGGGCGTGGAGGTTTTCGAGTGTTGTTTTACATTTAATGCCATTTGTTATTATATGTTTTAAAACATGGAGCAGTGGTCCGGTTCACAGCGTGCTTTCTGCGTAAAATCGTTTTATAAGAATGGTGACTGTGTGACTTCTGTACAACGGTTGTTTCGTAATTATTTCAATATTCCACGACATAGAAGAGTGCCGTCCGCTCATGCAATTATGTCAAGGGTGAAAAAGTTTGAAGAAACTGGTTCCACATTAAACTTAAAGCATAGAGGAGCAACAAGGTCTGTAAGAACAGAGGAAAACATTGAAAGAGTTCGAGTAGCGTTGACGCGTAGTCCACAATGTTCTGCAATGAAACATGCATCCGCACTAAACATTAGTGACACATCGTTACGACAAATTTTGCATAAAGACTTATCTTTTCATCCTTACAAAATTCAAGTAATCCAGGAGTTGAAAGATGGCAATATGCTGGCTCGCAGGATTTTCAGCGAAGAAATATTGCGACGTGTAAATGATGATGAAAACTTTATTCACCGCATGTTTATGTCAGATGAAGTATATTTTCATTTGAATGGATATGTAAACAAACAAAATAGTCGATATTGGAATGATGAAAACCCAGGTGAGTTGGATGAAAAGCCATTACATAGTCCGAAAGTTACGGTGTGGTGTGCAGTTTCATCATCTGGCATTATTGGGCCATATTTTTTCCAAGACGATAGAGGAAACACCACAACTGTCAATGCAGACCGCTACACACACATGGTCAGAACATTTTTGATGTAACAGCTCCCTAGGTTTCCGGAAATTAATTTTTTCCAGCAGGATGGGGCCACAAGTCATACTGCTCATGTGTCCATGGCTGCTTTAAGAGAACTCTTCCCGGACGGACTCATATCCAGATATGGCGACATCTCGTGGCCTGCAAGATCCCCAGATTTGTCCGCATGTGATATTTTCTTTGGGGATTTCTGAAGAGCAGAGTGTACATTGATAGACCGCACACCATACCGGAATTAAAAACGAATGTCAGACAAGAAATTGCACGGATTCAACCTGACCTGCTTCGTCGAGTGATGGAAAATTTTCGGTCAAGATTAGAAGAATGTTTACACAGAAATGGCTGTCACTTAAGCGGCGTTATTTTTAAAAAGTAAAATAATGGCATACTTTACTCAACTCAAATCTGTAAAAAAAATTTTGATAATAAATGTTTCATGAAAAAATTGGGTACTTTTAATTTTCCCGCTTCACTGGCGGACCCTGTATACGTCAGTACAAGGGGTTTTGTCATTGCCAGCATATTGTTTGTGTAAAATGCAAACTGGTTGCTGTTTGCACAAAAAATTTTTATATTTCTCATTCTCCTTTGCAACACTGAGGCCATGGATCCCATCCAGACCCCTGTTGGATCTTCACTTTGTTAAACTATTGACTATTGTTTGGCAAGTACAGTGACGATATTTAAAAAAATAGGTAATTGCTACTACTTGTTCAGCATTGCTCACAGTATATTGTCTTGGTTGATACTTCGAAAGGTGCACATTAGATATATAACGTATGCAATCATATACATTCATATAGATTTAATAAATGCCTTCGTTTATTTTTGACAGGTGTGTGAGCTAGATATTATATTTAATTTTGAAAAAGCTTACTTCATTTTGGACGAGTTGCTGCTTGGTGGGGAGATTCAGGAAACTTCAAAGAAAAATGTGCTTAAAGCGATTGCAGCTCAAGACCTGCTGCAAGAGGTTAGTAATGGAGAAACACCTATTGAATTGTAATACTAGTCACATTAGTAGACCCAAAGTATTTGTTATAGCGATCTCAGTGAAGCAGCTACAAGCTTGTATAAGCTTGCATAAATACTTGTTTTCTGCCAATATCAGGGTTTTGTTATTGCGTGGTTGTTTTTGTGTATATTTTATATGAAAAAATATATTTATGTGTATTTATTGTGTAAATAAGAAAAAGTATTTATTAACAGTTTTATTGTATTGAGTATTTTAAAACATCTGCCTTTATGGGGGGTACATAAAACTATGTATTCATTGGTGCTGATTAATAGTGGTTGAAATGTTATGTAGTCACAATTGTACTGATGTTTTATGTGTAGTCTTGTGACATTATTATATTTTGCCATTTTATCAGTATTTCAATAAAAACTACAGTTATGAGTAGTTTTTCTCTGTCGTATTAATTTTCTACATAATTATTAATGTATTGTATGTAGTATGAGTTGATTTGTTTTTAATTTTATAAACATTGAAACAGTATTGTATGTTTACCACATTGTGTGACTCAAATTTTGAAAGTGTACAATTAAAAAAAAATTATATATATTGTTGAAGTAAATTAAAAACTGTTATTTTCATGTACAGTATGTGTAGTCTCCATAAACAGAAAATTGTTGTATTCTTGCCATTGGTTTTATTATTTGCATGTTTGTACCTGCTATATGTGTGTTTTGTTTTAACATAAAACAGAAAAACTAGTATATATGTTTACACACTCAGTAGTTGCATGGCACTGATATATTTTTTTAGTAATGTATGTTCATAAACTTATTGTATTCTGTTTTAAAAGCAGGAACTCTCACAATTGCCTCGCATTTCTTTTCATTTTCATTTTAAAACTTCATTGCTTTCTACTTCTTGTGATTAATAGTTCTTGTCACTTGATGTTTAAGTAGCTAACATTGAATTTACCTGTGTTATTTAATGTTTTAATTTGTTGGTCTAGCCTATACTTTAAAAAGCCAGATATTTTCACTTCAAATGCAGAAGTTTAATCTTTAGAGACATTAAAACCTAAGGGCATAAGCTAGTTTACTCGTGGATGAGTCCAATTTGAAATTTTGAGTGATAGGAGGGAAATGAAGAATTGGTTGTTAAACAAATCTCGCCAGGTGAAAGTATTGGCAATATATAAGTTTTGTTTTATTTTCACACTAGGTGAAATGTTAAATGTTGTATCAGTTTACCTTTTGTTATCATAATTCCAATCTCAGTCTTGTATTATCTTTACTGACTAAAAAATAAAACTCATGACTAAATGTAAAAATCTACAGTGTGAAAATGATGGTATAATATTGAATATCTCACTGTTTCATTTTATTTACAACAAAATGAAAAGCTATGCTATTTTGCCAGCTTATGTCAGTGATCCATTTCTTTTACTGGTTCTACAACGAATTAAAAAAAAAAAATGTTTGTAAAGAATTAAAACAATTTCATCGCTTAATGTGAAAATAAATCAGATTCTTGTAGTCTAGGATTAAAATATGTTCAAAAGTAAACTAATATAAACCAGCCATCCCCATCACATGTTGTGGCTGCACTGAAGGTGTAAACAATTCCCTCCTTCTCACATCTCAAAAATGACACCCTCCACATCATCATTCTTCTCTGTGTCTTGTATAAGCATCTTGTGCCATCCCCCCCCCCCACTTTTGATATTGCTACAAATACACAAGATTCATCTTTGTCTTGGTACATTGTACCCGACAATCAGTTTGTTGTGTTAAAACTGATTCTGGTGATGTACTATTACAAAGACCATACAACTGATGAAGACAACTTTTGCAGTAGAAGTTGAACACCTTCTTCTTAGTTTTAATGGATGGATCGTCGCTTGATAACCTGGCAAACTTAGCATTAAATGACATCAGGAGCTGTGATTGTCTTAATGATGTTTATAACATTTTCACAAGTGTATGTTGTCTTTGCTTCATAGAAGCAGTAAGAGTTAAGTGAATAGTGTACTTGTGTTCATGGAACTGTCACCGTGTATTCAAACATGATTTTTTTCACTGTAACACATAGTACGTGTACCACACAGGATACAAACTTGTCTACAAGTAGCAAGCACTTGTAGTAGGACCTGTATTCGTGCACGCGCGTGCATGTGTGTGTGTGTGTGTGACATCTTGTGAATGTTGAAAAGAAACTTTATTCTTTTCGCACATGAGGGAATCCTCATGCCACAAACACATGGAATCCTGGTGCCATGAACTAGTAATCACACCACAATACTGTCTACCTATGTGTACATAATATGTGCATGAATATGTGCACTGTACTCAAAGTATGGTGTATCTATGCAAGTGTATGTTTAAGAATGATTGCTTCATTCATTTTCACACTTTTGCATTCATGTCTATAAAGTATTTATTTACATTCCGTTTCACTAATGCCATTATAACTTTTGATTGTAAATGCATTGTAATTTTTAAAAATGTAGATTTAATGAGGTGTATGAAACTTAATGAGAGAGAAAGAGAGAAGCTGAGAAGCTTGCAGTATTTATATGTTTCTTGCAGCTACTTTGTGTTTGTTGTAGTTGAGGCAGTAAATCTAAAATTAGACTGTGCGATTAATTTAATTATGTAAATATAAGTTGTCAAGTATTCTGTTCATTAAGAAATAAGGCTACTCTTGCCTTTTCTCATGTTTTTGATGATGGTGCATCAGAGAATATACAAAACCTTTAACAACTATAAAAATGATTAGTATTGCTCCTTGTATAAACTAAAACATACTAATGAAAACGTTAGACATCACTTGAAGTAAAAATCCTTTGTTATTTGTTAATGTTTAGAAACTTTATTATCTTTTGATACTTTTCTTTGAAATAGATTAGTTCATATATATTTCATCACACCTGAAGGCAGCAGCTGTAGGCTTTAGTTTTAAAGCTATTACTTGAATTTGTTAAACTGCTCTGATGAGCACAGTAAACCTCTTTGTTTGTGACAATAAGATAGTTTTATGTAAAAATAATTTGCAACCGACAACTTCAAATGGATGCCAGTATGCGCTATTAAGTAATACTTGTCCTTGGATTGAATATCCCCAACCCAGTTTGTGCGATCTGAGGATGATAAAATATTTGAAAGTGCATATCAGCAGTCATGTGAAGTAGTGGATTACAAATTTGCTTTTCTCATTAGCATAGCTGTATCTACTAACACAAGTTTTATATTTTTTTAATATAAAATAGTTTGTTGATTTTTGTTTCCAATGCATCTGCAGTTCACACCTATGTGTTTACTCTGCATGTTGTTGTATACTACAATAGAGTAGACATTAGTTGTGTATTGAAACTTTATGTTGAGAAATCAAGCTCTTTTAAGTTTGTTATGGAACACATTGGCTCCCAGTTCTCTCCACCCTTAATCACGTCTCATCTATAATGTGTTCAGAATAGCAAATTAGTAAACAGTGCACTTGACATCTGTTGTCTGAGTCCATTTTATAACATGCAAAAAATATATAAACAAACAGTGCACACTTTGCATGCAGACATAATCTACTTTGCAGAAATTTCACAAGTGTGGGGTGGATCAGCCTAAACAGTATCAATAATTTGTGGAATAAAATGTGAACAAATTATGTTATTATGTTGTATGTGGTGAATGAAACAGAAAATATGATTTTTCTTAATGTGCCTAAATAAGTTAAACAATTGAAGTTAGAGTATTGATACAAAGGATTGGAATTAGGATTCCGATAGATAGGATATCACTGAGGAACGAGATTGCTACATCCCTATGCTGATGTTTAGATTAGTTGGAATATATGGCACCTTGGGTTTTATAAAGAATAAAAGATTGCTTAAGGAGCCAAAGAGAGGATATACACGTTGATTCTGTGTTCAACTTATGTTGTCTGGTTCAGAGTGTTGAACTGCTGTTATGAAGGAGAAGAGATTGCTTCAATGTCCTTCAGCAATATACATACAATAATGTATGATAAAAAAATCAGTATAGTATTACAAGGCATAATTATTGTAACAAAAACAATGACTGCAAAAATAGGCCAAATTGTATGGAAACCAAAGCCCTCATTTAATTATTCATGATTCAGGATCTTGTTACGCCTCTCAGTCTTTACAAAAAATAAAGTAAAATAAATAAATACAAAATATGGAACCAGACAAATCTTGCTCATGTTTGTTACAATTAAAAAAATATTTGTTTGAGGGGCGTGTAATCATCCGTCTGTCAGGAATTTATGTAATAAGTAAAATAATTCAGTCTTACAACTGAATTCTTATAGGGACTTTACTAATGTAAAGAATACAAACAATAAAAGTTAAGTGAATAGTGATTGAACTTCAAAGATCAAATCACTTCAGATAGGTACTGATCGAGACACTAACGTGACTGAATTCATCCATCTCGAATGCCAGCTGTGTACTTCGAGCACCATCCCTTGACTTTGCACGGTCTTATAAAACACACCTCATATTATGACACTTCCACTCCTGTGTGACTTCTCTTTTTTCCTCTTTATAAATATTAGATAGAGTAAATAATTTATTAAATTAAATACTTTATATTTAATTAAGTCCCAAGATAGCATTTGCTTCCCATCCGGAGAGTCTCAGGATCATAACCACCCGGTGATAGTGCTGATGTAGTGTATCTGATTTGGAAAAACTGAACTAATTATATTTATTAAATAATCGTTTGTTAAATAGATCTGTTATAAGATTATATAAGATATACATAGAATTGTTTAAATTGATGACAGATAATAGATTAGATTTTGCTGACCCTTTTATGTTAAAAATTTGTATAAAATGTTATTCTCAAAATTTTGGATTTACTGCATTTTCCTGTTTTCTGTGGTCAGTTCACTTTAATACATTGTAAGTGGTTAAGGAAACCAAATGATGCCACCAACATTCAGCTAATCATGTGAGGTGATTATTGTAATTGATTAAATATAATGAGTGTCATTCACGTAAATTACTTTAAAGAGTAAATTGTATGAGGGCCTCTAAAAGCAATTTCTGCACAATCTATTCAGACCACTATGATCTATTCGATTCTATTGCCTTTATGCTGACTTTATGTATGCAGTAAACTTTCACACAAAAGTTGTGTGATGTAGCTCTCAAAGTCTAGAAAGTTGTGACTTCCTATTCACTTGCGAACTGTGGCACTATTCCTTCACCAATTGTATTATGTTCCCACAAAACATTGCAGTTGATGAATCTGCTGTTAGTGACATTAACTGTATATAGGAAAAATAAGATCAGGAGCAAAAAATAATAATAAATAAAGCAAAAAATATACAACTATTTTATTTAATTTGAGATGTTATTCAATTTGTTTCTTCTGCAAGTAGTGTAATTTCGTATTTTCTTTTTAACACCTTAAAAGATACTTATTTTCTTTTTAGGCGTTAAAAAGAAAATACGAAATTACACTACTTGCAGAAGAAACAAATTGAATAACACCTCAAATTATATAATTACTGCAAGAAACTTGGAGTTACCAATATAGAAAATAACTATTTTATTGTAGACTACACTGCTTGACTATACAAAAATCAATATAGTAATTCCAGATAGCTGGTGGTTTTGTAAATTATCAGATTTTTCAAAATGTTGTAAATTACTCTGTAGTGTAAAAGCACTTCCTTGTTATTGTGTGAAATGAGTAGAAAGTAGAGGTTATCATCACTATTTTAAGTAATCAACAAAATCAGTCACTGTTTATAAAAAAACTGATGATGTCACTTGACTTTGTGCCGAACAGATGATTAAAAAAAAAAAATTAACAGTTTTGTCTCATTTAATTATGAAACTTTGTGTTTTTAGTCTGAAGTTCAAATAGTCCTGGAGTTGCACTCATTTAACTGAAAGTGGACAGTATTAGTTTTCTCTATTAGTGTCTTATTCTACATTTTTTTGTTTGCTATATTTCTTGTACACATTGCCACGTTTAAAAATATTGTTATTGCTTTTAGGCAGTGTTTTTTTCTTGTATCTTTTTTTTCTGTTACAAAACTGACATGCCATTGTATTGTCATGTGTGGTGTAATGTAATTATGTGGTCAAATTGTGGTAGTGACAGCGATCCCTTTGTAATATGTTAGTATCTATACAGACATTAATTAAATGTTTTTGTTAGTAAACATGATAGTACAATTTTGTTTCTTCCACAACTTGTAAATGCAGTTTTTATTATTTAACTATGGTTAACACATAGTTAGACATCCATGAGAAAAACTGATTCATTGCAACTGAACTTGATCTTGAGCATCATGAACTGCACTGACATTTTATAGCAATCACATGTAAAAAAAAAGAAACAAAAAGGCATGGCTGTTATTATTGTGAAAGTTCAAAATCATGGACTTAAACTGAAACACAGTTTACTGAATTTGTTTACAAAATAATTTAGCGCTGTCTTGAAATAAATGATTATTAATTCTTGGATTTCGTTGTCCATGTCCATGACATGTCCGTTACTTAACTAAATATAATTATTTCACTACGACTCGGAACACAAATTTTGTGTTCCGAGTCGTAGTGAAATAATTATATTTTGATTATTAATTTGTTCACATGTTTCATACTAAAAAGCATTTAGGGAAGCTATACTTTTTAGCTGGGCTTTTACGTGTAACTTGTATACAACTTGTTTTAATGGAGAGATGGTCTGAGTATTTATACAAGGTTAGGAAACATTGCTGGAAAGTGAAACATTGAGAAAATACCAAACATAAAGATTAGAGAAGTAATAAATATTCCACATACACTAACAGATAAGATATATAAGGTGACTTGGTCATGTTATACAGTAGGGGAGGGAAAGATGTATGAAAATAGTTAAAACAACCAGAAAGAGGAAAACATGGTAGACGAAATAAAGAATTTGTAAGTGAGTTGTGAGAAAGAAATCTTGGACAGAAGAGGGCTGAAGATTGGATATTGTAAAAGTACAAAGGACATTGTAAACCCAATTAGAAAAATGATGGAACAACAAATTCTTTTAAAAACATACAATGCTAATCAACAAAATAAGAATAGCATATGCGGTATGATCATACAATTTATTTGCCACTTGAGGTTAGTTAGCAGCAAAAAAGAGTGAACAGCATTTTAAACATATACCAGAATTTAATGTTAAGATATAAGTAAATTATTATAAATAAATCACCTTATATCCGTCGTGTGACTTCGTTACGTTGATTAAAATGACGCGTTTCGGAACATCTGTTCCATCATCAGATAAAATCGCTCTATTGAGGTCGTTAAACGTTAAAAACACATGTTACACATAATTGTCCACTATGTAATTCACTTGCTTCCTAAATGGTGCGCACCACGACGAAGCCGATCGGACACTGAACTATTATCTGAGTGATTACGCCTAAGCAGGTTCAAAGCTGTATCGTATAGAGGGTTGGATTTAAAATTTAAGTGGTCATTCAATATGAAGTCTCGGCTGTTTATGTTATTATATGCTTTGTATATTTCAAACTCCTCTATTGCGTCCATGTAACGGCCTTTGTTGCACACATGTAGGGGTATCAAATTAGATTTAAAATCAGTATAATTATGATTGTGTAAGATTAAGTGGCGGGCAAAGTTGGACTTGATATTATTTAACAAAGTGAGATTATTTAGGTGACGTTTTGGTGTGTGTTCTTTAAATCGTTTGAGGAAACCTCTCCCCGTTTGACCAATGTAAAAACTGTTGCAGTCGTTACATGATAATTTATATATGCCGGATTTCTTTTCTAAAGGTATGGGTTTTCTATGACGTAGTATTTTTAATAGACTATTGTTTGTTTTGAAGGTAGCAGTAATATTCAATTTATTAAATGTGGAGGTTAGAATCTTTGGCATTATATTTGTGTATGCGGTAGAAATAAATGTTATTTTTGTATCCTTATCTATTGGGGGGTTGGATTTTCGAATTTTATGTTTCTTGATGAGATTATCAATCAACGTGTTTTGGTAACCATTAGCTAAAGCTATATGTTTAATGGTATTCACCTCCTCACGGTAATCATCATCACTGAGAGGTACTGCCAACAATCTGCGGATAAAGTAATTATAAGCTGCCAACTTTTGCGAAAATGGATGATAAGAGTCAGCATGTATTGTCACATCAGTGATAGTCGGTTTTCTATAAATATTAAATTTCAATTTATTTACGTGTTTAGTGACAGACAAATCTAAAAAATTCAATTTATTATCCACTTCAGTTTCCAACGTGAATTGAATGTTTTTATTAATATTATTCATATAATGTTTTAGGTTTTCGATCTGTCGTACAGTACCATTGAAAATTAGAAAGGTATCGTCTACATAACGTGCATAAAATATTATATCATTTTTGTATTTGTTATGTGAGAGCAAATGAGGGTTTTCATAAAAATTCAAGTAAACGTCAGCCAATAGACCAGAGAGAGGTGAATCCATGGCAAATCCATCGTCCTGAATGAAAAATTGGTTATTGAAAGCAAAGTAATTTTGTTCTAAGATAGTTTCAAGTAAACCAATTAACTCGTTTATCGTCTGTATATTTAATTTATTATTCTCTAATAAATTTTCTTTTAAGATATTTAGTGTTTCCTTTACTGGTATGTTGGTATACAAATTTACTATATCAAACGATGCTAACTTATAATTTGGTAGTATATCAACATTTTTACATTTATTAATAAAATCCGTGTTGTTTGTGACACTATGATTGTTCTTTAAATTTATGTTTTCTTTGATTACTTTGACGAGTTTTTTAGCTGTTTTGTATGCGGGCGCTGTGGTAAAATTAACGAGTGGTCTGACCGGTATGTCGTGTTTATGAATTTTGGGTAGGCCAGTGAGTTCGGGAGCTTTAGCATTAATAGGCTTCAGGAAGCGACGTGTGCATTCGCTAAACAAATTTACGCAATTATTGATTTTGTTATTCAATGTCTTGACATACATATCAGTAGGATCAGATTTCAAGGTTCTAATATTATTGTTTGAAATAAAGTCGTTTACTTTCGTTTTATACACGTCAAAGTCCATGACAACAAGAGTATTCCCCTTATCTGCCTTAGTAATGAGAGCATTATTATCAACTAATTTAGCTTTTATTTGTTTCAATAACTTAAACTCGTTGGAAAATCTTATATGTTTCTGTAAACCATGAGGTGAATGGTTGTCAAAATTATGGTGTTTTATGGTATTATTAAATTTATTATTTATTAAAATGCGTGCTTCGGTTTGTAGTTTTGGGTCGGCAATTGTTTTTACTGCAGTTTCTGCATTGATAATTTCTTGTACGATTTGATGTTTATTATTAAGAGGCAAGTTATACTTGATGCCTTTATTAAGGATGTTCATTTCGTCATCATTAAAAGCTATCGTAGTTAAATTAGACACACGAGGATAAAATGTGTGTTTACAAGTGATGTCGGTCTCATGGCGATGTTTACTCTTCAAATTATGAATTTTACGCGTCTGTTTAAAGTATGTATTGTGAGTAACGTCAGAGACGTATTTATGTACTGATTCCATAACATTATTTACGATGGCCGGATGAATATCGTTCAAAATATGTAAATGCAATTTATAAAGTCGTGTATTGAGTGTAGATTTCTTAATATACAAAGATTTGATTTCTTCCTTGATCTGAAAAATCTCAGCATGTTTTTTGGTTGCTTTAGCATTACATTGGTCAAACGGGGAGAGGTTTCCTCAAACGATTTAAAGAACACACACCAAAACGTCACCTAAATAATCTCACTTTGTTAAATAATATCAAGTCCAACTTTGCCCGCCACTTAATCTTACACAATCATAATTATACTGATTTTAAATCTAATTTGATACCCCTACATGTGTGCAACAAAGGCCGTTACATGGACGCAATAGAGGAGTTCAAAATATACAAAGCATATAATAACATAAACAGCCGAGACTTCATATTGAATGACCACTTAAATTTTAAATCCAACCCTCTATACGATACAGCTTTGAACCTGCTTAGGCGTAATCACTCAGATAATAGTTCAGTGTCCGATCGGCTTCGTCGTGGTGCGCACCATTTAGGAAGCAAGTGAATTACATAGTGGACAATTATGTGTAACATGTGTTTTTATCGTTTAACGACCTCAATAGAGCGATTTTATCTGATGATTGAACAGATGTTCCGAAACGCGTCATTTTAATCGACGTAACGAAGTCACACGACGGATATAAGGTGATTTATTTATAATAATTTACTGTTCATACGTGACTTGGATACCAAGAACTAATATGCATTTTAAGATATAACATACATATCACTCCTTAATTTAGTAGCAACTGTCGATCAATAAATTTTAATGATGGAAGGCTTAACCAGGATTGGTTAATAAGTATAACACAAATTTTACGTTATTGTGTCGACATCTCAACAGTAATTTTGTCATCATCAGGACCTGTGTAAGGGCACATGAGAAAATATCAAACATAAGATCAATTATTTGAAAGAGAGAGAGAGAGCGTTTTGAGAGAGTTTGTTTTACATCAGCAAAATAATTGCATTCCTTATATATTGTTTTACTTAAATACATAGACAAAATTATAACATTCCAAAACATAATACAATATTAGAATTTAAAATATTCCATTAATTATTTAAATTTAAAATATAATTCTTTACAAATATAGTTAAGGGATCACTATTTATCAATATTTTATGTTTTTATGCCTCATCAACGACAAGAACCAATTGCGTCTTATTTTGTCAAAATGAGTGCAGGTGTTTACCAGTTATATGGGGACATAAACATATGTTACATCAAACTCAGATCACTCTGCACCTTGCATAGTGTAATGTTTACACCCTCCTCATTAGTGTGCTAAAGAAATTTAAATATCTGCTGGGTTTCATAAAGGCTAATTAAGAGTGCTGGTAGCATTGTCCACCATATTGAACCACAACACATGCAAGCATTTGTCATAATCGTGAGTATATATAAGTTTTCTAAACAAAACTGTTGTCCGTGGCATATGGCGGTGAAACCTGGACTCCTAATAGCTTGGCAATGGAGCTGCAGGACATATTTGAAACAAAATTTCTTAGAATGGTTATAAGCCCAACATGTGGAAACAGAATAGGATGGCAGAGAAAAACAAAGCAGCATATGAGGATATTAGCATTACCTTGTACATTAGGATGCAAAGATTGAAATACTAAGTCATGCCCTGAGATTGGAAGAGAGGAGGACAGTCAGGAAATTGTACAAGGGTTCTCGTGGTGGAGTGCAGCCTAGAGGACATCCTAGGAGTTGATGGAAAGACCATGTCCTGAGTAATCTCAAGCAGCCCACTCAACTAAGCATAGCATAGCAGGCCAAAGGAAGCTATACATGTCTGTTGCACAAATGAAGAAGAAACAAAACTATTGTATACACGTTACTGAAATCTTGCACCTGACGTATTTTGTATTTTAAAGGAACAGTGTTTATCGTGTTACACTTTATAACATGAACACAGATTATTTTATGGACCAGCTGTTATAGCAATTAACTATCCCTAATATTTCTTGTCACTTGTTAATTGTTTTATATCTTTACACTATTTTAACTGATCCCATCAATAAATTAATTAAGCAATAAAATAATTATACTTTATGATACACACGGTAATATTATATGTACTGAATAGTTGATTACGTTCTTGCAAGATGCACTACACATTGTTATATAAACTGATTAGTTAACAATGATTATTGGTTGTGGTATTTTTTAGTAACAGGGTACAGTATAAGTATAGTTCAGTTTACTGTAAACGTGTACTGTATTTACTTGCCCCCCCCCCATGACTGTAGTTAATGATTTTAAAATTTCTTATTTTTTTATACAATTTTGCCTTCCTAAATCCAGAAAACCAACTAATCCATTAGGACTGCTAGGTTATCAGATTTCATTATTCCTTTTACATACATTCGAAGTTGTTCGTTCAGCCTTTCGAAGTCGATGGTCATTGTTTATGCAATACATTGTTTATGTCCTAGATCATTCATCCTCTTCTTCTGTCTCTATGTTAACAAGAAGGCAGTAAGTAATGGTGTCCATGCACAATTAAGAACTTTGAAGTTAGTTTGGGGATGTTACTTTGAATTTAGGTGTTCAAGCTGTCGTTATCATCATCATTGTATGTCAGCCACGTGACAGGTTACAAACACCACCACTCAAGGGCGTCGCCAGCCAATTGGCCGGGGGGGGGGGGAAGAAGAGTGAGAGGATGGGGGAAATATGAATTGTAGGTACAAATAGATACAAAGATTTAAGTTTTTTTAATTCAAGAAAAATTTATAAAAAATTAAAAGAAATTAAAAAATTAAAGAAATTTAAAAAAATTAATTAAAACAATCTCAGGTTTTTTGCAAATTTGTCGACAACTTTATTAATAAAATCCTCTAGGTTGTCAAAAATAAGCTTTCTGTGAACATTCATCATTGCTAGGCCATTGAGATGACTTTCTACCATAGTGCTCCTCAGCCAGGTTTTTATTCTTCTTAAGCTGCTAAAAGATCGCTCCACAGTACACGTTGTGCATGGTAGAGCAATCAAAATTTTTAAAGCTTTTCCCGTTTCAGGGAAGAAGTTTTCCATCTCTTTTAGGACATCAACAACGGTTAGTTCTGTTGGGTTGGGTTCATCCTGCCACAATTTTCGCCAAAGTTCGATTTCATTTTTTATGTTCGGTACATCGTAAAATTGGGCGAAGGTTTCGCAAGCTTCTGCGAGATTTTCCACTGACATGGTTAGCATTTGCGCCGGGTGTAATTTAGATAATGCGAATGATGGAGTGTTTTCTTCAGCAAAACGCACTTCAAGAGAAGTAATAATGGAGTCCAAATGTGGTATTATGAAAGACCTCCTCCAGAATTCTGAAGGGCTTCCTGCTGGGTGGTTGCTTCGATGATGTTGTCTCCCAACTATGCACGGCACTGATTTCATGTCCTCCCCCAGTCCGAGTTTTTCCGCAATGTCAGTAGCATCACTTATTTATTTCATCTGTGACTTTTTCGGGATTGTCACGGTGGCTTTTAAGCAGTTGCAAAATGCATTTAATGTGCTGCGAGGCTTTGACCGTGCCCAAAGCTATGGACTGGAGCATGTTTACAACTGGTTCCATCAAAACTGAGTATTTGGCTATTAAAATAAGGCTAAGAATAAATGAAACTCTAGAAGCAGCCGCATGGAGCTGAAAAGCATTTTTTCTAGTCGCACCATTTCTTTCACGCGATAAGGTTTCTAAGGCCTCCATTATAACAGGAAAATTCTCCTTAAAAACTCTGATGCTTTTGTGTTTCTCACTCCACCTTGTTTCGCAAAGCCTGGTAGGTATCAACTTCCTTCTCAAAATTGATTCCCGAAAAAATGAAATATCTTGATGGTTCCTGCGGTGTTCTGAATTTCAGGCAGAGTATTGAGATCATTGATCACTAGATTCAGTTTGTGCGAAGAGCAATGAAAGAACAAAGCTTTTGTGTATTTTTTGCACAAGATTGCTTGCACACCACTGTCTGTTCCAGACATCGTCGAACAGCCGTCAAATCCCAAACCAACGCATTTCTCTGGATTAAGATCTTCTTTTGCCAAAAACTCATCGATGGTCTGTGCAATGGATTTCACGTCCAGAGCTTTCAGCTCAACAAATCCGACAAACACTTCCTCGACTTCGTTGGTTTCCTCATGGAAATATCGGAGCCCAATCGATAATTGTTCAGTTCCAGAAATGTCAGTTGTTTCGTCCGCTAATACACTATATGCTTCTGCTTTTTTCACTTTCTTTATAATATCTGCCTTAAGCACATCCCCACAAATGCTGATAATTTCATTTTGGATATCAAACCGATCGATAGCTTGCATTCTTTTTCCCATGCTCAATGTGTTTCTTCAAAACCACGTCTCCCGCCTCAATTCACAGCTTGTATAACCCCTCCAGAATTCCTTCACCATAATGGGGCCTCTCAGAGCTAAGTCGTGGGACCCGCAAAATGTAATGCAGGTATAACAATAATCGATGTTATAATTTTCCTGTTTTCTTCAAGATTTCTCTGGGAGTATTTGTTGACTTGCACATTCACCGGCACACTTGCATCCACCGGAGCATAGGCGCGTTGCGCTGCGCAGTGCGCAGAACGCAAATTTTAGGTATCAACGGGACGTAGTGGAGCGCGGGGGCGGGGAACATTCACCCACGCGCTGCACCGGAATCGCGTGCGTCCTCGCGAACCCCGTGCTTTTTTGTGAGTGCTACGTCTGTACACAAAACACAAGCTCGCTGCGTTTTGAAGTACAGTCGAGTGCGTATACATAGTTTATGTCGATGTTTTTTTATTAGTGTTACATAATTATTTGTTTCGTTTATTTTTTGTTATCTTAATTTAAAACGACACCGTTTTCATTTCATTTTCATTCTCCTATCTCTAGGGGGGCAGCTGCCCCCCCTTGGCGACGCCCTTGCCACCACTGTATCCATTTGTAACTGTACTGGGCTGGAGCTTTTGTGTCTTCATTCTAATTTGTAGTCAATCAGTGTAATTTCTAAACTCTAGATCAGTGTTACATGAGAATACTGGTAGTTATTGTTATAATAAGTAAAATTAAAAATCATGAGTGTAAAACACGTAGTCACAAATGGTGTATATTGTTAGTGCATCTTTTCCAAAGGTAACTGGCGAGTGAGGCAGTATTCTTGGGTTTGTAGTACTGTTTGGCCCTCACTCCGCAAACAAAGTCACTTCTATATGCTAGTGTAACTACAAAACTGCAAACATCTGAATAGTACGCTCCAAGTACTTCTAAATAATGACTATCTCATCATTATGAGAAAACGAGTGTCCATATCAGAAACGTTTTTGCAACAAACAAACAAAAATAAGATTTCATCTTTTTTATACCTTTCTCACTGACACATTTCACTGGAATACAAATTAAAAAATGTTCTGAGTTACAACATTATTAAATTCACACACTTAATTTACTCTTCCACATTGTCCAGAAAATCATCTTATAAAAAACTGGGAGTACTTTGTATCGCGTTGTTACATACACTTTAGTATTCCTTATAATTTGTATTTAAATCTTTATCTTTATCATACATGACACGTGTACTTTACCATTCTAATATAATAGAAAGAATGAGAGAAGCAAAAAACACTATTTTCTTAGTTCACTGATGGAATGTTGTATATTCCATTGTGTAAACATTATATTGTGCTATGGAAAGGTAAACACCAGTTTCCTTTGAACAAGTTATACTAATAATCATTAAATGATTATTTGACATTAATAGAATAGAAATTTAGTACATCTTTTTTGGTAGTTTATAATTTATTAAAGTGGTAATATAGGTAAAAAAGAGGGTAAAATGTGAAAATAAGTATGTTAGGTAAATTATGACAGATATTGTCTTTCTTTGGTGCAAGACACAAATTGTACCCAAACTCTCATTCACTTCAACCCTCGGAACCAGTACAGCATAACAGTATCCACTAGAGAATGATGTTGAAATAAAAAAAGGAGTTTGTATTGTAATAACATACTAAATATTTACACATATCTTGGGAATAATATATTTTCAAAATATGTCAGAATAAAAACTGACATTGCATACATTTTATAGTATAAACCAAACTAGAGTGTGGATAAAATCTAAAGTTACATCAAGTTTTCACACAAATAATGTATTATTTTATTAATAAAGTTGTGTTAGTGGTTATAATCACAAACAGAAATATCACTGTTGCACACCACCATAGAAAAATTTTTCCTATTAGCACTTTCAAGCTTCACAGCTTATCATCAGATTGGAAATATTTAATAATAACAATTTCTGTATGTTATGTATTACCGTAGATTAAAAGTTGGTGGTAATATCAAACTTGAGAATAGGAGAAGAGGATGAGACCATCTATTAGTATGTTAGGTACACAACAGAAATGGACATTGTGTGGAAAGTTGGTGGTAATATCAAACTTGAGAATAGGAGAAGAGGATGAGACCATCTATAAGTATGTTAGGTACACAACAGAAATGGACATTGCGTGGAAAGTCGGTGGTGATATTAAACTTGAGAATAGGAGAAGAGGATGAGACCATCTATAAGTATGTTAGGTACACAACAGAAATGAACATTGTGTGGAAAGTGGGTGGTAATATCAAACTTGAGAATAGGAGAAGAGGATGAGACCATCTATAAGGTATGTTAGGTACACAACAGAAATGGACATTGCGTGGAAAGTCGATGGTAATATCAAACTTGAGAATAGGAGAAGAGGATGAGACCATCTATAAGTATGTTAGGTACACAACAGAAATGGACATTGCGTGGAAAGTCGGTGGTGATATTAAACTTGAGAATAGGAGAAGAGGATGAGACTATCTATAAGTATGTTAGGTACACAACAGAAATGGACATTGCGTGGAAAGTTGGTGGTAATATCAAACTTGAGAATAGGAGAAGAGGATGAGACCATCTATAAGTATGTTAGGTACACAACAGAAATGGACATTGTGTGGAAAGTTGGTGGTAATATCAAACTTGAGAATAGGAGAAGAGGATGAGACCATCTATAAGTATGTTAGGTACACAACAGAAATGGACATGCATGGAAAGTTGGTGGTAATATCAAACTTGAGAATAGGAGAGGAGAATGAGGCCATCTATAAGTATGTTAGGTACACAACAGAAATGGACATTGTGTGGAAAGTTGGTGGTAATATCAAACTTGAGAATAGGAGAAGAGTATGAGACCATCTATAAGTATGTTAGGTACACAACGGAAATAGACATTGTGTGGATAGTTGGTGGTAATATCAAACTTGAGAATAGGAGAAGAGAATGAGGCCATCTATAAGTATGTTAGATACACAACAGAAATGGACATTGTGTGGAAAGTTGGTGGTAATATCAAACTTGAGAATAGGAGAAGAGGATGAGACCATCTATAAGTATGTTAGGTACACAACAGAAATGGACATTGTGTGGAAAGTTGGTGGCAATATCAAACTTGAGAATAGGAGAAGAGGATGAGACCATCTATAAGTATGTTAGGTACACAACAGAAATGGACATTGTGTGGAAAGTTGGTGGTAATATCAAACTTGAGAATAGGAGAAGAGGATGAGACCATCTATAAGTATGTTAGGTACACAACAGAAATGGACATTGTGTGGAAAGTTGGTGGTAATATCAAACTTGAGAATAGGAGAAGAGGATGAGACCATCTATAAGTATGTTAGGTACACAACAGAAATGGACATTGTGTGTCCAGAACATTCCACTCTCCTCTATTTATTGTTCTTAGCGTAAACATCAAAAGTTACTACTTCTTTTTTGGCCAGATCTATTTACTTAAATTGCATTTAGATACCATGGTCTTCAGAAGTAATACCTCTTAGGTAGCAAAACCATTTATTTATATGTAATGTATGAGAGAGGTTCTACAATTTGAATCTTTTGAGTAATGTTAATGTATTTAATTATCGTTTATAGACATTTTTATAGAGAATTCTGTAAGTATAAACTTATTTGTGAGATTAAAATTGCTTAATATTTTAGTATTATTTATTAATTGAGTAGAAGTGTGTATGAAATTCCTGTTTCATTTAAAAAAAAGCTACAAGTGAAACTGTCAGAAATTCTATAAGAGATGAAACTACAGTTTGAAATTATCATCAAATGGTGAATTGTCAGATAATAGACTATTCAACACAGTTCTGTTTATCTGCCAGAATTTTGAATTGATGACTAATTAAGAAATTATTCCAGGTTGTCCAAGTTTTTTTATAGATTGCATGAGCTTTTCGGAAATAATAGCTCAGTACTATGAAGTTCAATACTGTAAAACTCAGTAAAATACACTCCCAGTCTTGACCATCCAAGAATTTGGCTAAAAGTAAATTATAATTATATTTTCCTTCTGTCCCATTCATGAAGCTATATAGAATATAAATTTTCCTTGTCCTCGTAGACTATTTTGAATGAAGGCGTTTAGTGACATTTTGAATAACAAACCAAAGTTACTGACATTACATAACTGCCTATAGTTGCAGTCAGTTTGTGTTGGTGTCATTTGAATTAAAATTTCCTGTTTCAGTGTAATATACGTTGTTGCAAAACAATTCAGGAAAAACAAATGACATTGCCACTTAGTGATCTTATTGAAGATACCCAGATCACCCAGTATACTTGCTTCTGTGTTACTTTGTTTGAATCCATAGGCAATTTTTTTAATGTTCATCCTCATAGTGACTAACCATTACTATTGTATTTGTTATTTTGCAGTCATCGGATTTTCAAAAATTTGGTCATATAAAATGAAATTAATTGATAATGAGAGTTTTTTTTTTAACTTCATTGCAACTAGTTACAAACTATCTACCAATTTTATTCTAAGTTAACAGTGTGTAGGATAAGCTCCCACTGGAGCATTCCTCAGTACAGTTATACTTTGTTCATGTGCTGAGAATTACTATACATATTTAGTTCATTAGTTCAAATGGTCTATGTCTCTGCAATCGCCAAACGAGTCCAGCATTATCAAGCAGTTGTAGCAATTCAACTTCATGTTTACATGTTCATGAAGTCTTCTTTCATATTTATCCGGAACCCATTTAATCTCGTCAGCAACCGTAGGCATTTTCAGGACCCAAAGGACCCAAATTTCTTATATACGGTACCATGGCACGTCGACAATACTGCGAAGAAGCTTATTTTGAAAAGTCTAAATTATTTTAATATTAGATTTCTTAGTACTACCCCAAAGCTGTACACCATACAGCCAAACTGGTTTCACTTGTTCGTACAACAACAGCTTCTTATGCAGCGACAGCTCAGAGTGTCTTCCAAGCTACCACCACATTTTCTTCAATTTTAATCCAAGTTCTTTCCGTTTCTTCTTAACGTGTTCTTTTCACCTATGTTTGGCATCCAGACGCATGCCCAAATACTTCACTGAGCTTGTGTGTGGAATTCTTTGCTGATCAATTACGATTGATAAATAATCTATTTTCCAGTTGGGGAAATTGATATGAATAGACTTGGTTTCCTTCATCTTAATGCACCATTTTTTGTCCATCTAGTGATGGACTCATCTGTTGATTGCAGACCATCTGTTGCTGCTTGTGTACTAACCAGTAGCTAGTAAAGCAGTGCCATCAACAAAAGTAGCTGTTGTCACCCCGTCACATTTAGGAATATCTCCTGTATACAACAAGTACAGAACAGGCCCAAGGACGTTCCCTTGTAGTACACCAGCTGAAATATCCTTTACATTAGAATAATCATCACCACACTTGACTCTGAACTGTCGTTCTGAGATATATGATTTAAGAAGTTGGATCACCTGTTTAGGCAGGTTTACTTTCATCTTGTATACCAGTCCCTCATACCACACTTTATCAAAATCTTGGGCCACATCCAAAATACTATGGAGCATATTTTCTTTTCTTCTAGTGATCATTCAATTAGAGAATGAGAAGAGTTTAGAGAAGGTATCACATTTCCGCTGTCTTGGCTGTGACGATCATCTTTGATGTGGATTATGATGTTGATCACAGATTGACTCAGGTTCAGTCACTATGTGGCACAGTCCCTCTAGTGTGTCGAGAAAAACAAGGAAAGAGACTTTACTAAAATTTATAAGGTAATGGATGGGCCAGTGTTATTGTATGGTTCTGAAACTTAGGTTTTGGCAAGAAAACATCTGAGTAGGATACAGGCATTGGAGATGAGGTTCTTGCGATCTGTTGGCTGCACATGAAAAGATAGATTCTACAGTGAAGACGTTGTAAAAATTTGAATATTTTAAATATCCAAGATCATATTGCATAGAACGAAAAGAGATGGATTGCTTGTCTGAATAGGATGCCAGATGGCAGTTTGTCTAAGGAAGTTTGACGATACAAGCGTGTTGGACAATGAAGTATAGGAAGACCTAGGAAGCGTTGGTCAAATATTTATTTGGGACAGAACAGGTGATTTGCCTAGTCCCAGATGGAAGAAGAAGATAAATAATAATTCTTGTTAACAATTTACTAATTTTTTAATATTTTACTCTACTATTTTTCATCACTTCTGATTTGACAGATACATGGTACTGTCGATAGATACCCCTTGCCTCTTATAACTTTTTTTGTAATTCATAGATTTGTTACAGTAGTTGATTACAGTATATAATGTTTGTATTCTGTTTTAATTTTTTTCCACATTGTATCAAAAGTAGGCTGGCTAGTAACCAATTTCATTATATTCAGGATAAATGATTAAAAAACTGACTTCAACTCTAACAGCCATCAGAAATTCTGGCCACATGCATTCGTCTTCCTGATAACTTTAATTTGGCAGTAAACGGCTAATTTAACAACAATATCTGCTATATCCGAATGTGCACATGTTATGTACATGAAGTGTACATGTATATATTATAATCCACTCACAGCTCATTGACATTTATAAACAACTAATTGACAGTAAAATATTATCAGATCAGATCAGCATAGCCTGTATAAAAAGAGTTATTTAGTAAACTGGTTTTGTGTATGTTATTTAGTAAACCAACCAAGAGGTGTGTGTGTGTTTAGTTTATCACCTGCTCACCTACTTGCTCCAAATTTCTTATCTCTTTCCTCGATACTGGTTGAGAAGAATAAGATAAAGTAATGTCATCAGTCAGTAACGGGTACTGTTGTCCCATACTGTCCATGTGGGAAGTAGAAGGTGTTTATTTTTGTTTTAGTTTATTCTCGTTCACTTTTTCCTTTGATATACTTGTAAGATTTCTTTTGTACAGTGATTTATTTTTCCCTGTATTTACATTTATTATTTTGTTGTTATTGTTGTTGTTGTTGTCATTCTTATTATTAATGTATTAATTGTTCATTCATTATACATTTCCTGTCATAAATAAATTGTGTGTGTGTGTGTGTGTGTGTGTTCAATTAACAGTTGGTAGGCTGGCATCATAATAGTATTAGCAACATACCCCACACAACACAAGCTTCGTATACATAATATGTTCATAAATTATGGGTGGGTCACTAATAATATGTTAAGCAGTTATAAACTTTACTTCAATAAAAATATAAAACTTACAAGAACATTGTTTCCCAGCATAGTCCCCTAGCTTTTAATACATTTATTCCATCTTTATACAGACTCGTTTCACAATCCCAGAAAAAAAAGTTTTTGGGCTGAGCATGTAGTCAGATCACTTGTTTCAGTTCTGATTTACGACAAATCAATCACGTTTTAATGTTTGATTGATTCATTCTTTATGTCTAATACTTTTGGATTTTTTAGTCCATTCATAGACAAACTATTGTGACAAACTGTTCACATATTATGATGAAAATCTTAACTGGATTTTGTCATTAGACTCATTTTCAGACCACTAAAAATGAGTCAATGAAAGTTATCTTCTTGATGTATTCATAAAGTAGATCTGTTGTAGCTGTCAGCAGAAAAAATAGATCTGTCACAGGTTATAGTAATATAAGCACGTAGTCCACCTGTCAGACTGGTTTTGTAGAGCCACCTTCAGACTGACATCATATTGTCTTTGATGTCACCAAGAGGGTCTTTCTAATATAGTGTTTTCCTGCTTAAAACGTTCTCTCAGTGTCATATGAACAAGTAAATTGTCAGAATACAAGATCATGAGCTGCTGACAAAAAGTTTGTATCGTTTTGATCTGTGTTATCTTGGAGTCTTTTCATTACATACACATAGTAACCTAATACACCAAGTGCCAGATTAGTATGAATTTCTAGTAAATGATTCTGCTCAGCAAGTTTTCTGCATGCTTTATTATCAAACATTATTATACTGAAAGGCCATGATTAAGTAGGACCGAAATGGAGTAGAGTTATTAAGTCAGTTTCTTCAGCAGTCTATACCACATTACTGGGCACAATATATGTTATTTTCTGTATGTAAAGTGCTTGGTAAAGTCAATAGATATATCATGGTACCAGAATATTAAATATTTCATATCAAATACAAATTAAAATGTCCAATGTAGAGATGCAGACTTCTAGTACAAGTGTTTCAAGTTAAATTTGTCCAACATAACAATAATGAATGTCACCTTATTATAGTTCCGCACTAATTAACACAATGATCACTTCACCACAATACTTTGATCACACTTGAATAAATTGGTAGCCATAACTGAAGTGGGCCGCTTTGAAATCCAGTATTTATACATTTGCCACCTTGCAGTGTTGCAGGCTAGCAGCCCTGGATGCTGGTAGAGAAGTTGAGTAAATGTAAGGAAGGGGCACAGACAATCTAAAAGAGTCCTGAACGCTATGTATCTCTGCTGCACATGATGATCTGTAAATGTTTGTAACAGTCCGTGTGCCCAGAATCACGTACACATTTAGTGATGTGGTACTGTTTATTTCATTAGTGAAACACTGCCACCTCCTTAAGCCTGTTCATCCCGAACTGGCAAACCATCTCTGCAGTAATACTAGGCCAGGTGGTATAGGTGGACGATCTTGAACACCATCATTGAGTCTCTTTTTTACAGTGTAAGGGCCTTCCCAGTCAGTTTGGTTTTCGTCAACAACTACTTGTGTAACATCCTCAGCGACTTCTTCCCTGGGCGCTTTCTTTAACTCATAAAGACAGGTTTTAATGGGTGCCAAAAACAAGCAAGAGCTTTTTCCCGACAAACATAGTAGACTTTTTCAATCATCTCTTCTGTCGTTATACAAATAGGTATTTCATCTACTACTTCTCCTTCCATTCCCACATCCCAGACCCAAGGTTCCTCTTCTCCTCACCTGTTGACTCATTTTTTGGCCACCTTCACTTTGCTTGATTAAATGGTTGGTTGATCCTACGATTTCAGCCATGGTAAACTTTATCTTCTCATTTCCTACGCTCAGGACATTCTGTCATAAGTCCACAATGAATACATAGGCATTTATAATATTCGTATCAAGAATCACTTCATCAACAATGTCTGCAACAGACATTTAGTGGCTAAACTCGAGGAGACCTAGGCGTGCATATACATCTACCTATCCTAACACTTTGATGGAACTTTCAGTTACAGGCTGTGTAGTACAGGATCTAAATTGAGGCTGGCAGTTGCTAAGTGAGGGTGCACAGTGGACACTGTTGTGCCTATGTGAACTGTAAATGATGTTGGTTTATTTTCTGCAAATCCATTAATGATCAAGTTTCCACTAGTCTTAAGGAGTGTGGAAACTGTGTGCTATTTTGGAACTTTATTTCTCCAATTTGTGTGATTTCCCTTCTCTCTGTATTTTATTCTCCCAACAATCTGCCTGTAGGTGACCACGTTTCCTAAAGTTGTAACACTTTGGTATTCTCTCTCTTTCCCATCATTCAAATCATTGAGCTCAGGACCCTTTGACTTGTTTGTCTTATAACATTTCTTTTCTGCCCCCATCATAACAGCAATATGATACTGGTATCTTCTGACGACAGCGTGATTACATAAACTCATTAATGTAACAGGACACTGACTTGGCAGCTTCAAACTCTAGGGTGTGAACAAGAGCTTCTGAGCTGTTTTTGTGTCTCATCATTAATAACACTTGCTGAAGTTCACAGTCCCTAATGCCATCAATAAATGTCTGCACCACAAACCTCCTTTGAAAATCCTCGGGTGCTTCAGGCCAGTCTAATTAGTCTTTAGATGCTTGTTTCAAACTCTTGAAGACTCTCTGGAATGCTGTCACCTTGCTCTCAACTGAGTATACTACACATCGCACAGATGTTATCTCCATACCTTAATTTACAGCTGTTAATCAATTTGGCATAGGTGTTCTGTCCATCAGATGACACTCTGTAATTGCTCTGCCACAGGTCCTTTTAAAGTAATAACAAGTGAAACTGCTTTGTCTTTCTCCGTCCAATTATTTGTGCATGCAGCAGTTTCAAACTGCCGAAGATATGTCGTCCAGTGAGTGCTTCCATCAAATGTTGGGGCCTTGATGTGAACCGGCCCAACTGCAGGCAAAGTTACTCTCCATTATCATATTTTTTTTTTGTCTTTTTATGACTTTGATACATTGGTACAGTCAGTTCAGCAGTTTGTTTTGAAAAGAATGGCTGTACTTTCATAATTTGTTCAACTTCTGTTCTAATGTTTTTTCACTCTACTCTTCTACTGCAGTTATCTTTGTTGACATTGTTTCTTCTACGTAAGATGTTTTTAATATCATTGACTCTTGTATCTCAGATATTCTAGTAACTTGTTTATTCAGCTCACCTCGCAATAGACCTAGTTCTGCAGTACTATGCTCTTGCATCTCTTTTGGTTCTTGTATCAACACTTTTAAGTCTTCTTGAATTCTGGTTATATTATATTTGTTGTTTTTCCGACTTGAGCAAGAATGCTTTTTTTCGTTTCTCAGTTTCTTCTGCCTCCTTTCATTGTCAGTCCTCTGTTTACAGTAGCAGCGCTTGGAATGTTTCCACCACCTGACTGGTATCCATTATTGTAAATCAGTTGCCCCGCACACTACCGTTCTACGAAGTATCCTCCGTTTCCACTGTTAAGAGTACTATCTGACTTCTGACACCAATGTTATGACAGTCACACAGATCGTTGTGGGTGCAGTGGAAACAGAATACTGACAGAAGTTGCTAATTACAAACTTTAATTAGACACAAACGATGGGTATACATCAACAGGGCACTCTTATAGAATAATTCAAGTTAAATTTGTCCAACACACAATAACACATATCACCTTATTATAGTTCCACACTAATTAACACAATGATCCGCACTTGAATAAATTGCCAGCTGTAACTGAAACTCAGCTGCTCCGAAATATGGCATTTGTAACTCTGCTGCCTTGCAGTATAGTGAGCTAGTGGCCCTGGATGCTGGTAGAGTAATCGAGTAAATGTCTG
Organism: Magicicada septendecula; assembly: GCA_034769895.1. Classification (NCBI taxonomy): domain Eukaryota; kingdom Metazoa; phylum Arthropoda; class Insecta; order Hemiptera; family Cicadidae; genus Magicicada; species Magicicada septendecula. Next base: position 416,984,591 of record CM068372.1, on the reverse strand, counting down.
AACGAGCCACAGACATTCTATTAAGTTCTGGACGTTACACAACTCTGCCGCACATAATGATCTGTAAACTTCTGGAACAGTCTTGTGCATTTTGTGCCCAGAATCATGTACACACTCAGTGACATGGTACAATTTATTTCATCAGTGTAACAGTATGTTCTTCTCTATTTATTCCACACTTGTTATTACTTAATTTGTACGTCCCTTGTATATATAATTATTTTAACTCATTTACTACAGACTTTCTGTAAAGTTAGGTTACTTAGAATGTTGGCTTCAACATTAAACTCCTTAAACAACATTTATTCCTTACTGAATAGGTTTGCATTCACACAACTAGAAGCATGCATACACAGAAACGTGCTGTTCTCACATTGTCACTCTGAATAAATATAATAATAATGTAGATATATATGAATCCATCTACTTCATTACCATAGGATGGAGAAGGCAAGGGGACCACTCTGTTAAGAATTTAAGGTATATTCCAAAAGTGACTGTGACCATGGAACGTTTAGGCTATTGTTTGAAATTCCTTCCTTTATGGAAATGTAACTTGGACCTTGTGGAGGAAAAGCAAGGCTGGAGGCTGTGGAGTTGTGGATATTGTTACGACGGTCTCTAGGTACAGTGGAAAACAAATTACAAGACACCAATTAAATCACTAATCGCCAGCTTTAATTTTCACAGTTAAATAGTTGGTAATTAACTCGTACAATATTTCCAGTTAGATTTCTCCACACGCAATAGCAATGTCTATTAATATTACACAATGTCTATTACTGTCACACAATTATTAAAACAATACTACGTATTTCACTTCGACACACTCAATCCACACTAGCAAAAATCGCTCATGTAACTGAACTGACAATCCGCCTGCTATGGCTTTATATAGGGCCCGGAGAGGTGGAGTACAGCTTTGCCTCCTTAACTGCACGCCAGCGGCGGCTTAATGCTTATCTCAAGTGTTTCTGGAACTCACTAGAATCACATACTTGAATGACGCAACAGCCGCCACACTGGTGGGGGGGGGAGTGGAGTAATGTTCTGGGTTGTTTGGTAGGCTTCTCGTAACACTGCCCCCTCCTTAAGCCTGTTTGTCCCGAACTGGCAAACTGTCTCTGAAGTAATACTTGGCCAGACGATCTAGGTAGACGTCCTTGCTTGTTCTCCGGTTCTTCGAATTCAGTCTTGTGTGATCCGAACATCAAGTTCTCAGGAATACGACTCTTCCGCTCAACCGGTAGTTTTGCTGGAATCACTCCCGTTGTGTCATGTACTGATGACCTAAACACCACTGGCTGATCCATGTCTGGTTGGTTCTCATCAACAACCTCTTGCATAACTTCATTTTCATCAACTTTTCCTCCAGGCACTTCTATTAACTCACGAACAAACAAGGAGTTTTCCTTGACATCCATAGTTGGCTTTTCAATCACTTCCTTTGTCATTACACTTATTTGTACTTCCTTTGGTAGTTCTTCCATTTCCGCTTGCAATAGGGAGGGTTCCTCTTGACCAGACCTGTTGACTTTTTCTTCGACTAATGCCACTCGCTTAATCGAATGGTTGGTAGACCCTGTCATTTTAGCCATGCAAAGCTTTATCTACTCTTGGCCAACCTTCAGGACATTCTCTCTTAAGTCCACAACGAATCCGTAGGCATTCATAATGTCCGTGCCAAGAATCACTTCATCAACAATGTCTGGTGGCTAAACTCGAGAAGACCCAGGCGTACACATACGTCTATCTTTCCTAACACATTGACGGGGCTTCCAGTCACAGTCTGTATTGTACAAGAGCTAAATTGAGGCTGCCGGTTGGTAATTAAGTCAGGGCGCACAATATACACTGTAGCACCCACGTCAACTGTAAATGATCTTCGTTTACCTTCCGCAAATCCATTAACGATCAGGTTTCCACTAATCTTATGTAGCGTGGAAACTGTGTGCTGTTCTGGAGCCTTACTTCTCCAATTGGTGCGATCGCTCTCTTCTCTCGGTATTTTATTCTTCCAGCAGTCTGCCTGTAGATGACCACGTTTCCCACAGTTGTAACACTTCGGTCTTCTGTCTTTCTTCGGTCTAACCACTTATCCCTTGGTTTGAAAAATTGTTGTGGTGCTGCTGACTTCTTAAACTGTTGATCTTGAATCGTCTCTTTATTCCATCCGCTATGGCGATACTGTGGTATTGGATCCGTTTGGCTACAACGTGATGGCATACTTTGATTAATGTAGGTCGCCGACTTGGTAGCTTCAAAACGGAGAGTATGAACAAGAGCGTCTGAGCTATTCTGATGCCGTGCCATTCTTAATACTTGTTGTAATTTACTATCTCTGATACCGTCAATAAACACAATGAGAGAAATCCACTTCCGGAAGTCCTCTGATTGTTCAGGATGAGCCAGTTTCGTCAGTCGATTGACATTTGCTTCAAACACCTGGAGGGTTTCCCCGGAATGCTGTCGCCTCGCTTTAAGTTGTTCACGGTATACTTCGCACAAATGCTTGTCACCATACGGTAATTCCAGAGCTTTTGTTAATTCGGCATAGATGTTCTGATTTTCAGGGGGCAGTTTGTGTATCAGTTCTGCGGCAGGCCCTTTTAAAGCAAGAATTAGTGAAAGTCCTTTCTCTTCTTCCATCCATTCATTTAAGTGAGCAGCACCTTCAAATTGGCGAATATAAGTTGCCCAATGAGTGCTTCCATCAAATGTTGGGACCTTTGCGTAAACTGGCCCTACTAGAGTTAGATTTCTCTGATATTTTGAATCTTCTTCAGCATTTATTAATGGTCTTTCATTATCAGCTATTTCATTTACTAAAAGTTCGACTTCCTTTTTAATGTGTTTTATTAAATTTGTAATAGAATCTTCTAAACTTGAAATATTTGTTTTCACAGATTTTTCTATTTCAGATATTCTGTCAACTTGTTTGTTCAGCTCACCTCATAACAGGACAAATTTTCCAGTGATATCCTTTTGTACGAACGTTTTAATGTCGTCTGCTTGACGACTAAATTCTTCTTTTTTCCATCCCTCTCGTTTCATTTTCACGCTTACGTTTTTTGTCTTGCTGTTTTTCTGCTTCTTCTCTTTCCTGTCTTCGTTCTTCTTTTTGTTGTTCTTGTCTTTGCTATAGCATTACTCGGAATGCTTCTATCACCTGATTGGTATCCATTTTATTTTTATGAACTACCACTAACACAACTCTTCTACGAAGTGTCCTCTGTTTCCAATGTTAACCGTTCTATTCCAGTTCAGACACCACTGTTACAACGGTCTACTTGATCGTCGTAGGTACAGTGGAAAACAAATTACAAGACACCAATTAAATAACTAATCACCAGCTTTAATTTTCACAGTTAAACAGTTCGTAATTAACTCGTACAATATTTCCAGTTAGATTTGTACACACGCAATAACAATGTCTATTAATATTACACTATGTCTATTAATGTCACACAATTATTAACACAATACTACTTCACTTCGACACACTCAATCCGCACTAGCGAAAATTGCTCATGTCACTGAACTGACAATCCGCCTGCTATGGCTTTATATAGGCCCCGGAGAGGTGCAGTACAGCTTTGCCTCCTTAACTGCACACCGGTAGCGGCTTAATGCTTATCTCAAGTGTTTCTGGAACTCACTAGAATCACGTACTTGAATGATGCAACAGCCGCCACACTTGACGGGGGGAGTGGAGAATGTTCTGGGTTGTTCGGTAGGCTTCTCATAACAATATGGAGAAAGGAGAGTTATAAAGATGAGTTGGATAGACTATAAAAATACAGAAATGTTAAGTCAGTAAAAGTGGATGAAAACTAACAAATGTAATTGAAACCCAGAAGAGTAAAATATCAGGTTTATTCTGATCATTTTTTTGAATGATAACTGTTGAAGTGACAAGATAGAGGTCAGCTTGGAGTTGGAGAGAGAATGAAGTACTTGAACGATGTGCTACATTATGATGGGATTTGGAAGGTTTAGTGTACTCAAAAGAATGACATAGGCCATGAGTTCCTGGTTGCAATGGTAAGGGCTGGAGGTAGATAAAGGAGAGACAATGCATGAGTCCAGCAAGTTGTGCTCTGTGGAAGTTGTTTTTGCCGTCACTACAATTTGTAGTACTTCATTCCTTCTGTAGTGCTTGATAGCATACTTTGTGGCAGAAACATGTTATCATAACTTATGCAACATGGCATCCATTTTGTGTTCAGGATTTTGCATCGTACATTTATCAGATGACAAGAAGCCACTTACATTGTGCCGGATCTGCTTATAACAAACTTTAACATTTACAACCCTTTGTTAACCACATTTCCTGTCTTGAGTACCATATGTTACAATCTTCCCAAAGTAGATTATGAAGGAGATAAACATACACAAAATGAGTGAAACATATGATATGATTACAGTTATTACATGAAACTGTGGTTAAAGCCAAAAAAGTGTTAGTACTGTATTGTTTTTAAAAAAATCAAAATCATGCCGATACAGTAAACCACAGTTATCCAACATTGTATTTGATCTGTCATAGCGCTGTAAAAAATGGTGACACAAAGATTGAATAAAGAGTGGTCCAAATTCATGTAATTCTAATGGATTATGTGGGAAACATTTTATCCTGTCATGTGGAAATGCTTTCATAAACAAAATCAGATGATAAAGATAATAATACAGTTGTCTTCTGATATTCCATACTTGTCAATTGACTCAATACCTATATCTACAATCTTTTCAAATAATATGATACTGGATGAGTGGTAGTGTGAGAAGGGACATTTGTCACATTCAAAACTTGTAATGTGGAGGACCAACACAAACATATAAATGTTGTAGAGTCCGAGTGTTTCATTCCAAATATCAGAAATTCAGACAAGATGTACTGATTTGGTTTTTACTCTGTACTTAATGTAATCAGCCATATATTAAGTGTTCTATTCCTTATTTACTTTTTATTTTCCCTTGCTAGTTTTCATTATGCAATCATTTCTATAATTTTAACAGTTTTTTTTGTGCAATACAATGGAACTGTAAAAAAATGTGTACTACAAGCTAAAAGTAAATTTTTAATTAGAAAATATTTTTTAATTAGCCTATATGTTTTTATTCTTTGTATTATTTGAATTAGCAGCCATCCTTACTATTTCTTTTATGAATTGCTAAACTGCTATAATTTTTATTGTTTAGACAAAGCTTTTCGTCATCACTGACATCATCAGGTCTTAAAAAACCTGAATTTTTTAAAACCTGAATTTTTTTTAATCCTGAGGTTTTTTAAGGCCTGATGATGTCAGTGATGACGAAAAGCTTTGTCTAAACAATAAAAATTATAGCAGTTTAGCAATTCATAAAAGAAATAGTATATGTTTTTAATTAACATACCCATGCATGTGTTATATGATGATGACATATAACAAGCCTTTGTAGTGAACCAGCTTCCAACCACTACCTTACCCCAGGCAGTGCAGGTCTTTCCACATCTTTCACCCATCTTTTTTGCGGTTCCATCATCCACTGTACATGGCATACCCACCAAATTCTATTTCTTTTTATCTCAGTAACAGTATGTATATGTAGCTCCCTGAAAATTCTTACAAGCTTGTTTGTATTTACTCCATGTCCATTCTTATAACATTGTTTGTATGTATTCTCCATCCCTACTGGCGCCATAAATACTTCACAGTATCATTCTTTCCAATCGCTCTTCCTTAACTGTCAGTGCCTCACTTCTTTATATTACAATGGGTGTTAAGATGGTCTTATAGACTTAATTTTTAACTTTCTACTTATATATCTTGACCTCAGTATACTGCCCAAAGCATAACATCTGTTGCTAGCTGATATTTGAAGATGAATTTCACAAGATAACTTTGTTATCATTTGTGATAAGTACTCCCAAGTACTTGAGATTCTCACATATTTCATAAATGTCATCTTCCTCTCCTAATCTGATTCACTCAGGCATAACATGTTACTAGTAGTTACTGTCTTTTCTTTATTTACTTCAAAATGTACTTTCTTAGCTTTTCTCTCCAGCACAACAAATGTTTCCCTAAGTTCTCTCTCTGTTCATGCAGTCAACATACGCAATGCATTGAACCATTTGATCTAATATGGTACCCCTAGATGTATCAGTAATTTCCTTACTACATTTTCCAACACCAAATTGAAGAGAGTCGTTGGACGTACATCCCCCTGCCTTAAGCCCTTGTTTACTTTGAATTCCATAGTTAATTCTCTTTCTGTCTTCATTTTACTTTTGGGTTTCTGAAGAGTCATTTTAACAATCTCAATAAATTTTTTTGATATTTCCAGTTCTTCTATTGCTTCATACAACTTACTTTCTATGATGCTGTTGTACACCTGTTTGTAGTCAGTAAAAAAACAATGCAGCAGTGTGTCAGAATCATAAAACTTTTCTTATATTTGTTTTAACTTAAAAATATGCAGCTTACTGTCTGTGACTTTCTGCAACAATGTCTTCACTCTAAAGTTTACATGTTTCGGGACACTTGTCCCATCCTCAGAACTTAAAAGTGTGTTTGTATATCATCAAATGATGATATAGTTGTTGAATAATTAAAACATTAAACAAAACCACAATGTGGATTTTAATGTTTTAATTATTCAACAACTATATCATCGTTTGATGATATACGAACACACTTTTAAGTTCTGAGGATGGGACAAGTGTCCCGAAACATGTAAACTTTAGAGTGAAGACATTGTTGCAGAAAGTCACAGACGGTAAGTTGCAATATATTTGATTAAACAACACGTGGCTTGGTACTAATTCCGGATTTATTCCTTTTAAATATTAAAAATATGGTCAGTGGTTGACCTGTCCTTCCAAAGTCTGCACTGGTAGTCGCTGACAAACATTTTCTGTTGCCCTATTGAGTCTGTTGGCTGAAATCTTGGCAAACACCTTGTATCCTACATTCATTCAGCAGAGTAATACCCCCATAATTTTCACAGTTTGGTTTGTCATTCTTCTTCTGTATGGGACATATTATTCCCATCAACCATTCTTCAGGCATGACATTTTCACTCCGAATTTGAGAAATCAATTGAAAAAAGAACTGGGTGAATTTGTCTCCACCATATTTCAACAATTAACTTGATATTCTATTCTCTCTGGGAGCTTTATTGTTTTTCAGAGGTTTTTATTGTAACATGTATATTATTATTATTACTACTACTACTACTACTACTACGACCGGCAGAGGCAAAAAGTGGGAGTCTCTTCTTACAACACCAATTTCACGAACCCTCAAGAGATCGACTGCGGTCGCGGAGTTCAGACTATGCACTGGCCACGACTACCTCCAAGCCCATTTACACCGATTCGGCCTGGTGAATTCCAACATCTGCCCGCTGTGCAATGGAGGAATGATGGATGGACAACACCTGCCTGTCTGTCCTGAACTGGCGAACCTGCAAACGCGAACTTTATCCTGTCTGTACTGGGAGGCTCGCCGCCGAATGGCTGAACTGCCGAGAGCGGGGATTGGATAAAGTAAAGTAAAGTACTACTACTACTACTACTACTACTACTGCTGCTACTGTTATTACACACACTCACACACAAGTGGATACAGTTTAAAAAAGGATATTTAAACAATATTGCCTATTATCTGACATCATGCCAGCCCAGGATTATGTTGAATAACTGAGACTCTGATGGTGACGATAATATTAATTATAAATTTGGATCAATTTTTACACAGCAAGGTTGAGTGCTGTGTTGAATTTGTTTGTATGTAATCGTATATATAATTTGATTTCATTCAGGAAAAAACATATCTTCAAAAACCTAAGAATTATTAAACGTGTGCGTGCATATTTAATTAATTGAAAATTAAGATACAATGCATTTCTTTCATAGAATATTATTTCATATAGCTTAAACATAAGTCAGCTAACTCCACAAGATTTTGGAGTAAATAGAATCTGTTGCATTTTGGATGTATAGACATTTCCGGATTCAGATATGCAGTTTAACTTCATTGAATCAATCAGTTAGAGTACATGATGTGACTAGTAACTAACAACTATATCATACACGTTTACAAGGCCATCCACATGTGTGTAGGCTTGCCCGGATACAATTTTTTATAGTTGTCTTGATTGTTCATCTCTTCTTTCACAGCACTATCACTTTACTAAAAATGAACTTTATCTTGTGAAAAACTTACTTTTTTCGTCGGACGCGTTTCGGCTTAAGTATCCGCCTTCTTCAGCTTTTTGGTCAGACTGCCATCATTTCGTAACGGTTTTTGTGTGGAAGGTGTAGTGGGGGCGGTGTGTGGAGGAAGGGGATTGGTGCAGGGATTCAACTTGATGTTTGTTTTTTGTAAAATTGTGTCAAAAAGTGTATGTGATTTATATTGTAATTGAATATAATTACAATTACAATTGTAATTCAATTACAATTACAATATAAATCACATACACTTTTTGACACAATTTTACAAAAAACAAACATCAAGTTGAATCCCTGCACCAATCCCCTTCCTCCACACACCGCCCCCACTACACCTTCCACACAAAAACCGTTACGAAATGATGGCAGTCTGACCAAAAAGCTGAAGAAGGCGGATACTTAAGCCGAAACGCGTCCGACGAAAAAAGTAAGTTTTTCACAAGATAAAGTTCATTTTTAGTAAAGTAAAATTTTTTATATCATGAGTATTCGAGTCACTCACAGATTACAGTAAAACCTCTCTAGTCCGACCCCCGGCTGGTCCGATGCTCCGGTTGGTCCGACCGCGGCTCAGGCACCGACTTGTTGATGACTCACCAGCTTGTTTACATACTTGTCAGTTGTTTTGCTGCCTCAGTGAGCCGGCATCTAGTGTCTAGTGCGCAGTTATAATTGCTTTCAATAAAAGTTTATAAGAGGTCTTGTCAAAAATTATAGTTCCTTCCTCCTGTCACAAACAATAATTATGACCACCCATACACAATGATGTAATAAGCATTTTGCAATACCCACTTATTGTACCATACTGCTATTCAAATAAGAGTGACTAATCATTATAGTTTAGTCTCAAGCTGACAGAATCGCACTACATGACTGCATCTGAATAAACAGATACTGTAATGTCTAGCCTACACCAGGTCATAATAATGTCAAGTCACCGTGATAAACATGAAAATAAAAGTAGGGTACTACACTTGGTGGTGGCTAAACTGTGTTGGGTATAAAGAGTGTTGAGCTGTTGTTATGTCTAGATCTCTGCGGTTCTGAAGTTCGAGCTCTGGCAACGAAAACATCGAGCCAACACTGTTCAAAACATCAAATTCGTCGAACTCCATATCTAGAATTGCGGGCGCTCTCACAATAGATAGAGCCAATTCATTTACACTTTTTTTCAGTGTAAGCACACTTACTAGTGCGTGCTAATTACTCGTCGTGTGTGAATTGGTGTACGTAGTAATTGGTGACAGTTTTAGTGTTTACAAATATCTCATACAATGTCTCATTTAATGAAATAATAAACATTTTGTATCCTTCTGATAATCCGACCTTTTTTGCGTTCTGACCATACCACAGGTGATGGATTAGCGAGGTTCTACTGTAATTGGAATATTGAATATTGTCATTGCATAGACTAGGATAGTCTGTTACTCTAGCCTCTCACACTGAATCACAGTTATAAGCCATCTTTGTCGGACAGTATAGTAAGTTAATTCTATTCTCAATTCCAAATTTGCTACAATTATGGTAGAAATGTATGTTGTAAAATACTCCATTATTTAGGTGGCGGTTCTGTTGTATTTTACTTGTGGATGTTTAATATAGTACATGCAGTTCTGATTTTTTTCTCCCATATTCCATTTATTTTGGTATTATCATATTGCTCGTTGTGTTCACATTAAATTTTCGTCCTTTATACCATCTCCTATATGTGTACAGGTAGATGATTATTAATTTAATTGTGCCCGAGGATAAATTTATATCTACACAAGCATAATGACAACAGTGGACACCAGTAAGTTTTTTATATAGTAGTTGTAGCATATGTACGGTTTTGGGCAGTAGAGTCCCTATAAAGTTCTAAATAGTAACTTAGGTTACTTAATTTATGGTGAATTGGGTGATCTATAGTCTTTGCTTTTTTCACATTCAGTGATACCGTTCATTTTCTAGGTTCTCGTTGGACTCGTGTGACTACTGTATTGATCCTCGTAGATAATATTCAGTAAGTTTAGAAATCCACTGTTTATATTGGGCTTGCTTCTTGCTCTGTAGTGCATTAGCTGGAATAACAAAATGAATAAATCAATTAAGAATTATTAAATATCTTTTAAGTTATTGGTTTTGCTGCAAATGTAGTACAATTACTGTATGTTAATATGTTACTTTATTTGATTCTAAATTGTACCACGTAGTAGATAAACCTCTTTAAGTCGACCACTCTGAATTGCACTTGAAAAGTGGTTGCCTCGAGTGGTGGTCTTCTTGTAGAGGGTCAAAGTAAATATAGGTTACTAGTACTATAATACTGAACCTATTATTAAACCTATGGCATGATACACTGTTATATACATATTTGTAGTATGTTGGTTTCAGACATCTTTAGACATTTAAATACAATGAATAAATTCTTTTTTAAATATGCAGTAACAGTACAATACAATAATACTGTAAAATATTGAAGAACTTACCTGTACTGCCATTTCTTCATAATGTGTTCTTGAAGAATTCTGATATGGGCACCTGTACATACTTCTTTGTACTTTGTTTTTTTAATATTATTTTGAATGTTCATCACTTCTTTCACAGCACTTTAACAATTAATATTTAAGGCACTTTCACTTGTGAAAACTTAATTTTTGTTATTTCCTCAAACGTCGTTTCGGAGTGGTTTTCTCCTTCCTCAGTGAGGTTTAAGTGCGGAATGCATTTAAACCTCAGTAGAAATTCCACATTTAAATCTCACTGAGGAAGGAGAAAACCACTCCGAAACGACGTTTGAGGAAATAACAAAAAGTAAGTTTTTCACTAGTGAAAGTGCCTTAAACATTAATTGTTTGTTTTATTATCATATTTTCATACTCCTTTTCCACATTGACAAGTAAGATCATTAAACTTGTATTACCAAATTCACTGGCCAGAGCTCTGTGTCTAGTGATACTAGGAAGTGTGTACTTTAAGTCAGTCAGCTGATTGTTATCCCTTACATCTTCATTTTCACTTTTTTTTCATAATCACTCAATATTTGGATTTAATTCATCAGCCATTTGCAATTTCCATCTTCATTGAAGCATTCATTGTATTCATCCACTGAAGGCAAATCAACTTCTACATTTAGTCAAATTGTATCCACTGTCATCGTCTTAAGAGATATCCACTGCCAGTTGACAAAAAAACCACAATGACTGAAACATTTTCTGTTTCTGGTTTCACTTCATACCACACACTTTTAATCCAGCTAATAGCGTCTGCAATAGTCACCAACTTGCACGATGTGACATTATCTCTTTTAGCCAAAAGCAAAAGCTTTTTACGTTAATTGACTTTAAAAGCTTGTATCACTCACTTGATCTATTGATTGAAGACAAGATGTTGTATTTGCCAGTAAACATTTTAATTCTATATTCAAAAACTTTTCTTGGCAGTGTTAAGGCGCATTATCAACAAAAAAAAAGAATTTGTCTATCTTGGCAACGCATTTTTTCACTCAAAGGATGTAGCCAAGAAGTAAAAATTTCACACGTCATCCAAGCTTTCCTGTTAGCATGCCAAGACACTCAGAGAAGCAAAATGTCAGTATTCTTGAAGTACCGTGGACAGACCTGTGTGTGTATCACAAGAAGTGTTCCTTCTCCTCACAAAGATTAGCAGAAAGTGCAATTGTTAACATCTGGCCACTTTTACACCTTTACACTGTTGTCCTTTCAGAGTTAAAGTCTTGTCAAGAATTGCTCTATAGAAAAGCCCCATCTCATCCATATTAATAAAAATGTCCCATTCAGAATATCCACAGGTAATCTGCTGCCATTGTCGTCTTCGAATCATTGATGATATAATTATACTTTTTCAGCGTACCGTGTCACTTACTAAATAATTATATAATTACCTTTATATGATCCACTTGTGTACCACTAAGTTTCGTCTAGGTTTTTATGATGCGTTTCGGGCACAAAGTCCCATCTTCAGATAATACCGATACTATTTAAACTAATTAAGACATAAAGTTGAAACCATGATTGTGGTTATGTCATTATAAACCGATAAAACTTGAAATAAATTGCATATAAAATTTTTAAGGATGAACGGCCGGAGCTCTCGCATGCATGCACGCACTACCATGATCGCCACACGACTGGTCAAAGATTATAATCTAATCTAATGGCAGTGTCGAACAAGTTGTTCGAAGCAAAATTTACTTGATCATTCAATATATTATTTTTGGTGGTGGTATTTTTTATGGCTTTATAAATTTAAAGTTCTTCCAGACTATCCATCAGTTTACCTTTTTTACATATATGTAATGCTGTTAAATTGTTTTCAAAGCTAGTGTAATTGTGTCCACTTGATATTAAGTTCTGCGCAAAATTAGATTTATTATTATTCGGTTTGAGAATATGTTCGAAAAATGTCGTGTAAAAACATCTGCCCGATTGACCGATGTAGAAAGCATCACAATCGTCACATTTTATTTTGTAAACACCGGATTTCTTTTTTAAAGGTAATTCGCTCTTGTTTTTGAAGTAATTTTTCAATTTATTAGTTGTTTTAAATGATACAATATAATTTTTATCTTTGAAAACGGATCTTAAAGTATTCGGCATAATACCTGTAAAGTTGGCAGAAAGATATTTACGATTTTTATTGTTTACTTTTATGTTTGATTTTTTTTTTAAAGGTTTTTTTATGTTTATTTATTATTTTATCTACTATTGTAGGTTTATATCCATTGTTTATGGCTATTTGTTTAATAGTGCTTACCTCATTTAAGTAGTCTTCTCTTTCAAGGGGAACATTTAGAAGTCTATTTACAAGACTGTTAAATACAGCCATTTTTTGTGTAACAGGATGATGTGATTCGGAATGTATTATTGTATCGGTATAAGTGTGTTTCCTGAAAATTTTGTATTTTAAATTATTTCCGTTATGTGATACTGTTAAATCTAGAAAATTAATATTTCTGTTGTTTTAAATCTCCATAGTAAATTTTAATTTATTATGAATTTTGTTTAAGTAATTCTTAAACAATTCTATTTGTCTGGTATTCCCATAGAATATAATAAAGGTGTCATCTACATATCTAGAATAATGGATGATTTTATTGACGAAATAATTATCTTTTAAAATTTTTGTGTTTTCTAAATGATTTAAATATAGGTCTGCCAAGATGCCAGAAAGTGGAGATCCCATAGCAAGGCCTTCATTCTGTTTATAATATGAATCTTCAAATGAAAAATAGTTTTGATTAAGAATAATTTTTAATATCATCATCAGCTGGTCAACTTTCTGTATTTCCAATGTATTATTATTTATTAAATTACGTCTGAGTAATTTTAATGTTTCTTCGATAGGCACATTAGTATATAAATCTACTATGTCGAAGGATACTAGCTTGTAATTTGGTTGAATTGTAATATAATAATAATAATAAACGATAAATTTAATAAACTAATTAAAAACAAAAACAATAATCATATACAAAATAAATTTAATTACACTAAAGCACAACATGAACAACGTACAGCCATACATCTAAACAAAAAACTTTCTAATAATAATATTTACTTAACTAACGTAGATAAAGGAAATTCTATAACCATGCTAAAATTTGAAGAATACACACAAAAAGTATACAACTTTATAAATAACAACAATATTACAAAATTGGCGTCCGACCGTACTAAAAAATACACTTTAGAATTGAACCAAACAATAAATAAATGCACGCAGTTATTTGATAAACGCACACAATATTCACTAAAACCAATAAATGCTAGTGCGCCTCGTTTAAGAGGTCTCCCGAAAGTACATAAACAGAATACTCCTATTAGATCTTTAGTTAATTTTACAACTGCCCCCGGTTATAAAATAGCAAAAACTTAGTAAAAATCATCAAAGAGCATACCAACCTAGAAAATAATTGGAGTGTTAAAAGCTGTAAAGATTTTATCGAAAAAGTAAATCATATTACAATTCAACCAAATTACAAGCTAGTATCCTTTGACATAGTAGATTTATATACTAATGTGCCTATCGAAGAAACATTAAAATTACTCAGACGTAATTTAATAAATAATAATACATTGGAAATACAGAAAGTTGACCAGCTGATGATGATATTAAAAATTATTCTTAATCAAAACTATTTTTCATTTGAAGATTCATATTATAAACAGAATGAAGGCCTTGCTATGGGATCTCCACTTTCTGGCATCTTGGCAGACCTATATTTAAATCATTTAGAAAACACAAAAATTTTAAAAGATAATTATTTCGTCAATAAAATCATCCATTATTCTAGATATGTAGATGACACCTTTATTATATTCTACGGGAATACCAGACAAATAGAATTGTTTAAGAATTACTTAAACAAAATTCATAATAAATTAAAATTTACTATGGAGATTTAAAACAACAGAAATATTAATTTTCTATACTTAACAGTATCACATAACGGAAATAATTTAAAATACAAAATTTTCAGGAAACACACTTATACCGATACAGTAATACATTCCGAATCACATCATCCTGTTACACAAAAAATGGCTGTATTTAACAGTCTTGTAAATAGACTTGTAAATGTTCCCCTTGAAAGAGAAGACTACTTAAATGAGGTAAGTACTATTAAACAAATAGCCATAAACAACGGATATAAACCTACAATAGTAGATAAAATAATAAATAAACATAAAAAACCTTTAAAAAATCAAACATTATAAAAGTAAACAATAAAAATCGTAAATATCTTTCTGCCAACTTTACAGGTATTATGCCGAATACTTTAAGATCCGTTTTCAAAGATAAAAATTATATCGTATCATTTAAAACAACTAATAAATTGAAAAATTGCTTCAAAAACAAGAACGAATTACCTTTAAAAAAGAAATCCGATGTTTACAAAATAAAATGTGATGATTGTGATGCTTTCTACATCGGTCAATCAGGCAGATGTTTTTACACGAGATTTTTCGAACATATTCTCAAACCGAATAATAATAAATCTAATTTTGCGCAGCACTTAATATCAAGTGGACACAATTACACTAGCTTTGAAAACAATTTAACAGCATTACATATATGTAAAAAAGGTAAACTGATGGATAGTCTGGAGGAACTTGAAATTTATAAAGCCATAAAAAATACCAACACTAAAAATAATATATTGAATGATCAAGTAAATTTTGCTTCGAACAACTTGTTCGACACTGCCATTAGATTAGATTATAATCTTTGACCAGTCGTGTGGCGATCGCGGTAGTGCGTGCACGCATGCGAGAGCTCCGGCCGTTCATCCTTAAAAATTTTATATGCAATTTATTTTTAGTTTTATCGGTTTATAATGACATAACCACAATCATGGTTTCAACTTTATGTCTTAATTAGTTTAAATAGTATCGGTATTATCTGAAGATGGGACTTTGTGCCCGAAACGCGTCATAAAAACCTAGACGAAACTTAGTGTCACACAAGTGGATCATATAAAGGTAATTATATAATCATTGGTGATATCTTGATTCATGTCAGCACTTTGCCTGCACACTATGTTATGTTGAACACAAAACTTATCGATCAAGTCAATACTTGCACTGAAATTTTCTAAACCAAAATCTGAAGCAGGTTTACATGCTTTTTCTTGTAGAATGGGCTGCTTTTCATTTTCCTTTAGAAAAAGGACGATTAAACCACTATAATTGTGTTATTTATTTCTTCAAATGGTTGCCACCTTCTTTTCTTTACATTTTTGTTGTAGTTTTCTTTGTACCGTTTAACATATCAATCCTGGTTATCAAGTGTATTTTGAATTTGTTTTTACTACAATTAAATAGTTAGCTAATTCTCTTTGTGATTTGCCCTTTTTACTCTCATTGATCACAGATATTTGCTCACCTATGAAAGCACAGACAGCTTTCATTTAACAGCACTTGCATCACAACCAAGAAACAGTACACTAGGACAGTATAACAGATATTCATTTTGTTACCTTTTTGTACGTTTTTAGTTTGACATTTTGAATGTCTAGAAAGTTGTGTTTATTGTTTAAACAGTGTGTCACTGTACTGTAAGCAAAACATTCAATTACAGTTCAAACAAATCTCTGAAGATACAGAATAATTTCTGTGAAACGTGTGTCAAGTGAAAATAAACCTACTTGCAGTGTATTTATTTGAATATATTATATAGGAGACCTGCAGGAAACTCAACGAGTTACTTATAAAGGAGAAAAAATATATATGTTATGAAATAATTAATTCTGCAAGTATATTGTACTTATATCATTTGTATTTCTACTTGACACACATTTCACAGAATCAGTCTGTATCATGAGAGGTTTCTTTATAATTGATATTTTAAAAATATAAATTTTCTATATTTCTATACAATTAATTTATATAGAAACCCCTGATGATACAGATTGATTCTGTGAAATGTGTCAAGTAGAAGTGCAGTGATAAAAAATAAGCAAACTATACTTGCAGATGTAAGTATTATCTGATAACATGTATATAATATACGGTATGAATCTTGCAAGATACATCAAAGGTTATGTATAAAAATGTATGATTTCTGATAATCTATCAGAAATGGGCTTATTTACACATTTCATTATAATCATTGAAAAAAATATTACGTGCACCTCGCCAGGACCTCTTTGTCTCCTTAGAGTCCCTTTTTGAACTTTTTACCTCAGTATGAAGAAACTGTCTGTTACAGAATGTATTTTATATAATTAGTCAGCAGAAAAACATTCTGTTCCGTAGTGCTACACTTGGCATTCAGTATTCAGGTTGGATATCCAAGTAGTGTGAGAATACTGAGGCTGTAGACCATAACCCAACAGGTTGTAACATGTTGTCTGGAGAAAGTCAGTTTCATGTTGCTTTTTACCAGTTAGCATCTGATAAAACATATTCTACATTAATATTAGTTTTATTAAGATACTATATTAATTACATTTGTGTAGTGTTAATTAGTAATTGTACAACCTCCATTTCCACAGTTTTCTCAATTTTCATTTTAGTATTTTCTTTCACAATTTCTTCTGATACAGCTCCCTTCCAAAGAACTGAATCAGCAATAATATTTCCTCCTAACACATTTCCTGTGTCAGGAGCCATAAATCTTTCAGCATTTTTGATAAAATGTTGGTTACCTCTACAATCAGATTTTACAGTGTAGAGTTATAATTTTTGGACCTGGTAGTGTGAGAAAATGGAGATCCCCTCTGTACAGGCCTCGCATATTCTAGTGAAAGGAAAGAACAAGTGTTGGTTAAGAGAAATCAGATTTCTTCAGCAAGTAGGCTGTGTATATGAGGTCTGACTGGAAAGTATCTGACCATTTTGAATATTACAGAAATTTGTTATACAACTGCATTATAACTTAGTTACCAATCAGATGGGACCCTTTGAGGCATGTGTGAACATTCATTAATGCATTGGACAATTCAGTTAGCTTTGAGACTCTAGTGTAATCGTGTCTTGCCTGTCACTGTTGTATTCATAATTTTCTTCCACATTTGAAAGTCTGGGTTTTTGTTCTGGGTTCATAGCCATAAACTGATGACTCATCACCAGTTATATATTTTGTGGAAGTGTGGTGTCTTATCATTATCAAGAAAATCTTATGCAACTTCAGATGGAAGTCTTTTTGCTCTTGCAATAGCAGCTGTGACACGAATTTTGATGCCACACATTTCATTCCAAGATGTTCTGAAAAAATCTCTGAAACACAGTCCACAGAATCCCTATATCTTCTTTTAATTCTTTCACTCTCAGCTGTCAATTTTTGTTTATTACATCCCATAGGCGTTCAGCATTTTGAAATATTGTGTTTGTTAATGCCCTTCTAGAATGAGGATCACTTTCAATAGATTCCCAGCCATTTTAAAGTGTTTGAACTATAATTTTATAGTTCTTCTAAATCTTTGTGATAGATTCTGCGATTTAATGTTCAAGATTTACACAAAATTTAATACAAATTCAGTGATCTAGTCGTTCACACATTATGAATATGAAGCCCCCCCCCAACAACACGTGTGTACACAACTGAGTCTCAAAGTTAACTGAATAGTCCAGTATGTTAATGAATGTGTACATACGCCACAGTATACATAAGTCGTAAACAATGACATGAACAGTCCTAAATAAGTTGTCATCATTTAGGACTCAACAACAGTGGAGATACCAAAAGACATTGTAAAGTACAAAGCAAGTATCAGTTTTGCAACATGTAATAACAAATTTGGAATTACAAGGGCTGCTAACAAAACAAACATGACTGTAAACACAGTTGGATTGAAGACAACTGTTTAATTCTGATGATGTACCAGAGCCAAATCAAGTCACAAAAAAAAACAGTATTAAATAATATCAAGTTAACATTGCAGAAGCTGTAATGTTGATATGACAGCTGTTATGAACCACATCTGACAGTTCCTAAGTAGTAAATGAATACAGTGTTAGGCTCTAAAGAAGTGTTACAGTGTTTGTAACCAATACAATGAAAGGCTTTACTATACAGTATATAAATTATAAATGTATCTTGTTCTTGTACAAACTGTTTGCTGCCTTTTATACTTACCATTGTGACTGGCTAATGTATATATATATATATTTTATTAAACATATAACTAAGTTTTGTTTTATTAAAAATTTCTTATTTATTTACTGTTGTTTATATAGGGTAGTTAAAGTGTGAGATTCAACAGGTTATGTTTGGCATATACTGTAGATGTCATACCAGTAGTAATTTTTATTGTCTCTTTCTCCGTATTGTATAAACATTATTTGAAAACAAAATTTTATTCTGTCTTCTATGCTTATCAAGTATACATACAAATACAAGGAAGTGTTTATCACAGTTTATTATTGTTCCTTGCATCTTATTTTCTATATCATTTTGTTGCTCTAATTTTTTTTTTCTATCTTGAATGTCTGTCTTCAGTTACTGCCCTTCCTTTCACTCTGTTCAATATATCTTCCTCTTTTCATTTCTTAGAACCACACCTTTTTAAACGTTTGTCTTAGTGTGTCTTCCCTTGGTATTTTTTGTTTCCTTCATATGACCGTACTGTACTCCTCTCCTCTTTCTGTTTTGTTTATGATGTTCCCCCAGATGATTTTGTTGTAAATCTTAATTCGTTCTGTCTACAAGCACTAGCATACTGAATTTGGATATTCGTTACCAGAAAATATAGTTTCTTTTGTCAAATTTCAAATTCCATAAGTGACACAGCTTTCAAGTGGTGTTAATTTTTGTATTTATTATCATACACATAAAGATAACTTGCCTTATTATTACAGGTAACTCCCTGCTTATAGGTATCCATCTTATTTCTGCCATTGCAAGTAACTGTTGTATTCTGTATAATAAGTGCTTCCTCCAAAATTAAAATGCCTAGCTGTTCCTCTAATAACATTGTATATGCTGTATTTTCTACCTTTATTTACATATCCCATCAGATTTGTTGATAATAATAAAGTTTATTACCATAATACTGGCACTATGATTGTACTAACATTATTTGGTCTTTGTGTATTTCATACAGAAGTGTACAAGAGTTCCTATCATTTAAAGTTATTCCAGTATTCATACATTTTTCATCAATTTTTGTCTTATTTTTAATCTTAATTTAACTATTTCTGTTTTGAAAGAGAGTGACAACCAATTTCCAAGTTAAACTGGATCTTTGACTCCCATATATTTTTCATACTAATCGCTCATTAATACATGCGTTTTTGTCAATGCTTCCCAGTTCACATTTAAGGAACTGAATTGCAGACTTCTTTTGAGTTCATGAACACTATATAAAACAGTTTCCCTATGAATACACGCTTTCTTTAAAAATTGTGTAACGCTGAAGAAGTTATTTATAAACCTTTTTAAGATTCTTGTAAGATTTTTTAATTTAATGGTTTATATAAATATGCGTCTTGTGAATTATGTTATTCTATAAATGTTAACATATGCATATAAATTAATGTGTATATATTATATATGTAATAGTAATAATATTAACAAAAAAGTATTAACATATAATTATTGATATTATTATAGTTATTTTATAATAACTATCCATTACAATGTAGGTTCAAAACATGTATTATCAAAACTTCACCCACCAGTTGTGCATCATTTGGCATCATATCTTGTGTATCATTGTACTTACAAACCCTGTATTAATCTTTTGCTTCCAGTTTTCCTATAAAATTCTGGGTCTTCACCATCATAACCTTGCCATCTATGTAAATTTATATGATGTATATAGCTTGTGTAACTAACAGATTGTATAATAATCGTGTGGCCAATCCTCACTGTTTAATAGCGTCTCTCAATAATATTTTTTGAACAAATCTGTTCTCAAATATAAAACAGAACAGGTAAGCCTTAGTTTGTTGAGCAGTGTTTGCATACAACTGAATGAATTCTTTGTATAGTACTGCATTGTAATTTCTTACAATTGCAGCAGTATTCATTAATTAGGTATGTGCATGTTGATACCATTATCTTTATGTTTTATACATTTTAGTTATGGTTGGCCCTTTGCACGTTAATTATTTTTGCAAGTATTGTTTCCTGAAACAACAACAAAATATTTATATTAGTACACAGCAGGCGAAATCTTTTTTTTCTTCGTATTGTTTAAATTAGCAGCCATCCTTACTATTTCTTTTATGAATTTGCTAACTGCTATAATTTTTTATTGTTCGACTAAGCTTTTCGTCATTACTGACATCTTCAGGTCTTAAACAACGTCTATCAACTGTACGTTGTAGGCTTTTATACTTTAGGCCCCTCCCCTTATGTCATCGCCCCTCCTATTGGTTCTAGCTGCTACCGCTCTTCACGGGAACTTTGTCTACCTTTTTCCGTTAGGCATTTTTCTAACGTCCATCAAATTGTTTTAAGAATCTCCCGTTAATTTCTTCATTCTTGACTTATAATTTTTTGTAACCTTTTGTTAACACACTAAAAAATGACGAAATGTAAAAGGTTACAAAAAATTATAAGTCAAGAATGAAGAAATTAACGGGAGATTCTGAAAACAATTTGACGGACGTTAGAAAAATGCCTAACGGAAAAAGGTAGACAAAGTTCCCGTGAAGAGCGGTAGCAGCTAGAACCAATAGGAGGGGCGATGACATAAGGGGAGGGGCCTAAAGTATAAAAGCCTACAACGTACAGTTGATAGACGTTGTTTAAGACCTGAAGATGTCAGTAATGACGAAAAGCTTAGTCGAACAATAAAAAATTATAGCAGTTAGCAAATTCATAAAAGAAATAGAAATCTTTTTTACACATGGAATTATTGCTAAATGATTTAATATCCTTAAAGTTGGATGATCAGTCATGCCAACAGAACTCTTATATCCGCACTCATATGTGAAAATAGGTGGGAGTAAAGTGTTCTGGATTGATCTCAGACTGATAAACATTTTTCTTGTTTATACTGTCTCAAATATTATAAAAATGTGCTTTATGTTTGACATTTTCCAGAATAATCTCTCAGTCAGTGTTACTCCACTTATATCCTCTACAGTCATCATTCTAGATATATGGCATTTAAGATATGCTTTTAGAATTTTTTCTCTCTTTGATCAGAAATCCCTAGCAAGAGCATGCTTTGCAGTTGAATAACAAACATTCTTGTATGTATTTGTACAAAAGAGTTATTTTTTAGAGTAGCACTGGAGTTTTAAAATATTTTTACCTGCAGCAGTATTGTATTTATACTTGAAACCATAAGATTTTGATTTATGTTAAGTCTGTGATGTAAACATTCCATTACAGGAGAATCATTATTTTTTAAATTCATGGTTTTCAATAACATAAGTACGAACTTGACTGTATCACACCATGTTGCCAAGTAAATTGGTATGATTAATACATCCAACCCATACTGTCCCCATATTGGCACACCACACATTAGTCTTGGATTTTATCCTATAAAAACAAACTCTCATTATTAACAAGAATATACCGTAAATTCTGCATTCTGAAGCAATATATACTTTTAACATATAATGTAGTCACTGAGACTTGTAACAGCAGTGTAAATAGTTTTTCTGTAATTAAAGTGAATAACTTCGTAACGTTACAGTAACGTATGTTAAACATTGACACCCAACGCATTTATGGTGTAATGGTCATCCTATATAGCTGGATTGTTGGCAATGTATTCCTGTTATTTAGTCCAAAGTAATTTGTCCACAGAGAAATTCACTTCAATGTAGAATCATCTCTATTTTCATAAATGTTTTGTCTTATAGTTGCTATAAAATAAAATTGTTTGTGCAAAATAAAATTGGTTTACATTTAAATAGTAATGTTGTGTCAAAAAAGTTATTTCAAGCTCGTATTTACTACAAGAAATATATTGGACACTTGCACTGGGCAAAACTACCCTTGAGCAAAACAGTGTACAAAATTACATGGTATGTGTTCAATTCCAACTATATACGCCCATTTTATAAATTAAGCCGTCTCATTTTTGTTCAGTTGCTGTGCATAGCAAGGGAGTGAAAGAGTAGACTGTTTTATGAAATCTGAACCTACTGTTCAGAATGAGTACTTAATGATAAATGAGACAGCCTCTTTAACATGTACTGAATTATGGTATGATATTTTTCTGGTGATATTAACTTCACAAACCTCATCACTTCTCTGAATTATCTTACGCTAGTGTGTCGGTCATGTTTGAGTGCTTTTATTCCATTGTACTTTCGTGGCAGTATTCATTATTTCTTTTGTGATGTGTGTCAGAGATTCAGTATTGGTTTGGTTGTTGTTTGGTTCAGTGTCTAGTCATGGTCTTCACCTTCGTTCACCGAGTCCATTGAGCGTGACTTCTGAAATATATTATTTTATTCTGTTTATCCCGTTTCCTATAGCTTATTAGCACTCCTAACACACACACACACACACACAGTGTTGAAGGTAATCAAGTAGTTTTGATTATGTCGATAAGGGTCAAAATTATAATTAATTATTAATTACAGGTCTCACATTTGTGATATAATTAAGCATGATTTTTTAATGTTAAAATGTTTTTAGCTTGACCATATAAACACAGGGTTAATAAATATAAATCTTGCTCTCTTGTTTACCACAATCCTGTTCTGTTTATATAATAATAGGTAAGAATCTTAATGTTATTTAGTACTATTCAAAACCTTGTAGAATCAGCCTCAATCCTCTTGTAGAAGCAATTAAAACTGAAGAACGATAATGTTGCTTTTATTTTGTTTGAAAATAATTTTATATAATCTATGTATTTTCAGTAACAGAAGTGAAGTTCAATATAGTCTGAATAAAATTTGTTGATATTGGAAAACAAAAACAGTGTAGGCCAGGGGTTGTGACCTTTTGTAGTGCAATGCCACAGTAACATACAGTGTCACTCAGCGTGCCAACATAAACCAACTCAAAACAAATTAAATACCTACAGTCAACTCCCGATTATCCGGGATAATCACCGGCAGGGTGATCACGGATAAATCAAAATCCCGGTTAAAGCAAAAATTGTAACCTATTATCTGTATACACTAAGTTGGTGTCTGGGTAGTCGCCGGCCGACACTAAGTCCAGCCCCAGGTAGTCGCCGGCCCAGATGCCAACTTAGTGTATACAGATAATAGTGCTTAAATGAAGGTCTTAGTTAAAAATAAAATATGTGCATACAATAAACTTATACATACCTTTTATTATACAATAAAAATTAGTCAGATTACGTTTTTGTCAATTAAAATAGTATATTTACAAGCAGAACAATATGTACAAAGTCAGTGTTTATACACGCAGAAAATATGTGGTAATAATTTTTGCTTCTTAGCACTTGCTGTTTTCTTTAAAATAGACGACCTTATTTTGCGTAAAACCAACTTGTTGCACAACAAAGTGTCTTCTTGTCCTAAAAAGTCAAGAAGCCCCTCCACATAATTGAGCGCTGTCCCGTGTGTGACTTTGGGCTCGGAAACACATTCGTCACTCCCCTCCCCCTCATCTTCACTACCAATCTCACTTTCTGCTAAGCCCTGCGCGCGCATCAATATTTCGTCGTCTGTCAAAACCTCAAACGCAGGCATGTTAGTGTCGACTTCAAACCACTCGTTTATGTTATCTTGGTCAACGTCATCCTCAAACCCAGCAAAATCCTTATCTTCCGATATGTCGGGAAATATTTTTTTCCAAGACTTTGTCATCGTAGTGGGTTTAACTTTGTCCCACGCAACCGCAGTCTCGTAGATTGTGTCCAGAACACTTAGTCCCTTAAAAAAGGTCTTCAAATAATTCCCTTCCTCTATAAACTTTCTCAAAATACTTGACCGATAGTTACGTTTTACAGTAGCTATTACCCCTTGATCCATTGGCTGGATCAAGGCTGTAACATTGGGCGGCAAGTTATTTAACAGTGATCTGTCCGTCGTTGGATCTGAGCAACATTTCACTTGGATGTGATTTAGCATTGTCTGATACTAACACTGCTTTTGGGGGAAGTCCTTGTGATCTTAAAAACTCTCGAACTTGTGGACAAAACTTATTGTGGAACCAATCATAAAAAAATGTCTTGATTCATCCAACCTTTCTTTTGATTGTAGTAAATTACAGGCATAATACTGCTTGTGTTCCTTTAAATGATCGTGGATTTTTTTATTTTCCTATCACTAGGAGCTTAAGTTTATGTGTCCCAGCCACGTTAGAGCAACACATTACTGTTATTCGTTCCTTACTAACTTTGTGTCCTGGCACACTTTTTTTCATTTTCAGACACTAAAGTTTTCGTCAGTAAGCACTTCCAAAATAATCCCGACTCGTCGGAATTGTAAATTTGTGCTGGTTGTAAATTTTCATCCAAAACAAACTGATTAAAGTCTTTGCAAAACTATTCTGCTGCCGTTTGATCACCACACAATTTTTCTCCGTGAATTTCCAACTGTCTTATGCCGTGACGTTGTTTGAAACATGTCAGCCAGCCAGATGATGCATCGAAATTTCCTTCTAGACCTAAAGCTTCGAAAAAAACTTAGCTTTTTTGGCGCATATTCGTCCACGTACAGGATTCCCTTGTGCTCGTTGATTATTGAACCACTCGAGTAAAGCTCGGTCCAAGTCTTTGTACGTTGACTTCTTCATAGTTTCATGCCAGATGATGAGTCAGAAGAACACCCAAATTTTAAAAGTTCCACCTTTTTCTTAACCAAATCACGAACCGTTTGATCACCAATTCCATATTCGTCCTTTAACGATTTACCAGTTTGGGCCTTCTCGTATTTTTCTATAATCTCTAGTTTTTTTCTGAATCGATAAAACAATCCTTTTACGGTTTTTATCCATTTTGAAACTAGAATCACAAACAAAACATGCAAACACAATAAAACAGCACATGCGGGTAAACAATTCGGTTAAGCATGATGAGTCACAATGCAACGAATGACTGACTGGACTGTGAAGGTCAAACTCTGCATACCCCGCTACACTCTGTCTGCGTCTAAAGCCAGTTTGCTCTAAGATGAGCCGTGCGATTTGATGCAGTACGTTGCGTTTTCTAATCGCGCACACTCGCAGTGTTAAGAGGCCGTCAAATTGTATCGTAACACATTAAACAGACTGTCATTTGCTTATAATAATTACAACTAGATTTATTTGCTACAGTACAACACTGAAAATAATAGACTTAAGAATACTGTAATAAAGTCGTTATAAGCATAGTATGTATCAATATTTTTGGTAAAATTACAATTTTTTGAAATCATATATTTTTCCCGGTTGATCCGCAAGCCGGTTGACCCGATCCCTGAAAATCGGGAGTTGACTGTATTTTAAAAAATGTGTATTTTCTTACAACACAACGTAGAGTAACAACTTTAATAACTAGTGAAACAATTCAAGTTAAACTTTTAATATTTGTATTCTAAATTAAAATTCAGTCAAAAAAGTATACATTCTTTCTGAAATGTTAATGCATGTGTTATATTTAAATATAATTTCTGAAGTTGTTATTGTGAAATTTGATAATGATGTGCTAAATTGTTAACGCTTGTTAAAGTCTGCAGTAAACTTCGATAGCATTTTTGTCTTTGCTTCTCCATAGTTAATTGTTCAGTATCAGGTTTGTACTTGGTCATGTTCAACTTCGCACAAGTTTCTCAGTATGCAACTAGAGGCATGCAGCTATTACAGTATTATTTATTGGTGCAATTCCTTCTACCCTTCAGTTTTGTAAAAAAAAAGTATTCATTTTTATTGATTTTATGGTAAATATTTTAAGTCATTCAGTGTGGTACCGAAAATCATTGTGCGTACTGCAGATTGCTGACCCTTGTTGTAGACTATAAAAGTATGTAAAATAAGATTTTTTTTCTCTCACGGCTGCTGTTTTAAAATTTATTATTCTGTCTGTACAGTTGGCTCAAAAGGAAAAAGAATTATATAAATCACTGTAACCAAGTCACCGGCTGAAAATACATGCTATGCAATTCGAAAAATGCTATTAAAAAATTAGTGGACTAACAAGTAGTATTAAATGAGAGTTCATTTTTATAGCATTAAATCCAAGACTGATGTGTGATGTGCCAACAGTTAGTGTTTAGGCTTTTATTTTGTGAAATGAAAGATTGTTTTTTTTTTTACTTACATTGAGTCCAAGGCAGTTCTTGTCTTGTCCTGAAACAGTAAACACCTCCAATTCATGGAAAACCTAGAATGCTACCAAAGATTTGCCTAACAGTACTCATAAAAACTGTCTGTCACGATCACCGTTTTGTTAACCAGTGTATGCCATGTCCACACTTAACATACATTGAAAACACCTGCCAGTTATGAAATAAGAGAAATAAGCATGAGTGTGATACCAGTTACCAGTCAAAAACTTTGATTCCACATCACTATGCATTCATTTAGAAGTGACCAAAAAAAGAAACAGACCTTTTCAAGAAAGGTCAGTTATTGACCTAAAAACAAAGTACATATTCAAAATTATTAAATACATATAAACAAATAAAACCTTTTAAGTATCAATACAAATTCATTTTTTGTACAGGGGATATATATATATTTAATATTTATAATGAAATTACCTCAAGATATTTTTTTTCCCTTATTAGGAACATGTTTCGAGAACCATTGTGTTCTCATCCTCAGCCTTTGTGATTTTGCGTCTGGTGAAGTACTTGTGTGTTGGCTGGTCATTATTGTGGTTTCTTGTTGGTCTCTGGTACTTTAAAGTGGTATTATTGTGTGTGATTGTGGTGTATGTATTAGTATTTGTGTATTTTCGATGTTGAGTGCTTTAAAAATTGTGTCATGTTTTGTATTGATTTGTATTTGTTCAGGTATTAGTTTGTTTTGTGTTTTATGTTTGTATATTTGTAAATTTTCCCAAATGTTCATTATGGTTCCTTTGTGTGGTATGTGTTTTATTAGTGTCATGTTGGTTATGTCTGGGAATTCATGTCCGGTGTTTATTGCATGTGTGGCCAAATATATATATGTTTAGTCACTTTCTGCTACAGTCCGTTTCTTGATGTATATAATACATTTAATATTTATAATTAAATTTACCTCAAGATGTTATTTTTTTCCTTTTTTGAACATGTTTCGGGTACTATCTTGTACCCATCCTCAGCCTTCCGGTTTTTTTGTCTGGTGAAGTACATATGTGTTGTTGGTTGACTATTATTATTGTGGCTTCCTGTTGGCTTCTGGTATTTCAAATTGGTTTTATTGTGTGTGATTGTGGTGTATGTGTTAGTGTTTTGTGTATTTTCAATGTTGAGTGCTTTTTTTTTCTTTGAGTGCTATTATATAATATATATTTTATAATTACTTTACCTCAAGATGTTTTCTCCCTATTTGGAACATGTTTCGGGAAGCCTTGTGTTCCCATCCTCAGCCTTCCTAATTTTGAGCCTTGTGAGGTATCTGTGTGTTGGCTGGTTGTTGAACGTTATTTTGAACACCTAAATACATACAAAAAACCAGAAATATACAAATCTAATTTGGCCACACATGCAATAAACACTGGACATGAATTCCCAGACATATGCAATATGCACTAATAAAACATATACCACACAAAGGGACCATAATGAACATTTGGGAAAATTTACAAATATACAAACATAAAACACAAAACAAACTAATACCTGAACAAATACAAATCAATACAAAACATGACACAATTTTTAAAGCACTCAACATCGAAAATACACAAAATACTAATACATACACCACAATCACACACAATAATACCACTTTAAAGTACCAGAGACCAACAAGAAACCACAATAATGACCAGCCAACACACAAGTACTTCACCAGACGCAAAATCACAAAGGCTGAGGATGAGAACACAATGGTTCTCGAAACATGTTCCTAATAAGGGAAAAAATGTCTTGAGGTAATTTCATTATAAATATTAAATATATATATATCCCCTGTACAAAAAATGAATTTGTATTGATACTTAAAAGGTTTTATTTGTTTATATGTATTTAATAATTTTGAATATGTACTTTGTTTTTAGGTCAATAACTGACCTTTCTTGAAAAGGTCTGTTTCTTTTTTTGGTCACTTCTAAATGAATGCAAAATGAATGTAAAGTGATTATAAAATATATATATATTATATTCATCAAGAAACAGACTGTACAGAAAGTTTGAATATATATATATATATTAACCTTAAAGTCATATAAGATCTTAAAAATATTAGTTCACTTTCTTTATAATAGTAAAAGGCAACTATAGGCATATGTTTCACAGTGATGTAATATGTACTATGGATGAAGTGTTGAAAATTAAAGAAAAATACACTACTTTCAAAGAACATGTGTACACTTTGGTTTCATATTGTTCTAACAGTGATTTAAAAAATTAATATCCTGAATTGAATATTATTCTGAATATTTTTGAAAGATATTTGCCATGTTGAATGTGGTTTCAAAGTGTTTGCTGTGCACATAACAAAAATTAGATACTGATGAAGACATTCAGTAGAGAATAAAATTATTTAAAAGGAAAAAGAGAGGCAGTTTAAAAAAAAAAAACTTGTTTCTAAACCTAAGAAAATGATACATTTATTCAATGCTTAAAAAGGCAGGTACCTACATTACATATTACACTAAAGTATAATGTATGTGTTATAAAAAGAATACTTACTATTCCTAAAATCCTTTTGTAGAATGTTAAACCTGACCTTGTTTAAGTATCATCTGATGACACTTTAAAACAAGGTTGCGTAACACTGATTTCTCGAGTAAGGTTACAAGGTCACACCTAACTGGACTGTAAAAACTTGTTCCTTGATTACACACGCAAAAATTCTAGTTTTGTGTAGGTGTAGATTCAATTAGGTCTCAGTTAAAGAATTCTTTGTAACAACGAGTGTGTGTGTGTGTGTGCGCGCGCGCACGCTTTCTTAATAATTTTACAAAAATAAATTTTGTTTTTGTAAATATCTAAGTTGTCTCTATTTAAGTAAAAGTGATTTTTAAATGACATTTTTAGTTTTATAAGACAAACGTATTTCTAGAAAATCATTTTGATTTTTAAAACTATTTATGGATTTTAAATTTTGTTTATACCCAAAATACTGAGTGGAGACGGGTCGTAGCGGAAGCCAAGGCTCACCATGGGCTGTAGTGCTGGAGAGTAGTAGTATACCCAAAATATAAATTTTACAGTGTCAAATCTCCCAAGTTAAACGTATGTATACAGTTAATAGTATTGACTGTAATGTTGTCACCCCTTTAAACCAGTAATTGATCATAAAATTGATGTTGGTTTTGTTAGTTATGATTACAGTAAAATCATTGTAATTCATATTTCATTAATCCAAAATACTCATTAACCAGAATTTATTCTGTGAAAATTAGAAACATAACTAGAAACATAGGAAGCTGCTGAAATGAGATTTTTGAAGATGGTGGCTTGTAGTACTAAAAGAGAACAAATTATGAATGTGACCATAGACTGCAGTTATGAAATCCAGCATTTAGTAACCACACTGTAAAAGTTACATTCTTGGATTTAATTATTTTAAAAAAAGTCAATAAATAATTGTTACAATTTTGATTCAGATATACTCTACATCTTCGTATAAACAGGCTACAAAACTTCAAAATTATTTCTAAAAACTGGGCTGTTAGGCCATGGTCGGTTTCTGTAAAATGACATCTTGTCCGCAATGTTCAGATTCCCCCCTTGGAGATCTTCCTCAGGCCGCCAAAAAGCGATATGATAACAATAGTCGTTGTTTTGCTTGTTGAAAGCGACAGAGCTATATAACCTCATTGACCAGGTGTCAGCCAATCACAGACCCTCGACCTGGTCGTGTCCCAATTGGCTCGCTCAGTACACCATGCCAAATAGTGTTAAGAGCCAGGCTTTCGCCATTGACCGGCATGCCTATATATCTCGACAGACTCTCAGTACAGGCGATGATAGTAGCCGCAAACAGAAGACAGGACCTTGGTCCCCTCGAACAACACTTGATGTTCAGCATTGTAGAGAGTATGCTCGGCAACTGCAGATTTGTCCAGCTGGTGCACTGAATGGTGCTCTTCTTTGGTTCAAATAGAAAGTGGAGGGGCCATAGTTAACAGCATAGCACCAACAATAGAAGTGAAGTAGAGACATGAAGAGTAGTGGTATAGAGCATCTGTTCAAACTGGCAATGCACACAAAACTGACAGTGTTGCCAACAGAAGAAAAATACAACTACATTGCAAATAATTATTGACTCACCCTTATAGTTATATGTTTTTTATGAACTCAGATTGATAGGAAATTTTGTGTATGTATACAAACATAAAAATGTAGCCAATGAATGGTAAATGATGGGTGAAAGCTGTCCTAAAGTAAGTCTTACTGGTTTAAGTTGGTGAAGTTACAGTCATTAACATACTAAGACTTAAAACACTTTTGTAAACGTATTGAATAACATTTTTCAAGTAGCCTGAGGACTGGCCAATTCATTGCCCACATCACAATGTATAAGTAGTTTGATAGTTGAAAATAAATTGTCTGCTATGGGGGCATACATTATATACAAAATTGGTGATCAATAGAAAATGTGGCAGGTCAGGGATGGAGAAGCAATCATGAGGTTGAGATGGGAAAAATAGTTCCAAACTCATATCAAGCCACACTGTAGTATATAATTCTAATTGATAATAAAGTATGATAGTCTTGTCATTACTGTTACTGCTGTTATATATTTTGTAATGTTCATGTCCTTAATGTTATTTATTTTTTTAATGTTCATATATTATTTTTCTTAATCCACTTAGAATTTATTCAGTAGAGTATATGTAGACACATTTGAACCCATGAACCCCAATTTTTTTTTATTTCTTAACTGTGTGATGTCGAATATTACTCACAATAAGATCCAGACATTTTTAAATTCCCATCTATTTTTGAGTCAAATATAATGACATCACAAGTCAGTTATGGCAGACTAATATGTGATTGGTGACTACTTCCAGTATTTTACCATATTCTAATTAAATTGCTAATTGCTCTGTGCAGTCATAAATTAGTGAAAACATACGTCAGAAAAGTAATACTACTTTCCATAACTGGCATTTTTTTTTTCAGTACATCATTTAGTCAAAACAACACATATACAAAAACACAATACAATACATGTTGTATTGTATATTTATTACAAACATGCTTGGACCATCACTTTGTTAACATAACACGATGTTCTTTAATCAGATTCATGTGGCCGCGTAAAGTATTGATGAGCTTTAGGTAGGTATTACTGGTGTTAACCCAGCAGTTGGTGTTACAAAACTACACTGATAATTACTTCATAGGAGTGAACAATTGGAGTTTGTTTATACTTGTATGTTCACAACATTCAGATGTATGATAATTTATGATACTATAACGTAGTTACCTCAAAAATCACACCAGTAAAAGTTCTTTAGAACCTTGTAGACTGCTTCATGTTTGGTCCGTGTCTCTCGTCTATGAGATTTATTAAACAGTATTTCTCCATCGTACAGTACATACTTGACACATTTATAAAATAAAAAAAAATTTGGTGAAGGGTTAGTGAGGATCCGTTAAAAATATAACATAAATTTTAACTTACTTGTGTCAACGTTTAGACAGTGTTTATTGTCACCATCAGGACAATTGTTGCTGATGGTGACAATAAACATTGTCGAAACGTTGACACAAGTAAGTTAAAATTTGTGTTATATTTTTAACCGATCCTCACTAACCCTTCACAGAAAAATTCATTGATTGACGGTCACTACGAATTTAACGATTTAAAAAATAAAAAAATTAACCCCATACTTTCAGAATTGTATTAAGCAGATGTACATTAATATTTTCATTTATATAATAATTCGCTTGTTGAATGTTTTGCCTTGAAACGTCTTACTATTTTGGAGATTCTTTTTTTTAATAATGATTTTAAGAAACCCATTAATATGTGGAGCCATTTATTTGACTTAGATTGTGCAAATGGGAGACACTGTCCAATCTAGGAACAGTCCATGAGGTTCTAATGGATATGCCAACCATGGAAGCCTATAAATAGTTAAAATAACGGTACTTGTCTGTGATTGTCCATTTTAATGTAATTTATAATCACTTTATTATAAGTTTGTTTAGTCTTAAGCACTGCCAAATAGACATATTAATTTTTTTAAATGTTATGTTAATATTTATTATGTTTTTCCTTATGTATGTTTAATGTTATGGTGCATGGGGCATTAGTTTTGGGTTGCTGTGTATGTGGTTGTTTTTAGGATGAAGCGGTGGAAGGTGCTCTCAGAGAAATAGGCCTCCTGTAGCCAGCCAGTCAGCTTGCAGCTTTCCCTGCGCTTCACACCTTCGACATTTTAAAACATTAATTTTCCCCCATAAAACTGAATGATTCTGTAATGATTTTAGAAAGCTTATTTTTTTCTTTAATTAACTAAGCTTTAAAAACACATAAAAATTGCTTTAATAATTTTTGGTGCTTGTTTAGTTAGTTGCTATCTGCTTAATTTTTTTTTAATTAAACAGTATTATGTAATTATTTTCAGCTTCAGTTGATGTTTAGATTCTACATAGCATTGGTACTTGTTTAGGTTAAATAAAACACCTTGCATATTCATAATTGAAATTGTTTTGAGTTCTTAAGATTTCAAACTTTGGGGAGAGAAAGATAGTTGAAGGTGAATATGTGTCTGATCTTTACCCTTGTCTCATAATAAAGACAGGGGTATGAATAAATCTCTGTGAGAATTCATAGATGAAGTTGTGGACATTTGTAAGAAATCTGTAAATTTTTCAAGAAAATCTTAAAATGTTTGTTAGTATCTGTATTTTTATTGTATACATTTTCTGTTTGTAAACGTTTATAGAATTGTTAAATCATCAAACAACACAGTAATTCAAAATCAGACCATATCAGATGTGCTTGAATAGATCCTGCCCAGGTCTACCTTTAAATGGAATAAGGCTCTGCTGCAGACATAATTGTCAATTCCAATTCTTCCATTCTTTATCCACTCAAATAACCAATCAGTTCAGTTCGTAGTCCTTCAGTCTTTCGACTGGTTAGTACCCTCCCCGCATATACCCGTGGTGCGTGTGATACTGAAATAACCAATAGTTTCTTTTAAATTCTTACTGCTTTGTCTAAATATTATCAATGACATTAGTCTAAAATTAATATTTTATGTAGAGTACTTTTTCTAATTTAACCTGGCCACCAGTTCCATATACTGTTTAAATTGTTACTGTTGTACACCTTTCTGATACAGTTAGTTGTGGTCATCTGCGTGTATTTGAGGAGAAGATTATACGTGGTTCTCATCTTGACTATTATTTATTTATAAAGATAGTGTATATGTTTTTATAGCACAGATCACCGTACTCGACCGTAGATATTTTCTATTACTTTAAATGGTATAGGAGAAGTTGTATCACATAACAATGTAAATAATCTTACAATATTTTGTATACTTATAATAACATAACTACATTTTAAACAATGAAAATAAATTTAATAGAAATGGAGAGGTAAATATAGAATAGACCTGTTTTGTATGTGAAATCAACAAATTAAGTTAGCTGAATTAGAAGTCTAAGAACAGTAACTGTACTGAAGAAATAACTTTTCAGATTTACTTTTTAAGTATGATCTGTTTTCTCTTCCAAGGTAATAAAATATATACATATTATCCTTTTTGAAATTACATTGGCTATGAATGTAAATAATCGATATTCACTAACGTTTTGGAGACACATCCCGTATAGTTTTTCACTTTCAATTATAATTTTCATCACTTGTTCAATCATGTTTATCATATAATTTTCCGTGATATATCATATAATCACAGGTTTTGTATATCTTTCTTCTGACATCTCAATATGAGTCTGTCACCTTGTATGTTATATATGACTTCAGACAAACACATGGGCACATGTGTATACTGGAGTTCCTTGTTTTTAAAATTTTACTGCATCAGATTTTGTCCTTTGCTCAGTATTCAGCGTCTTCTCTGATAACTTCCAACTATGACAAAGACATGAGAGGAGATGATTGAAATGTTGTTGATCAGAGAACAAAAATCCTGATAAGTCAAATATATAAGACCAAGAACACCAATACACATATACCCATTTATTGTATAAAATATACGGAGAATTGTAATGACTTCCTGTAAACAATAATACATGTTTTTTTAATTATGTTATATGAGCATATTTTCCAACAATGGCATTAAATTTATTTATTATAAGTGATGTATACAAGTGGTGTATTATGTAAGATCAAATATGTTGAAATGAATTTTATGAAACATTTAAATTTTATGAATCTTGAAACATTTTATGAATGTTGTTTTCTGTTGATTGTATAATTTTTCTTTCAGTGTTGGTATAGTCTAATTTTTATGCTGCCAATTCTTGTCTAATTATTTCCTATAAAGAAAAAATTATATGTATTTGATTTTTTTGTGAATAAATTTATTAAACGAAGTAGAATTTAAATGATTTTGAAATAATGAGCTCTGTGAATTGCAAATGTGGAAGATATGGAATATGAAATTAGTATGAAAATAGTACTTGATGACTGGTTTGTGGTATTATCAAAGTTCTGAAAACATTTAGTAAAAAATAATTAGGAAAACAATTCAATCAAACTCCAGACTCTTAGGGAAAGATTTTCTGTTAAAATCTCTACATGGTGTAAATCCGTCCGTGCATGTGTGTGTGTGTGCACGCGCGCGAGCGTGTGTGTGCACGCGCGCGAGCGTGTGTGTGTGTGTGTGATTCTATATTGTTTGTCACATGTCAGTTTGATGTTCAGAAGTAAAAAGTCCGAAACTGATGCAAATGTTTGTATCGCATCGTTAACGTTTGTCTTTAGCATGATCAATTACGTACTTGATTATAGTCAAATCTGTGTAAACACAAAAGACAAAGATACCCAGAAGATAGTAGTAGAGAATTTTGCAAAGTATTGGACAAAAATTCTTTTACAGCCCAAAATCAACTCTCAGTGAAAACTCAAGAACAAAACTAGCTTTATTTTGCCAAAGGGTGATTACACACACACACACACACACACACACACACACACACACACACACACACACACACACACAACAGTGTTAATAGTCTGGTTAATGATTATAGTTATATAGTAACAAATTAAATTGAACAAGTTTCATGTACTTAGAAATTAGGCATAAGACAGCCAAAACAAATAGCAAGTAATTAATTATTACGGTTGTAAAACTCATACAAATTTAATTGTATCTGCAATTAAATTGTGTTACAATAAAGAATCAACTGATACAATATGATATTTATTAAAAGGAATAAAATGTATTACATCTGCAAAAAAAGCATCCACAATTGTGTGCATGTTATTTTATTTGCTTTCTCAAGCTTGTTTAGTCATTTTGTCTTTCTGAGTATATAATTTATTAATTTTATTTTATTTATAAATGGAATACTTTATTATAATAATAGTAAATAACATAGTATGACTAAATTTTAGAAATTGGCTATCTATCTAGAACCATTATGGAACCATTCAGTTGAAAGGGTGAAAAGAACAAAATTAAAGGAAAAACTTAATGCTTCCAGTTGTATTGATTGTACATTTTTAATTGTATACTATGTGTAAAAATTAGAACGTAAAATTCCACATGTTTGTCTAAAATTATGTTGTACGTAAATCTCATTGTGCCCAATTTAAACTTGTAAGCTAGTAGACAAATACAGCATACAAACAGAACATATTATATAAAGATCTGAATTTTCCATTATATGCATCTTAATGTGTTATATGTATGATTATGCAATATTTTAAATAATTGTATGTGATCTATTTTATTATTATTATTATTATTATTATTATTATTTTATTTTGTTTTAATTTTTTCGTATAATAAATACATTTTTTTAGTCACTTTTGAATGTACTTTAATTCAAAATTTGTTACATTTAATTTGTCTCTTGAATTTTTTAACACGAATGTGTGTTACAACATGATTGTAAGCTGTTGTTTAAGGAGAATGAATTCAGTTGTACAATGGTGCTATAGTATAGTGAGATATAATTTGTTGATATCATAATCCCGTGCCAAACATTTCAGTTCTCTGTCTGTGCAATATAAGGGATTAGATAACCCGCTTTAAATGTTAATTCATCATCATTCCTTTTACTACTTAGGTGTGTGCACTTCTTACTTCAGGTCATAAAACAATAATGTAGTTATAAAACAAATATGTGTGTGTGTGTGTGTGTGTTGGGGGCAGTAAAAATATGTTTGTTCAGTAGTGTTCATGTGAAAGTCTATGTTTACTGCTTTATCTGACTCTTACTTGTTATTTAAATGCCTTATAATGTCGTCTCTATTTATTGTTTTTTAATACAGTGTTTCCTGTCATGTACAGTACTTAGCTGTTCAGAGCTAGTATTGAACTGCAGATGTGAATATTTATAAAACAGATATAGACTCTTTGGACTGTTGTCCCAAGAGAAGACAACAAAAATTGTTTGTATGCACCAAAAAATAATTGTTAAACCATAATTGAAACTTACAAAAAGAACAGCTTTTTTAAGCAAGTCACCTTTTTTATATTAGACACTGGCAGCGAAGTGAGAAAAATTTGGATTTAGTTTAAAAAGTTTTGTCAGAAATTTAATTAAGAAAGTTGTGTTAGTGGTTATAATCACAAACAGAATTCTCACTGTTGCATACCATTATAGACAAAATTTTGAGGACTTCCGATCTGACAATGAGCTAATCGGAATAATTTTTTCTATAGTGGTGTGCTACAGTACTAATTCTGTTTGTAAAAAGTTTTGGTTTTTTTGACTTTGCCATAGCGACCAGACAGTAAACATTAATGGACCAAGGACACTCATCTACATATTCATTTTGTTTGTTGTCTTTCTAAAGAGTTCTAAAAATGAGCAGATTGCTTCATGCCAACAAATTACAAAACAACATAGCTTCGGTAATTCTTTGTATGTTATTGGTGGTAACCACTGTACATGCTTTAGAATGAAGGATTCTACAGTCTGCTAATAAATTGTGGGAGTTGTGTTGTCATTCCTTGGGTTAGTTTGCAACAGTCTTCCGTTCTGCTCTCGTTTAACATCATCCACATTTTGTCTGTTGTGCATAACAGTTTTATGCAACAGTTAAAAGATTACCAACAGCATATTGATTATAAACAAACGTGAGTGTTAAATCACACCATTACAAAAGTTTGTTTCGGTTATTCGGTTATGACACTCTGTCTTCCTTTGAAATATGTAGATATTATTCAGATGATAAAGTCATGATGTGTGTTCAGTCTTCCACACATATTGTCCAGAATTGGATTTCTGGTTTTATGATACACTTCTTTTCTGTGGTCTCCATTGTGGTATTTCAGTGTGTATTAGTGGTCTTTGTATAATAAAAACCTGTTTTATTTTTATTATACATGTTTTACTTGGTTTTCACTAATCCATTACACTATAGACAATTTGTTAATTAAGTTCACTTCATACATAATTCCTTCAAATGCTCAAAATATCCACTAGAATATTAGTTACTGTGCACCTTATATCCATATGCTTTTCATTGTATGGCTTAATGGAGATTCATTCATCTTATACATGTACTGAAGCATACATAATTGTACACTAGATGGTTTGGTCCAAGTAACAATTTGTTGTTGACATTATTTGTTTTTAATTTGAAATTTAAAAATTTGTACATATTTAATGTAATTCTATTGGGATATACATTTTGGATTTACATATTATGTTTTGATGTTGTCCACTAACCCTATAATGTTATCAAAGCAGATAAAGTCTAAACAGTAACATTTAATGAGGTTTTGTTTGCAAAGTCATATTATTACTGGTATATTTGAGTGAAACTAACTTCACCAAAATTGTTGAGTTCTTGGTGCTCCAGTATTTTTGTTAATGGATATATAACTTTTTAGATATAATGAAAATTAAGATTAAGCTACAAAAACAAATTTTGCTATAAAAAAGGAAAGTTTTCAATCCAGTACTTTAAATAGCTCCAGTGATAGCACATTTTCAGATAACTCAAAATACTACCGACGGTCAGTGGTATTTTTGCTAAACCTAAGGATGATGAAACACTTGGAAGCACTTATTGTCAAGTATTTGGAAATAAAACATTTAGGTTACAATTTTTTGTTGACAAAATTCTACTTAATGTAATTGTAGTTTGAAATTAATAAGTATACAACTGGAACAGTGCTCACATAATAATATACTAGACTTATTCTTTTTGTTGCCAGAAATTTTCATTTAAATAGCGGGTTGATTCTCATGACAAGTTGCCTAACCATACACTTACATGTATCATTTTTTGTGTCGTCTTAAAAGTACAACTGGTTTTAGTGCAATTATAAATTAAGCATGTAAAAGAGTTAAAAAATCTTGTTGATAAGTTTGTTTTCAAATATAATGTTATATACAGATGCTCATAGTCTATTGTGTATATGAATATAAGTGCATAAGTATTTGCGTACAGTAAACCTATGATTTAATGGTTTATCATGAATCCGCAAAATTGAATTTGATTGAAATTAAGTCTACGTGGGTTTTACATTCAGTACTACAGTTGTGAATTTTAGTTATAATATGAATAAATAAATGAGGACATGATGATTATACTGTAGCAATGACATAATTTATATTTTACTTAAAGTATTTCATGGATTTCTATGGGTATTGCATGTCAGTGGGGTTGAAATTAGCTCCAGTAAGCAGGCATTACCCCTAAATTAAAGAATAGGGGAAAACATTTTAACCATATGTTAACAATAATTTCTGACAACATATTGTTCATTTTATAATCAGACTAGCATACTGGTAAACGTACCATATGTGCTGTGTCTTGTTAAAAAATGTGATACATATGAAAAACTCGTATTTTGGGTTTTGTACAAATTCTAATGTTTTTGAACATAGAGAATTCTGTAAGCAAGTCATCTGTACTAAAATTGTCGTATTAGGCCTACAGTCAGTACTGAGACATAAACATACTGTCATCTCTGCCTCTAAAAGATCCGAAGGACTGTTTGTTGTTGCTCCTCCAATTTTCAGGTGTTTCCACTTACTACAGTTTTTCCTTATGAGCGCAAGACTATTGACTGTCTCAGCGCAATAGGTTTGTTTGTAATTTGCCATAGGAGAAGAAGCTCCTGGTTTTATAGACCTTTGGCAGTGTTGTACATTTTAAAAAATGTGCTTTTCTGAAAATGTTACTTATATTTCTTTCACTATACATTTAAGTGAAATCCAATCAAAATGCAAACTGACTCTTTGCATGATTTGTGACAATAGGTTAAAAAAAAAAAAGAATCCAAAGTCTGTTACATCAGCGGACATTAAATCTAAGGCCTACTGTACGTTAACACATATACACTGCATACAAATATTCAGTATAAATAATAAATACTCACTGAAAAGAAGCTGTTTACAAAGCTTCTGGCCAAAGTTATATGTACATGTACTGTTTTATTAGGATAGTACAGCTAGTGCAAAAAATAGCCTACATCTGTCATAGAGTTCTGTGAAAATGATTATTTTTTTTTGTATAGTTTTAATTTTTATTTTGGTGCTTTTTAAAAACTGTATTGTTATGTTTAGTTATGCAGTGTTATTACCTTGTATGTGTAGTGTTTGTATTATATAACAGTTATAGTCATAGTAATTCTTGGATTTCGTTGTCCATGACGTGTCCGTTACTTAACTAAATATAATTATTTCACTACGACTCAGGACACAAAACTTTTTATGGGTAAAAATGTAAAAGTTCTACCTTAATACCTGAACCAGTTTTCACTTTTAAAAAATCCTCTGAAGAAGTTTTTTAAAAGTGAAAACCGGTTCAGGTTATAAGGTAAAACTTTTATGTTTTTACCCATAAAACGTTTTGTGTTCCGAGTCGTAGTGAAATAATTATATTTAGTCATAGTAATTGTTGTAGCGATAGTAATGTCATTAGAACAGTCGTTTATTGTGTTTAAATAATAATGATATTTAATGAAAATTAATATGATTAAAATCTTCCATGTATGTAATAATGTTTTTTAATCAGCCAGATGACAAGAATTTGTATTATTAAAAATACTCCATAATAATGTGTGATAATTATAAAACCACTGGCTGTATTTAATTATGATTAAAAGTATTTAGTTTCTTGCCAGAAAATGTATTTTATTTGGGATATCTATAAAAAGATTACTAGTTCATGTAATTAAAATAATTCTATCATTATTACACAAAATATTTTGAATGAACAAGTTGTCTTAGAATTAATCATTTTTTGGATGTCATGTAATTTGAATTGAATAAATAAAACAGTATAGAATGATTTTCACAAAAACTATTTAAAGCATTGTTTTATTCTGAAAACATTTGAAATAAAAGTGATTTTTTTCACTGATATTTACTTATTTTTTTAAATTAATTCATAATATTAAGTAAAGGCATGCAGGCAGAAATCAATAATTTTTATTATCAATTAATTATAAAAAGTGATAAACCTACGTAAACTACGGTTTATAGAAAAAAATCTGATTCTATGTACTTGCATGACTGTATGTAAGTTTAAAAATTTTAATATTTGAATTTTAATGCACACAAAAGTGGATGATAAATGGTTTAACCAGTTGAGTATTGAACAATTTGAGAACAGCTGTGCATTGGAGAGGGTGTGTGTGTGACTAGTTAGATTAATAATATATAGTCTGAATAAATAAAATATCCTATTATATTATTTACTTTTCTTGAGTACAGCCCTCCCAGAGTAAAAGGGAATAAGTGATTAGGTAGATTGTTCATAAGTCAAAATAAATAGATTAAATGTTAAATACTTGATATTTCATAATTATCACTCAATTTTGTTGCTCATAATACGTTTAAAATATACCATAAAATAATTGTGAGTTTCCTTTTTAAACGGTAGTATTTAAAATACGAAACTAATATGCTATTATAAGAAAAATACTAGTCTCTAAATCTCACTTATTCCTTTTTACCCGACTGAGACCATTTCTTATCTTTTTATGTGGACTTGTGTAAGTCATGTGCTGTTAAAAGTCTTGTGAAGCTAATCAGTTTGTCAGTCAGAAAATGATTATGAGGAGTTTCATCTGTTGCCATAGTGATGAGAATCAATTGTGTGTATCAATCTCGGCAACTGAAATTTGTCCTAAGTGGAAAATAACAAAAGATAAGAGCCTCAATTCAGGGATACTGTAAAAAAGGAGAGGAAATTGTTTGAGATATACATATATATATATATATATATATATATATATATTTATTAAGAAACAATAAAGGTTTTGTAATTTACAGTTTGATATGGAACATTCAGTTGTGGTGGGTGTGCAACATAAAATAAATTCAGTAGGTAAACTGCCTTCTGTGTCAAACAGCTGAGTCTTATTGCCTCCGGTTGTTATCTGTCTGTCTAGTTCTCTCTCCACCCTTTTCTTTGTTGTTTGTAATTCTTTTTTGTTACATTAAGGGCCATTAAAATATAACACCGTAGTGGTAAGAAAGTTGTGCTTCAGTTATAGTTTTTGTTCTGTTCTGCTTCAATCCCATATATTGCTTTTAAAGTACCAAATAAAATGAATGATTATGAATTTACAAGTTATAATTTAATTTTTTTATTTTAGTAACTATTTGTTTTAAAAGTCCAGTATTTACTCATGACGTCTTAGAAAAAAGTTTTGATTGCATTTGATTGATCTGAAATATCAATGTCCTCATTTAAGACAAATAAACAGTAAATAAAATTCTGTTTTCTGCTCCAACAGTATGAAAGTTGTTGAACTCATGTGTAGCAAAAAGTAAATTTATATAATCACTTTTCACTGACATTATGTTCATTATTTAAGTTACAAGTTCGTACTGCCTTAAGAATGTGAATAAAAACCTTTATTTTGTATTTAGAAATATAATTATTATATTCCTTCCATCTGCCTTCTTTGTATTTCACTACTTACAATATAAAAATAAAACACAAGTGGTCGTATGCCAAACTTTTTAGCGTTGTCAGCTTTTAAAATTTACATATAAGAATAAGCTAACGTAATAAAGATGTCAATTATAGTTATTTACTAAAACAGCACTTTTGTCTTTGCATGTTTTAATTTAATTTATCTTACTTCATATTGATAATGCAACACCAAATTCATAATACTAAACGAACATTGTAAAATTAAATAAATCAATTTTTTTTTAAGATTAATAAACAAGAATTAAACTAGAATTGAATCTGCTAAAACGAACTCCTATGACAACTGGGGAAAAACTAGGACTTTAAATCAGAACATGTAAAACACCAAAAATCCAACACATTTGATAAGCCATTAGCATGTCATTCATAATAAAATTATTATGTATTGAAAAAATAAAATGTTATTTTCAAAATGACCTTTTTTTTAAACAAAAATAGTTTATAAAATATATTTAATATTTACATTAACAAAATGACTAGCTCTTTTCAACTTCCAACCCGTTTACATTGTGTGTCCATCAGAAAAATTCATCCACTGAAACATTTCAAGTTCCTAAATAGTGCTAACCATAACTAAAAGTGCTTTAATATAAACGTAAAAATAATCACCTAATAAACGCAAAGACACTTGTCAATTAACTATATATAATCAATGCCTAACCTACATTCTTAAACATACATTAATAGATCTAACACGCTTCATAAAATCAGCATTTTTTAAAAATTAATAAAACCCAGACTTGGACAATAATTCCCAGATGTTCCTCGTCCACATAAAAGAAAGGACATGTTTGGTAAAAACCAGATGGATACCAGCTGTAACCACATACGTTTCAAAGAGATAATATGAGCATAAATGACACTATTGAGTCCTTCAAAAATGTATTCAATATATATTATAAAAACAAAACATATATTAATAAACACATTTCAGTATTATTGGATTTGAATATAATACATTATTATATTCATTGTCGACATTACATTAGATTTCAATTTTATTACATTATAATGTAATATAAACATATAATGTTCAACAGTAATATTGTATTTTATGTAATTATAATATACAAACACACATACATACACATATATAAAATAATAATATTATTTAAGTGAACTAAAAAGCTGCAGATTGAAAATTATTTATTCACCTTTTTTTTAATCTAAGTGTTATTTTGTACACTGATGCCATAATAAATTATACCAAACATTCTTTTCTCCATTTAATGTGTTTGTTTGTGTTTTGAATGTATTGGCTTTACCTGCACTAAGTGAAAGCCGGTGCTAAACCAAGGAATGCCTGTGAGGTACTGAGCAAACATTGTGGCTAGCACTGTTCATCTTCTCCCTTCCTCCTCTGACAGATGTTTGTGACTGACAGACTGTCATAGATAGCAACTGACATTTAATTATGTACATGTTACAGCAGGTTAATTTGACACACACACACACACACACAGTGTTTTTTATGATAATGCAGAAACTGTGAGAAAGTTATTAAAGTCCTTAAAATAAAAAGATGCAACCGGCAACAAAGATAATAATACCCACTGCACATAAACTGATGAACTACCTTCATTATGTCACTATTGTTTTGTGCAATCCATTGGTGAATTTTTTATTTTTGTTGTTGC
This sequence comes from Magicicada septendecula, assembly GCA_034769895.1. Classification (NCBI taxonomy): domain Eukaryota; kingdom Metazoa; phylum Arthropoda; class Insecta; order Hemiptera; family Cicadidae; genus Magicicada; species Magicicada septendecula. Next base: position 416,940,191 of record CM068372.1, on the reverse strand, counting down.
TACATTGTGTAAAAAAAAACATCACAGACCTTAAAAATCTTTAAACTTCAATTTTTTAAAAGTATTTTTATGATAGTGATGATATGAGAAAATTGAAAACCAGATATAAGTAGGCGTCTTTCTTCACTTTAAATTCACTATAAGCATTCCATTAACTATTATTCAATTGTTTTAATAATGTAATAATCACAGAGTTATAGTTTGAATACATACTTTTTTTTCAATAAAGTTACATAATACTTTCATTGTATAAACATAAATTTGTCTCATATTGTGTGTGTGGGGGGGTGTCTGTGTGATTATGGAAATCAATTCTGTTAATTATGTATAATATGTACTCTTAGATACTGATACTACTTGTGTGCATACATTTTATTGTTTGTTTATATATTTTATTATAATTCAAATGTATATGGATTTACTATTGTTAATACTGGAAAAACTTCTCTTAAAAAGCAGGGCTAATTTAATAGTAAAAATATAAAATGAATAAATTTATTAACAAAAATGTAAATAAATATTAACAAATTAAATAATATTGTAAATTAAAAATGTAAATGGACAGTTAGTGTATGGATAATTAAGACATATCCAAAGCCCATAAAAATACATGATGACTAACCAAAACAAAACCTTTGTGTGATCCTTGCCTGCTAGAAGCAGCAAGAGCATGAAAAGTATAATCTACTAACGTATATTATGTAACATATAATTGTGATATGTTCTAAACATATACATACAGGTGGTTTAACAGGACGGTTTTAGAAGTCATAAAAGAGTATTTGTAAACATGTCTTTGTGAAACTATTCAGAGGAAAAGAAGATAAATCTTCCATAAGCAAAGAAAGCCATATAAATTAAACAAAGATTATCAAGATTAATTGCCTACCTATTTACAGATTGGATATTTTTTTTAGAAGAAATACTGCAGGCAGAAACAAAGTTAGTTATGAAAATGTGCATGATGTCCGGAGTATTAGTCATTACTGATAAATGTTCCATCAGTTTGTCTGACACTATGTCACTGATTTTATGTTGAATATTTGTTTGAATAATGTGGAGTACATTTTCACAGTGGAAACATTTATTATGGTTTGGTGGCACACAGTTTGTTAGATCGTTCTCTGTCCCACATCTTCAGAGCTGTTTTTGACAAATTTAAAATTTTTGTTTATTTGAACAGGTGCTGTGTGTAATATTGATCAACTGTGTTATTCAAAAATGTTTTTGTAACTGTGTGAATTTCTCGTGGTATTACAACAGAATATGTGCAGTCACCATGTAATAGTAACCATATACAAAATGTAACTTCATATGGTCTGACATGAAAGCCTGCAGATATCTTTACTTACAACATAACATGCAAAGTATACATGTAAACATACATGCATATACAGCAATGGGTCCAAAGAGGAACAATAACTAGGAAATGTGAATTCCTTTATTAAGATTAGCAAACTAATCTGACTATTCTCAAGTTGTAGTTTCCAAAACACTGCAAAATTGAACAGTGCTTGCTAGAAAAAATAAATATCTCTAATTAGTGTTATGGAAAATGTTTTCTTAAGATTATTTTGTAAGGGATATCCTTGTTTGACTTTCTGTGGGTCTGCCTCTGATATGTAAAAATATAATGTGTGTGTGTGTGTGTGTGTGCGCGCGCGCGCGCGCTAGACTTGTTTCCTCGAATCCAAAATTTGTTCTATTTGACTGTTTAATACCTTCTATTTAAAATAGTAATTATTTTATGATTTTTAAATTGAGAGAGATTTTTCCAGTTAGATGTTGTCAAGCACAAACATTACTACTACCGGTTTTTAATGTAATCTGGTAAAAATAAAAATGTTTTTCAGAGTAAACTGTGTCTCTTGTGTTTGATTATTGGGTGTTGTGATCCAGTGGCAGCGGAAGTGTGTTCTAATCAATTCCCAGTTTGTATAATGTTATTGTTTGTTTGGTTGTTGTCAAACGGTACCAATAGTTTGTTGCAGTGCAACACTGTGTGGCTTTCCAGCACTCTGTGTTACGCTTCATCACACACATACACACACACATTGTATTTTCTGCTCGGTTAGACAGTAATGAGTTCACAGTTGTCCAGCTGATGTTGAAAACAATTCATCCATTAGTGATGTGCAATTTGTATGCATAAAAAGTTGATTATATGATCTGTATGTTTGCAGTACTTGTACATAAATCTGGATAAAATCACAACTTAAATGGTAGCATTCCATTAATCTCAGTATCCATATTCAATAAACACATATTTATTTTTGTCCTTGCTAAAGATTGAATTATGTTTTCAATTGCAACAAGGAAATTGTAGTAGCGTTTATTAATAACATACCCTTTTTGTTTTATCAAAATGGATTAGGAGATAACAAGGAAGCACTACCTTTCAGCCACCTAGTTACCCTTGTTAAGTCTAGTACATGATTTGTCATAGATATTCATTCATTAATATACATTTATTAATGTCTGTTAAAACTACAAATTTGTTTATCACATACGGTATCTGCTGAGCATTATCTGTTCCAGCTGAAGTGTGTATAACCCACAATCGTTTAAAACAAATTAGCCTTTGCGATGTCCAGCATTGCAGCTAACAGAGTGAAAACATCTTTTTGATGTAATACAAAATTGTTAATAACAACCATGTGAAAAGACACCAAATGTGTGTATGTATGTGTTCATTACAAGTATGTGTACTGAAAGTGTAATTACATAATCAAAATACATTTTTAAAAAAGTATTTACACCATACATTATTTGCATACTACAAGGTATATATAAAAATCTTCCACACCTCATGACTGTCATTAAAATAAAGACACCATGTTTTCTCACAGATTATGTGAGGTATCACTAACAGATCTGTGAGAGATTAAGGTTTTAAACAAATTTGTTTCCTTGCATAACTATAAGTAAACAAATAATTACATTCATAAAATATAATGAAACACTGTCATATTTGTAAATGTTTAATCTTGCAATAAATTTGGACTAACTTTAATAAGAATAACAAAGCCCTAGAGAAGTATCTTAATTCATACAAGACATTTTACAGATATTTACTAGTGCAACACAGTAGGGTATGAACTGAAAAATATTTCAAGAGTTTAGTGAAGTGTACGGTTAAATATATTTCATTGATGATATACAAGAAATCGGTGCTGTAGGCAGTACCTGCAAAACTGTTTCAAAATTTAGATATTTTCAACAAAAAATTTTTTAAAATATATTTATAAAATATTTAGGTGTGACATTTTTGTCATCTGTAAATACACTAAAAATTCGTTATCCGAATCGCGTTTATTTGAAAATCCGGTTTATCCGAAACAATTTTTAGTAAATTTTAAAAATACACAAAAGCATTTTCCTGTCACTCTAATCTATATTTAATAGCGTATACAAGCAATTCCACGTGATATAAAGTAGAAAGTCAATAATCAGAACTAATTGGGATAAGGGGTACTGAATTATTGATTTGTTTGGATTTTTGATCATAATGTATTATAACAGTACATTTCTGTGCCATTTTATAGTATATTGTGTCATATTCGCTGTAAGTAACTTTTAAATTATTATAATAATTATTATTAAATAAAGTTACTGTACTATCATATGTATTATTATTTAAATAGAAGTTTCGGTTTATCCGAAACGGGCACGGTCCCATCAAATTTTGATACAGTTTTTAGTGTAATAAGATATTAAATTTTTTAAGTAATAAATTTGAATCAGTCCATTCTCAGATTAAAAAAAAAATATTTTTGCTCCAACCCATCGTGAATGAAAATATTATTTAAACTATAACATCCAAAAAAAAGTTTGTAAAGCAAAGAAAGATGAGACCGGAATGAAGAGTGTCAACGTGAGAGTGTCCAGTGCAAAGTGGCCAGTGCCCCGACATAGAGAAGCGAGGTACGTGTTGTTGTTGACTTTACAGTTAACGCTTAGCTGTTAAACAACCAACGGTCTGTAGCTTGCAACATATTGTGATGGCAGAGGCGACCCCACTTCGTACTGGCACACACTCTTATGTTGTCACATTCAAATGTATACAGTTACTTTGTTGATAAAAGTAATATTTTGTATAGCAATAAAAATAACCTGTTTAGTGTAGAATATTTACAATACGTTGCAATGCTACACACTGTTTGATTTTAGTAGTAATTAAAATTAAATCAGTGATTACAGTAATAATCACCATTATTTTACTATGAGAACAGTTGTAATACAAAATATTTGAGGTTTTCATTACCATACATTGTTAGTACAACTTGTGGTTTTACATATCGTATGGGCTACTGCTAAACAGCAACAAGTTCTAAGACTACAAGGTAAAGTAGTGCAAAGAATATTAATATTTGGGAAGGTGGTGAAAGTTTTATAAAATGGGAATCAATTATGTCACAAAAAATACTTTTCTGTGCCATAGTAAAAAAAAAAAGGCAGTATTATAACAGCAAAAAGTAAAGTCTACAGTCCCAAGATAATGGTCAGTGAAAGGAAACCTAGTAAAGCATTAAGGGCAACCAAAATGGAATTTTGAGATAAGCAGGAGCAAGTTCAAGAACAGAAATGTTAACAAACAAGTGGGTGAGGGAAATTGTAGGAATTACACATCCACTTACAGATGACATAAGAAATAAATGGTTAAATTAATAGGGACACATCCACCAACTTGTTGAACACATAATCCTAAAAAACTACAGAAGGCAAACAAAGTACTGAATTGTTGAAGAAAAGCTGGAAACAGCGATATAAGGAAAAGGGAACAACAAAGGTGGAGATTGGAAACCAAAATGTCAGAGAGTGGTGTAAATCAACCTCTGATGATTGTTACAATTATTGTCAGCTTGGCCATATATGAGAGAAAAACAATATTCTTTCCAAATATTTATCCTTTTTTGACTATTTTTGACATGTTTTCCATCATCATTGTCTACAAGAAAAGCATTACATACATACAAAGGTTTTGTAAAATATATAAAGAAAAACCTTTATATATACATACATACTTGAAGTATAAAATTATTTGACCAAATATATATTTGGTGGTAATTATTTATTTATCACCAGAATGCTGACATTTTATAGGCATTACCCATTCATGTAGTTTGTTCAATGTGAATTTACTTAGTAAGTGTTCTGTACGAGACGATTGATTGTTTTTTTTTTAGTAGGATCACGTAGTAGTAGGAAAGACTGCTGTCTTTCTGGATCACTGAGAAATATGGTCTACTCTCTGACTAGACCAGCCCTATCTCAGTGGCAATGTTTATAGTCAGGACCAAGAAACATTTTGCTTTGTACATAAATGTGGTTAAAAAATAGCAGCGACGGCCATGAAAGTGTTGCCAAACTGACCTATTAGCAAGTCTCATTAAAAAAAGTATTTAAAAAAAAAGAAAACCAGTGAAAAATTTTATTTAAAAGAGGGACTTTCTCTAAAATAATATGTATATCTATAGGTATAAAGTAATTGTTAGGTAACCGTAATTGTTATGAATAACAATAATAATAATAATAATAACGTAATAAAAAAAAATTACATTTTTAACATTAGTTTTCAAGTTAAGTTTGTGCACAATATTTCTGTAAATTAAACGTTACTTAGTTGTCAGATTCCATGTAATAAAACCTCTAAATGTAATGTATTCTGAAATATACTTAGTGATATAATTAATAGTGTTTGAAATTAAAACAAAGAATAGAAATAAGTGAGAAGACTTTTTCTTATAAAAGTCAACATTTCTAATGTCATGTTTTCTGGTGTGCTTTGCTTTTCTTATGGATAACGCACAAATTTGCTTCTAGGTGTAGTACACACACGCACACACTCCTCTCTGTCATACATTGTGTGTTGCAGTGAATGTTTCTGTGTTAGTAATGTAGCCACACTTGTGACTAACCACTAAACACCATAACTGTTGTAGCTTTACACCAATTTATTAATACCAGAATACAGTCCTAATTTAATTAATCTGTGCTTCTATACACTTTTGTTTGTGCTTCGTAAGTTAGTTGCAGGTATAAATTACTTAACAATATAAAATTGATTATTACACATACAAAACCACTATATAAATTGTGGTTTATGCAATTAAAGTCAGATTATTTCTTTCAGAAGATTTATTGTTGTTGGTTCCATTAGGTAGTGACGGTTGAGAATTGCTAATCAAGTCAAATTATATGTCTGATGTAATGTGACGTTGTTAGTTAATTAATTTTCAAATGTCACAGTAGTATTTTGTAGAGCCCCAAGTTGTTGGTGCCAATTTTGCAGTATTTATTTAATTTATATTTCTTAAATATAATGGGTGTATGTAACTGCTATGGTTATACTAACCTTTTAACGCCTTCGATACCCTACGTCCTTGGGATCCTAATTTGTAATATAAAATATACTCTAACAAATGTGTAATTAATTTTCTTTAAATGGGTATTCATCTAATTATACTACAAATGAGAACACACTTCTTTGCTTCTCTGAATCATTAGATATGTATTCGTGCTTTTCTTATTATAATAAGTTCCCCTATTTTATTTTCTATTAATGAACAAATCATTTTCCCTTTTTTAAGGTTTCAGCTCCATCTAGCTCTCGGATGCATGAAAAAAAATTTTATATCTCAGGGTTTTAACAATATAAACAAATCGTCTTCAGTAATATTATAAATTCACCTAACAAGTATTATACTAATGACATACATGAATAAAAAATTTGAACATGTAGTAAATAATTGTTGTTTGTGTATGATGGTTGTATGCGAGTCCTTGTGATTATACAAAAGAAATCAATTAGATAATTTTACAACTTAATATTACCCATTACAAATATAACCTTAATAAAATAATTAATTATCAGACATTAGGAATACAGCTGACAAAAGAAAATAAAATAAAAATTTAATTGTCTATGCTGTATCTTATAGTTCATTATTTCTCAACATGGCGCGCTGCTGTGTACCCCTTCTTCACTGTTAAGAAAATGATAGACGCCATATTGCTTTTTAGCTGTATGCACAATATCGAATGTTTAATAAAATTTATATGAGTTCTACAATTTGTTGGTTCAAAATAAGTTTGTGTCACTCACTTTTGATATATATTATGTTTAGAAATGTAGTCACACTAGATGTGTTCGTTATTTAGTTTATATTGAAGTGTTGTGTAAAACGTTAATACTTTGTCAATATGGTTATAAGTTTGGAATGATCTCACCGAATTCAAGATGTATTACACCAGTTAGGATAGCAATTTCAATTTTTCTTCTTCAGGTGGGTTGAACACAACTTGCACGCTAGTTTACTGATAATTTCTATAACTTTACTTGGCTTTTTTACTACACTCTTATTATTTAATCTTGATTGGATTGGCAACTGTTTCAATTTGTTCCTTCTTCATGGGATGCCAACGTTAGACAAAGCTTTCTTCCTTGTAACAATCAATTTTAGATTCATCTATAAGAGGCCTTGGTTTGTTGGTGTATTTTTTGGTATCAGGACTGTTTATCTGCCTCCAGTAAACATAAGTTTTTTATTAGTGATTACTGTACTTTCACTTGTGAAAACTTACATTTCTTATTGTCCTCGAACGTTTCAGTATGGTGTGCACCTTCCTCAGCGAGGTTTGATTGCAGAGTGTTGTGAACAATTGTAATGGTTTATTCACAGGTTGGTGGGAGGGGGTTGGCGCTGGGATTCAAAGTATAGTTTGGTTTGTGTATGATTGTATCGAATAGTGCGTGTGATTTAAAGTGTAGTTGGTCATTTAATATGTTGTTTGGTTGTAGCGTGTGGTGTTTATATATTTCATACTGTTCAGCCGTGTTGAGTTTCCTACTTACCAAAAAGTAGGAAACTCAACACGGCTGAACAGTATGAAATATATAAACTTCACACACTACAACCAAACAACATATTAAATGACCAACTACACTTTAAATCACACGCACTATTCGATACAATCATACACAAACCAAACTACACTTTGAATCCTAGCGCCAACCCCCTCCCACCAAAAACCCCTTCCACACATCCCACCAACCTGTGAATAAACCGTTACAATTGTTCATGACACTCTGTATTCAAACCTCGCTGAGGAAGATGTACACCACACTGAAACGTTCGAGGACAATAAGAAACGTAAGTTTTCACAAGTGAAAGTACAGTAATCACTAATATTAAGTGCTGTGAATGAAGAGGATGAACCATCAAAACAACTATAAGTTTTTAATATAACCTTACTTTTCCTGATTATTTTACATAATCCCATTTATGCTTTTATTTCACTTAATTTTATATTGTCACTTGCACTAATGAAGTTGATTTTATTGTTATTTGTTCACTTCATATAAAATACATGCCATTCTCACCTTATGGTCATATTTGGGTCACCACACTTTATATTTTTATCATTGTTTACACTGTCTTTTGCACTGTTTCATTATCACTTTTCTATTCGAATAAACACAATTATAAAAATAATTATCTTGTCTTTACCATGACACTATCTATGAGCTAATTACAAATACAGTCTTAGGTTTAAGACCTAGCTTGTCTTTTAGGCTGGTCATACAAATGATTTTTCTTAACCCTAAATACATTTCTCACTTACATACTAAAACATTACTATTTACAATATTATAACAAGATATATAAAATCACTTCCCTAATCTGTTGGGTAATTTTTTGTGTCAAAGACACCGTCCAGTCCAGTCTTTTTTTTTATGTCTGTTTTGTCAAGTTATTTATTATGTTTGTTTACAAGGCTAATTCCTGTTTTTAATTTATTCATGCATCTGTAACATGTATTCTTTATTTATTATTCATGGTTTATTGGTTTAGTTCTTACAATTCTTCCTTTATATAATTATAGCAAAATACCCGTGCTTCGCTACGGAGTTTCACGTTGTACGTAATTGTACAATTATTGCTCGCATAATAGTATAGGATTAGATAGATTGTACAAATTCTCAACTCTTAGTTTGTTTATTTACATTCATAGCAACAGCTATTTATTATTTATTTCGAGAAAATCGTTAGAGCCGTTTCCGAGAAAAAAGGACATACATTTATTAATTAATTGAACTTCGAAATTTTCTCGACTATAAGAACCTGCAAACAACGAAGTTTTTTTCAATTTAAAACAATGATTAAAAACTCAGGACTAAATGTATTCGGGGTTTCCAGTAAACTGAGATGTCAACCACTTCATTTACCAAGTATGCAATTTCCGCGATAAATTTCAGTATTTGGTTTTTTGCCCCTTAGGAGTGAAAGTTTTTAAAACCGTTTCTTAGTGAGCACCTAAGACCTATGATGAAGCTATGTTCAAAGTTTCATTGATATCCATTCAGTGGTTTCAGAGGTATCGTGATCTGTGAGTCAGTCAGTGGTATTTGGCTTATATAGATATCTATGTCTAGCCGATTTACCCAGCTTTGCTCGGGTTCATAACTTATTCATAGGCTCATAGGCACCTATTCTTGTTCTAATGTTATATTACTTGTATATTGTATAATCTTCCTTATATTGTTACGTTTGCATTCTCACTGGAAGAATACTCTGTAGCGCACCTGTTTAAGAACATGTCATAAACTGTATTCTTATATCTGGAGACAAAATTCTGTTGCGCGTGATGCTCCTGCTCGATTTCTAACTCTGGGAGAGGGCGAAGAGCTAAATTAGTTTTCAATAAAATGTCTACAGTACTTGCACGCTCTGCGTATTTAACTGTCGCTTTATAATTCATTGTGTTAATGTTGAAATAAGGCATTTGTTAAATTAGTGTCTCCTAAACTTATTCTAACAATACAATACCTCTATAGATTTCAGCTTATCAATTTTTAAATTCAAACTGAAGCAAGTGCATTTATATTGTCTGAACACTATGATCTGAATACATTCACTATCAAAACTTTGTTTTTTATACTCGCTTATAACTTACGTCGATCTTAACTTATCCACTTTTAAATTCAAACTGAAACAACTCTGAATTCACACACTATTAAGAAGTTTCTTAAGATGCATACACCACCTTTGATATCATAACTTATATCTTTATTTATAAGAACCGTGGACTCTGGCCCCGCCGTCTTTCGCGGGATCCGACCTTAGATTCCCCGGGTTCCGTGGATGAACTCCGGGGAAGGCCCGTCGGATGACTCCCGCGCTATTTCCTACGCGGGAGACTTCCACCGATGCTATGGTAACCAGAATCTATTCTATTGGGTTGCCATAGTAACCAGATCTAATAGTTTTTTAAGACCCAAAGGACCCCCCAGAGGATCGTATCGAAAAAAAACACCTGTCCTATGTTGGTTCTCCCGTTGCGTAAAATATTTGTGCCAAGTTTGGTTGAAATCGGTCCAGTGGTTTAGGAGGAGATGTGGAAGACCCCAAAGAACCCCCTTAGGACCCCATCGAAAAAAACACCTATCCTATGTTGGTTCTCCCGTTGCGTAAAATATTTGTGCCAAATTTAGTTGAAATCGGTCTAGTGGTTTAGGAGGAGATGTGGAAGACCCCAAAGGACCCCATCGAAAAAACACCTATCCTATGTTGGTTCTCCCATCGCGTAAAATATTTGTGCCAAGTTTGGTTGAAATCGGTCCAGTGGTTTAGGAGGAGATGTGGAACATACACACAATGGGGGGAGGGGGTTTGCCCCTTAGGAGTGAAAGTTTTTAAAACCGTTTCTTAGTGAGCATCTACGACCCCATAAGAATATACCTTCAAATTTTGAGATCATTATCTTCAGTAGTTTTTGCTCTACGTTGATTCTCTCTCAGTCAGGACAAAGCCGCTTATATACCGTATATAGAGATTTTTGGTTGTTCTCATTTGACCACTCATTCACTATTGCACTTCTCATTCAGTTACATAGTATTTATCTATTTGAGTAGTTTCCCTATATTTTTGACAATTAAATTGAGTTTCCTGGTTTGTACCATCTCGTGATGCTACACTTATTATGTCTGTTGTCTTTATTATGAAAAAATGCATTTCCTTGCAGAATATCTGTTCTGACTGTAAAAGAAAAGGGGTATATAAATTTTACTTCAGGTAAATATTTTTAACTCCTGTAGCCCTTTGCATCTCCATCCTGATTGGGACTTAAATCGTACAAAGGGAAACACTAAAAAACATATACCAAATAGTACAACTCTTTACACATACAGTTTTAAGTTTGAAATAAATTTTGACTCTTTGTATTTATGGATTTATGTGAATAATATTTTACTTCCATGTTCCTTAAGGAAATGGAAGTATGGTGATGGCAAAAAAAATCGTGTTCGAGATTATTGCAGATTCTGATTGTACTACACTCAAAACATGAAAAAAAGTCATTTTTCGAAAAATGTCTATCTGTCTATGTCTGTAGATTTTTTTCCCAGCCGCAAATTCAAACAGAATCAAATAATTTTTTGCATTCAGCCCTGATTTGTAGAGTACTCAAGACCTATTGTTTTTGGTGAAGATCGGTTAAGGGAAAGGGGTAGTTTACCTGCAACATTTTATGTTTTTTACAGGGGTAATTTTTTATATGACGAACGATAACTGCCGTAAATTCAAACAATCAACTACGTTTTTGCATACCTTTTTGAACTAAGGAGAACTCAAGGTCTGTTGATTTTGTTGAAGATCGGTAAAGGGAAAGGGGTAGTTTATCAGCAACGTTTTATGTTTTAAAAAGGGTAATTTTTTTATGACGAACAATAACTGCCAAAAATTCAAAGAGGATCAAATAATTTTTTGCACACTTTCCTGAGTTGTAGAGAACTCAAGGTCTGTTGAGTTTGGTGAAAATCGGTTAAGGGAAAGGGGTAGTTTACCAGCAACATTTTAAGTTGTAACAAGAGAAATGTTTCCATGACGAACGATAACTGCCGCACATTCAAACAGAATCAAATATTTTTTGCATGCACCCCTGAATTGTAGAGGACTGAAGGTCTATTGAGTTTGGAGAAGATCGGGTAAGAGAAAGGGGTAGTTTACCTGAAACATTTTATGATTTAACAAGAGTAATGTACTTAATTTTTATAAATAAAGTATCCTGATAAGAAGCTCATAATAATCCACTGTAGAAACGTAGATGAAATATCTATAAATGAAGAGGTTAGGTAAACGGGGTGGGGGTAATTTTCTATTATTAAAAATTATAGTTGAAGGTGGAGGGGAGAATTTTTTATATGTGTACTACGTTATTGGTAACAAAAAAGTAGTTTTTTGTTAAAATTGCTTCCCGGGCTGTTTAACCGTAGTCCAATGTTTTCTGTAAAACCAGACTTTTCAGTAGTGCCATCGACTGCCATCATCAGTGAAAATCGAGCACGAAATGTGAGGTGGTATACGTTAGTGACCACAGAACTGTGATTAATGCTGAAGCAATAAGTAGAAAGACGTAGTTTCTATGGAAACATTTCATTTCGAATATGATTTTAAATATAAATCTTAGAACATGGAAGTCATGTATGGTTCTCCATACTGATATTTTAGGTATATCTTGGTTTACTTTTCATGTGATCAAGATTACATTGTAGCATTAGACTTCAATTCAGAGGCGGATTTACATTGTGAGGGGCCCTGTGTGCTGAGCATTTTGGGGGCCCCCTAGTCAAAAACGAAAAACTAAATATGTCACAACAAATTTACAGTACAATTGTTCAGTTTTATTTATAGTCTGTGAAAATAAGAACTGTAGAATAATAAAAGTATTTTCTTGGCCTATATATAAGAAAGTACAAAAATAATTAAAGATTGTAAAAAAAGGATCTAAGGCACTTAATTTAAATCGAAGTAATAGATTCAAATAATACACAAGGCTTTAGACACACAGTTTACTGAATTATCAAATTGTTTATTCTAAAACACAAATCTCAAACTTTAACAATTTTAAACAAGTATGTTTTATTTGATTTTTACCCTAAGTTAAATGAACTTTTTTCTAGCTTTATTTCTTACAAAATTGTCTATCAATTTGTCATAATTTATTTCTTTCAAAGCCTCATTTTCTATATATATAAAATTGCTAAGCTACTTAAGTGTTCTTGGCTTAAAGATGATCTAAAAAATGTTTTTACTCTTTTCAAAGCACTGAAGGAACGTTCTCCTGACGCATTTGAAATCGGAAGTGTCATGAAGATCTGTAGAATAGTTTTGACATTAGGAAACGTTGCACTTAAACCATTATTTATAATTCTGCATAAATCTACAGGTGATTTAAACCATTTTGGTTTAATTTCAGTCTCTTCTTCTTCCTTGCTATCACTTGATAAGGACTTTTTCTTGGTGTTTGTTTCGTTTTTTTCTTCCTGTTGTTTTTTTCCTTCATATCACACTTTGACTTTGACTTATCATCTTCTTTCACTAAATACAAAAAGTGACGAAGTTTGTCTTCAAAATAGTTTGCGTCTATATCATCAGAGTACATTTCAATTAGTTTCTCAATATCGGTAGATGCTGGGTCAGTATCACTGTATTCATCAGAGTCAAGTAAGATACATTTAAATAAATCAAATATGTTTTTTAAGGCTTCTGATCTCCTCTGAAGTTGGACAACAAGCTGGTCGCATATACTGTTATAAGTTTCAACAATAAACTTCTGAAAGCCTTCCAACACTGTGTCATTGCTGGTGTCTTCATCAAAAAATGATTTTCTTTTTGAGACTCGTTTTTTGTTGATCTCTTCATCTTCATTGACTGCTCCGTCAGTTAAAAGTAAAGCCTGTTTTTCTACATTTTTAAAGTCGTTTCTGACCTTAACAATAAATGGTGTGAGAGCACTTAATTGGTTTATAGCTGACACTACAGTTCTATGTTTGGTTTGCAGAGATTTGCTTACTCTATTAATTCGTTGCAGCAAGCGATTCCAAAAAATGGTTAAAACTGCATTATCGTATTTTTCAAAGTGATTAACTAGTGATTTTGCTTCATGTCTCGTAGCTGGTTTTTCACCCGAATCTTCAGAAATTTTAAGAAGAGCATTCTTTATGTCATTGTAACTCTCTTTTAAAGCAACAACTGCATCCGCTCGAGCGGACCATCGAGTATCACAGATTTTTTTAACTGTTTTTCTTTCTTAATACCCTCACTTTTACTTTCTATAAGCTGCGTAAGGACTTGCCATCTGTGTGTTGATCCTGAAAAAAATGTGTAGATCTGAACAAAATCAAAATACTGTATTGCACCTTGACAACATTCTGCAGCACTGTTCCCGACTAAATTTAGTGAATGGCTGGAGCACGGAACATAAAGAGCTGTAGGGCTATGTTCCTTTATCCTCGCTTGCAAGCCAGTGTATTACCCAGCCATGTTAGCTGTTGTATCAAAGCTCTGCCCACGGCAATTTTTTATTTCTAATCCCAAATCTTCAATTTTCTGTAAAACGGTTCGTTCTAGATGCTCAGATTTGTGACATTTTATTGGTGTGAAGCATATAAAACGCTCAACTATCTCGCCTTTATTGTTTGCATATCTTAAAATTACTGTAAGTTGATCTGTGTGACTTACGTCTGGTGTCGAATCTACTACAATAGAGAAATAAATACTGTATTTTATTTCTTTAACAAACCTGTTCTGAACTTGGTTTGCCATAAGAACTAAAAATTCGTCATAAGTTTGGTGGGATAAGTAATTAGTTCTGCCTGAACCACAGTGCTGATACTTATCTAAGTGATTTTTAAGAAATTCATCAAATTCTGCTAAGTATTCTAAGCACGTAAAAAATTACCCTGTCTTTTTGATAACTCAGATTCTTTATGCCCTCTAAACGGAAGGCCTAACTTTGCTAATAGCTTAACAGTTGCTACTACTCTGTGCAATATTTGTCTCCAATACATGCACTCTTTATCAATTTGTGTCACCAGGTTAGTATCAATTCTGTTCTTTGAATTACTTCTCTTAATAAAAGTAAACATTGCCGTAGCATGCATTTTGGAACATTCATGTTCTTCCAGTAGCCTGCTAGCACATGCCCAGTTTGAAAAACCGTCAACAAAGGAATTTTTATCTTTTTTTGGGTCTGGAAATAACTTGCACATATAACAATACGCAGATTTTGAGGTTTCAGAGAATATTAACCATTCTCTTCGTTCTTTGGCTCCATTTTTTTTTCACCCGATAAAAATGGCTCTCATTTAAATTTCTATAATATTGTTTTCCTTTATCCATGTATTGTTTTTTACATTTTTTAAATTCCAAACACTTTTCGGTTTGTTTATAAGGTAATATTCAACCATATCTTGAGTTAGATGTCGTGGCCACAATGCTATATCTTGCGGGTACGGGTATGGGATTGGCACATGTTCTACTGAGGTAGGGCATGCAACAAGAAAATCATTACCATCAGTCGCATCAGCGGCATTGTGTTCTGTAGGCCTAGTTTGATTTAAGCTAACTGGCTTTACACAAGGTAAATTATCATTCAATTGACTTTTGTCGATGTTGTAAATTAGTTCATGTTCATTACTTTTACTTTCGTTATTTTCTGAACCTTGCTTAGGCCTACCTGAAATATCTTCACACTCTTCACTAACCGTAATTTGCTCTACGGTGGTTTCTAGATGTAAAGACGAAGAAGGTGCCTTGTTATTATTGCCAGTTGCCTCGTCAGATGCCTCATCATTTCTAGGTTTTAAAAACAAACAGTCTTTTTGCTTAATTTCTAATTCGTGTTTTATTTTCTGTCTTTTCCTCTTCTCACTTCCTGAGCAATAATTCCGTTTCATTATTATGGTTTTAAGTAGATTAAACAATCAAAATTTATAAAACAGTTCAATTACTACACAATGCACTCACTCAATATTTCACACTAACTAGGTTATGTTGAAGTTTTCACTGTTGCTGCCAGGCGCACAAATTTTATCAGTGCTGCCACACGCGCAACGGTTGATGAACAGTGCATATTCTGGACAGGAAAAATTTAGGTGTGATGGCAGTTATCGCCATATGTTTTTAGGTGTTAAGAAATACATACCTAATAAAGAGAAAAATATATTTCTTGTAGAAAATAAATTTTATTTTGCATATATATTTAACATTTTACTGTACATTAATACTATAATTAAGCAACGTATTTACATTTTAAGTTTTTGCTATTGTCATACATATGGCCAGAACTAAATAATTGGTCTATTCGATAACACAGTTATGGCCACCAATTTTTACGTATTTACATTTTAAGTTTTTGCTATTGTCGTACATATGGCGATAACTAATTAATTAGTCTATTCGATGACACAGTTACCACCACCGAACAAACTTATGAAACTTTCAAGTTTCTAACACTATTCGATAGTTTTTTAATTAACGAAATGCCCACAGGTGACGATAACTACAGAGGTGGGGACAACTGTGGTCTCTACCCTACATGTTACATGTTGTCATGGCCTCATGGAATCGATATAATTTATTCTTCTTTCACGTTTATCATATATAAAAAAAAAAGTAACGTATAATTTTTTATAGATTTATTCATTAAAAAATCCAGTTATAAAGGGGCCCCCCTTTATAGCGGAGCCCTATGCGAGCGCATACTCCGCATACCTTTAAATCCACTACTGCTTCAATTGTAACAGATTACATCTCTATAGTACTTGGTAGCGCAAAACTCAGATTTCAGCTTCAATAACTTGAAAATTAATAAGAGTAAGTGAAATATAATTATGTCACAGTTATTTTTAGTTATTACAATATTGGTTTTTGAATACCATAATTTTGTTTTTACATTTGAATCCAGTCATAGAGTTCATGTAAAGAAACTTACATGATGTGCATACAAATTGTACTTATGCATTGTGTGGGTACCACCTTAATTTTGTTAACAGTTAATTGTAAAACCAATATTACTTCTTTCAAAGAGAAATTTATTTATTCCCCAAGAAAGGAATCTAAGCACTAAAAAAAATGTAATGTAACTCAGAAACAAGACAAAACCTTGGCTTGTGGTCAAGTAGTAAAGTGTTCCTGCTCTTCCATTTTGAAAGTCAAGCATCACATGTATGAATTCAAAAGCTGGATGGATAGCCAAGTGGTGGCTCAGTGGCTGAATACCTTTACACTCCTAAGAGGGGACAGAGGGTAAACATTGATTATTGTACATGTGAGGTGAAATTACTCGTATAATTTCTCAGAGGGGTTGGTTAAAAATAAACATCAGGTCCAGAAGAGAATACAGTGAAAGGAGCAGAGAAAAAATGGAATAAAAAACAGAACTAATTGATGAGAAAAAGAAATCATGATAGCAAGAGAAAATATATAATTGATAAATTTCCTGTTCTGTAATGCATATAGAAATTAAAATAGCCAGAGTAACTGTCAACCCTTAATAGGAGTTGGCATGATAATGAACAACAAGAGATAGGGCGCACAGTGGAGGTATCATTGATGAGTACTTGATTCTGTGTGGGTTTTATTTGCAAACAGCAAGCATGTAAACAAAGTATATATTAGATACCGTTACTTGTTCCTCATATGTGAATGCTTTGGAAGTGGTGATAAGAAAAATGAAAATGGATTGCACAAAGATCGGATGACCTGGAGGAGAATGAATGACAAGAACAGAAGATAATGCTGAAAGAATATCAAAGTTCTAAGTGCGATTTCCACAACTGACATAATGATTGAGATTTAAAAATTTCTTGCAGACTGCATTTGAGTACAAGAAATTATTGTGGCATATATAATGCACATGTACCAAGATATTAATTATAATTTAAAGTATAATTAGATACTATTTAGTCTTAGGCATCTTTCCTCTTTTTTTTCAACTTGGCAATAATTTTCTTGCATCTCAGAAATTGTTAACCTCTGGTTTCTGTTATATAAATAAGTTAGGCATCTAAATCTGGTATTTTTAATGATTCAGAGTAAGCATTAGCTCTAAACACAAATGAATTTAAATATTATTGCTAATTTAATATACCAAGTGACTACTTAACTACTAAAGTATTAACAAATTTCATTTAATATGTTAAAACTGTGATAAAAGATGGCAAAAGCAAAATTTAAAATATTTTATTCAATATGCAAGTTCTTTGCATGGAAACTTTCTGTTTCCTAGATGGAATAGGTCTCTCTTCTACATTCAGGCATACCACCATGCCTCATTTGAAGAACAGAGCTCTACAAGTAACACTTCTGAGTGGTAAAGGTATTCCCATGAAATGAATTTAAAAAATATGGATGAAAGTATGTTTTTCAAAGAATTTTCCAAATCACTATTTACATGCAACAATTTTAAAATGATCTCATTGAAGATTGGAGATTGAGACAGATTTTTTGAAAATGGGAAATTAGATATGCGTCATCAGGCCTGAAACAGCTGCAGTTGTGAGATGCTTGTAAACATACCGTCATTTGATTTTTGTGTAAATAAACAGGTATTGTTAGGAATCGTGTGGAAGAAACTGCGGATTCACAAACACAAACAGAAGGCAGTATGCTGATAGATTTTAGGATCTCCTCATTAAAATCATTATTTGTAAATCATAACTTCTAACATGACAACCATATTATAGAGAAATGGGTGACAAGCCTAGTGCTTAATGCCTACTACAATTCTGACCATCTTTGCCAAGAAGTGCTGCACATCCACACAACGTACTTACTTGGCCTCAAGATGTCTGGGTTGACATCGTTCAGACCTCCCAGCAAAAGAATTCAGATCTACTTGTCTTTTTGCTCCAAAAATGGTACTATTACTCTGTACACCACGGAAGAGAGATCAAGTGGTTTTATCCTGATGATTCTCCAAAATATTGATACCTGTCTTGCATGAGATTGGGAAAGTCATCCTTATGTATATTATAATGTCACTTGTATCCATCTAAACACAAATGTTTCTTACTATTTAATATTCCAAGGAAGTCTTGATTCTAAGTTGCAAAGAAAACGCTAAGAAGTTGTCGACTATTACACAAGTTTAAAGGGCTTTGTAGTCTCAACCTCATAATAAGATTCTGCCTGTCAAAGAGTTGATAGCCTCAGCTTAACATGTTGGTGCAAACAAGCATCATGCTTGTCAGCGAGCCTTTATTTAACTTTCTTCTTCTTCTCGAGTCATCAGTCTTTCGACTGGTTTGTACCCTCCCCTCATATACCCGTGGTGCGTGTGTTACAGATTATTTAACCTACTACATCCTAAATACCAAGATTTTGCAAAAGTTTTTTAAAATGTATAAACACTTGGTACGTTTCACAGTTTTTATTTAACTCTGACAGCTGTTTCGACTTCTTAAGCCATTGTCAAAGAGATGAGTGAACACTAAACAGAGGATGTAAGGGTGGTAGACATCTGTTTAGGGCATGTACCGGAACTGTGTGAGGTGTGAATATGGAGAGGGGGATTGCAGGAGCTAAGGGAAGGTCAAGTGTCTGTAAAAACTAAATATAATCTGAATGCAAAATATAAAATTAACTAAACTAAATAACAGCTTTTAATAAAGAGGATACACAGAATTCAGTTTGTTCATATGTTAAATTTTTGTTTTTTATTGCTTTTTTGAATATCTAGAATTTCTAACAAATCCATTTTTTTACCTTTTTGTATGTTGTGGAGTAGTGTTATGTTTTTTGTATCTATGAAGTGATTGTGTTGTTGTAAGCAATGATCTGCAAAACCTGTATTGGTTAAAATCCCCTTCTTATGTTCGTTCAGAAATGCGATGTTTCAGAGCACGGCCACATTGTGCGACTGAAATGAAATAAAAACTGAAACGTACCAAGTGTTTATATATTTTTAAAAAACCTTTGTATTAATATGTTTCACAAAGTGCCCTTCGAGTCATCAATTAATATCGTACCAAGATTTTGGTTGAGAATATACACATGTTCAGTGTTCCTTTAGAACTTTGTTTTAAACTTTCAATATAGCTCTGTTTTTAAAGCCCAGACAGAGTTCAAGATTTGCTTATGTACCAATACTGTAATCTACATAGTATAGATTAAAGTCTTATGAAGACGTATTATGTAATAGTATGTTTGAAACACTTAGTGGTATTTCTTACTAAACTGTTATTAATTATATTTTATGTACAATACATAATTTTAGAATAATGTAATTAATGAATACACTTTGTTTATTGTTGTGCTCTCTGTTTAGGAGGAAACACCTCAAGGATTCTTCGAAGATCATGGTCTTGGCTAAGGAGGATCACTTCTGATGATAACATTACTGTATTTATAGACTTTGAGTTGCTTGTATGACAAACGATGTCTTATGGGCTACGGCAATTATTTTGTTACAAAATATAGATAGTGGTAGACTCGATAAATCACATTCACATGCCATAGTATTGTTGACTTTATGGTTTTTACATTAGAATAAATAATTAAATGTATTTAACGTTTTTATTCTTTGTGCACACATATACATATTGTACTCATCGTCAATGCATATAAAGTGGTATACACATGTTTATTGTACGTAACACAATTTTACATGTGATTTTGGCCATGTTATAGTTATTAAACATTTTTAGTGTGTTATTACATATGTGTCATGTTTCTTTTATCTTCATGCAGTTTCTTTTCTGTCTGTTTTTAAGTTTTCTATCTGTTCTGTTTTATTTTTTTTATTATGAGAGAAGGAGCACCATAATACAACAAGAAGTAAGGAAGTAAGGAAAAGAAGAAAGCACATGTTAATAAGTGCACGCAGTTTCATTTTGTATGTTACCAGTAATTTATGAAATTCTTCTGTTGCAATCACTTCTAGGTGTTGGCTTGAACCTCAGTCTATCAGGCATCCCGTAGTTGCAGATAGTTGACTTAACATTATTTCAAGATGTAAGGTTAACTTCATGTCATCTGTAGTTCAGATGATGTTCTTTATCCGTTTCTTGACATGTGTTTGTGTCAGTATTAATTTTTTTTTTAGTCGAGCAGTTTGCTAGGTAGTTGTGGGCAGATTAAAACAAAGGGAAGCAGCAAAAGATTTTCTTGGTTAATGTTTGAATTTTTCCTAATCAGTGTCTAGGTTTTTTTCAATTTTGTTTTTAGCTCTTAGCTAATTGGTCATACTAGCTAATGTATCTTTCTTCACACTTTTTTTGAGACCAGCTTTTTTCAGTTTATAACTTTAGGGATCTGCATGGTTTGATATATTTTGCTCCCCTATTTGCTAGGTCATCTGCTGCTTTGTTTCTGACATAAGAAGTGATCTACTGTAATGCAATAAATTGTATAGAAGCCCCTAATAAAATGTGTTTATGTTTACAATGTATCACTGGTCAGTTTTATATTGTGTAGCTCAAATTTATTTATACTTTTACAGACTAGAAAGCACTTTGGGGGAAAAGTGTTTTGATTTAGTCTTCTTCGCAACCATGTTAGAAATTACGCATTTAATGTGCTTTCCATGTGCATCTGGCATATATATCTCTCTCTCTCTCTCTCTCTCTCTCGCTCTCTCTCTTGTGACTTATTAAAACTCTATTATGACTAAAATCTGTTGGTTTATAGTAGAATAGTATGTTATATTTTTAATGCTCAACATGAGTTACAAATAAGTAACAATATTTTGTGCATAAATGTGTGTGTGTGTGTGTGTTGTATTTTAATATTTTTTATAATGGTAATCATTTAAACTACTTAATTATACTATATTTCATGTATTTTACAAAAGAATTAAATTGGATTAATGTAAAGTACTTAAGAAATTTTATTTATATTATGTGTTCACTCTTGAATCTTATGTTATATACAAAATGTATTTGTATTTTAATATAACGTAAAAATGTATCTGTTTTAACATATTTGTATGAGACTGTGTGTGAGTGCATGTGTGTTTAGGCTTCATTCCCATTTTTAAAAAAAATGAATAAAAACTGACCATACTAGATAATATAAAGTTGTTTAATGGATGAAATGTCACAAAATAAGAAACAGTGCAAAATTAAAAATTGATTTTGTTAATCATATTATAGCAGGGCAACAAATTGTAATCTTTATTTATAAATTTTTATTTTTATTAAGGGTTTACTGTAACATGGTCAATCCTTAATGTTTTTTATTTCATGTTGTTTACCTTAACAATCACTCAGGGACCACAAAATTCTGCTATTTAAGAGCCATGTGTTGCATACATGTATTCATCAATAAACTTTTGAACCATCAAATCTAATATACTAAAATACAATTGATCTGTAAGATACTAAAATAAAATTATAGACCATGAAATAGAAAGGGAACATAAACGAAACTTATATTTTATAGTGCCATCAATTATTATTACAGTAGAGTCCTGGTTATCCTCCATAAACGGGCTGGCGGAAGGGCGGATAAGCTGGAATGGCGGATAATAGGGAGAGTTAAATAAAACGCAAATTTATCATAAAATTACGTTGTAATTTTGTAAATGTAATTAATAAACATCACGTTTTACAACAAATCAATAGAGAAAACAATACAGTACTGTACAATTATATTACAAAATTATAGTAAAACATTTTAGAGAACAAGCAACAATATTAAAGTTATACACTTACAAAAAAAGAGAAAACAATTACGCCTACTTTAGTACTTCACACTTCAAGTTTAAGAATTCAGTATATTTTAACAAGAAAAATTTACTAAAAATAAATATAGAATCAGACTGATGTGTACGTAATAAAATTGACTTACACTGTCTGAAATGCTGGAAGTGAGAGTTCAGTTCATGATGAGTGAAAAAAATTAGTGATCTTCGACTGCTCCCTGATGATTCCCGCTTCTTTGCTGCCAAGTCTCGCCATCTTTGGAGCATCATTATGTCGACAACCCTGGCTTCCTTTTGCTGCTCAACGTACTGAATGGCTGCTTCAAGAGCTTTAACCCCTTCTTTGTGTGTGATCTTTTGGGGCTCAACAGTTTCAGAGTCTTGATCTTCAACAACATCATCGCTATTAACAAGTGTTACAATTTCTTCGTCAGTTATTTCATATTGGTCGTCTCCTGAAAGCCAATTCCTTATTTCATCCAACGATGCAACCTCACATCCAGGGATACGTTGCACCAAGGCCAGAATACTTTCATGAAGTTCATCCAGCATGCTTTCAGCCATATTTTCGTCTTCGCCCAACAGCTTATGCCACGACTTCACAATCGTTTGTGCCCCGACGTCGGCCCAGGCCCTTGCGACCCAATAAGCGACATCCTTCAAATTTATACTTTTCAACTTCTTAATCAAGTTTTGCCCATCTTCAGTTTCGTGTATGACTGTTGACAGAAGCTTTCTTCGATAGTTTCGTTTAAGTGTTTCCAAAACACCCTGGTCCATAGGCTGACAAATGGCAGTCACATTTGGTGGCAAAAACATAGCCTTTATGTCCCCATCTCTAAGTTCGTCTGGATCAGGGTGAGTTGGGGCATTGTCTAGCAGTAAAACTGCTTTTCTGGGTAGGTTGTTGTCTTTTAAAAACTTCTCTGTAGAAGGAACAAACTCTTTAAAAAACCATTCCTTAAAAATTTCACTAGTCATCCATGCACTTTTTTGATTGAAATATTTTACTGGAAGAGCATGTTTTGAAATGGTTTTAAAAGCCCTAGGGTTTTTGGACTTTCCAATCATTGCCAGGTCCATTTTATGGTTTGCTGTGGCATTACTGCATGCTAAAATAGTCACTCTCTCTTTACTACGTTTATAGCCAGGGGCTGCAGCTTCAGTTCTAGCTGCAAGGCTCTTACTCGGTAACATTTTGAAATTAAGGCCTGTTTCATCACAATTAAATACTTGATCTCCTGTTAAGCTTTCAGTTTTAACAAAGTCTTGAAATTTTTTCTTAAACTGCTCCATTTCTTGAAAGTTTGATGACAGTTTCTCGCCGCAAATATTCAACTGACGGATTCCATAATGCTTCTTCCATCTATCAAGCCAGCCAACGCTTGCTGTAAAATCTGCATCACCTTCATTAAATTCTTTTTGAAACTGCAACGCCTTTTCTTTTAAGATAGGTCCCGAAATAGGCACCCCTTTCTCCCTGAACTGTGTAAACTAAATGTACAACGCTTCGCTAACTTTTTCATAATCACTATTTTTCATAGTTTTCCTATCTTTAAAAGCAGTCTCAGTAACTCGTGAGGAACACCATTTTTCTAATTCTAATCGTCTCTTCTTCCACTCTCCAACTGTGCGATGACCGACGCCGTAGTGGTCAGCCACCTTCTGCAGCGTTTCCCCTTTATCCAGTCTTTTTAATGCCTCAAGCTTGTCTTTTATTAATAAAACAATTTTCTTCCTTTTCGTAGCCATAATCGCAACACTATTAACAAGACTACACTACGACACTTTCACCAAAACTGCACTAGTCACTCATGGACACACCGCGTAAAAATAGCCTCACTGCTCACTACAGCACACAAGAAACTGCAGTCTACTAAGCGATGAGCATGTGAGCGATAGCGTTAGATGTTGGGGGTGGGGTGGGGTGAATGACACATGAGTCACAGCTAGGCTATAATAGGTGAAGGGCAGTAGGCCAAATTCCTGCGGTACAGTCAGGAGCAATCACAAAGAGAGCACGTACACTCACGCCCGCAAACTATTGGCACACTATTTTCATTGCAGTAATTAAAGAAAATATTTTTTTACGTTTACGTTTTTTTACGCCGCTTGGGCGGCGGATAACACGGAATGGCGGATAATTGAAGGGCGGATAACCGAGACTCTACTGTATTATTATTGTACAGATAAAAGATAAAATTGCTGTGTTCTACTCATGTTTCTAATTTAGTTCATTTCAGTTTTCTGGTGGTCACTACTGTAAAGTTACATTTGAATTTAAATGTTGATATGTGAAGCACTGTATATTTTGATTTAGGTTAGGTTAGATTAGGTTACTGTGTTCATGAAACCCTTTAGACTGATATCACTGTAAAGCAGCTATTTTTAAATTATGGAAGTTTTCCTATTCAGTCTCATAGTGGATATTTCCAACAAGTTTAAAATATGTATGATTTCTACATTTTCCTTTTTGGTACAGTCCAGGAATTGAAGTACACGCATATTATACCTAAACAAAATAAGTAAGCTTTGTAGTCAACAAAGCATATATTTAAATGTGAGAATTCTAAAGTAAATTCCGGTAATGTATAATTTTAATAATCATTCTACAAGTAACATAGAATAATGGACGGAGCATAAAATGATTCTTTAAACATTACCTAATCTTCTTGTGCACAAGGAAATTTGTAAAACACCAAAATAAAAAAATAGTAAGAACTTGACATTATAAATATATGTAAACTTGGTAGAAGTTAAAAATATTGTACTTTATATGACGCTGGTAAACTACAGTACAGTTGAAATAACAAGGAGTCATGATTGTAACTATTGAAGAAATCTGCTTTAAACATCAAGTTTCTTATATTTTTTAAGTTCAGTGATGAAAAGAATTTTTGGCAGCACTTAGATGCTGTGATAAAAATATGCTTTCAGTGAGTTTTGTATTCTGAATAAAAGTACATCTAGAATTAAGAGCAACTAGTCTCAAAATGGCAGCTAAACTGAGTCAAAAATTTAATAACTTTAAATCACATAATTGATACCATAAATGCATGGCGAACACATATATCTGTTTAGCAGTGGTGGCTGGTGGTTCCACATTTTGGTGGTTGCAGTAGTGGGTTGGGTGTGGTGGGGTGGGGGGGGGGGTAAAAGAACACATTAAACAAAAGACAGACTTACTACATATGTGCATCATATATAGTGCTGTTGTATGGGAAAAATAGAAAGCTACTGTTTTTCAATTATTTGAGCAGTTAATTTGTGGGAAATTCCAAGTAAATTGTGTCGGACAGTTCATCTAACAAGCATGATGCAAGCGACTGAGTATCATGTTTAGGACAAGCAATAAAACCCCAGAATCTTTCAACCTGTTTACCTTTTATTATATAACGATACATTATGATCATTTGAAAAACATTAGCAATCAACATCAGTGGTCTAATCAACAGTTACAGCCAAATAATCCGCTTCTTGTATCTTATTTCTTCATGGCATATTTCTAACATTATATTTAAAAGTTCACTTCGAATGGTTTTTAAGGTCCCCTTAAATACAGTTGCTTTCTCTAAATGATTTTTCATTGCTGTGTTAAGCTCAGACCTGAAACCAATTAAGCCTTGAAATACACCAGGATTTGATGAAGATTCAGTCTCATCATGAATCTCATGCAAAACTTCCACAAAAACGGATACAGTTTATTATTATATTTAAGACTTAGTGATTACTTATAACTCTTTCATTGTGTGAAACAATATTTTGTCTATATTCACTGCCCAGCTGCTGTGCTATTTAACTGTACCAAAAAAAAAAAAAGAAAACTGAAAATCATTCTTTATATGTACACTTGACGCCTGATGATTTCTTATTTTTTTCGGCTAGACGATTAATATCTTTCTTTACGAATTTTGTCCAGGGTCCTCTCCTCCAAACAATAAACATGGAAAACAAAATAAAGAATTTCTTTCGTCACAGCCACATATCTAGTCAGTATTTTCATTATATTCTAGTTTAAATGATCGATTAAATTGTTGACCACCTATTTTTCAATTTGATTTATTGTTAAAGGGGCATTTGGCGTCCTAGTCTATTGGTTTGTAACGCTATTCATTTTAAACTAACACGTTGTTTAAATGCACGCAGAATCACTAACTCCAAAAAAGCACAAACACAGAAGCACACAGCGGCATTAAACAAAGAAAAAATAATACTTAACACATAGTTTAATTAATACAAAGTTGATTGACACTTTATTATCACAACTGCAATTATACAAAATTATTACTATAATTTTATAAGTTCAAATATTCGGTAACGTCTACTGGTATCTCTGATATACATGTGCTGTACTGCACAGCAGCGCTTGCGGTGGCGGTTTGCAGTACTCAAATGCACCAGCTGAACCTATTTCCAACTGGCGTGTATTTCATCCCTACCACCGTTTTTGTCACTGTGCTGTGTGTAAGTCGTATTACAACGATCGCATTTACTGGTTTGCAGAGCTCAAACAACCAGCCGAATGCAGAGCAACTACCGGCAGTGCGCTTAACTTAGTCGTCTGTTATGTGCTGTGTTAAACATTACATTTCAACATTTGTTTAGCTGTACGAAATTAAGTTCGTTTGAAAAATAACTGTGCAAAAATAAGAGTGTTTTAACATTAAAAATTGTGTTGTATCACTCAGTCTAAATATATATATATACATGGTTATGTTAGACCTATAAATACTGGTGGTTGTGCAACCTTACAACCTTAACACCAGCCACCCCTGTTGTTTAGTATCCAATTTATTGTAGTTGTTTTAGTAAACACTAACTTTACTTCTCAGTTCCCTTTCAATGTTTTAAAATTGATGTTACTGTTTCATAACAATTTTGTAGCTCTTTGTATGTATACATAATCGGAAGTGCAATCAAGCGTTTATACAATTACTCTCCAGGTGATGGTTAACTGGAGAGTGGTATTACTGCCTAATGACACCTGTGAATACACTTTTCAGCTGAAGTGTAGATCCAGTGCACATGTAAAGCTTGAGAGAACCTTTGAACAGTTAATTCACAAGACACATGAGCTAAGAGCCTACACTCAAAGATATACCGGTATATTGGTTAACCTCTAAATCAGTATTCCTGAAGTCTAATACACACCAAAAGCATTTCACATACTGTAAGACAATTGGTGATATTTTTTATTTGTATACATATTCAGCATATAAAATATTTTTTTTTTTAATTATATACTTGAGGATAACAATAATGTTGGTATTTAAGTATAAACAAGCGTAAGCCTGTGTGCAAATAATTCCTAACCACAGCCAAATTTTGGTCTGTGTGTCTTGTTGAATTCACATCAAATTCACTGTAGTTTAGTTGGTGTTTCAACCAGATTTTTTATAAGACTGATAAAAAAAGACATTTCACTTCACACACAGGGAAATTTATTGCATCTCATTTATTATTATTGTTGTATAAAATTATCGTAAATTTTTGTTTCTTGTTTATGACCTGATATATCTATACAATGTTTGTAGTAGGATTAGATAGTAATTATGTAAGTAATAAAAAGTAATGACTTAATAATCATAGTAAATACTACTGATGCTGTGTTTCATTGTGGTTGTGGCCAATTATAAAGTTTATATCATTTGTAGAACTTAATTGCAAATGACTGAATGACTGTTTACTATATTTCTTACACATTTCCTGTTGTGTATATATAAAAATGCTATTTTCTGATGTAACCATATACACCATATGTAGTTTTCTTTTCATATAATAACTTTACTGCAGTTTAAACGGTCAGATAAATCTAGACACGAATCAATAGCTTGTGCTTTATTAGAAACATAGTTGTAGGTAGTTATGTGCCTTTATGTAATTCAGTTTTTAAAAACTTTTCTACTGTATGAATACAGTAGTATAGTATTATAGTATAATAAATATAGCACTGACAAGAATAAATAGTACAGTTTAGTGCAGAATATGTAATGGTATTTTTTGGTTTATGGGTACTGTCCCAATTTTTCTTATTATTCAAGTATTATTATTTTCCAATGCGATAAGTTAAATCCCAGGTCTGTTGCTAGGAATAAGATGCTATTTGTTTTTTCTTGTTAACAGATTAGTTAAACTTTATTCTATACATGAGTTTGACAAGAAAGTATACATATTATTCTGCTACTACATGTAGAAAAGATAAATTTAGTATAAGATAGAGAAAGTATTTCTTTTGACAGCTGTGAATTAAATGAAATGTTTAGGTAAAAGGAAAAATGCAATACATTTGTGGAATGCGTATTATCTTTGGGTAGATGAACGCTCATTTTTGTAATAATAACACTCAACATTACATTTCAAATGCAAAGTTTGTAATCTGTGCATTCTTCTTGCAAGTTATTTACAGGTCAGAAATGTGGACAAACAAGAGAATGATACAAACAATGTGGATTGCACAGAAAAGTATAGAAATAACTGTAAAAGAAAAACAAAGAGGCAGAATATATTGTAAACAAAATATTTGACTTAGTAGGAAGGTGACAGTTAGGCTTCAATGAGTCAGAGCAAAGATTTGCTCTCAAAACAACCAATAGTGGGATGTCTGGTGTGGTAGATGCTTAGTAGAAGTGTTGATGTTGACATTGTTGTTAATAACAATTCTAAATTGTGAAAATTATATTTTCCTGGTGTTAAACCAGTTGTCCTTAGTAGCTGCTACAAATTTTGCTGAATGGCTGGGCTAAATCATCTGACTTGCATATGATGTCTTGGAACGTGCCACTTTCCAATCCCAACTCGTATTGTAAGCATCTGCTTTGCTAAGTGATAAAACAAAATTATAATACAATAACTGTAGAACTAAACTAAGATTAAAAACTTTGTAAAATTGAAAAGAATGCAAAAAAATTATATCCAGTACAAGACCTCATAACATTATTCATGTTGTGTTATTATCCAAGTATTAAACTACATCATATTTGAATATATTATTTTCAAGGGTCTGAAAAATGAACAAGAAAAATAAGCCAATAATAATTTCATTTTATGAGGATGATTCTTAGGTGGATTTGTAAATTATGGTGATACTCACATGTTAACATTGCTCATATAACCAAAGCCAGGCTACAAGTGTGGTCTATAATTAAATATAAGTGATTTTGATCAGTAGTATTAAACTTGATAGAAAGCTTCAGTATAATCTGACAAACAAACAATTGGTATTAGCTTCTCATAGTAATGTTAGCAACAGCAGACTCTTTCCAGATCTGTTTAATGGCACTTGCATTATTAATTTATTGGTTGAAAATTTTCTTCTATTTGCAGCATTTTTTTTAAATTCAGCATATAAACTTCATCACCAGATAATGTGAAATATACTTTGAAACGCACTGTGATTGGCACTAGATGAAGTCACAGGACAAATGACATTGGTAAATTTAAAATTTTATTTTATCTGTAATTAAATTAGTGTGCACAGAAATGTTCAGTGAACACCACGAATAAATTCTATTTAAGTGTTTATATACTTTTTAAACAAGCATATCAGATCTCAAGAAATAAATAATAATTTTAATTAAGTAATAAAACTCAATTGTAGAAGTAAATAAAGTTTACAAAAAAAAAGGATATGAATACAAAGCCTCATTGGGAAAGGGTAATGTAGGTAAAAGTGCAACAAACAATGGACTACTGGCTGCTTGGATGCTCATATTTTTGATGGCTATAAAAACACATGGGTCAAATTATGGGTACTACCTAAACCAGATAAGAGTGAGATTAGTATGACGATAGGAAATATGAGGAAGGGTGGGATTAGAAATGATCAAGTAAAACTGGAAATGGAACATATACAGAATAATTTATCAAACAAAGATATCTCGGATGGTGGGGCTGTAAACAAAAAAAAAATGGACAGCATAAGAGGATTTGGGCAGCAAGAACACAAGAGAGAGAAATTAAAGAGGGACACCAAAAGAGATTTGGGACAACACAGTGAGTAAAATTCTAAAGAATGAAATGAAAGAAACGTTTTGAAAATAGAAAGGATTGGAGCACACTTATCAAGAATTGCAGGTATTAGTTTAAACTGACCATTACACTACATGGATAGAATAGATAACTGGCGTTATGTATGTTTAGTGACTGGCGGTACTCTGGTAATTTTAGTGAGGTTAGTTATGTACACTACAAGCTCACACACATGCAGGCCATAATTGTAACTGTCTGAGTGCTAGTGACTTGGGTTACAGCTAGAAGACTCCAGTGGCATTATGTTTGGAAGGATGCGATCTTAGTATTACTACTGTGGTTTGTTCAAAACACTTTTATAAGAAAAATAAATTGGTCTGGATACAACTACAGTCTCTTGTGGCAGCTTTCTTTTGGTGTGGGGGGGGGAGGGTATTACATATTCAATGAAAACGCATTCAATTAGCATGTCATCTAATACACTAGAATGCACTGTTCTTCACTAAACATTATCAGCAATAGCTGTAGCATTTAATTAGAACAGATAACTAGGTTAAAATATGTAATTATTTTTTCTTGTCAGTGGAAAATAAATGCTTTTAATATTGTTATTATTAACATCACTATTTAAACTGAACTGCAATAGACAGTTAGTTACAAGTGCATGTTTTAAATTACTGGTACCAGAATATTTAATTAATACTATTTAATAATAGCAAAAAAATTAGACCAGTGATTCCAAAACTTTTTGTAGACACCTTTTCATATTCCTGAAATACTGTGACACCTGTGAAGGTAAAATTCTGCTAGCTAATTGATTTTCCTTTACACATATTTAGTTAAATCTATACCTGTAACTATAATGTAAAGAATTAATTTCTTTCTGTACTTAATGAATTGGACTAAATCTATCTTACGGCAATATTCTTTATTACAATTTTCCATTTTATATATACTTTCCGCTTTCCGTTTTACAACAGGCTGTGACAATTTTGTTGCATCCTCAGGTGCTGCAACAAACAATTTTTGAGAATCACTGTATTAGACAGCATTCTGATATAACTGCATGTTGGAATAAATTCATTATAAAAATTTATAAAGTACAATTCATTTATTTGTTGGCTATTTTATTCGAGTAGGATACAGTATGAAATTTACACTAAATAACTTATGCAGCTTATTTTTATATAATGTATATGAAAGAATGTGCCTCAAGATGTAGATATTGTTATTGTTACTGTTATTACAATTTTAGCAGATAGGCAGATAACATTATTTCAAACTGATTGAATGGCATTTCTGAAAAGTATTGTTTTATTTCAAGGCTCATGCTATCATTTTATTTCATGTCTTTCTTGTATACAGTTTTATTTTAAGGTTCATACTATAATTTTTATTATTACTATTGTTATTATTATTAGTATTATTTTTTCTTTAGACATTAATTATGATGAACACAAACTAATAATTAGTATTTTGTAATCATTTTCTGCCAAACACAGGGATTGTTTGTATTTTGTATTGTTAAAAACTGTAGGTGTAGCTGTAGCTGTGTAGTACAGAAGGTAGTACTGCTTTAGATAGAGCTTTTTGTGAAGACCATTCCAGCTTATAAATTGTTAAAATAAAAAAATACATAACTTTTAAAAGAAAAACTGTTATGCATAATTTTTTTTCTAAACATTACCATGCCCAGGTTTACAAATAACAGCATGCATGGGTAAGTAGCTCCTGAGCCCCAGAGAAGTCAACCCATACCACACCAGAAGTCTCTGTATCAGTAGAAGTAACTGAGAACATTCGACATCTTGGACCTGCACAATACAGGTTCAAATTCTTGTACCATTGGCATAATCAGGAGATCTGGTCCCAGGGGCATATTTATGAGGGGAGGGATAAACAGGACAGGACACCTCCCAGAAGGTCGAAAAAGGGGACAAATTTTTGTTAATTTCTCAATTTTTAGGGTGTTTTTTTATTTTTTCAGATATGTATGTTACTATAATAGTAACTTTTTTTTAAATGTACAAACAGGTTTATTACACAGCATTTGCGTATACATTTAAAATATGAAATATAGGAAAATCAATTCGGTCAGTATCTTCTAAGCAATGTTTCAATAACACAGATTTTTATTGTGTTATTACCGTTTACTTGAGTGGAATTGATTTCAGGATGCTACCATGCATTTTACAACCACTGTAAAGATAGTAATGTTGATTAGTCTTTAACTTGTTTTGTCTTTTGTATGAAGCCGACTCGACCAGACCCGCTTCCCCCGAGGCTAAATTCTAGATACACCGCTGTCCCGGTACCCCACAAATTTTTGAAGTAATAAGTAACTGAAAACAATAATTAAAATAGGAGCCAATCAGACATTTTTCGACACAAAACTAATGACGGAATACAGGCCTCAAGATTATCAGCCTGAATAGCGAACTGATAAAGCAATATGCTTTACAAAGATGATATGACACACAGTACACCATATGCCAAGTTTTATATTTACACAAGTGAATCAAAATTGCATGGCAATCTCTTGGGACCTGATTCTACAGCTAAAAATAAGAAAAAAGGTCTATAAACATAGGTCCAAAAATGTTTTTTGTTAGCCAGTTATAGCTCGCGAACCACGCCCTGATTTCTGCTCCCACGGTAAAATGACACCATACTGAAATTCTTGGGGTATAAAGTGAAGGGTAAATTTGGTGATTTCTTATTGGTTTTGATCTGAAAATTGAATAAAAGAGCTCCCAGAGCTGTGTCTCAATTAGTTTCTATTAGTCTCGATTAGATTTATTTTTTACACCGACAATTTGATGGAAGATTCTTAGAGCGCATTCGAGCTCAGACATCTTGTAATGGTACGTTATGTAACAAATTCTATTTTTAGCCTGTGAATCACACAAAAAGCATTTTGTTGACAAAGATCAAGTAAGTCAGAGTTTAGGAGTGGCCGGCAATAAGGCGCCGTGATGGTCGACTGAAAAACAAATGACGTCAATCCAAAGGAGGGACGGGTGGAGTGTGACCGGAATGAACTGGTTTAAAATGTGTATTTGAACTGAATTGTAGTGCAGAAACAAAAACGAAGCGCCTCCAGTCAGCAACCGAACAGTACAGATATAGTTTACAGTGCGTGGGAACAATTAAGGTAGGCCGGGCAGTTACAGTAGGCCTACCGAGTTTTTGTACAAAAGTTTTGAAAATGGTAATAAACATGTAAATTAAATCAAAACACAAAATGTAAACAAATTTGGACTTTTAGAACATTTTTTTTTGTCAGGAAAGCGAATTACGACTTATTGTGCAACAAACAGGAGACTCCCCGTCGGAAGAGATAAGTACAAAATAAGGACATAACCAGTTTCCCATAAGTGTAAAAAATTCATTTTTTTTAAATAAAATTACTTTTATGTGATTAAAGAAATAGTATCAAACAGAATATGAGATCTCAATAGTGAGTGAAAGAACAAAGGGTATAGTAAGCACTAAAAAAAGTACTGATTTGCCATTGAAGATTTTCTTTTGATTTATTCTGGTTCTGAATTATATATTTTTTAAACATTAAAAAAAGATACAATGTGTTTTAGTAGAATAAAATCAGATTTCTCATTGTATAATGTGTTAGCTTAGATAATTACGCACTCTACCCGAAACCTATTCTGTGTATCAGTAAGTTGCCTAAACAGCCCTGGAATTTTTTCTGTAAGGGTGTTTTTGTTTATTCATCAAAATTGTTTTCTTCAGGAACGTGAAATGGTTTCCACATTTCCTCCAAAAAAATGTGGTGGTGACCTTGGGACTTTGGGAA
Source organism: Magicicada septendecula (assembly GCA_034769895.1). NCBI lineage: Eukaryota > Metazoa > Arthropoda > Insecta > Hemiptera > Cicadidae > Magicicada > Magicicada septendecula. The sequence goes on along the minus strand of CM068372.1, from coordinate 416,905,921 downwards.
TCTTCTGGCTGTTTAAAGGTAAGTAGGAAAGTGTAATAATCGAGGTTTCGTTTCTTCTTTTTAATTTTATTCAAGGTTACAGTCTCTTGTTCAAAGATTGGTTCTGACTTTTTTATACACACATATTACTGTACAGTCAGTAATTAGAAATAGTTTTACAAATACTTTTTTTATTTTGTACGGTTTTGAGATAAGCAGGTGTCAGTCACTACATGAGTTTCTCACTGTTTGCAAGAGCATGAGTGTCATCACTTTTTTGTATATTAGAAACATATTTCTGGTAAGGATACCTGAAGTTAACTTACATTAAGCTACAGTTTCCATCACTGAAACAGACCTTTTTTCATGAATAAGTGTTTCTAAATTTTAATACAAAAATTGTTAACAAACTCAGAGGCCAAAATCTGTAAGTATTGAAATGTCACAAGTTCCAATTAATTGAGGGTTAATTAGGGACTGTTGATCAAATGTATAAACAATATACAAACTTGTGGTACTAAAGTTTTGTAAAAGTAAATTTTCAACTAGTCTTATTATCAAACCATGGAACGCAAGGAATTAGAGAGGGTGTGCCCAGTAACTTGATCTTAAAGTATATATGATCCTGAGGTCACCTATGATAACACGGAACAGTCAATTACTTGAATGGACTGTCACCATCATTAACACAAATTTTATATCACATTGTTTCAACATGTGATCATCTCTGTATGACTAAAAAATCAGTCTGACTGTAAACATATAACATATTAGCATATATGAATGACATATTAAAAAGCCCATTTTCTTTTGCTGATATAGTTTTGTACTCCCCCAAACACACACACACACACACACAGTCCCTCATAATGCATTGGTTTGGTTTATCATTTGGAGTGTGATTTATGCACTGTTGTTTCAATTCACAGTAAAGTCAGTGGTAAAAATACTAGTAAAGAGTTAGCCAGTTCAAGAGGCAACATGTACACGCGACAACAAAACTACACATACTGCCTACACCTCGTACCAGGATCAGCTAATGATCTGTTGGAAGGAATGTAATTCGAATTGCAGATTCCTACATGATGAGCCTTCCAAGAATTCTTATGAAGCCACTTGTTTTCCTAATTTTGCTTTGTTAGTATTATCACCATTAAATTTATTATTAAAACCAACCAAAGTGTACATAATGTTGGTTATACATTTTAACTGCTCATTTACATCATGCAGCAGCTCTTCATTGTGGCAGACCCTTCTCTTAACCTCTATTTTGTACTTGTCTTCTCCACCATCTTCCCGCTTCAACTTTATCAAAAATATTTCTCTTATAACTTTACTGACCTATTTGTAACTCTAATTCTAAAAGCATATGGAGAGAGAACAGTTTCCTTCCCACTGAGAGTTTTCAGCAACTTTGAACTGTCAGTGCCAGTCAGCAATAATCTATTATAGATAATCTATAAAAATAATTAAATTATCATTTTCACACATTTCTAATAGTTTTCCTCCTCTCTGATTACAGATAGGGCCCTTATCTCTTCTTTATTGCCACTGGAGTTCCCTTAATATCAATTTCCTCTGGCAGGTGCCGTTCACTGCTACCCTTGCATTATGGTCACCCATAAAAAAAAAATTACAGCTGTAATTATAAAAAAAGTAACCAATTCTGGAAAATCACTTTCCCAGTCAGACTCTTTTCTGCCTATAAATAACATAAGTATGCTTTGTTTTCAGCCAACATATTTAGAATGTTCTTTACAAAGCTAAAAACATTTTTTAAGATCAGCTTCAACCCTGTTACTGCTGAACATCTCCACTTCATGTGTTAAATACTTAAAATTGCTTATGTTTTGTTGTCTAAAGTAATCTTGGCCCTTATTGGCTCTGCTCCCAAGAAAGCTAGAATTTTTGTTTTGCGTGTTGATACTTTAAAATTAAATTTTATGCTTGTTTGTTGTAATGCATGTTGGTTCTTGGTATCCAAGTCACGTAGGAATATAGATTATAGATAAATAAATCACCTTGTATCCGTCGTGTGACTTCGTTACGTCGATTAAAATGACGCGTTTCGGAACATCTGCTCCATCATCAGATTAAATCACTCTATTGAGGTCGTTAACAGTTAAAATCACATGTTACACATAATTGTCAACCAATGTAACTCATTCGCTTTCTAACTGGTGCGCACCACCGCGAAGCCGATCGGACACTGAATTATTATCTGAGTGATTACGCCCAAGCAGGTTCAATGCTGTATCGTATAGCGGGTTGGATTTAAAATTTAAGTGGTCATTCAATATGAAGTCTCGGCTGTTTATGTTATTATATGCTTTGTATATTTCGAACTCTTCTATTGCGTCCATGTAACCGCCTTTGTTGCACACATGTACGGGTATCAAATTAGATTTGAAATCGGTATAATTATGATTGTGTAAGATTAAGTGGCGGGCAAAGTTGGACTTGATATTATTTAACAAAGTGAGATTATTTAGGTGACGTTTTGGGGTGTGCTCTTTAAATCGTTTGAGGAAACCTCTCCCCGTTTGACCAATGTAAACACTGTTGCAGTCGTTACATGATAATTTATATATGCCGGATTTCTTTTCTAAAGGTATGGGTTTTCTATGACGTAGTATTTTTAATAGACTATTGTTTGTTTTGAAGGTAGTGGTAATATTCAATTTATTAAATGTGGAGGTTAGAATCTTTGGCATTATATTTGTGTATGTGGTAGAAATAAATGTTATTTTTGTATCCTTATGTACTGGGGGCTTGGATTTTCGAATTTTTTGTTTCTTGATGAGATTATCAATTAACGTGTTTTTGTAACCATTAACTAAGGCTATATGTTTAATGGTATTCAGCTCCTCAAGGTAATCATCATCACTGAGAGGCACTGCCAACAATCTGCAGACAAAGTAATTATAAGCTGCCAACGTTTGCGAAAAGGGATGACAAGAGTCAGCATGTATTGTCAGATCAGTGGTGGTCGGTTTTCTATAAATATTAAATTTCAATTTATCTATGTGTTTAATGACAAAGTAAATTAAATTTTTTAGATTTATCTGTTACTGGCTTCGCGGTGGTGCGCACCAGTTAGAAAGCAAGTGAGTTACATTGGTTGACAATTATGTGTAACATGTGATTTTAACTGTTAACGACCTCAATAGAGTGATTTAATCTGATGATGGAGCAGATGTTCCGAAACGCGTCATTTTAATCGTCGTAACGAAGTCACACGACGGATACAAGGTGATTTATTTATCTATAATCTATATTGTTTGTTGTAGTTGATAAAAGCCTCTTTGTAATTAATTTTCTGCCTTTTCAATTGTAGTCAGGGCATATAAAATTAAATTTAGTATGGTGTTATGATCTAAATAAATGCCTCCTCCATAACTGTCTTTCCAATTTCTTACAATGTAGTCTACGTAGATACATATTAAATTAGATAGGCAATAGGCTGCAACTCTGCCTTACACTGTTGTTAGCATATAGCAGATTGGATATTTTGCCATTTGTATTGATATATATGACTGTTTCTTGGTAAAGGCTTTTCATTGCTCTTATGAGGTGTGCTGGGTATCCTATAAGGTTCACAATTTCCCATAATTTTCCCTGTTTACACAATCAGAGGCCTTCTCAAAGTTGACAAAGGCTGTTTATTAAAATTCAATTATCTGCTGTAAGGTGAAAGTCGCATTGATTGAAGTTTTGATTTTCTGAAACCCATCTGTTCTTCCAACTGCTGATTCTCAACATAACTCATACTGATAAAAGTATGCACACTAGTCCTGAATTGCGTTTATTATCTAATATAAGTTCCAGATAACAAAATATATGAGAACTCTTAAAATAGTGAAATAAATAAATGTACCTCCTAACCTCCTAACCTCCAACATCATTATATTGCTACGACATTACAGAACAATCTACGTTTACTCGAATGACCCAGTGGAATACGGCTGTAATGTTATGTGCGTACGTGATTCTCGACATGCGTTGTGAGATTGTTCCAGACTCAACGGTCCGTGCCTGCTGTGTGTAAGGCTGCAACCAATTATGTTCTGGTGTTTTCTAGTAGCATTCTTGACGCACAGTTAGCGAATATTCTGAAACCTCAACAGGGTATAAATATAAGTACTCATAGACGTTCAGTTTAGTTTGAGTTGCAGTTTATTGGAATGCGGTTCGTAGTATTATAATTCAGTTACGTGAGTGATTTTTGTTAGCGCGGATCGAGTGTTTGTCGAAGTGAAGAATTATTGTGTTAATAATCGTATGGAACTCTATTAATTGACACTGTTGTTGCGTGTGAACTAGTTTAACTGAAAGTATTGTACGAGTTGGGTATAAGCTGTTATTTATGAAAATTAAAGCTGGTGATTAGTGACTTAATTGGTGTCTTGTATTTTGTTTTCCACTGTACCATACGATGATCAAGTAGACCATCGTAACGTGTCAGAAGTGGGATAGAACCATTAACAGTGGACACTTTGTACAAGACGAGTGTAATTCGTAATTAATCCGGAAACAATGGATGCCAGTCAGATGATGTAAAATTTCCAGGCACTGCTGTTGCAGACAGAGGAACGAAGATGACAGCATGCAGAGGAAGTAGAGAAAAGATGTCAACAGGAGGTGAAAGAAGCAGAGAAAAGACGCAGACAGGAGACGGAAGAAGCAGAAAAATGCTAGGGTGAAAAGCGTAAGCAGGAAGCAGATAAAACAGAAGCTCTTTTTGAAGCTATCCAAAAACAGTTGCAATAACATACTACTGCAGAGTTGGGTCTCCTACTACGTGGTGACTTGACCGAATTACCCAGTGATCTGAATGGTCAAGAGGTAAGATTGTCTACAGTAGAAAAATCTGCTTCAAATATAGAACAAACAATGTCTACAAAAATATCTGTCATAGAATAATCCATGTCAAATAAAGTATCTGCAGTAGAAAACTCAATGACAACCATAAGAGAACAAATTAAAAGCGAAGTTGAACAGTTCATGAAGATAGAACCAAAACAAATTTCTGAACAGACTGTACCAATGATAAAGACAGAAAATAAGTCGGTAGAGAAAGTCCATTTGCCTGCAGTAGGGACAGTTCATGTCAAAGCTCCAACCTTTGATGGAAGCAGTCACTGGGCAACGTACCTCCGCCAATTTGAAGCTGCTGCATGCGCAAATAATTGGACAGAAAGAAAAGGCAGTTTCACTCTTCCTCGCATTAAAAGGACCTGCGGCAGAACTGCTACAGAAAGTGCCACCTGACAGCCAGAAACCTATGCTGAATTGACAAAAGCTCTAGGATTAGCTTTAGGATATGATAAACATTTGCGAGATGTGTACTATGCTCAGTTGAGAACAAGACGACAACTTTCTGGGGAGAGTCTTCAAGAGTTTGAAGCAAGTATCGACAGACTGATTAGATTGGCCTATCCTGAAGCACCAGAAGATTTTCGAGTAAGGTTTGCGGTGCAGACATTTATTGATGGGATCGGAGATTGTGAACTTCAGCAAGTGTTATGAATGGCAAGACACCGAAATAGCTCAGAAGCTCTTGTTCATGTCCCAGAGTTTGAAGCTGCCAAGTCGGAAAATCCCTGTATCACATTGCCGTTGTGATGGGTGCAGAAAAACAATGTTGTAGGACAAACAATTCAGAAGTTCAAGAGCACCACAACGATTTAAACGATGGGAAAAAGGCAGAAGACCGAAGTGTTACAACTGTGGAAAACATGGTCATCTACAGGTAGACTGGTGGTAGAAGAAGATACCGAGAGAAGAGAGTGATCGCACCAATTGGAGAAGTAAAGCCACAGAACACCACACAGTTTCTACGCTACATAAGACCTGTGGAAACTTGATCTTTAATGGATTTGCGGAAGGTGACAGGGTTTGCATGCGGATTCTGCATGGCTAAAATGACCGGGTCTACCAACCATTTAATTAAGCAAGTGTCATTGGCTGAAGAAAAAGTCAACAGGTCTGGTCAAGAGGAACCCTCCCTATTTGAAGCGGAAATGGAGGGAAACTAGCAGAGGAAGTACAAATAAGTGTAAAGATAAAAGAAGTGATTGGAAAACCAACTATGGGTGTTGAGACAAGACTCTTGCTTGTTCCCGAGTTCATGGAAAAACCCGGGGAAAACGTTACTGAAGTTGAAGTCACGCAAGAGGTTGTTGACGAAAACCAATCGGACTTGGACCAGCTGATGGTTTATAGGTCATCAGTACGACGCAATGGGAGTGATTCCCGCAAAACTAGTGGTTGAGCGGAAGACTCATATTCCTGGGGACTTGATGTTCAGGTCACACGAGGCTGTATTCGAAGACCGGAGAATTATCTTTCCCAAGTAGACCAGCTATGTAGATCACCTGGCCAAGTATTACTTCGGAGATGGTTTGCCAGTTCGGGGCGAACACACTTAAGGAGGGGGCAGTGTTACGACATTACAGAACAATCTACATGTTTACTCGAATGATCCAGTGGAATACGGCTGTAATGTTATGCGCGTACGTGATTCTCGACACGCGTTGCGAGATTGTTCCGGACTCTCTGGTCTGCGCCTGCTGTGTGTAAGGCCGCAACCAATTATGTTCTGATGTTTTCTACTAGTATTCTTGACGCACAGTTAGCGAATATTCTGGAACCTCAGCGGGGTACAAATACAAGTACTCAGAGACGTTCAGTTTAGTTTGAGTTGTGATTTATTTGAATGCTGTTCGTAGTATTATAGTTCAGTTATGTGAGCAAATTTTGTTAGCGTGGATCGAGTGTTTGTCAAAGTAAAGAATTATTGTGTGGAACTCTATTAATTGACACTGTTGTTGTGTGTGAACTAGTTTAATTGAAATTATTGTACGAGTTGGTTATAAACTGTTATTTGTGAAAATTAAAGCTGGTGATTAGTGACTTAATTGGTGTCTTGTATTTTGTTTTCCGCTGTGCCATACGATGATCAAGTAGACCATCGTAACAATATAAAACATGTACCAGTGAGTAAGAAAAAGAATTGCCATAAAAAATGTCACTTTAATCCACTGTGAAAGTTATATTTTCCTTAGCTCAATTATGCTTTATTTTGCCTACATTTTCACAACAAAAATATACACATTCTTCACACTGAAAAGACAAAGGCTGGAGGCTGGACAATGTTGGAGCAGTGATGTAAAAATGTCTGTTTCCATTTATTGTAACAGAAGCTATAATACGGTGAAAACGATTTCTATCTAATTCTATGTCAAGTTTTAATTGTGGATAAAAACTGGCAATTATAATGATGACATACGCTCCTCAAACCATGATAAGTGGGCTAGGTCAAGAGTGTCACCAAATCTTTCCCCCAAATTCTGTTGAAGTACTTGACAATGCAGTATACTACAACAGTACACCGTGCACCTATTTTGTTTTCCTGCGTAGTTCACATGACAAGTTAGCTAAAACACCATGTAATATAATTTACAGACAGTATGCACAAGCCTGAATCATACTCTCTAATAAAAATGTAAAAAACTATATTACACAATTTCTGAACTTTGCTTAGTCCTGTTCTCCTGTACTATCCTGAATTTCACATCAAAGAACTTACATGAGGCGTAATAAAGCATAATCGAGCTAAGGAAAATATTACTTTCACAATGGATTCAGTTGTGAAATTAGACAAAAACCATGCTTCATTAACCAAACAGGACTTCCTGAACCAATGTGAACATTGCAAAAAATTAAATAGATATTTAACACTAGCACTAGCTACTGACTGACTCAAGAATTTTTAATAAATATAAATAACAACACAGACCATGATGATGAGACTGATATTGAAGAAACCAATGATCTCAGTGGAGTACAATCTTCATAATTAAAACACCTGGTGAACCGTCTCAAGTAATTGTTTTATTTAAAATTTTAGACATTTTTGTAGATAATAGCCATAGAGAATGTACAGTTTTGCAAGTAAAATATGTGTGAAGAGGAGAAGGGAGTGAGAGGTGATGAGTGCAAGAGAGATGGCTATTTCTATTATAAATTCTTATCCATTAAAATGACAATTAGAAAAAATGGCTATATGATGCTTAAGCAACAATAAACACAATTTTTTGAGAAATTGGTAATGTAAAATAAATACTATTTCTAAAAGCAAAAATTGCTACATTAGAAACTTTCAAATATTTGTGTTTACTAAATTGTTCGTTTGTATTTATATTTCACACTAATTTATGTTTATTATAGTATTAAAAACCTGAACTTGAGTATAACGACTTCCTTAGTACACTATTGATTAACAAATTTAATCAGTACACCATTGATTTTAAACATGACAATATATGTGGAGACGCTCAAACTGCAAACTAAATAGCTGTTTAGTTTCAAAAACTACATGATATTAAAAATGTTTGTACATAACGACGTCAAGGAGAAGGTGCTTCATTATGTTCATGATTACATATAATATTTATGGACAATATAAACAAAACGTTCTGCAAAAAAAGAAATACAAAGTAGGGCATTATAGTGAAAAAGATGAACCTATCATATTAATTTTAGTGGTCAAGTCATAGGTACCGAGTAAAAACAGAAAAGCAAAATAAAGATGAAGAAGATGAGGAGAACTGTAGGTATTACAAGGACATACAGAATAAGAGATGTAGAAATTGGAAGAGAATTAGAATATGGTCTATGCTGCAATTTAAGGTATTGAAATTTCTAACAGAAATGTGTTAGTGGGGACATCTATACAGCATAACAGAATACAGACACAGCCTGTGAAACAAATTTGGGAACGAAGAACTACAAAAATCAGAAAATTTGGGAAGCCCTAGACAAAGCTAGAATAAAACACTGGAAAATAGGGATAGCATGAGGTGAAATACAGACTAGGACACTAGAAAGAGTAGAATAAATTTAAATGCTCTACACATGTGTAGTTACAAAATTATGATTGTGAGAACTTTATGTCTAATGCGTTCATCTTTAGAAAAAGGTAACAAGTCACCATCATTGCATAACACTTCATAGAGGACAGACAAACAAAATCTGAAGACACGAAACCATTAGCCACCATCACCACTGGACCAAAAAAAAATCAGAGAAGCTACAAATGCCTACTCCACCTAGACATACGAGATGATGCACCTATAACATACTTTCACATCTTTTCGACATTTATACGAGGGTGTGATCAATAAGTATCAGGATTGATTTTATTTACATAAATATACAAGAGTTACAGATTTGTAAACTTGTCTCCTTCAAAATAGTCCCCCTCTGCAACCACACTTCTGTTTTGGGTCTGTCTTGCCTTTTTTGGTCTTGGAGAATTTGGCATCTTCCACACTGAAGACTGTGCCTTAGTTTCTGGATTGTATCCATAAACCCATATTCATCACCTGTTACGATCGATTTAATGAAGTTTTCATTATTTTAGCACATTCAAGCAGGTCTTGAGCGACTGACACCCGGGCATCTTTTTGGTCAGCTGTGAGCACTTTTGGTACAAACTTTGGAGAAACATGTCTCATTCCCAACTCATCAGTAAGAATGGACTGAACTGATCCGAAACTAATATTTAAATCTAATTTGCTAGCTCACGAATGGTGATTCGGCGGGTTCTTTGCGCAGCAGCATCCACAAGCTCAACATTGTGGTCAATCTTGCTGCTTAACACGTACCGTGCCATAGCGGTACATGGTACCGCCCGGTGGCCGACTGGGTCTCCCCAAAAGTGCCCAGGCGGTCCCTCGTACCACTCAGCTTTGGAGGAGAAAACTTTCCCTCCACGCCACGGTACCGCTCGGCAATGATCAATTGCAGCCGTTAGGGACCGCTCGGGCACCAAACAAACGTCTGGCACACTTAGAAAACAATTTTCTTTTTAATGTTTTATTGGTTTCAACAGTAAAAGGACATTTTATTCACTAGTTTTGTTCTTTTACAATTTTTATTCAAATGCAAACATAAAATGATATACAGTGGAACTTGGTTATTACGGCCTCGGCTGTTACGTCAACTCGGGTGTAGCGTTATTTTGTCATAAGTCCAGTCAAACTGATATATTTAACATTATAAAAATTCCCGGTTTTAACGTCACTAAATATTGTACTACTCTGTTATAGCGTCAAAAATTTCTCAGATATTTTACTCTAAATTTCATATAAACGTATATATGTGCGCGCGCTATGCCCATGGCTACAGGCATACATTGTATGCAAGCGATAAGCACTGTAACAGGACCGCCGGTGTCTGGCGACACATGTCTACCCACCACTCTCACCGGGTCAGTAGCACTGCGCGTTTCGAGGCTATTGTTCACGCCACGCTGTTACAGTATTTACTGTACAGTATTGTTTACACGTAGTCTCGTCTCTGTTTTTGGTTGTTATTGTTTCTGTATCTGCTCGTACTGTGACAGTTTCTTTTGTGTGTTTTATAACAAGTTTCGGTAGCCACTGTTTATAGAATTTTATACATAGGTCTACATTTTTATACAGTAATCATGGCAAGTTCTAGTACAAAAAGAAAGGTTCTGTCTATTCAAGAGAAAGTACGTGTAATTAGATCATATGAAAGCGGACGTAAAATAGCTGATGTATGCCGTGAGTTTGGTTTAGTGAATTCTACTGTAGGTTCAATTTAAAAAACAAGGACAAAATTTTAAAAAAATTTTAGGAAGATGGAGAAAAAATTAAAAAAATTAGGAAATGCGAACATGGTGATGTGGATGCAGCATTATTGAAATGGTTCAAACAGTGTCAATGTTCAGATATTCCTGTGAGTGGACCAATTCTGAAAGAGAAAGCTACAGAATTGGGAAAATTGTTTGGTATTGATTTTACGTGCTCCAACGGATGGCTAGATCGATTTAAGGCCCGACACTCGATTTCCTTTGCAAAAATTTGTGGTGAGGCAAAATGTGTAGATCTGAACGTTACAGGCGATTGGGTGCGTAACACTTGGCCAGAAATTAGACGATCATATAAAGATAAAGACATCTTTAAAGATGAAGCCGGAATTTTTTATAAATTAACTCCAGATAAGACTTTCCAATTTAAAAATGAAAAGTGCGTTGGTGGGAAGCTCTCTAAACAAAGAGTTACAGTTTTTGTTTGTGCGAACATGACGGGAACCGAAAAAAGGAAACTTTTAGTTATCGGGAAAAGTTTGCATCCTAGATGTTTTAAAAACATCAAAAAACTTCCTGTAAGTTACGCTGCCAACAAAAAAGCGTGGATGACTTCTAGTATTTTTGAAGATGAACTAAGAAAGTGGGATAAAGAACTGTCATCGAAAAACAGAAAAATTCTACTTCTAGTTGACAACTGTGCAGCCCATCCAAAGTTAAATTTGACAAACATTAATTTGGTCTTCTTACCGGCCAACTGTACGAGTGTCCTGCAACCTATGGACCAAGGCGTCATTAGAAGCCTAAAGTGTCACTACCGCAAGCAACTTAAAAAAAAAAATTATTTTCTGTATGGACACGGCGCAACCTGCCACAATTTCACTCTTAGATGCAATACAATTCCTAGATGACTCTTGGAAGAGTGTAACACAGAAGACGATAGCAAAATGCTTTAGTAAAGCACAACTTGTACATGAAAATTTACCCGATGATGACGAAGACGACGACTTGCCGCTCTCGGAGTGGATTAAGAAATTCAACGTAAATGAATTTGGAAATGAACTTGATTCCTATGCATCAGTGGGTGACCAAGTAGAAACATTCCAAGTGTTGAGTGACGCAGAAATTATCACGGAAGTAAAAAACATAGAAGCAGAAGATAGTGTTGAAGAAGATGCTGAGCAAGAGGAGGATGCCGACGTCGTTTGTCCAACAGTACAGGAAGCAATGAGAGCCGCCAAAACTCTTTCACGATTTTACTGCTTTAGAGAGACGTCTGACGACACGTTCAATGCAGCACAGCATCTCCACAGCACAACAGAAAGAATTTATTTTTCAGAAAGGAGCGTTCAAAAGAAAATTACGGATTACTTTCGACAGTAAGCCTAATGTAAGTTACATGTACTTTCTTTTTGATCTTTTAAAATATTCTTCATGCTGTTTGTATAAATGAAATGCAGTTTGTAAACTTTAGAATAAATATCACGAATAATGTTAATAATGCAAAGATCTTTTTTTTTATTTCTCCTTCCTTACTAGTGATTAAAAAGGGTCTTTTATAACGACTCTTTTATAACGTCACTCGGACATAACGTCATTATTTTTTTGGTCCCTTCAATGACGTTATAACCAAGTTCCACTGTATAATGATATATATTTTAATATATACTGTATTTGTGGGGTTTTTAGAAATTTGTTAATTAGTGTTATTTGTATAATATATGTCAAAATGTAACTTCTCTTATCATTTACGGGTAAACCGTATTTCGCTCTGCTGCATTCAAATGTTGCCGCCTCGCCACCTGATTGGCGCACGGCTTTCTGCAGTGTTGACTCTGCTAGCGTTTTGCTTTAACGCTTTCACTTTAATAATTCTTAGTTGTTATTATAAATTAATTGAATCAAACATACAGAATTGCAGATTGAGAACATTTATTAACCTTTTAGAATGTTTCAATTGCTTTATGATACATCAAATTCGTTTTCTGCACCGGCTATTACACTTGTTCGGTTGGTACTTGCTCAGTTTCAGTGTTTGTATACAAGTCTACTTTGACGTTAATTTACAGTTATATATGATTTTTCTCAGGGGTGTTAAAGTCCTTTCGGCTACAGAAATATATACTTACGGCTAACACACACAAAGTTATAACAATTGTTAATCCTAGTTACATAAACAAATTAATATCTCATTATATTCAATTAAGTAATTACCAATGAAAACTTGTAAAGAAATTTTTGGGTTAGTTTTCGTTTGTCAAATTTATTTATCAAAAGGTTCGTCAATTATTTATTATATTTTACTTTCAATAATTGCTAATCGATTAAAGTTTAAATAGTGAATTTAACAAAGCATTTATTTCTGAATCGGAATAGTGATCAGTGAAGTGAAATAGTTATTTATTAATTCTGACCAAAAAATTGTGAACTCGATAATGGGATAATGTTTATACTCATCGGTTTTCCTGCTGAAGATCCTGAGGTCGTCTTCTTCTTCCGGATTACTCCTGGGATGTCGTCTTCTTGTATTTTCCAGAAGTTTATTCCTCTCGTCTCGATGATTTTCCTCGCTGACTCCGGTCTCACATTCCTTCGGTTATCGTCTGTCTTCTTCTATTAAGATGTTCCAATGATCCTCATTTGGTGTCCGTTGTCGTCTCTCTTCTTCACTCCGTCTTCCCGTCTTCTTCAGATAATTATGGTTTGTTAATAATTTTTTATTAAACAAAATTTAGTTCAGGATTCCCTGGACTGTTGTTGTTATCTCCGTCTAGTTTAAATTAAGTTCAAATTTACTTTAATAATAAAATTTTAGTGCGAGAGCTGCTCGATCCACCCTCGGCGTTGGTCAATAATACAGTACTGAAAATCTAACGGTTTTTTGGCAATAAAATTCTTGTTGCTATGGTTACCTAATAAATTATGCTAATTTTCATTGGTTATTAACTTAAGTCATTGTTATGTTTTAACGTCTTTTTTAGTCTAATTTTACCAAAATATCTTCAAATGAAGATTCCTATCTTATACTAATAGCTAGAGTTATTACATGAGTACCATTCTTCCTAACTTTTCATGATGATCATTTTGATATCCCTCATGCCCACTTTTGAATAGCTAATTACATTTTTACTATTTTCCATATTTATATTTTACATATATTTTATTCAAAATTAGTTGTTATTCATATATCTTGGTACTAGGAATACTCACTTAATCGGTTTAACCATTTGGTATATTCTGCCTTAACTTTGGATTATTATTTGTTCTCAGAACTACTAAATTTATATTCAACAGTTGGCCTAGAGCCTAGATTCTATTCTACTCCCATCTAACATTTCTTAATAACATATCTGGTAATTCTAATACAATTTTATAAACAAAACAAACAATAAACATCAGTATTCCTAACTCTAATTCTTATTATACAAAGATTTCTTGTCAGGTTCTAGCCTGAAATAACTTTTAACTACCTTTTCTTTTTTCTACTATTATCTTGCTTATCCTATAATTTACTACATTCTATGGTTTTTGAACAATAATAAAACTCTTACAATACTACTGTTAAACTGTGCCTTACATGATATGTTTTCTCTACTAATCCCTTCACTTAAATACAGTGTCTATCCTTCTTATTTTACTACTCATTCTAATAACTTAATTCTTACCTTATTATATAATTCTGACATCCTATTACCTAAATCTATAATATCACAATCAGTTTAATCTTGCTTACTAATGTACATTTTATCAAAAATTGTTTAGCTGTTTATTACAGTCTGCTTATAAAATATTTTATTCTACACCCCCACTGCACTTTTCCTTTCGTAGAAGGTTTCTTTATTTATTATCACTCTCACTTTGTTCCATTATATGCTATACCTAGCACTTCACCATTTATTTAATTTTACACACATTTTTAACTTACTCATTTGTTTATTCACACGATTTGTCTGATTACTTTATATCACTGTGTGATTATGGTCATGAATAACTAATTTACTTCCAAATCACTCTGATCACTTTTAGTTATTACTTAAATATTGCTTTTGTTTGGCTCAAAGCATCGTTTATTGGCTTTGGCTATTATCATTACTATTAGTTTGGGGTATGGTTAGTTTCTAGCTCCCTACCTTATATTAAGTACATTCTTTTATCAACAAGATATATGTGACATTATTACTTTCCATTAATCTTATTATCCTAGGTAAATCTCATATACTACAATTATCAGTTCATTATTTTAATTACAATATACTGGTCATTATTTGGGATTATTTGATTGCACTTAGGTCTCGGCTGCTTCTTCATTTTCTCTTGGTTCCTTTGGTATTTATCCGATCTACTGTGTCAGGTCATTGTCAGGTTAATAGTCATTTGTCATTTATTGGGTTATTGATCTCTAAGTTTATAAGTTTTTGCCTCTTATCCTTATCTTCAGCTTTTTATTTTATAATTAAATACAATTGGATCTTCACTACCTTATGTCATGTTACAATATTATTACATATATATTTATGGTTCTCATTATAACTGGTAAACAATAAAAGGGTTCTCCTGGGCAAGTCAGGCAGTTTGTCACAATTTTTTTTATTTGATTTTTTGTTATTTTGCCCTCGATTTTTTTCAGTTTACACCCCTTACAGCCTCTCTGAACTTTTCTGTTTTCTCCTTCTTTCCTTTGGAGAATGTCATGGTCGCTGAGGTTGTAATGTCACTGATGAAGGCCTATCAACTGCTACGGGGTCACTTTGAAGAAGAAAGAATTCTACGATTTCTTCTTTGAAACGCGTTATCGTAATATTTTTTTTCGTCACTAATTTGTACAATATGTGGTCTCTTCAAAGTGAGTCACATAGCCTTCCCTACACAGCGGTACCGCATACCAACCACTACCCCGTTCCCCATGCGAGTCTTTCACACTGTGCCCCGGCGGTACACGGTACCGCTGATTGAAATCTCATTACAAACGGATGTAAATACATTCAGAAGCATTAGGGTTGTATAAAATGTCATTTTATAATATTATTAAGTTATATTATTGAGAAAAAAAGTTTGGAAAAAACAAAAGGCATCATTTCTTGTCGCATATTCCTGGGCACGATACGTGTTAAAGGCCTTCCTGAACGCTCAGCACTTTCACGCCCATCTTTAAAACACTTAAACCAATCATAAACCTGTGTACGACTTATTCAATCTTCCCCATAAACTTTTTGTAACTTTTCAAATGTATCTCATCTCTTTACATGTTTCACGAACGTTTTGACAAAATCTGATGCAAATTCTCTGATCAATTTTTTCTGACATGATAAATGCGCCAAATGAGATTAACACAGAACACAACAATGGAGGTTTGTAAACAAACCAGATCAGCTGTTATAAAACTTATACCAAGTAATTAGTATACTGTAAACGTGTCGCTTTTTTGGAGCCAAGTCAGCTGACTTGCCATTGCCAGTATCAATCCTGATACTTTTTGATCACACCTCGTATACTAGCCACCGATGGGAACAAACCTAGCAACTGTGTTAAATGATAAGCAATGGACAAAACCAAAACCATGACATCTAAACAAACACCACACTGCAGGATGTCTATACACTGCACATATGTGCACAAACACCACACTGCAGGATGTCTATACACTGCACATATGTACACTAACAGCACATATTCTAATTACAGTGAAACTTCGATTAACCGTCAGTTTCTGTTAACTGTCAGTCCGTACTCTATGTACAGTAACCAGATTACCGCGAAAAATCATCCTCGCTTTACTGCTGAGCGGCGGAGGCGTCGGAGTGATGCACTATTGTTCTATTGATGAGTCACGTTCTTGGCCCGCCTAGCTATCGCAGACGTGGTCAGTTTCAGTTGTGGCTGAGAAGCTGTTGTGCTCAGTGCTGTACGTTATTTGTTGCGTAATGGCTTAATTGTTTCAGCATATGATAGTGACATTCACACCAGTAAGTTTTGTTGTTAAGGTTTATTTTCTTTTTTGTTTTTGTGCAACAGCTAAAAAATGGCTGAAAAGCATGTTAGATCTCAACCAGAAAATTGAGATTATTAAACGTTTGAAAAAAGGTGAAACTCCCACTAGTATTGCTCTCATTTACGGCGTTGGAAGAACCACAGTGAATGACATTAAACGTGATGCTGAAAAAATAGAACATGTTTTAAAAATGCAAAACATCGATGGAGATCCTAAGACTCGTAAAACCATGAAATCAGCTAAATATGTCCAACTGGACACTGTTATGTATCAATGGTTTATACAAGCAAGGAGTAAAGGAATCCCACTTTCAGGCCCCGTAATAATGGCCAAGGCGGTTGAAATGAACAAAAAACTTGACGGAGATCCTAATTTTAAAGCAAGCATAGGATGTCTCGATAAGTTTAAGTGTTGTTATGGCATTCGGAACTAGACATTAGTGGTGAAAAACTTAGTGCAAATAGCGCAGTTATTGCCAAGTACAGAGAACAATTTAAAGAGAAAGTGGCCAAATTAAACCTTGTTAGGGAACAAGTGTACAATTGCGACGAAACCGGGCTCAATTGGAAAGCTTTACCACAAAAGACATTGGCATCACTTTCGGAGACATCAGCCCCGGATTTTAAAGTCCAAAAAGATCGAATCACTTTAATGGTTTGTGGAAGTGACACTGGCAATCACAGGTTACCCCTGCTTGTGATTGGAAAAGCAAAAACACCTCGTGCATTCAAAAATTTTAATTTGAACGCATTGCCTGCTACCTATTATGCTCAAAAGAGTGCTTGGATATCTCAAGATATTTTTTCCGATTGGTTCCACGAAGTGTTTGTGCCACAAGTTAGAGCTCATTTGGCTGAAGTGCAGTTACCACAGGAAGCATTGCTGCTAATGGACAATGGTCCAGCACATCCCACTTGCGGAATTAAAAGTGATGATGGCAAAATAACATGCCTCTTCCTTCCGGCAAACACAACACCACTAATCCAGCCTATGGACCAGGGCATACTCGAAAACATGAAACATCGTTATAAGAAAGCTTTTATTGGAAGTTTGATTTCATCTGATGATGAAATGTCTGTAAAAGAGTTTTGGAAAACGTACAACATAAAAGATGCAATTTGCAATGTTGCTGCTGCATTGGATGATCAAGGTTAAATCTTAAAAATGGGTGGAATAAACTCTGGCCTGAAGCTAATGATAACAAACCTAAGGAAACTGGGAATGTTAGTATCGAAAAATTGTGCAATAATGTACCGAATGCTGAAGACATAATGCCAGCAGAAGTAACAGAGTGGTTGGGATGTGACAAATTGTATGGAGGCTTTGACATTTTGAACGACGATGAAATTGTTTCCAGTGTAATTGACAACGAAGAAGAAATTGACGAATACGAGTGTTATATTTTAAATGAAAAAACTACATTAAGCCATACAGAAGCAGAAACAATGTTATCAAAATGCATTGAGTGTTTTGAGGGGCAAGAAGAGGCAAACGCAATGCAGATACTTCTCCTACGTAAAGTACGGAACATTGCCGCTCAGAAAGCACGAGCCTCGAAGAAACAAAAGAAAATGACAGACTATTTTAAAATTTGAATATGTATGTACGTCTAGAGCGTAAGTTCATGTAACAGTATGTACAGTACATATGTTGTACTACATACGAGTATACTGTACTTAATGTAAATTATTTGTTTCTGTAAAATAAAATACTGTACATGTATGTACAGTGTATTTCCAGTTCGTAAACGTGCATTTTTTATCATTCGTTCATATGCAATGGATGGGGGTGGGTTATTGTTTAAGGTTTTTCTGTTATCCGTCTATTCGATTAACCGTCACGGTCCCGGTCCCGACCCTGACGGTTAATCGAAGTTTCACTGTATTATATTCATAGAAACAACAGCTCATTACATATAAATAGGTAGGTTATTGTGTCTCGGATTGATACACATGCATCTGCACTGATTTACAGAATGGGTCAAAAAACATAACTGTGTTATGTATAAATACATACTACACAAAATAAATCTTACTGTCACATTAAATGAAAGTACACAGAACATGAATGCTGTAAAATAGCATAATTTGCAACACATTATTTAATAAGTATAAACGATGTTGGAAAAATACTTTAAAAAGTCAGGAGGCAATGATGGATACAACTGTGTGGTTAAAACATTGACTTCACTAATGTGACACATGCATGAATGCAAAACTTGGTTGATCACATGGCAGTTTCATGGCCAGGGTCCAATACATTCATAAAAGCAGACAGGGCAAAGAATAAGTTCAATTTGTTACAAGGCATTCACTGGATTACACACATTGGATAAATAAATTGAAAATATTCGTTTACTTACAAATCTTCAAACATTCTTATACAAAATATTGAACTTCACATTCAGGTATTTGCAAAGTATGATATATGCAATGTATTTGATCCACATATATAATTAGTTGACCAATACTTTATATAAAAAAGATCAAACATAAGTAATTTTTCTTTAATTCAAGCTCTAAAAATGGAAGAGAAAAACATTCAAAAAATTTTATTATGTTTCATATTTCCTAATTACAGGTTTTCACGATAAAAACAAAACATCAAGATGAACTGCATCTGACAATCTGGTCTTTCAATTAAAATATGGTATAATTTTTGTAGAATCAAATGAAGATATTTCTTCTATATTCTTTTTAGTTTCTTAATTTTTAAATACATTAAACTTCCTAATCTTACATACAGTTATAATGGCCAGTGTAAGGCAGACACCTTGTCTGGGAATGGCATTAGCATCTCCCCCTCCCTTTGCTATTCCATACATAACAGTAGATTACTTTCACCTGTCTGGTTTCAATGTGGCAACTTTAGGCCCAAACACATGTATAGTGAATACATCTTTCAACATAGACTTGAACTTCATGTTGAAACAGAACCTTCATTACCTTATAAGGCTCTAAAAATTTTTATATGCACATTTAAAAAGGAATTTATAAACACTCACATGGCATATTATTCTCTTTTATTATATAAATTACATTACAAAAAACTTGAACATTGTGAAACTATTATTGTGAGTCACTAGACGAACTAGAACTGGAGTCTGAAGACATGACTTCAACATCTTCTGCATCTTTATTATGGTTTCTAGTGTCCATAGCAACAGAACCTTGGCCTGCCACCTGCATGTGTATCTCACCAGATGGATGCCATGCAAACTGATTTTGCTGAGATGCTGGAGGTTCTGTTCCTGGTGGGCCAGCTCTGTGCATTTCACTCAAGCTGCTAGGCTGCTGAAGCATATGGCCATTAATAGGTAAATCACTCAGTCTACCCAAGAACCCCAGACGCATTTCAATATCTGAAAAGTAAATTACACAATCAATAATATAATTTATTAAGTTCACAATCATCAACTATAAACTCTTACCTCTGATACAAATTACTGAGCGTAATTACAAGGGGTCTTTGGTAAGTAACCTCCATCTGACTATAAATAAAACACGGATGTAGATACATCAATTTTATTATATACATCTTTAAACTGCAGCTTTCCACTATTTTTCTACATAATCGCCATTTAAATTTAAGCATTTATCATAGCATTTGACCAGTTTGGAAATCCCCTCTTCATAAAATTCTGCCGCCTGGGATTGCAGACAGCCTGTCACAGTATCGTGAAGTTCTTTGTTGTCATCAAATTCCTGGGACCCAAGCCACTTCTTCATGTTTATAAACAGGTGAAAATCCCTGGGACCCAAATCCGGATGATCAAAAACGTCAAATTTTAAATGATGCCACAGACAGATCTTGTGTTTGCCAAGCAGTGTGAGGGTGAGCGTTGTCATGCAAAAACACGACACCATTAAGTCAAGCACACCTCGGCGACTGTTCTGGATGGCTCTTCCTAGTTTTTTTAAAGTCTCACAATAGACTTCAGAATTGATGGTCATGAACTCCACAAGCAGTATTCCTTTCACATCTCAAAAAACGGTTGCCATAACCTTCCTGGCAGACAAAGTTTTGCTTTGCTTTGCTTGGTGAGCCGATATGACCCCACAGCAGTGACTGTTGTTTTGTCTCAGCGTTTATGTACAACACCCAAGTCTCATCGCCAGTCACAATTTTGTTGAGAAACGTTTGTCCTTCCGCGTCGTAACATGAAAGAAAGTCTAAGGCAGAGCCCATTCGTTGTGTTTCGTGGTTCTCGGAAAGCACTTTCAGTACCCACTGAGCACAAAGTTCCGGTAGCCTAACTTTTCTCTGACTACCTAATATAATACACTCTGAGAAATTTGTGCGAATTGTTCAGAAAGTTCAGAGATTATGAACGCCAGTTTTCATGAACTTTTTCATCAATTTTCTGAACGAGTTCATCACTGACTATGGATGCCTGTCACTCCATTCCTCATTGTGAATGTTTATTCTTCCACCTTTAAACAAACAAATCCACTGACGGACAACACCTTTACGCATAATGTTTTGGCCGTATACAGTACACAGTTCACGATGAATGTCTGCCACTGAAAGGTTTTTTGCCATCAGAAATCTTATCACAGCACGCACTTCGCATTTGGCAGGATTTTCTATTATAATGCTCATTTTGAAAGGCTATAACGAGTGAAAGAACGGTAGCGTGGCCTTCCCACTATACAGCTGGACGCGTACTGAGCTACTATACAAGTTAGAATAGGAATAATGCCACTTCCCCCACTACTTCTCTCGCTACAAGGCAACGGAGGTTACTTTCCAAATAGCCCTCGTATTTATTTTTTATTTTGTTAACACAGAAAATACTTAACAAAATTATTTTAACCACTTTCTTGAAAGTAAGAAAATGCTTATTACATGTATGATATTCACTCAAAATACACTTGAAAAGCATTTTTTTTTTAATTTCAACTTCATAATCTATAAAAAAACACAAACACGTCATTAGACACACTACCCACCGATGGAACACCCCTAGCACCAGTGTTACATGAAAAGCAACAACTGCTCCCTTGACAAAACAAAAAGAATTACATCTAAACAAACATCCCCCCCCCAAATCTACACATAAAAAGGTGGTTACCAGGCCTAGATGACAAATTATATTTAATATATTGTATTAAATATATTATTTCTTTTTAAATAATCAAGATTCTATTTTAATACACATCAGGGTGATCTCTCAACATCATTGATTTTGTACAGTTTTTAAAACTGGTTTATATGTAAGCTTGTGTCATTTACATACACAGCCTTGCAACATAATACTCTTACAGTATTTAAAAATGTTATACAGACTCTGAAATAGTTTACATATTATAAAACAAAAAAGACATCCCTGGTCTACAAACATCTGTGAGATCGGGTGGCGATCTTTTTTAAACAAATTTAACAAAAACAAAGATATAATTTTTAGTACAATTAACATAAATTATGTGCATACAGGTTACACAAACACAAACTTAATAAAGATTCTTATCAGTATTCTCTTACTACTTTATAGACTGATAGAATCTGGGTACATCCAAGTGGCAAGAGTGGCTATACTTTTTACACATTCTGTCAAATGATACAATTCACAATGTGATCAATATTAATACAAAACTTACTACAGTAAACAAAACATATTCATTTACACTACTTTTCACTCAAAGCTGTACAAATACAGCTTTAAAACCAATGGGCATACACAGAAACAACTAAAACAAATGAATCTTACTGCAATTTAATGGCAGATTGTGAACTGAATACATTTTTTCCCATTATATTCTTTGTTTAAAGCAACACTAAACTCAATGCTGTACTATTATGAGCAAACAGTGCTTGAATACTCCACCATCGTATCTGTCCAACTAGTTTATTGTAGTTCTAACTCTCTGAGTCAAGTTACTGAACTTGACAATACGCATGTTATTACTTCTTCAACATTAAAATGTGTGACAAATTTGAAAATCATGAGTTTGATCCACTGATTAACTGTAAGAAAAATTCATGCTGTAGAAATTTACAGACAAATACAGGCAGTATACAGTGATAACATTATGAAGCAAACACGAGAAAGTCGGTATAAGAAGATGAATGTTTACTATAAACATTGTTTTGGCAACTCTGGCTTGTGGCTTCCCTAAACTAAAAGAATTTTTAGGTGGCTGTCATTTTAAAAGTTTTAATGATGAGATCCAAGAATCTGTGACTGAGTGGCTGAGAGGAACTGGCAGCAGATGTACGCGATAGAATAAAAATATACCTTATGACAAGTGCTTAAATTTAAGCAGACCACCTATAAGTGCTAAATTATATATTTTAGATTGATTACAGCCAAACATTCTTCATTTTCTGGATAACCCTTACACAACAGTCTTGAAACTCATTATATTTATGTCTGTTATCCAACATGCATACAATTATTTTGTTAACCTTTGTAACCATGAAGAATTTAACAGTTAGATACATTGCCTGGATTCCACTGTAAAACATTTACAGTACGGTATATATGTGGTTCGTTAATGAGAGCAAAACAGATACAAAGCAATAAAACAAGAATCACTTATTACTGACAATTTATGGACCGTTGTAAGCTTGAATCTAAAGTACTTACCTGTTGGGTATGGTCTACGGGGATCTCCTGGTTGCCACGTCAGAGGTGCACAAACAGCATTTGAAGCACTTATTCGGTGGGCAAATTTAATCAGTTCCTCAGATGAGACTGGTGTCTTGTTCGCTCTGCTGATGGACTGCAGTTTTTGCTTTGCTTGAAATATAGCAGTTGCCTAGATGACATCAGCAAAACAATGTCTTTAAGAAGTCTTTGATAAATCAATAAAAAGAATGAATGAGTGTATAGAATAATTTTTTTCATCTGTCTTTCAGGCAGATCTATATACAGTATTTACTGGCTCCAATCACAGCTAAAATGAAGACATTCAGTCACCCTGTAACAGTTAGGTCAGCTATGGCTGGTTGGTTTATATCTCAGTATATAGCTTTAGAATATATGGCAATATTAGTTATTTGTAATACAGTCTGAGATTATCAAGAGTGCAGATATCAGAGCTGAAAAATATAATTTTTAAATCAAATAAATAAATATTTGATTTAATTAGTTTTTAGTTAAATAGATTTTTATGTTCTTGGATTTTGTTGTCCATGACGTGTCCATTGATTAACTAATTATAAGTACAATACTACTGACGCGGAACACTACGTTTTTTTATTAGTAAAAATGTAAAATTTTTACCTTATAGCCAGACCCAGTTTTCGCCTATTATAAGCCTCTGACGAAGCTTATAATATAAAAAACGTAGTGTTCCAAGTCAGTCGTATTATACTTATACTTAGATTTTTTTATGTTTTATTTGAATTAATGTTATAGTCATGCTAAAAAATACCAAACATTGAAAATTCAGTATCACTTCTATTTTACTTGTAAATATATCACTGCACATTTGAACCAGCGGAAGTAAGTGATATAATTATGTATTCAAAGCTTTTATACATCACTCTTCATTACAACAGTATTATCTTTCATGCTCCATTTACTTAAATTTAGATAATTACGAACCCATACTTAAGTTTTAAGTATTACAAAATTTTAATTTATTTTTGAAACTACTTTCTTTGAAGATTCCCCTGATAAAGTTTCAAGTTAATATAGGTTTTTAGTAATTATCATTATATACCTGATAATCATCAACTTTCTGGCCTAAATTTAATATCAGTCCAGTATTCCTGATATATATATATATACACAGTACAGTCCCGTTTAACCGAATTTCCGGGTCAACCGAATCACCGAAAATACTTTTGTATTACCATATTTTATACTGCTTTCATACAGGGACTGTACACAAACATTCGGCCGGCGCCGCGCGAGAACTCGTAGCGTTGACTGTCCACTGACTCAGCCCCCCACCATGCTATTTTTAGCACACCTACTAACACTATTGTCGCTGTCCAAGGACACCTGTCAGTTATGTTTTGAATTCTGTCTGATGTGGCTGGCTCATGATAATTTTTGTACATTAGTAGTGTATTGTTTGTCGCGTTGTGTTTAGTGTGTCAATATTGTTTAGTGATCTGCAGTGATTATGGCAGAAAAGATAAAACGAGTTGTTGTGACAATGCAAAAAAAACTGGAGGCTATTAATCGTCTGGACAAGGGTGAGTCAGTAAAAAACATTTCTATTGAATATGGAGTTGGGGCAGCAACAGTTTGTGACTGGAAAAAAAAAATAGAAGTCAAATTGAAGATTTCTGCGTTAAAATGGTTAGTCAAGACTCATTAGGGAATCGGTCCACTATAAAGAAACCTAAAAATGAATCCTTAGACGAGGCACTTTTAATGTGGTTTGAACAACGTGAGCGCGGCGTGCCTATATCCGGACCGATACTTAAGGAAAAGGCATTGAGTTTAAACCAAAAGTTGGGTGGAGATCCAAGCTTCACTGCCAGTATTGGATGGCTCAGTAGGTGGAAAGATCGACACGGGGTGAGGCAGCTGACGATAACTGGGGAAAGTCTTTCAGGCGCTGTTCTTGATGCTGAAGAGTTTAAGAAGTTTGAAAAAATTGTTAAGGACGAAAAATTAAGTCCTGCTCAGATATACAATGCTGATGAAACTGGGCTGAACTACAAAATGTTGCCTACAAAAACATTGGCATCAAAACTAGACGAGGCAGCTCGTGTTCATAAGAAAAATAAAGAAAGAGTTACGTTACTGGTTTGTAGCAACGCTTCAGGCACCCATAAACTGCCACTTGTTTTGATAGGGAAGTCAACCAACCCAAGGGCTTTAAAGAATGTCAAGCGTAGTGATACGACCTCTACATTATGCGTCTGAAAAATCCGCCTGGATGTCATCAAATATCTTTAAGGACTGGTTTTTTCACCACTTTGTTCCGGCAGTAAAAATATTTTTGACAAAGGAAGGGTTGCCTCTAAAAGCCATTCTCCTCATAGACAACGCTCCCACCCACCCGGGAGCAGATGAGTTGAAATATGGTGACATACGAGTGCAGTTTTTACCTCCAAACGTCACAGCTCTTATACAGCCGATGGATCAAGGTGCGATCGAAACTTTGAAGAGACTATACAGGAGGAAACTGCTCAGTAAAATCACTGATAATGATGAAGATGAAGAGCCTAATGACATCATATCCACGTTGAAACAAATAACGATCAAGGACGTGATCTACACGACAGCTGCAGCATGGGAGGAGGAAACGGCAGTTGCTCTAAACAAAACTTGGAGGAAACTCTGGCCCAACGTGCCTACAACAGTGTCGCAGAATGAAAATGAACCTGATGTTCCCATGGAGTGTAGTGATCCTATCACAGCTAAACAGTCTGGTAGGTGGATCGGAGATTCAAATAAACGATATAGCGGAATGGATACAAGGTGATGAAGAACCACATCCAATTCTTAGTGAAGATGACATTGTTGCTGCATGTTCAAGTCACCAGGCAGGTGAGCTCAGCTCCGATGATGATGATGGTCCATCCCTTCAAGAAAAGAAAGGGCCAAACCATTCAGAAGCAACTAGGATGTTTGAAGACCTCATGGTGTACCTTGAACAACAAGAGGAAACATCTCCTGCTGAGCTGCTTCTCATTAAACGCCTTAGAGATCGAGCTGCAAAGAAACGTTCTTCTCATATGAAGCAAAAGAAAATATCACATTTTTTTACTTCCTCGATTTAATTTTGCATTCCATCGTGCAGGAATGTTTTATGTGTTTTTAGAAATTTCATATTTTTATTCATTCTATGCCGCACATTTTCGCTACATTAAATTTTGTTTTACTGTACTGTATTCCACCATAATTCTTTCACGTTTGTTGCGAATTTCATGTTTTATTATTCATGTGCGTACGTTTTTATTTCCTACATAGAGTACTGTATAAATTTTTCACTGTACTATTGTATTTCACTACAATTTTTTATGTTTGTTATGACTACTGTACTGTTCCAAAATGTCTCATTCATGTAAAATAAAATATGTATTATTTCACTGCATTTTTAGCATACTCTATTTATAAATTAATACCTGTAGAGTGTTTTGATGCATTCGTTTGTAATAGGCCTATTGTAATGTGCCTTGCTATTGTAGGCCTTGCTCGCCCGTGGGCCGTGACCCCGTGAACAACACAACTATCCGGTCTGAGATATGAAAATACATATTTTCCGGTTTAACCGAATTTTCGTTTAACCGAAGCCTTATGGATCCCATCAAATTCGGTTGAACGGGACTGTAGTGTATATATATATATTGTAATGAAACAAACTAATTATGATGTTACGGGTGTTACGATTATATTCGAGGATGTTTGAAAGCCCCACTGTTGGGTTCGCCAATTTGTAATAGATAAATAATTAATTAATCAGAGTCAATAAAGTTTATTTTAGGTTTCGGGGTTTAATCAATCTGTTATTAATGAAAATATTTATTATTTTGTTATTATAACTTTTATGTAGACCATAACACGGTTTTACCCAATTATTCAATGTTTACTCAATGTTACTTCTATATTTCGTGTATGTAATGAATAAATTGAGAATTCTCTCCAACCCTAGTCAGTCCGTATTGTGTAAATCAATTCAAAAATGGTGCAGGAAACACGCTAGTTCGGTAATCTCACGTTCTACCAGCTGTCGACTATAAGCGCTGTTATTCGTAATTGACTTGCGCCTCTAGGTTAGCTTGCTCGCCAGATTTTAATCACCCTTTTTACCTGTAAATTACTACACACACAACATACAATGCCTATTCTACAATAATATAAAACATCATCATATACAAGAAGGATTCTTTATTTGTATTACCTTTCAATTCAACTTCTAACGGTGCTCTTCATGGTTACAATATAGTTAAATCGATTGTATAATGATGACTCGATTAGTTAGTTGACTATTACCTTTTTATTTTATACAAAATTAAATATAATGTTAATTATCTCTTATCCCAGGGTACGTTTGATTCTTTGAACGATTAGTAAGGCCAGGTAATGCAAAATTAAGGTTACTTAGTATTACAAAATGTTATTAGTTCTTACTATATTAAAATTATGTATATGCTGTTGTTACCATATTGGTCGATTCTCAAGGCAGCATTGCTCGTTTGCAAACGGTTGAAGATTTACAGTTGAGGTTACGTTAATCCAGAAAAGGTGTTCCGATTATTAATAAAATTGAAGGGATGATGTCCTGGAAGGCAACGGGAACTCTTCTAATCTTCGTTCTCCTTCACGGTCCTTGTGATTGTCGGTCCCGGTGGAATTGGTGTCGTATTATAAATCCTTTCTTGAAAGTGAGGTTTATTTCTTCAGAAACAAAGGTCCTTGAGTATATTTTTTCTATAATTCCATTAATTCAGACTTTTTTATTCCATCAATAAGTCTCCTGGTTAGATGGGAAATTGAGTTCAATATTAAATCCAATGGAATTATCTTGAAAAGTGAAATACGAATTCCTCGACCTTTTGGAGGTATATGGCTATAATTTTGAAATCTAATTCATTGATTGTTCATCAGTTTAGTTTACAGGAATTGGTTTTTACTTTAATTTATTAATTTTTGTTTATTTCATATTAATTTGTCTTTTTTCTTAAATTTGTGTACTCATCTGAACTCAACAGCATATAACAATTGAATAATTGAAAATCAACAAGATTTTTTACATTTTAGTTACCCTAACAACCACTATTTTCTGTCATTGGATGATATTTGATACCCTAGAGTCAGAATTATAAAATATTACTACTCTTTTTTAATAAAATACTCCATGCTTGGAATTATACCAAATTACCTAAAACTCTCACCCAATCTACCTTATTAAACCGTATATATTTTACTATAGTTTCATTGGACTGGACTTATTAAAAAGGTATCAATTTCCTTTTACAAATATTAAATTTAGGCCTATAGGTTTTCTTACAACTGCTATAATATTGTTTGGTTTTTTAACTTAGTTTTTCTTTACCTGACCTACTGTACAAATAGTCACTGGTTTATGGCCACTTACATTAATTTTAATTACCTGGTTTTAATTCATTATATTGATTAGTTCATCCTTGAACCCTTCATTATTTTATAACATAACTATAATAACTACTTGCCAACTTTTAAACACTTATTGCCTTCCTGGCCAAGTTTACAAACATTAATTCAAACATCTTCATTAATCAATTACAATAAATACATTCAACATAATATAATACCTAACCCATGTACTTATACTTAATTATTCAAATACCATTTTAACATAAACAAAAGGAGTACCACTGACTAAGCACGTCCTTAAAGTAACAACTCCGCTCTTACTATCCACAACACATAAGATAAATATTCTGTAAACACTAAATCATGTTACAGCATAACAACAAGTATAATTTGCAACACATTAAATATTAATTTGAACAGTATTTTATACTTCATTACTACATATTAAACTCCTCCCATTAGATACAATGTTTATGTTTTACATCCCATATTATTTATTACATCTTTTAGATTTAGGTACACTTCAGATATATTAATTACTTAGTAACCTTAATATTTTGGGTATTGTTCTAGACCATATTTACTTTGTTTTTTATGTAACGTTGGAGACCTTGAATATGTTACGTTACAATATATATTACACCATGACAAATTGATGCATTTATTTAAATTTGTGGAGCCCCACGATTTTGGAGCGCCAATTACAACAATACAAATACATCGATTCAAGTTAATTTAACTTGTGTAGCCTCATGCATTTGGGAGACAATTAGTTATACAACGCAAGTTAACCAATTTAAATGCATTTACATATTGTGTATTGAATTCATGGGTATAATCGTAATAAGATGATACGTTATTTACGTTTAAAATCGTTCCATTATTTATTTATTTAAACAACATATTGGATTTTAAACAATAACTCATTATTAAATCGTTTGTATGAAGTTTTCGTACATAACTTATTGCTAACAAATTACATACATAAGTTATATACAACTCTTATTATCTAATTGTAATTACTTTAAAATGTTTATTTTGCTCTCGGCTTACTAATGGTGTGTTCATATTTTTGCAATTGCTGATTCACTAGCTTCAAAAAATGAATTTACTTCTATTCAAACTTCTTTTATATTACTTTGTTTTACTTTCTACTGCACATGCATTTTTTTTTCTTTATCATCAAAGACTACTAATTACGTTAATTCAAAAATTACTTATTTCTCTTATCATTTACGTTACTAATTACTAAATTTGATACAAGAAATATTATTCTAAGTTTTACTGCTTTTACATTTATTTATTTTAATATTAGTTGAATGCCTTCCATTCAAGCTTTAATTAGTGTCTTTCAACTGTCTGTAATTAAATGTTTTTTTATCACCTCATTTGACGTGGTTATTGTTACAAATCACAAATGAGTATGTAACTAGTGCAACACCGTTACGGGTTTATCGTTATTTCAGCCCTACGTTATGAGCGTCAATTTATAATAAATTATATATTGTTACTTATTTAATTAGATGAAGATCAAAAGCTCCACTGTTGAATGCGTCGATTTGTAAAATTTTACTGCAGATGAGATCTCCTGCAAATCAATGTTAACTTATATATAAAGAAAATTATATATTATGAGGTTGATATTATTCAGTTCTTGATCATAGACCTGTGTTAAATAGTTATCAAGTGTTTTACCAGAGAAAAACGCTATATTCCAGTTATTATAGTGAATAATTCAGTATTTGTCTCCAACCCTAGTCGGTATGTATTATCTAAATTTGAAAGAGAAGAGAGCGAAGAGCGTAAGTTAGTTCTCTATTCTCCCATATTCACCAGCTGTCAACAAGCGAGCGCTGTGAGTGGCGATTGACCCGTTATTATAGGTTAAGTCGTTCCACTTGATGCGTTTCTCACGTTCCTTTCTCTGTAAAATACACCCTATTCGCAATACACTAGTTATTCTACAAATAACACAAAATCGTCAAATTCAAGAAGGGTTCTTTATTTTATATATGTTTAAATTCCAACAGCTGCTTCCTCCTGCTACTAATACATCATATCGATCACACAATACAGAATCGATTTGTTATTGAACTTGTGTTTTAGATGTTACAATTTAATTATAATTTTCCGTTTGTCTTTTATCTCAGGGTACATGTAGTTCTTTTAACTATTAGTAAGGTCAGGTAATGCAAATTTAAGGTTACTAAGTATTACAATATTGTTATAAACTCTTATTATATACAATTAAACATAAGCAGGTTTGTTACCAAACTGGATCAGATACTTAATGTGGCAGTGTCTTGTTATGACGAGACGAGAACAGAATGGCGATGCAGCTCTTGAATAAAAACAACATTCAGCTTCTCAATAAAAGTTGGATTCGATGTCCCAGAATGTAGTAGAAGTTTCAGTTCTGTTCTTCGTTATTCTTCACGGTTCTGGTAGTTGCCGGTCCCAATGGAATTTGTGTAGTATTAAGACTTCGTTTGTTTGTTGAAAGTGAGGTTTGGTACTTCAATACAAAAGTCCTTTGTTTGTTTTTTAATATATATTTTAATTAATTTTGCATTCCTCCGCTATGGATCATCTTTGTTTAATTATAGTTCATTTTCATCATTACACTTTTACTGTAAGTAGGTTGGATGAGTATTTTTTAATTCAGTTAACTTTAACGGTATGCAGAATTATATTTGCTGAGATATAGTTTCAGGAGTTACTACTCAGTCCTTTTAAATGTATTTCTTTTATGACATTTAATTTATTTAATTTAATTCATATAATTTGGTTTTCTCTTTTTTAAATTTGTATGCTGAACTTTACCCATTCACATATAACAATCGAATCTAGAAATCAACAAGATATCTTGCATTTTGTTGTCCCTAACAACCATCTTCCTCTTATGTTATTGGATAATATTTGTTATCCTAGAGCCGTAATTAGGAAATATTCTTACAATTATTTAATAAAATACTCCCTTATTATAATTACATTAAATCACATTGTAACGGGGCTAAAGGGAGGGGTTTTTATTTTATTAAAATATTTTAAATTCATTTTCATCTGTGTGATCAGCCACGTGTTAAAAGTTTTGTTCAAACAAAGGAGCTGTGATGAAGCAATTACAATGGAATGTGCGTGTTGCACACAGCGTCTTGATTCGCAGAAACTGTAGTACTGTGTAATGCGCCCAAATGCACAAACACCAGCAGGCGCGCAGCCGACGCCGAGTTGTTTAAAACAAAATGGCTTGGGGCGAATTTTGTTCAACAATGTGCTCAGAAACATGACGGAAACGTAACTAGACCACACCTTCGTAGTGACGTAAACCAGTGGACACCAGATTTCGTCGACGTCCAAAACACGGGAATAACATGGGTTACTTGAAACAGTGACGAACAATTCAGAGCAGAAGGCATGGTAATTCCGCTGTGCCTAGTTTTCTGGTGGGAGATTTTGCCAGTGATTCTCGTCCCAGTTAAGTAAATTTCTCAGCCCGGCCGGGTGTGAATTAAAACGTGTGCACACAAGTTTCCAAATTTACCATGTAAAAAAGTGAACAACAGTTTTAAAAAATGCTTTAAAGTAAAAGAAACAGAATCAGTGAAGTGAGCGTGCGAAATAAACGGGGAATCGAAAATTTTGAACACTTAAAATATAATAATCACGTGGTAGCGAGAGAAATGATGCCGTTGGGTAACACATCAAAATAAATCCAAATTTTTATTACAAGGGTTTCTGTTTTTCAACTATGTTAAAATAAAAGGGGTTTTTAAATGGTGCGAATGTGAGAGTGAGAAATCTGGGTTGTTTTTGAGTAGAAAATAAGTTAGTCGTAAGTATATATATATTATAACAGCACCAAATATTAACTATTTGGGGTTATATGTTTACCGCATACTGAAAGCATATTTAAATAAAAAGTAACAGTCAAAACTCCATTTGAATGTAGAGCATTGAAAATAATGCTTTGAAAAGCAACGCACACGTGGTCATTATGTAATCAGTTCGCTGTACAAGGAAGCGACCACACCCAAACTGTTAGTTATTAATATCTCGGAAACTAATAAATAAAGGCGAAATCTAACATAGCCAAAATGTTTGCCGAGATATTAATAATAACGTGTGCAAATTTGATGCAATATAATTAACAAATGAAAGAGTTAATTAAAATAATTGAATAACTTCTGTAAAAATAGAGTTACAGTAATGAGATTTTAGTATGTTATAAAGATAATAATTTCTGACAGATTGTGTATTTTAGATTTCACACAACTTGGTTTGCAACCAAGTTATTGCAAAATAAAAAAAGCACAGGATGTCCTGACCGACAAATTGGTTCCGCCGGATAATTATATTAGATAATAATATTCTATTCTCCGTCTGTGGGAACCTAACTTCATTCTCACGGACCAAGGGAATTCAAAATTTTATGTGGTAGGGAGAGTGTCCCAGCCAATGAAATCATTTCACGCGAGCCCCGCCTAGTGCGGTGTTTTCTGGTTGAAACCTCACTCTTCTGTCAGTACTCACGAAGTTAAGACGTAGTCCTTCGATCGTCTAGTAACCAAAGTGGTGAAGATCAACAAGAAGACTCTACGTGGTCAACACACACGCAATTACGAACACACTAAGTACAGATCATCTGTATAGCTCGTAATTGTTGCGTAAAGGCGAGATACTCTTCAGTACATCAACCAAGGTTATTGTGTACTACCAGTTAGTCATAAGCACGCAAGAGATCCACCAGACTTCAAGACCAGACTTCAAGAATACAGCAGAGAGGCCGTCTAAATCATTGGTGAACAGCTGACGAGCAGAGCGACCACCCGAACGAAGCACACACAAACACGCTGACGTGCAACGTGCGAATCGACGAGGGACAGGAAGCAGTTCCAGCGGACAGCAGCAGACGTTAAAATATTCACAAACAGCAGGGAAGCAGAGTGTTGCCGAATTTTGAACTCCACGACCGAATCCAGCAGTTCTAAGCAGATTACTTTCTCTAACCAAGGACTCGAATCGACGAGGGACAAATCGGGACGACATCCTCTTCAGTAACAGGAAAGCAAAACCCACTTATTTATTTTTCAGATCAAATTTTCTATTTTTCAATTAAAACATTGTAATTCAAATAATTCAGGTGCCAAACAAAAAGCAAAGACTCTAGTAATTAAAAAGTAAATTCGTGGTGATAATCTGTATAGCAGTTTAAGGCTTTAGTAAGTTATAGTTAAGAAATAGAAGTAGTATAAAAGCGCTATACAAATCTTAACTGACAATCTAATCTGAGATCATACTGCAGTAGATCAGAAGTAGAATCACTAGAAATGAAATAACGTGAACTAGACTGTCACGTCTAATTTATTTTAATTAATTATTCTAATTAATTTCAGAGTTTTATATTTTGTTTCATGAACATTTAGATTCAATTTAATTAAATAAATTTAATTAAATTAAAATCAATTAATAAATTAAAATTTAAATTGCAATTAACTCGCCAAAGAACGAGTTTCGAAAAACATTGATTCATTGTTTAGACTATAAGAAAATCATAAAATAATAACCATTCTATTCTTGTGTGTTGTTGGTGTAATAAACAACGTTTTATTACCCCATATAACAGTGTTTTATTGTTGTACGATAAAGCCTACCAGTCTCACAAAACTCTCCCCCTTTAAAGTAACCTATTTTGTGTGTTGTTGTAATAATTTGAGATTACTAGCTTGCGAACTTCAAATCCAAAATCCACACGCCCTAGTCGGAAGAATCTGCAAGATCAGACAGCAGGTGGGTACTCACACACAACACGACATAACAATAACGCATAGAAGTAGAGTTATAAATGGCGCTCCAATCTCGTGGGGCTCGAGAAAATTAATTAAAATCAATTTAAATTTAATTTTCACTTTAAAACAAACTTTGCTGTTTTAATTCATAAAACAGCTGGCGTCCAACTAAACAATCCCCAAAGAGTTTTGTGACTGGTGTTTGTACAACGGTAAAGTTATTGTGTGTATTTGAAACTGTTCTGTGTATTTTGAATTGTTTATATTTGACATTGTTGTATATTTAAAATGGATACGGAAAAAATGTTTAAACAATTATTACAAGAAATTAAACAAAACGCGGCTAAAGCGGAACAAGCGAACGCGGAAATGAAACGCGATTTAACGGAAAATATAAACGCGAAATTTGAACAGAGTGCAGCCAAAGCTGAGCTCAGTATAGCGGAATTAAAATCTAACATCAAGGCGCAGAGAGTTAGTCTAACCGAGAAATTAGATCAAAGTAACGCTGACATAAACGCCGAGATTAAGCAAAGTAATAAAGAAAGTAGTAAAGAATTAACTGCGAAAATAGACGAAATCGCGGAAACCAATAAAAAAATCGAAGAGAGTAATAAAGAGCTAACGGAAAGAGTCGTTGAAATCGGTGAGAGTAATAAAGAGCTAACTGTGAAAGTCGCGGAAATCGCTGAAAGAGTAAATACGGTCGATACTAAAATCAATGAACGGTTTAAGGTTTTTGAGACCACTATGCAAAAATCGTTTATTGAACAAGTAACACGTATGGAAGGCCGGTTCAAGGATCACATAAGCCGTTGCGAGAAGCAAACCCTAGACGTCTCAAGGAAGGTCGAATCTCTAGAGGTAAAGATTCACGCGGACGTGACCGAAACGCAACGACGAGTAGATAAATTAGACGCTTCAATTGTAGAGACGCGATCTAACATTGACTCTAATAAAGAGAGTGTTTTACAAACGTTAAACGACGAGATTTTGAAAGTACGACAGGAGGTACGAAGGAGATCTGCTCCAAATATTTTGGTACAAGGTCCTGTCGACGAGAAAAATCGCGTGTATTTTACGGGGGAAAATAACGAAACCCCCATTGAATTTTTATTAGCGTGTGAGAGTGAAATGGCTAGAGTAGGTTCCCGACTAGAAGATCAAGACAAAATACAGTGGGTGGTTAATGCGATGCGTGATTCGGCGCGTAAGTGGTATAACATTGTACGCGATAGAGTGTCCACATACGCGGAGTTCAAACAAAAATTTGAAAGCCGATACTGGAACTCGCATACCCAAAGACTTCTGCGCAATGAACTGGAATATGGCCGATTTGATAAGAAAATGGGTATTACCGCCGAAAATTATATAATCCAGCAGGTCGAACGCGCGAAGCATTTAACCCCAGCATTTGCGGAGATTGCCATAGTCACGAAGCTTGCCTACCATTTTAATCATAACATTAGAGTAGCTGTATTTACGCAGGGTATTCACACGGTAGACGAACTCCTCATTCTAGTGTCCCAAAGTGAGACGGTTTTTGATTTCGGTGGGTGGCGTTATAATCCCGATTTTCGCCGAAATAATGAAGGGCAGAATACGCGACTACAGTACCATCAGCAAACGGATCAAAAACCGAGTACCAGTTCTACTCCACCCCAAACACCGTCAAAACAGCCAAATAAAACCTTTGAGTACAAGGGTAAACAAAATTTTGGTAGACCAAAGGGGCAGGGTAAGGGCAACGACGGGGCACAAATTAGAGCGATTCAAACGGTCGAATTAGCCAAAGCTGATACAACTGAAAAAGACAGCGACTCCCAGGGCAATAAAAACTCGAACAATAAATCGAAAAATTACCAAGCTACAAAAAACGTGCCAAAATGCGCATCCAGCAAGGACGCGCTATAAATTTGGCAAAATGTTGTAAATATAAGCATGTTAATTATAAGGATTATATATTGTGTGAAATGTGTACTTTTAATTATGTAACTTGTGTGCCCGTTAATAAAGTGTTCCCACCGGATATCAGGGATCCGTTGCTAGAATCCGGTCCCACGCGACAAAGGCCTGTGAGCGCGGCGTGTCCGGTGTTACACGCCTTTGTCAATAGCGCTCCCACACGGATTTTGTTGGATACCGGTAGCGTCGTTTCCGGCGTCAGTGAAAGGTTCCTGCGTATTGTCTTGTATAAGATAGTGAGGATTTGGGTGAGCTGCTAACATTAGCTTTTTAGCAAGGAGTGCGAGGTTATCGTCCTGCTCGCGTCCTAAGTTCTGTAGCACATTAGTAGCTTCAGGCGCGACCGTGTATTGCATATTTAACACTCTCAACTCGTCGTCAGCTGCTTCATATACCTCCTCCTTTTCTACGGGCGGATATCTACTTAGAGTGTCTGCGGTGGTATTCTCTGATCCTTTGCAATATCTAATAGTGAATGAGTACTCCTGAATAGCTAACACCCATCTTGTTAGTCGGGAATTTGCTAATCGAAATTTTAATATAAACGATAACGCCTGATTATCAGTGTGGATCTCGAAATGGGTACCGTATAGGTAGTGTCTGAATTTTCTGAGTGCGTTTATTATGGCGAGTATTTCTTTCTCGGAAGTGCAATAGTGCAACTCAGCGCCTTTGAGCGTTCTATTGGCGTATGCTACAACATGAAGACTACCTTGTTCGTCTTCTTGGTGCAACACGGCGCCGATAGCGTACTCGCTAGCGTCAGTGTACATTACGTACTTCCTACCCTGCTGTGGATGGAACAATTGTAAATTAGATTGGAACAGGCCCTTAACCCTCTCAAACGCATCGTTCTGTTCAGAACCCCATTTCCACTTTATATTTTTGCGTACCAGCTGTAACAACGGGACTGTATATTCGGCGTATTTGCTGGTAAATTTCCTGTAATATCCCGTGAGTCCAAGGAATGCTCGCAGTGCTTTGAGGTTCTTGGGCACCGGGAACTCCACAATACTCCTGAGCTTCTCTGGGTCCGTACTGATACCTGTAGCTGAGATTATATGTCCCAGGAACTTCATTTGAGACTTTACAAACTCGCACTTGTGTAGTTTGAGCTTGATGTTGGCTAACCTCAGCTTCTGGAAGACGCTCCGCAGGTGCTCGAAGTGTTCCTCCAACGTGCAGGATATGACGAGGATGTCTTTAACGAATATTACAGTGTATGGGTCTACCTCAGGTCCTAGAGCTCTCTCGAGGCATCTTACAATCGCAGCGAGACTCATGCTAAGGCCAAAAGGTACCACCTTGTGCTGATAGCATTTGTTATTGAATATAAATGCTGTATACTTACGATCTTGCTCACACAGCGGGACCTGCCAGAAGCTTGCTGTTAGATCTAGCTTCGTGAGGTACCTGGCTCCTTCACATTTAATGAAGAGGTCCTCCGCTGTCGGTGCGCAGTCAAACTCTTTCTCTACGAGACTGTTTAAGTTCCTCATATCCAGGCAGAGTCGGATCTCTCCAGTCTTCTTGCGGACGACCAGCAGTGGGTTGAGGAAGCTGCTATTGGATCTCTCTATAATATCTTCCTCCAACATCCGCTGTATCTCCTGCTGGACCTCGGCCTGGTATTTTATAGGGACCTGGTAGATTCTCCTTATGAACTTCTCCGGCTCTGTGAGGTGGATTCTGTGTTCATACACTGATAAGTGTTCACTGGTGTTAATTTCCGCACGTATTTGTTCTAATACATCTACCCCCAATAACATATCACATATTAAATTGTTTATACCCACTACACACACTTCAAATTGCACTTTGTCTATCATGATGGTTAGATAGTATTGAGTGTCAATTTTTTCTTTTGTATCGGTAGCGGTCCGTATATAAAATTGATTGATTGGGAGTGATGGGGCCGTACGAAAATATTTTTTATTGGTACGCAGGAACCTTTCACTGACGCCGGAAACGACGCTACCGGTATCCAACAAAATCCGTGTGGGAACGCTATTGACAAAGGCGTGTAACACCGGACACGCCGCGCTCACAGGCCTTTGTCGCGTGGGACCGGATTCTAGCAACAGATCCCTGATATCCGGTGGGAACACTTTATTAACGGGCACACAAGTTACATAATTAAAAGTACACATTTCACACAATATATAATCCTTATAATTAACATGCTTATATTTACAACATTTTGCCGAATTTATAGCGCGTCCTTGCTGGATGCGCATTTTGGCACGTTTTTTGTAGCTTGGTAATTTTTCGATTTATTGTTCGAGTTTTTATTGCCCTGGGAGTCGCTGTCTTTTTCAGTTGTATCAGCTTTGGCTAATTCGACCGTTTGAATCGCTCTAATTTGTGCCCCGTCGTTGCCCTTACCCTGCCCCTTTGGTCTACCAAAATTTTGTTTACCCTTGTACTCAAAGGTTTTATTTGGCTGTTTTGACAGTGTTTGGGGTGGAGTAGAACTGGTACTCGGTTTTTGATCCGTTTGCTGATGGTACTGTAGTCGCGTATTCTGCCCTTCATTATTTCGGCGAAAATCGGGATTATAACGCCACCCACCGAAATCAAAAACCGTCTCACTTTGGGACACTAGAATGAGGAGTTCGTCTACCGTGCGAATACCCTGCGTAAATACAGCTACTCTAATGTTATGATTAAAATGGTAGGCAAGCTTCGTGACTATGTCAATCTCCGCAAATGCTGGGGTTAAATGCTTCGCGCGTTCGACCTGCTGGATTATATAATTTTCAGCGGTAATACCCATTTTCTTATCAAATCGGCCATATTCCAGTTCATTGCGCAGAAGTCTTTGGGTATGCGAGTTCCAGTATCGGCTTTCAAATTTTTGTTTGAACTCCGCGTATGTGGACACTCTATCGCGTACAATGTTATACCACTTACGCGCCGAATCACGCATCGCATTAACCACCCACTGTATTTTGTCTTGATCTTCTAGTCGGGAACCTACTCTAGCCATTTCACTCTCACACGCTAATAAAAATTCAATGGGGTTTTCGTTATTTTCCCCCGTAAAATACACGCGATTTTTCTCGTCGACAGGACCTTGTACCAAAATATTTGGAGCAGATCTCCTTCGTACCTCCTGTCGTACTTTCAAAATCTTGTCGTTTAACGTTTGTAAAACACTCTCTTTATTAGAGTCAATGTTAGATCGCGTCTCTACAATTGAAGCGTCTAATTTATCTACTCGTCGTTGCGTTTCGGTCACGTCCGCATGAATCTTTACCTCTAGAGATTCGACCTTCCTTGAGACGTCTAGGGTTTGCTTCTCGCAACGGCTTATGTGATCCTTGAACCGGCCTTCCATACGTGTTACTTGTTCAATAAACGATTTTTGCATAGTGGTCTCAAAAACCTTAAACCGTTCATTGATTTTAGTATCGACCGTATTTACTCTTTCAGCGATTTCCGCGACTTTCACAGTTAGCTCTTTATTACTCTCACCGATTTCAACGACTCTTTCCGTTAGCTCTTTATTACTCTCTTCGATTTTTTTATTGGTTTCCGCGATTTCGTCTATTTTCGCAGTTAATTCTTTACTACTTTCTTTATTACTTTGCTTAATCTCGGCGTTTATGTCAGCGTTACTTTGATCTAATTTCTCGGTTAGACTAACTCTCTGCGCCTCGATGTTAGATTTTAATTCCGCTATACTGAGCTCAGCTTTGGCTGCACTCTGTTCAAATTTCGCGTTTATATTTTCCGTTAAATCGCGTTTCATTTCCGCGTTCGCTTGTTCCGCTTTAGCCGCGTTTTGTTTAATTTCTTGTAATAATTGTTTAAACATTTTTTCCGTATCCATTTTAAATATACAACAATGTCAAATATAAACAATTCAAAATACACAGAACAGTTTCAAATACACACAATAACTTTACCGTTGTACAAACACCAGTCACAAAACTCTTTGGGGATTGTTTAGTTGGACGCCAGCTGTTTTATGAATTAAAACAGCAAAGTTTGTTTTAAAGTGAAAATTAAATTTAAATTGATTTTAATTAATTTTCTCGAGCCCCACGAGATTGGAGCGCCATTTATAACTCTACTTCTATGCGTTATTGTTATGTCGTGTTGTGTGTGAGTACCCACCTGCTGTCTGATCTTGCAGATTCTTCCGACTAGGGCGTGTGGATTTTGGATTTGAAGTTCGCAAGCTAGTAATCTCAAATTATTACAACAACACACAAAATAGGTTACTTTAAAGGGGGAGAGTTTTGTGAGACTGGTAGGCTTTATCGTACAACAATAAAACACTGTTATATGGGGTAATAAAACGTTGTTTATTACACCAACAACACACAAGAATAGAATGGTTATTATCTTATGATTTTCTTATAGTCTAAACAATGAATCAATGTTTTTCGATTGGTCAATAGTTGAAAGAAACTGAACTCGTTCTTTGGCGAGTTAATTGCAATTTAAATTTTAATTTATTAATTGATTTTAATTTAATTAAATTTATTTAATTAAATTGAATCTAAATGTTCATGAAACAAAATATAAAACTCTGAAATTAATTAGAATAATTAATTAAAATAAATTAGACGTGACAGTCTAGTTCACGTTATTTCATTTCTAGTGATTCTACTTCTGATCTACTGCAGTATGATCTCAGATTAGATTGTCAGTTAAGATTTGTATAGCGCTTTTATACTACTTCTATTTCTTAACTATAACTTACTAAAGCCTTAAACTGCTATACAGATTATCACCACGAATTTACTTTTTAATTACTAGAGTCTTTGCTTTTTGTTTGGCACCTGAATTATTTGAATTACAACGTTTTAATTGAAAAATAGAAAATTTGATCTGAAAAATAAATAAGTGGGTTTTGCTTTCCTGTTACTGAAGAGGATGTCGTCCCGATTTGTCCCTCGTCGATTCGAGTCCTTGGTTAGAGAAAGTAATCTGCTTAGAACTGCTGGATTCGGTCGTGGAGTTCAAAATTCGGCAACACTCTGCTTCCCTGCTGTTTGTGAATATTTTAACGTCTGCTGCTGTCCGCTGGAACTGCTTCCTGTCCCTCGTCGATTCGCACGTTGCACGTCAGCGTGTTTGTGTGTGCTTCGTTCGGGTGGTCGCTCTGCTCGTCAGCTGTTCACCAATGATTTAGACGGCCTCTCTGCTGTATTCTTGAAGTCTGGTCTTGAAGTCTGGTGGATCTCTTGCGTGCTTATGACTAACTGGTAGTACACAATAACCTTGGTTGATGTACTGAAGAGTATCTCGCCTTTACGCAACAATTACGAGCTATACAGATGATCTGTACTTAGTGTGTTCGTAATTGCGTGTGTGTTGACCACGTAGAGTCTTCTTGTTGATCTTCACCACTTTGGTTACTAGACGATCGAAGGACTACGTCTTAACTTCGTGAGTACTGACAGAAGAGTGAGGTTTCAACCAGAAAACACCGCACTAGCCGGGGCTCGCGTGAAATGATTTCATTGGCTGAGACACTCTCCCTACCACATAAAATTTTGAATTCCCTTGGTCCGTGAGAATGAAGTTAGGTTCCCACAGACGGAGAATAGAATATTATTATCTAATATAATTATCCGGCGGAACCAATTTGTCGGTCAGGACATCCTGTGCTTTTTTTATTTTGCAATAACTTGGTTGCAAACCAAGTTGTGTGAAATCTAAAATACACAATCTGTCAGAAATTATTATCTTTATAACATACTAAAATCTCATTACTGTAACTCTATTTTTACAGAAGTTATTCAATTATTTTAATTAACTCTTTCATTTGTTAATTATATTGCATCAAATTTGCACACGTTATTATTAATATCTCGGCAAACATTTTGGCTATGTTAGATTTCGCCTTTATTTATTAGTTTCCGAGATATTAATAACTAACAGTTTGGGTGTGGTCGCTTCCTTGTACAGCGAACTGATTACATAATGACCACGTGTGCGTTGCTTTTCAAAGCATTATTTTCAATGCTCTACATTCAAATGGAGTTTTGACTGTTACTTTTTATTTAAATATGCTTTCAGTATGCGGTAAACATATAACCCCAAATAGTTAATATTTGGTGCTGTTATAATATATATATACTTACGACTAACTTATTTTCTACTCAAAAACAACCCAGATTTCTCACTCTCACATTCGCACCATTTAAAAACCCCTTTTATTTTAACATAGTTGAAAAACAGAAACCCTTGTAATAAAAATTTGGATTTATTTTGATGTGTTACCCAACGGCGTCATTTCTCTCGCTGCCATGTGATTATTATATTTTAAGTGTTCAAAATTTTCGATTCCCCGTTTATTTCGCACGCTCACTTCACTGATTCTGTTTCTTTTACTTTAAAGCATTTTTTAAAACTGTTGTTCACTTTTTTACATGGTAAATTTGGAAACTTGTGTGCACACGTTTTAATTCACACCCGGCCGGGCTGAGAAATTTACTTAACTGGGATGAGAATCACTAGCAAAATCTCCCACCAGAAAACTAGGCACAGCGGAATTACCATGCCTTCTGCTCTGAATTGTTCGTCACTGTTTCAAGTAACCCATGTTATTCCCGTGTTTTGGACGTCGACGAAATCTGGTGTCCACTGGTTTACGTCACTACGAAGGTGTGGTCTAGTTACGTTTCCGTCATGTTTCTGAGCACATTGTTGAACAAAATTCGCCCCAAGCCATTTTGTTTTAAACAACTCGGCGTCGGCTGCGTGCCTGCTGGTGTTTGTGCATTTGGGCGCATTACACAGTACTACAGTTTCTGCGAATCAAGACGCTGTATGCAACACGCACATTCCATTGTAATTGCTTCATCACAGCTCCTTTGTTTGAACAAAACTTTTAACACGTGGCTGATCACACAGATGAAAATGAATTTAAAATATTTTAATAAAATAAAAACCCCTCCCTTTAGCCCCGTTACAATGTGATTTAATGTAATTATAATAAGGGAGTATTTTATTAAATAATTGTAAGAATATTTCCTAATTACGGCTCTAGGATAACAAATATTATCCAATAACATAAGAGGAAGATGGTTGTTAGGGACAACAAAATGCAAGATATCTTGTTGATTTCTAGATTCAATTGTTATATGTGAATGGGTAAAGTTCAGCATACAAATTTAAAAAAGAGAAAACCAAATTATATGAATTAAATTAAATAAATTAAATGTCATAAAAGAAATACATTTAAAAGGACTGAGTAGTAACTCCTGAAACTATATCTCAGCAAATATAATTCTGCATACCGTTAAAGTTAACTGAATTAAAAAATACTCATCCAACCTACTTACAGTAAAAGTGTAATGATGAAAATGAACTATAATTAAACAAAGATGATCCATAGCGGAGGAATGCAAAATTAATTAAAATATATATTAAAAAACAAACAAAGGACTTTTGTATTGAAGTACCAAACCTCACTTTCAACAAACAAACGAAGTCTTAATACTACACAAATTCCATTGGGACCGGCAACTACCAGAACCGTGAAGAATAACGAAGAACAGAACTGAAAACTTCTACTACATTCTGGGACATCGAATCCAACTTTTATTGAGAAGCTGAATGTTGTTTTTATTCAAGAGCTGCATCGCCATTCTGTTCTCGTCTCGTCATAACAAGACACTGCCACATTAAGTATCTGATCCAGTTTGGTAACAAACCTGCTTATGTTTAATTGTATATAATAAGAGTTTATAACAATATTGTAATACTTAGTAACCTTAAATTTGCATTACCTGACCTTACTAATAGTTAAAAGAACTACATGTACCCTGAGATAAAAGACAAACGGAAAATTATAATTAAATTGTAACATCTAAAACACAAGTTCAATAACAAATCGATTCTGTATTGTGTGATCGATATGATGTATTAGTAGCAGGAGGAAGCAGCTGTTGGAATTTAAACATATATAAAATAAAGAACCCTTCTTGAATTTGACGATTTTGTGTTATTTGTAGAATAACTAGTGTATTGCGAATAGGGTGTATTTTACAGAGAAAGGAACGTGAGAAACGCATCAAGTGGAACGACTTAACCTATAATAACGGGTCAATCGCCACTCACAGCGCTCGCTTGTTGACAGCTGGTGAATACGGGAGAATAGAGAACTAACTTACGCTCTTCGCTCTCTTCTCTTTCAAATTTAGATAATACATACCGACTAGGGTTGGAGACAAATACTGAATTATTCACTATAATAACTGGAATATAGCGTTTTTCTCTGGTAAAACACTTGATAACTATTTAACACAGGTCTATGATCAAGAACTGAATAATATCAACCTCATAATATATAATTTTCTTTATATATAAGTTAACATTGATTTGCAGGAGATCTCATCTGCAGTAAAATTTTACAAATCGACGCATTCAACAGTGGAGCTTTTGATCTTCATCTAATTAAATAAGTAACAATATATAATTTATTATAAATTGACGCTCATAACGTAGGGCTGAAATAACGATAAACCCGTAACGGTGTTGCACTAGTTACATACTCATTTGTGATTTGTAACAATAACCACGTCAAATGAGGTGATAAAAAAACATTTAATTACAGACAGTTG
Organism: Magicicada septendecula; assembly: GCA_034769895.1. Lineage (NCBI taxonomy): Eukaryota > Metazoa > Arthropoda > Insecta > Hemiptera > Cicadidae > Magicicada > Magicicada septendecula. The sequence goes on along the minus strand of CM068372.1, from coordinate 416,861,007 downwards.
AAAGACACTAATTAAAGCTTGAATGGAAGGCATTCAACCAATATTAAAATAAATAAATGTAAAAGCAGTAAAACTTAGAATAATATTTCTTGTATCAAATTTAGTAATTAGTAACGTAAATGATAAGAGAAATAAGTAATTTTTGAATTAACGTAATTAGTAGTCTTTGATGATAAAGAAAAAAAAATGCATGTGCAGTAGAAAGTAAAACAAAGTAATATAAAAGAAGTTTGAATAGAAGTAAATTCATTTTTTGAAGCTAGTGAATCAGCAATTGCAAAAATATGAACACACCATTAGTAAGCCGAGAGCAAAATAAACATTTTAAAGTAATTACAATTAGATAATAAGAGTTGTATATAACTTATGTATGTAATTTGTTAGCAATAAGTTATGTACGAAAACTTCATACAAACGATTTAATAATGAGTTATTGTTTAAAATCCAATATGTTGTTTAAATAAATAAATAATGGAACGATTTTAAACGTAAATAACGTATCATCTTATTACGATTATACCCATGAATTCAATACACAATATGTAAATGCATTTAAATTGGTTAACTTGCGTTGTATAACTAATTGTCTCCCAAACGCATGAGGCTACACAAGTTAAATTAACTTGAATCGATGTATTTGTATTGTTGTAATTGGCGCTCCAAAATCGTGGGGCTCCACAAATTTAAATAAATGCATCAATTTGTCATGGTGTAATATATATTGTAACGTAACATATTCGAGGTCTCCAACGTTACATAAAAAACAAAGTAAATATGGTCTAGAACAATACCCAAAATATTAAGGTTACTAAGTAATTAATATATCTGAAGTGTACCTAAATCTAAAAGATGTAATAAATAATATGGGATGTAAAACATAAACATTGTATCTAATGGGAGGAGTTTAATATGTAGTAATGAAGTATAAAATACTGTTCAAATTAATATTTAATGTGTTGCAAATTGTACTTGTTGTTATGCTGTAACATGATTTAGTGTTTACAGAATATTTATCTTATGTGTTGTGGATAGTAAGAGCGGAGTTGTTACTTTAAGGACGTGCTTAGTCAGTGGTACTCCTTTTGTTTATGTTAAAATGGTATTTGAATAATTAAGTATAAGTACATGGGTTAGGTATTATATTATGTTGAATGTATTTATTGTAATTGATTAATGAAGATGTTTGAATTAATGTTTGTAAACTTGGCCAGGAAGGCAATAAGTGTTTAAAAGTTGGCAAGTAGTTATTATAGTTATGTTATAAAATAATGAAGGGTTCAAGGATGAACTAATCAATATAATGAATTAAAACCAGGTAATTAAAATTAATGTAAGTGGCCATAAACCAGTGACTATTTGTACAGTAGGTCAGGTAAAGAAAAACTAAGTTAAAAAACCAAACAATATTATAACAGTTGTAAGAAAACCTATAGGCCTAAATTTAATATTTGTAAAAGGAAATTGATACCTTTTTAATAAGTCCAGTCCAATGAAACTATAGTAAAATATATACGGTTTAATAAGGTAGATTGGGTGAGAGTTTTAGGTAATTTGGTATAATTCCAAGCATGGAGTATTTTATTAAAAAAGAGTAGTAATATTTTATAATTCTGACTCTAGGGTATCAAATATCATCCAATGACAGAAAATAGTGGTTGTTAGGGTAACTAAAATGTAAAAAATCTTGTTGATTTTCAATTATTCAATTGTTATATGCTGTTGAGTTCAGATGAGTACACAAATTTAAGAAAAAAGACAAATTAATATGAAATAAACAAAAATTAATAAATTAAAGTAAAAACCAATTCCTGTAAACTAAACTGATGAACAATCAATGAATTAGATTTCAAAATTATAACCATATACCTCCAAAAGGTCGAGGAATTCGTATTTCACTTTTCAAGATAATTCCATTGGATTTAATATTGAACTCAATTTCCCATCTAACCAGGAGACTTATTGATGGAATAAAAAAGTCTGAATTAATGGAATTATAGAAAAAATATACTCAAGGACCTTTGTTTCTGAAGAAATAAACCTCACTTTCAAGAAAGGATTTATAATACGACACCAATTCCACCGGGACCGACAATCACAAGGACCGTGAAGGAGAACGAAGATTAGAAGAGTTCCCGTTGCCTTCCAGGACATCATCCCTTCAATTTTATTAATAATCGGAACACCTTTTCTGGATTAACGTAACCTCAACTGTAAATCTTCAACCGTTTGCAAACGAGCAATGCTGCCTTGAGAATCGACCAATACGGTAACAACAGCGTATACATAATTTTAATATAGTAAGAACTAATAACATTTTGTAATACTAAGTAACCTTAATTTTGCATTACCTGGCCTTACTAATCGTTCAAAGAATCAAACGTACCCTGGGATAAGAGATAATTAACATTATATTTAATTTTGTATAAAATAAAAAGGTAATAGTCAACTAACTAATCGAGTCATCATTATACAATCGATTTAACTATATTGTAACCATGAAGAGCACCGTTAGAAGTTGAATTGAAAGGTAATACAAATAAAGAATCCTTCTTGTATATGATGATGTTTTATATTATTGTAGAATAGGCATTGTATGTTGTGTGTGTAGTAATTTACAGGTAAAAAGGGTGATTAAAATCTGGCGAGCAAGCTAACCTAGAGGCGCAAGTCAATTACGAATAACAGCGCTTATAGTCGACAGCTGGTAGAACGTGAGATTACCGAACTAGCGTGTTTCCTGCACCATTTTTGAATTGATTTACACAATACGGACTGACTAGGGTTGGAGAGAATTCTCAATTTATTCATTACATACACGAAATATAGAAGTAACATTGAGTAAACATTGAATAATTGGGTAAAACCGTGTTATGGTCTACATAAAAGTTATAATAACAAAATAATAAATATTTTCATTAATAACAGATTGATTAAACCCCGAAACCTAAAATAAACTTTATTGACTCTGATTAATTAATTATTTATCTATTACAAATTGGCGAACCCAACAGTGGGGCTTTCAAACATCCTCGAATATAATCGTAACACCCGTAACATCATAGCGAACGACTCGAAAGAGTCTATGGCAATTTAAACAGTATGGAAGGTCAAATTAATACCAGTAAAAATAAAATAGAGGAAATTAGTAGACGTGAATTACAATTACAAGAAGAAGTAGATTCGTGGCGGGATAGGACATGCCAACATAGTCATACAAATAACCACGAGAACCGGGAGTCGATTAATTTTCGTAATTACAAGCGCAATCCAATGGAATTTTTAAAGAGGTTGGAAGAGATGATTACAAAAAATAGAGAAAATCGCTGGAGTATTATACGCAGTATGATTGATGAAACATTTAAAGATACCTATGATAATTGGTGGACAGCGGTGCGCCCGGATATACTGGACATGACTGAGTTCAAAAAACAATTTAAAGAGAAATATTGGTCTGAATCGACCCAGAACATGATTAGGAATAATTTGAGTAACGGTAGATACGAAACAAACATAGGCCAGTCTCCTACTTCATACTTTCTAGGAAAGGTATGTATGGCATGGAACTTAGAGCCCAGAATTCCCGAAGAATGTTTGGTGATACAACTATCCTACCATTATGAGGAAGGGATAAAAAATGCACGTATGTGTAGTCAAATCAAAACGATTCCAGCCATGGTCAAATTCCTGGAGAATTATGAGCACGAGAACCAATACCAACGAAATAGGATGTTAAATTATAAATATCAGAAGTATAATAATAACGCGCCACCAACCAATTCTCATAATAATGATCACAATCGACCTGCGCAGAACGTTAATGCCAATAGGACCCAAAATGAGCACGCGAATAATAACTCCAGGAACTATAATTATCGTGGCAATAATACTTATAATTACCGCGATAGTCGCAATAATAGAGGAGATGGGGACAGACGACCCAATAATTATAGGCATAACGTTAATTATATCTACTCCAGGCCTCAAGGTAATCAGCGACGGTATTACCCAAGGAGTCACCAATATGACAATCATTATGACCAGTCCCGGCGTGAAGACAACTATCCACCTGAAAGAAATTATAGGATAGCGGAACCTAATACGGAGGATCGCACCGAAACTGTACTAAATCAACACAATAGTCCAAATGAAAATAGAGAAGAGGGGGTAAGCCCTCATTTAAACTAAAAAGGGGCAGTGAAAAATAATGAATACCCTTCACTGAACCGTAATCTTGGGGAACAACGACTTGTAAACAAAATTAAGAGTAATCATACCATAACTATAATTAATAACCACTATTTAAAGAATATCAGAGAAGATTTATTGGAAGAGGATAAGAAACATGTAAACAATAATAGTAATAACGAAATCATATATGTAACAGCAAAATTCTAAAAGACAGTAAGACCAACTTACAAAAATTATTTGAAATAACTATTATATATAAAACGAATTTAGTAAGAAAAAAAAATTACTAAATTCAAAAAGAAATATTATGAATAAATTCTAAAATACAATAAGAACAACTTATTACCAGTCTTGAAGAGAAAATACTTGGAATTTAAAAGGAATTTGAATGTGAATACTACCACTAAATTCTAAAATACAATAAGAACCACTTATTATCGATTTTGAAGAAAAAAAACACTTGTAAATAAAAGAGAATTTTTTGAACAATAAAATAAATAGAAAAAATGTCATTCAAAATGAAGTAAGTCTGAATTAAAATATAGTTATGAAGAAGGTATTACAGAAGAAAGCGAGAATTATTACTAAATGTCTACAAAGAAATAGTGTGAATAATGAATCATGAAACCCCAAGATTACAGAAGAAAACCAGAATTATTGCTATATGTCTATAAAGAAATAGTGTGAATAATGAATCATGAAACCCCAAGATTACAGAAGAAAGCTAGAATTATTACTAAACGTGTACAAAGAGATAGTGTGAATAATAAATAATGAAACCCAAGATAAAAAGTTTTTACCTCAAATCTACCTATACAAAATAATAAAAGATAAATCATATGACCTAAAATACATACCACATTGCCAAGTGAAAGAAACAACTTCAGTAAATGATTGATTATAACCAATGTAATATTAAAGAAAACGAGAAAGAAAGAATATTTATGAACATAATTCATTGAAAAATAAACAGCCAAAATAATGAAATACTATAAGAAAAATAATAGTTGAGCTAAGGACTGTATTTAGTCAGAAACATAGTTATAATGATAATCACACAATAACTATTTAGAAAATATTGAGATCAGGAAAAACAAATGAAGAAGATACTTAGCATTATAATCACAACAAAAATGAAAAACAAAAATAATTACAAATGATAACTGTCAGATTTAATATCAAAGAATGTTTAAGGAAACTAAAATGGAATCACAAAGTATGGAGGATAGTAATGAAGAAATATAAAAGCAACAAAGAAAAAAAATTTTTCCCAAATATTTATTATGAAGTAATTAAAGAGATTATTAGGAGATTATTATATTTTATAGCTGACTGTAGATGAATTCCAGCAGTACTATATTAAGGTGTGGTGTGGGCAGCAGAGTATGAAGCCAAACAGTGCCTCTCTGAACTGTACCAACGCACATATTAGGGATTGTTAGGGAAATTAAATATTTAAGGAATATTAGAATAGTTGCAAGAATGACCTCAGTTTCCAAAAGAGTAGGACGAAGAAAACAGAAAGAAATTAGATGACAGAAGAATAATTGAGAAATACAGTGATTACAGTAATTATAAGTAGAAGAGATGTGAACATAAAGTATCATTGAATATTGTAGCCAACTATCAACAAATACTGTTTACAGAAAAAAAAAAAATGATCAAGAATGTTAATTAAAATGATGAAATGTTATTAAATAAAGAATTATTAATACTAGTCTAATGAAGTTACATTGAGAATCCCATCGTCAACCATTAATATTGAGATGAAGAAAAGGCATGTGAAAAAGACAAGTTTATTTGACCTAAACTTCATTCAGGTAAACTAAACTTTTTTAGGAGGGGGAGCATATGTAACGCAACAGAAATGCTGGCATCCATGTTACATAAAAATTAGGTTAACAAAATAATAAACAAGTCAATATCTAACCCCATGATAAAACAAAAATCTAATAATTACATTTATAATTATAGATAAAGATAAATAAGGATGCAAGGTAGAATTAACGAGAATAAACAAACCTGTAAGAGATAATAGTTAATGATCTATGTTCAGTGAAAAGTAAACAAAAAATGAAACAATAATTTACTTTATAGCAATAGCGAGTAAGGATTTTGAGTTAAAAGATATTATTTTGTGACAACAATGTTATGATAAAGTTTATGTTATGTTATACCAATTATGTGTTGAGTTAATGAAAGGTAATGAAACAAGATGTATGATTCAATTACTGTTGTAGAATGAAGTGTGAAGCAGCTAGTTAGTGTTAATAGATTTGAATTTTCTTATATGTGATCCATAGGTCAACATAAAATTGTCATTAGATATGGAAAAATAATTGTTTATGTAAATGTTAATAGTTAAGATTTGATTATATGTATGAATTTATGTAAAAGGGCTATAGATGTTTACCAGTTATAAACACAGGTAGATCCGTTTACAATAAAAGGCCTAACAGCCAAAACCACTATATAACCACTCATAACATAAAGGTTAGGTACATAAATTAATAACAATTAATGAATACGGTTTGAAGAGCTAGAAAAAAACATTAAATTAGTAATGATATATAATAAACCATATCAATTTATACAAATTATGATAATGCCATGATATCGATTGATAACGTTTAATATCGAAAAGGTAGTAAATATAAAAGAAACAGGCTCATATCAAAAAACCAGCAGAATATGTGTAGAAAATAATAAACCAACTATCGGTAAAGTTATATTCCGATATGATAGCAAATTGATAAGGAATAGACAAAAAATATATGAAATAAACACTATATACAAAACATGTGGAAGGAAGAAAAATCATGTGTTGCTATGGACTACAGGAAATGAAGAAGTTGTTGATTTTCAATTATTGCTTTTTATGAGCTGAATGTGATGAGATTAAAAAAATCTAGTAACTATCTCATATAATCGGAATATTCTAAAATATTTGACACAATTATAATAAACAAAATACTAAAGATAATATTCTTGAATCTTGCCAGTACAGTTTAACCAAACAAGACTATAGTATGAAATCACAATAGAAAATAAATAACTGGATTCTACAAGGAAGGACTTGAATTGTCCCATATCCGAAAGGAATTGACGATATAATAAACCAAATAGAAAGAGTCAAATGTATCACAACTAATAATATACACTACACTAGAACTTATAACCTTTCAAATACACGGAACATCACTAATTGCTTCAACCGAGAGAAGAACGTATTCGGATCCAGGAATTGCAGAAGAAGCATCAATCGGGCTGTAAATCAATCCAGAGAGCTGTATTTCCGAGGTGGACAGGACAAGAATTCCATTTTATTAAACCGAAGAAAGAATATTGTACGGCATAATCGTCCAGAACAGTAAATTTATCAATCAACCGCCTACATGATTTGCTTCGTTCTAGTCTGGTAAATTATTATTATATTAATCATATTAACTACACAACACTTCAAATTTGTAAATCTTGCATTCTTATCTATGTATTTTTAATCTTCCCCACAGTTACAAGAACCTTCACACCCTGAATTAAGTTAATTACAAATTAAAACACACTATATAACTAAATCTAAATAAAGGATCGGACTAATCAATAATCGATTCACGTAATCTATAGCCCGTGTGTATGTCAGTTAGAACATATCTTATTCAATGTTAAAGAAGTAAACAAATAAAGAACCTTTATATAGTTGCAAAATCTTGTCATTTGGAGTATGATTTAATGAGTTGGGAATAAAAAAGTAACTGACTAAGTATAGAATAATTGGTTAACATAAACAGTGAAATAACCTCTAAGTTTCATTGCTCCGGTACTACAGCGCTTATAGCGGAATTCTCCGACACCAAAGAGAGAGCGTAAAAATACAAAATTATACATAATTCTCTTCAAGGTATAATAGGGTTGAACGAAATTACAGAATAACACATTAATTATTTAAGTTTCAAGTACACTAACACTGATATTTTTTAGAGAGATAAGTTAATATTAATTAATTAAATCAATATATCCCACAACTCCAAATATCTCAGATACTTAAATAATTAAGTAAATTAAAACGACCTAAGAGAGTAAAGACAGGGGAACATACCCGTTCTTAGCAACGAATAGACATACACTGTGTGAAACAACGAGACGCTCGTACTCGTCCCATTACAAATTAACGAACTAAACAGTGGGGACTTGAACCGTACGTACTCGTCTCATTACAAATTGGCGCTCAACCAGTGTAGGGCTTAAGTTAAGTAACTATAACTATAATAACATTACTTAACCAGAGCAGGCAACTGTGGGAGAATAAACATGCATACCAGAGGTAGATCAAGGATTAGGGCAGGAGAAACGGAGAAGGAAATAGATGAACAAGAACAGGAAATAGAACTAATAACAGATAGTGAAATGGAACAACAGACAGACGAAATAGCGGAAACTGAAATTATTATGGACAAGGAAAGGGAACCAGTTGAAGAAGATGCCCAAGGGGACCAAATAGATAAAGCGGGAGCCAGAGAAGCACCAAGTTGGCAGGAGATGATGAAATTTATGACAGAACAATTTAGGAAAACAAATGAGGAAAACAAGGAGAATTTTAGGAAAACAAATGAGGAAAATAAGGAAAACTTAAGAGAACAATTTAGGAAAACGAAAGAGGAAATTAAAGAAAACTCAAAGAGACTGGAGGAAAAATTCGATAAAACAAATGAGGAAACTAAAGAAACCTCAAGACAAATGAACGAAAGATTAAACCAAATTCACGAAAGGTTAGATAGGAATGATGAGGGTGTAAAACAAATGAAGGAAGACATCCTACAAATACATGAAGAGAATTTAAGGCAGATTAATGAAAAAATTGAGAATCTTCATGTGACAGTTAACCAGAAGGTGGACCAAAATAATGAGGAAAGAAAATTAGAAATAGCCAAAACAAATGAAGTGTTAGAAAAAACTAACGAAACAATAGTACAGGTTCGTGAAGAACTACAAAATAAATTTAATGACATAAAAATTGAGAGTAAAACAATGGTCGAGGAAATCCAACAGGAAACTGTCGGAAAATATGAGCAAATTAAAAACGAAGTACATCAGGTACGGGAAGAAAATAAGGAAGGTATTACGCAAATACAGACAGACATGGGCGAACGACTCGAAAGAGTCTATGGCAATTTAAACAGTATGGAAGGTCAAATTAATACCAGTAAAAATAAAATAGAGGAAATTAGTAGACGTGAATTACAATTACAAGAAGAAGTAGATTCGTGGCGGGATAGGACATGCCAACATAGTCATACAAATAACCACGAGAACCGGGAGTCGATTAATTTTCGTAATTACAAGCGCAATCCAATGGAATTTTTAAAGAGGTTGGAAGAGATGATTACAAAAAATAGAGAAAATCGCTGGAGTATTATACACAGTATGATTGATGAAACATTTAAAGATACCTATGATAATTGGTGGACAGCGGTGCGCCCGGATATACTGGACATGACTGAGTTCAAAAAACAATTTAAAGAGAAATATTGGTCTGAATCGACCCAGAACATGATTAGGAATAATTTGAGTAACGGTAGATACGAAACAAACATAGGCCAGTCTCCTACTTCATACTTTCTAGGAAAGGTATGTATGGCATGGAACTTAGAGCCCAGAATTCCCGAAGAATGTTTGGTGATACAACTATCCTACCATTATGAGGAAGGGATAAAAAATGCACGTATGTGTAGTCAAATCAAAACGATTCCAGCCATGGTCAAATTCCTGGAGAATTATGAGCACGAGAACCAATACCAACGAAATAGGATGTTAAATTATAAATATCAGAAGTATAATAATAACGCGCCACCAACCAATTCTCATAATAATGATCACAATCGACCTGCGCAGAACGTTAATGCCAATAGGACCCAAAATGAGCACGCGAATAATAACTCCAGGAACTATAATTATCGTGGCAATAATACTTATAATTACCGCGATAGTCGCAATAATAGAGGAGATGGGGACAGACGACCCAATAATTATAGGCATAACGTTAATTATATCTACTCCAGGCCTCAAGGTAATCAGCGACGGTATTACCCAAGGAGTCACCAATATGACAATCATTATGACCAGTCCCGGCGTGAAGACAACTATCCACCTGAAAGAAATTATAGGATAGCGGAACCTAATACGGAGGATCGCACCGAAACTGTACTAAATCAACACAATAGTCCAAATGAAAATAGAGAAGAGAGGGTAAGCCCTCATTTAAACTAAAAAGGGGCAGTGAAAAATAATGAATACCCTTCACTGAACCGTAATCTTGGGGAACAACGACTTGTAAACAAAATTAAGAGTAATCATACCATAACTATAATTAATAACCACTATTTAAAGAATATCAGAGAAGATTTATTGGAAGAGGATAAGAAACATGTAAACAGTAATAGTAATAACGAAATCATATATGTAACAGCAAAATTCTAAAAGACAGTAAGACCAACTTACAAAAATTATTTGAAATAACTATTATATATAAAACGAATTTAGTAAGAAAAAAAATTACTAAATTCAAAAAGAAATATTATGAATAAATTCTAAAATACAATAAGAACAACTTATTACCAGTCTTGAAGAGAAAATACTTGGAATTTAAAAGGAATTTGAATGTGAATACTACCACTAAATTCTAAAATACAATAAGAACCATTTATTATCGATTTTGAAGAAAAAAAACACTTGTAAATAAAAGAGAATTTTTTGAACAATAAAATAAATAGAAAAAATGTCATTCAAAATGAAGTAAGTCTGAATTAAAATATAGTTATGAAGAATGTATTACAGAAGAAAGCGAGAATTATTACTAAACGTGTACAAAGAGATAGTGTGAATAATAAATAATGAAACCCAAGATAAAAAGTTTTTACCTCAAATCTACCTATACAAAATAATAAAAGATAAATCATATGACCTAAAATACATACCACATTGCCAAGTGAAAGAAACAACTTCAGTAAATGATTGATTGTAACCAATGTAATATTAAAGAAAACGAGAAAGAAAGAATATTTATGAACATAATTCATTGAAAAATAAACAGCCAAAATAATGAAATACTATAAGAAAAATAATAGTTGAGCTAAGGACTGTATTTAGTCAGAAACACAGTTATAATGATAATCACACAATAACTATTTAGAAAATATTGAGATCAGGAAAAACAAATGAAGAAGATACTTAGCATTATAATCACAACAAAAATGAAAAACAAAAATAATTACAAATGATAACTGTCAGATTTAATATCAAAGAATGTTTAAGGAAACTAAAATGGAATCACAAAGTATGGAGGATAGTAATGAAGAAATATAAAAGCAACAAAGAAAAAAAAATTTTCCCCAAATATTTATTATGAAGTAATTAAAGAGATTATTAGGAGATTATTATATTTTATAGCTGACTGTAGATGAATTCCAGCAGTACTATATTAAGGTGTGGTGTGGGCAGCAGAGTATGAAGCCAAACAGTGCCTCTCTGAACTGTACCAACGCACATATTAGGGATTGTTAGGGAAATTAAATATTTAAGGAATATTAGAATAGTTGCAAGAATGACCTCAGTTTCCAAAAGAGTAGGACGAAGAAAACAGAAAGAAATTAGATGACAGAAGAATAATTGAGAAATACAGTGATTACAGTAATTATAAGTAGAAGAGATGTGAACATAAAGTATCATCGAATATTGTAGCCAACTATCAACAAATACTGTTTACAGAAAAAAAAAATGATCAAGAATGTTAATTAAAATGATGAAATGTTATTAAATAAAGAATTATTAATACTAGTCTAATGAAGTTACATTGAGAATCCCATCGTCAACCATTAATATTGAGATGAAGAAAAGGCATGTGAAAAAGACAAGTTTATTTGACCTAAACTTCATTCAGGTAAACTAAACTTTTTTAGGAGGGGGAGCATATGTAACGCAACAGAAATGCTGGCATCCATGTTATATAAAAATTAGGTTAACAAAATAATAAACAAGTCAATATCTAACCCCATGATAAAACAAAAATCTAATAATTACATTTATAATTATAGATAAAGATAAATAAGGATGCAAGGTAGAATTAACGAGAATAAACAAACCTGTAAGAGATAATAGTTAATGATCTATGTTCAGTGAAAAGTAAACAAAAAATGAAACAATAATTTACTTTATAGCAATAGCGAGTAAGGATTTTGAGTTAAAAGATATTATTTTGTGACAACAATGTTATGATAAAGTTTATGTTATGTTATACCAATTATGTGTTGAGTTAATGAAAGGTAATGAAACAAGATGTATGATTCAATTACTGTTGTAGAATGAAGTGTGAAGCAGCTAGTTAGTGTTAATAGATTTGAATTTTCTTATATGTGATCCATAGGTCAACATAAAATTGTCATTAGATATGGAAAAATAATTGTTTATGTAAATGTTAATAGTTAAGATTTGATTATATGTATGAATTTATGTAAAAGGGCTATAGATGTTTACCAGTTATAAACACAGGTAGATCCGCTAACAATAAAAGGCCTAACAGCCAAAACCACTATATAACCACTCATAACATAAAGGTTAGGTACATAAATTAATAACAATTAATGAATACGGTTTGAAGAGCTAGAAAAAAACATTAAATTAGTAATGACATATAATAAACCATATCAATTTATACAAATTATGATAATGCTTGAATAATGCTATGATAACCTTTCCTAGAAAGTATGAAGTAGGAGACTGGCCTATGTTTGTTTCGTATCTACCGTTACTCAAATTATTCCTAATCATGTTCTGGGTCAATTCAGACCAATATTTCTCTTTAAATTGTTTTTTGAACTCAGTCATGTCCAGTATATCCGGGCGCACCGCTGTCCACCAATTATCATAGGTATCTTTAAATGTTTCATCAATCATACTGCGTATAATACTCCAGCGATTTTCTCTATTTTTTGTAATCATCTCTTCCAACCTCTTTAAAAATTCCATTGGATTGCGCTTGTAATTACGAAAATTAATCGACTCCCGGTTCTCGTGGTTATTTGTATGACTATGTTGGCATGTCCTATCCCGCCACGAATCTACTTCTTCTTGTAATTGTAATTCACGTCTACTAATTTCCTCTATTTTATTTTTACTGGTATTAATTTGACCTTCCATACTGTTTAAATTGCCATAGACTCTTTCGAGTCGTTCGCCCATGTCTATCTGTATTTGCGTAATACCTTCCTTATTTTCTTCCCGTACCTGATGTACTTCGTTTTTAATTTGCTCATATTTTCCGACAGTTTCCTGTTGGATTTCCTCGACCATTGTTTTACTCTCAATTTTTATGTCATTAAATTTATTTTGTAGTTCTTCACGAACCTGTACTATTGTTTCGTTAGTTTTTTCTAACACTTCATTTGTTTTGGCTATTTCTAATTTTCTTTCCTCATTATTTTGGTCCACCTTCTGGTTAACTGTCACATGAAGATTCTCAATTTTTTCATTAATCTGCCTTAAATTCTCTTCATGTATTTGTAGGATGTCTTCCTTCATTTGTTTTACACCCTCATCATTCCTATCTAACCTTTCGTGAATTTGGTTTAATCTTTCGTTCATTTGTCTTGAGGTTTCTTTAGTTTCCTCATTTGTTTTATCGAATTTTTCCTCCAGTCTCTTTGAGTTTTCTTTAATTTCCTCTTTCGTTTTCCTAAATTGTTCTCTTAAGTTTTCCTTATTTTCCTCATTTGTTTTCCTAAAATTCTCCTTGTTTTCCTCATTTGTTTTCCTAAATTGTTCTGTCATAAATTTCATCATCTCCTGCCAACTTGGTGCTTCTCTGGCTCCCGCTTTATCTATTTGGTCCCCTTGGGCATCTTCTTCAACTGGTTCCCTTTCCTTGTCCATAATAATTTCAGTTTCCGCTATTTCGTCTGTCTGTTGTTCCATTTCACTATCTGTTATTAGTTCTATTTCCTGTTCTTGTTCATCTATTTCCTTCTCCGTTTCTCCTGCCCTAATCCTTGATCTACCTCTGGTATGCATGTTTATTCTCCCACAGTTGCCTGCTCTGGTTAAGTAATGTTATTATAGTTATAGTTACTTAACTTAAGCCCTACACTGGTTGAGCGCCAATTTGTAATGAGACGAGTACGTACGGTTCAAGTCCCCACTGTTTAGTTCGTTAATTTGTAATGGGACGAGTACGAGCGTCTCGTTGTTTCACACAGTGTATGTCTATTCGTTGCTATGAACGGGTATGTTCCCCTGTCTTTACTCTCTTAGGTCGTTTTAATTTACTTAATTATTTAAGTATCTGAGATATTTGGAGTTGTGGGATATATTGATTTAATTAATTAATATTAACTTATCTCTCTAAAAAATATCAGTGTTAGTGTACTTGAAACTTAAATAATTAATGTGTTATTCTGTAATTTCGTTCAACCCTATTATACCTTGAAGAGAATTATGTATAATTTTGTATTTTTACGCTCTCTCTTTGGTGTCGGAGAATTCCGCTATAAGCGCTGTAGTACCGGAGCAATGAAACTTAGAGGTTATTTCACTGTTTATGTTAACCAATTATTCTATACTTAGTCAGTTACTTTTTTATTCCCAACTCATTAAATCATACTCCAAATGACAAGATTTTGCAACTATATAAAGGTTCTTTATTTGTTTACTTCTTTAACATTGAATAAGATATGTTCTAACTGACATACACACGGGCTATAGATTACGTGAATCGATTATTGATTAGTCCGATCCTTTATTTAGATTTAGTTATATAGTGTGTTTTAATTTGTAATTAACTTAATTCAGGGTGTGAAGGTTCTTGTAACTGTGGGGAAGATTAAAAATACATAGATAAGAATGCAAGATTTACAAATTTGAAGTGTTGTGTAGTTAATATGATTAATATAATAATAATTTACCAGACTAGAACGAAGCAAATCATGTAGGCGGTTGATTGATAAATTTACTGTTCTGGACGATTATGCCGTACAATATTCTTTCTTCGGTTTAATAAAATGGAATTCTTGTCCTGTCCACCTCGGAAATACAGCTCTCTGGATTGATTTACAGCCCGATTGATGCTTCTTCTGCAATTCCTGGATCCGAATACGTTCTTCTCTCGGTTGAAGCAATTAGTGATGTTCCGTGTATTTGAAAGGTTATAAGTTCTAGTGTAGTGTATATTATTAGTTGTGATACATTTGACTCTTTCTATTTGGTTTATTATATCGTCAATTCCTTTCGGATATGGGACAATTCAAGTCCTTCCTTGTAGAATCCAGTTATTTATTTTCTATTGTGATTTCATACTATAGTCTTGTTTGGTTAAACTGTACTGGCAAGATTCAAGAATATTATCTTTAGTATTTTGTTTATTATAATTGTGTCAAATATTTTAGAATATTCCGATTATATGAGATAGTTACTAGATTTTTTTAATCTCACCACATTCAGCTCATAAAAAGCAATAATTGAAAATCAACAACTTCTTCATTTCCTGTAGTCCATAGCAACACATGATTTTTCTTCCTTCCACATGTTTTGTATATAGTGTTTATTTCATATATTTTTTGTCTATTCCTTATCAATTTGCTATCATATCGGAATATAACTTTACCGATAGTTGGTTTATTATTTTCTACACATATTCTGCTGGTTTTTTGATATGAGCCTGTTTCTTTTATATTTACTACCTTTTCGATATTAAACGTTATCAATCGATATCATGGCATTATCATAATTTGTATAAATTGATATGGTTTATTATATATCATTACTAATTTAATGTTTTTTTCTAGCTCTTCAAACCGTATTCATTAATTGTTATTAATTTATGTACCTAACCTTTATGTTATGAGTGGTTATATAGTGGTTTTGGCTGTTAGGCCTTTTATTGTAAACGGATCTACCTGTGTTTATAACTGGTAAACATCTATAGCCCTTTTACATAAATTCATACATATAATCAAATCTTAACTATTAACATTTACATAAACAATTATTTTTCCATATCTAATGACAATTTTATGTTGACCTATGGATCACATATAAGAAAATTCAAATCTATTAACACTAACTAGCTGCTTCACACTTCATTCTACAACAGTAATTGAATCATACATCTTGTTTCATTACCTTTCATTAACTCAACACATAATTGGTATAACATAACATAAACTTTATCATAACATTGTTGTCACAAAATAATATCTTTTAACTCAAAATCCTTACTCGCTATTGCTATAAAGTAAATTATTGTTTCATTTTTTGTTTACTTTTCACTGAACATAGATCATTAACTATTATCTCTTACAGGTTTGTTTATTCTCGTTAATTCTACCTTGCATCCTTATTTATCTTTATCTATAATTATAAATGTAATTATTAGATTTTTGTTTTATCATGGGGTTAGATATTGACTTGTTTATTATTTTGTTAACCTAATTTTTATGTAACATGGATGCCAGCATTTCTGTTGCGTTACAATATATATATATATATATATATATATATATTCAGTAATAAATAAATCTTGATAGCATGGCTAGGTGAATCAAATATTGTTTGGAGTGTTATTTGTGGAAAAAACATAACTACAGTAGAAATCATAATTTGACGTAGTTTCACAATTCAGTCATAAGGCATATTTTAGTAAATTTAAACTGGAAGGTAAACAGAAAAATTGTCATGCTAGAAAAATAAAGTACCATTTATTTGTGTTTGTAAAATATATGTATTAATTTGCATTCACCTGTGTTTTTTCTCTGCCTAAGTACATCAGACGACACCCTGGTTATTAGTGATAAAGGTAAGTGAGACAAATTTAAATATTTTGATTTAAAAAGCAAGTAGAGTTTCAGTTATATAAACAGGTTTATAAACTTTAATATTTATTTTAAACTCGTACAGCTTCAAAACTTTCACCTAATATGCATTATTAAACCATATACATTTTACTACATTTTCTTCTTGATCAACTTATTTTAAAAGGTATTAATTTCCTTTTACAAAATACTAATTTTAGGCCTATTGGTTTTATTGTATGTATTATAATTTTTTGTTTTTAATTTAATTTTTCTGACCTGACCTACTGTACAACGAGTCACTGGCTTATGGCCCATTATTCTAATTTTAATTTCCTGATTTCAATTTATTATTATTATTATTTATTTTATCATTGAACCCTTCATTGGTTTATAACTTAATTACAATGACCCCTTGACAATTTATTAACAATTATTGTCTTCCTGGCCAAGTTTACAAATATTATTTTATGATTCTTCATTAATTATTCAAAGTAAACACACTTAACATGATACAATACATAATAAATACACTTGCATTTAATTACTTAAATACAAGTTTAACATGAATGAAATTAGTATCCATTACTTAATACTTTCTTAAAGCAATGGCTTCACACCTGCTACATACAAAACACAGAATAAACATCATGTAAACACAATATCATGATAAAGCACAACAACATGTACATCATTATAAAACATTAAATATCAATTAAACAGTCTACTATTTTCAAACTTGTCTATAGTAAATTCATCTCATTAGACACTGTGTTTATAGTTTACATCTTCCACTGATCACTCCATATTTTATATTTATATACATTTTTACTATTTTATTACCTAGTAACCTTACTAGGTATTATTAATATATTTTTTTAGGTGAGGTTTACCTTCCTGACCTTAATTATGGCCTACCTTGGGTATTGTTTGAATTTCTATGGACAAAGTTTTTATGTAACGTCTGGGACCTTAACTTTGTTACGTTACATTATTCATCTGTACGTCCTCCATGGCCTTCGGGTCGTGTCCTCTGCATGTGTTTCTGGTCCTCTGGTCGTGTCCTCCGTGTGTTTCTGGTCCTCTAGTCGTGTCCTCCGTATGTGCTGATTAATAGTCGTCTCGTCTCACGTCATATGCTGCCGGTGTGTCCATAGACCTCATCGTATGTATTTTGCAGCTCTGGCTGTATAGCTAGTTGATCCGGTGACTCTTACGATAATTGTGAATTTGTGTTGTCGACTGACATAGCCTCCTGCGGCAATGGTTGAATCGAGAAGAAGAAACTTTATTCGCGTGACCTGGTATTTATAGTCAGGTCGTGCAAAAATTCCTGTCTGAACACTTTTCAACTTGTCAGATTCTGTCGAGGCGTTACTACCCCCACTCTGGTTCAATTCACTATTTTCGCGAATTACGAAGTTCGTTTCACCTCACTCGATGCTCAATCGATCACTAACTTTTATGTGATTACTATACGTAAATTGCACTTCTTTATGGTATTCACAAAAAGAATTATTCATTTTTTATGTATAGTAATTGCACTTTTCGTCACCTCTGTATGGTTTTTTAACATTTTATTCATCTATAATTTCTACACACTTTGGTGTCTTTTGTTTTATCCTATCATACATAGTTTTCTTATAATTAACAATAAACATATAATTATTCTACTTGAAAAGGGTTGGTTACATTTCAGGAACGGACAGGTTTCACACACACACTAACAAAATACACGAGTACACCATGCTGGCGACAGGTGTGTCGAAACTGCATGTCCATGCTTGAATTCTGTACTCCCTATTTTTACTACGATTCAGCTTATGCAATCTGAATCATGTTTATTAATTTATATTTACTCATTTTTATTATTTATTTGGGCAATGCACAGTATTATTACTGTTTGTACTGTTGCAATATATTGTTACAACACAAATAAGCCACCCCAATACCAGGGATAAAAAAGATGATTCTGAATATAAAATAATAATTCATATAATATAAAATGTTTAATATAAAAAAAATAAAAAGACAATGACACGACAAACGACGACATGACCTAACCCAAGTGATTGACCCAACAAAAGGAAACAAAAGAAGAAGGGAACAACGAAAAAAACAAGAAGAAAGTGATTAACCAAACCAAATGGAAGAAGGGAAAAAACCGAAACCCAGCAAAAATGAAACAAATAAACAAATTGAAGGAATTGAATGACTCAATGCCACATATTAAAATAAACATAAAGGAGAAGGTGGAAAAACAAGATATAAAGGAAATACACCGAAGGTGAAGAAGGAGGAAAATGAAAAAGAAACAAACATAAGATAAAGGGAAATAAATAAAAAGGAAACCCAATGATAAGACACAAACAAGTAATAAAGAAGAAAAGCAGGAGAAATGATACACTCTATGTAAGGTTGAAACAGAAACCAATAAATAACTTGAGTAATAAATAAATATTATTATCAATTAATGGATAATAAAGTAAATGACAATTGAAAGAAACCCAATGAAAGAATGTTAAATATAAAAGCAAACTAACCCACATATTAGAGTTAGATGTAAAGATAAAATATAGAGACATAAAATTGTTAATATTAGTAATGATATTTGTAATGAAAGAGATAGTACGGTAGTGAGAAAGTAATAAGAGGGATTACCCATTTAGAAACACTTAAAACCAAAAACATTTTAGAAGTGCAAAAGTGGAAGTGTAAGAATCCCAAAATAAAGTGATAAAGAAAAAACACTAAATAAATTATAATCAACAATAAATAATTTAAAAGTGAAGGTGATGATTAAATGAGAATAATGTATAACAAAGAATGTTTGTATAGGGAAAAATAGTGAAGGATAAAAGCATAAAGACATAGTAAATCAATAATAAACACTAAAAGGTTAACAGTGAAAATATTAGTAATTAAGAAAATTGTTAAGAATAATATTAAGTGTAAACAGTCAATTAAGGTATAATGAACACTGAAAAGTTATGAAAACAGCATTAATTAAGAAAAAATATTAATGTTAAGTTTAATTAAATACAGTTATAATTAAAAGGGAGAATCCCATGAAAGAGAAAACAGATACTGTTAGCATGGAGTGAAAGTAAAGAGTATTTAAAAAATTAAGAAGTTAAAACAAATCAATTAACACCCCACGTTACCAGGGATCATTACTAAAGTAAGTTCAAAAAATGTGATGTTGTTTATCACACAAAAAATGTGATGTTGTTTATCACACAAAAAATGATATAAAGTGGAATGAACTGTAAAAAAAATGTTATCAAATAAGTATTAAATAATTGTTTATGAATATGATATGACTGGAAGAATTATACAGACCATAGACATAGATGTTGTATTTTATGTGAAGAAAAGTAGTAAATAATGGCCACATTGTTTTTATTGGCAAATTAAATGAGTAAGAAAGAAAGAAAGGTAAACGAGAAAACCAGATAGTAAATAATTAGCAATTCATGATGTATAAAATAATAGTAACATAATAATAACACTACAACAGAGCCAAAACGCATCAATAAATAACACAACCAATTATAATAACAAAGCTAAGCTCATTAAGCTAAAAAGAGACATAATTTGTACGAAATGAGTAAATACAAATAATGGCTACTTAGGCCTAGGAAAATGCCTAACTGTCAAGAACAAACAACTACAAATTGTAATAAGTTAGCAAAGAAATTAGCAAATCCGAGGCGAATAACTAACCAAGGATAAATTGTAAAATCATTTTTAAAGCAAAATATTATAATAAGGATTTAAATTAAAAAAGAAATGTAATTAGCAAGTATTAAAATAATTGTAAAATCATAAAACATAAAATAACCCAAACTTGTGGGGTATCAAATTAATCTATGAAAGGAAATACAAATAACAGTGATAATAGTTAATACTCAGGAAGTAAGATAGAGGAATAAAAGCAATCAGAAGATATACAGGGATTTTGAAAAGAATTCAAATTTTGATAACAATTGATTATGTCAATCTAAGCCAATCAAATTTACTTGGTAACCATAGCAACTGCCGTTAGAGATGGAATTACGGTTGAATATCGTTACTCGTAAAGCGTCACTCTTGCAGAACAGAAGCCAAATTTTGAAAGACCAATTTTTAATAAATAAATGTAAAATTAATAAACAAAATTCAAAATGAAGATCGAATAAGAAGCAGACGAACTACTGGAACTGTCAACTGATGCCAAGGACCAAAATTACCAGGAAATTAAAGGAAAATATGACCACATCTAATATGAAAAGGACGCCAGACCTACTTAAGTCCCAAGAGTAATTAAAACAGAAAATGATTGCAGCCCAATCCTCTTCCAACTCAATGTTTGATAACACCAAGTCATCTGATGTGTTAAGTATCCTTGATTACCCTATTTCCAAAACATAAACTCACTTAAAATATTTCTAAAAGTAATAAACTCTCACTGTCAACCGAATATTCTCTTTCAAAGATTAATTAAGAAAAATAACACACTGAAAATTTGTTAACATAATACATAACCTGTTGTGTGAATACGAACTTTATAAACACATTTAACGACACTACAGAACAGATTGTATCCACACACCTTATTATTTAAGTACACATAAAGTAAGGTAATGTACTTTTTATTGTAATCATAGGAATTATTTGTCTTGTAATCAAAAGAATCCCAGATTTTGGAACGAAAATAATTGTACTAGCTAAACACCTCAGTGGCCAAGCTGATGTGAATACCTCGTTACCAAAATCGATTCGTCATCCTGAGAATAATTGTTTCATGTAATAAGTCGGTGCAAATTTATTAATCAACCAATATAATTTAATTGTCAAACTGAAAATTTATTTATCAACCATTAAAATAACTAGTACAGGGAGTAACCACATTGCCACATTGTTATTATTTCATAGGGAGTGTATCATATAATTTGTGTTTGTTAGTGAATTAGCTTTGACGGTACAGCGCTCACGTTGCAACTCGACACACTACTTGATCGAGTCAGCCGTCACAGCTGTGAACTTAGTTAAACCATATTATCTAAGAATTTTAATTGTTTTTAATAAACAATTTGGAATAAACAATTTGGCGCCACCCGGGAATCACAAATCCCTATTTACTAACAGGTAAGGTTACTACCGCGTTGTACTGGTAATTACAACATCGCTACGGACATCATTAGCGCAAGAATAGATGTAATGACCCCAGTGCGAGACGAACGCACTCACTTCACACGTACAACACTTGTATACGTCATAAAAAGAGACAACCACAGCTATTCGTTACAGATTCGTGACCAACCGGTGAGGCTAGAAAAGGAGACTAGCGGCGATTATGAGGAGACATTCCATGGTTACAAGATACCAAACAAGGAAAGGAACTGAAGATACCGACCAAGAAGAGATGGAAGAAATTGAAGAAATGATCGGAGAATTGTTCGAAGAGGATCCCCAAGAAGACCAACCGGAAAATCCAACACAACCTGAACCGGAAGTAGAAGTAACGGTCGGAGACCAACCAGACAAACCGACCCAATCAATGGAGAACATGATGAGGATGATTATGGAACAATTGAACAAGAACCAGGAGAAAACTGATGAAAATTTTAAGAAACAAAAGGAAGAAGCAAAAGAAGAATGGGAATTCTTCAGACAAAATAGTGAAGAGTTAAAGAAACAAATCAAGGAGGACATAGAACTTCTAAATAATAAGATGGAGAGAAACCATGAAGCTTTGAAGAGAAGCCAGCCAAGAGATGTTAGAAAAGAAGAGTGAGGAGTTGAAGAGGCAGATCAAGAAAGACCTTGAAATATTAAACCACAAGATCGAGAACAATAATGAGACACTTCAACGACAATTGAAGGAAGACAGCGAGAAGACGAAGGGAGAATTGAGGCAACAGTTGGTGGAACGCCAAGAGGAGATAAAACAGACTATAACCGAGACAAACGAAACTGTAATACATGTCCGGGAAGAGTTGACCAACAAAATAAATCACGTCGAGGAGGAAGGAAAAATTAGAGTCCAAGAACTGCAGCAAATCACCACCGAAGAGTGCACAAAAAATAAACACGAGGTGCTCCAGAAGCTGGAGGAGAGGCACAAAGAAATCCAAACGGACATCAGTGAAGGCGTCGAAAGAGTGTACACCACTATCAATAAGGTCGACGGAAAAACTCAGGAAAATAAAGAGAAGATAATAGGAATCAGTCAGAGGGAAAGGCAGATGCAGGAAGAACTAGATGCTTTGAGGGAGAAGCCTTGTAATAACACTCATATTATTACCAGTGAAAATAGAGAGGTGATAAACTTTAGGAGTTACAGAAGAAACCCAATAGAATTCCTAAAGAGAGTGGAGGAACTCATAGAGAAGAACCAGGAGACCAGATGGACGACAGTGAGGAGCCTCATCGACGAGATGTTTAAGGACACAAATGACAATTGGTGGACAGCCACTCGACCAGAAATCAGCTGTACACAGGAATTCAAAGCCTTATTCCATGAAAAATACTGGTCCGAATCTACTCAAAATGTAGTGAGGAATGATATTAGTAATGGAAGATATGAGCCGCAGGCAGGACATACACTAACCTCGTATTTCTTAGGAAAAGTATGCCTAGCTAGAAATGTCGAGCGAAAGATACCAGAAGAATCCCTAGTAATACAGCTAGGTTATCACTATGAGGACGCTATTCAGAGGGCCAGGAGACTGGGACAAATTAAAACCATACAGGGAATGGCCAGTTTATTAGAAGACCATGAAAACGATAGACAGTATCGACGTAACCGAATGGTCAATTTGAAATATAACCGTGGGGAGGAAAACCAAAACCCACCAAATTACAATCCATTCTATAACAAACCCCAGTACAACGACCCGAGTAACCAAAACCGGAATGATAATAACTATCAATATAGGGGTAACCGCCCAAATTATAATCAGGGCAACCCACCGTTCAACGGAACCAATCAGAACAATAACAATTACAGGGGAAATGGACCAAACCAGCGTCCAAACAACTACCCCAACAATAATAACTATTATGGGAATAATAACAACCCAAATCACCAAAATAATAATATAAGAGGAAACGGAGATAACCGTAATAATAACAATCAGCCAAGGGTACACTTTATACGAGGGAACACTCGAAATAATCAACGGAGGCGTTACCCAAGACCACCATCAAATGAACAAAACAATAATAACGATCAGGGCGATAACCAAAACCCCAGGGAAGAGAATGCGGAAAATGTACAACAGGTGAACAGTGTTGTAGGAGTGAGATCCGGAAGCGGTAACCAGAGAAGGGACGCACCATGCGGAAGTAACCAACCAGAAGAAGAAAATTATGACTGGATACCTTTCAGCAGTAATCCAACGGAGAATTTCCGAATAGCGTATAATAAACAAGAACTGCTTCTTTCATCTCCAACACAACTTTGTGAAAAGCTCTTTTTAAATGTTAGACACTTTCACTGATCATTCTATGTTCCACTTTGTACACTGCAATTTTATGGTTACACTTAGTATTGTTTACAATGTTTTTAGAGTACAAAGGTTCTCATAATTTGATACCTAATCCCCATTTCTGACTTTTAAAAAATTGGTGATTATGTTATAATATTTGGGCAGGGGTTATGTAACGTTACAATATATATTGTAACGTTAAACTTGGGTCGTCTCTGTAAAAGACGTGTAGAAATGTTATACGTGTGAGTGCATTCGTCTCGCACTGGGGTCGTTACATCTATTCTTGCGCTAACGATGTCCGTAGCGATGTTGTAATTACCAGTACAACGCAGCAGTAACCTTACCTGTTAGTAAAAAGGGATTTGTGATTCCCGGGTAGCGCCACCAAAACAATTAAAATTCTTAGATAATATGGTTTAACTGAGTTCACAGCTGTGACGGCCGGAGCATTCAAATACTTCCTGCCTTGATTAGACGGCTGACTCGATCAAGTAGTGTGTCGAATTGCAACGTGAGCGCTGTACCGTCAAAGCTAATTCACTAACAAACACAAATTATATGATACACTCTCTATTAAATAATAACAATGGTTACTCCCTGTACTAGTTATTTTAATGGTTGATAAATAAATTTTCAGTTTGACAATTAAATTATATTGGTTGATTAATAAATTTGCACCGACAATTTACATGAAACACTTTCTGCTCAGGCTGACGAAATCGATTCCGGAACGAGGTATTTACTCCAGCATGGCTGCAGTTTTGGTTAATTTACAATTTACTCGTTCCAAAATCGGGGTTCTTTTGATTACAAGACAAATAATTCCTATGATTACAATAAAAATTACATTACCTTACTTTATGTGTACTTAAATAATAAGGTGTGTGGTTACAATCTGTTCTGTAGTGACGTTAAACGTGTTTATAAAGTTCGTATTCACACAACAGATTATGTGTTATGTTAACAAATTTCCAGTGTGTTATTTTTCTTAATTAATCTTTGAAAGAGAATATTCGGTTGACAGTGAGAGTTTATTACTTTTAGAAATATTTAAAGTGAGTTTATTATTTTTAAAGTATGTTTATAAAAACACGTTTTTTTAGGTTATAAGTACAATAACTTTTTTAAATGATTAATAAATGCATAAATGCTAAAAAGAAAACTTGTAAAGAATTTAATTCTGAGAAAAATGGTGTAAATAAAGTCAATAAAAATCAACAAAAAATTCCATTGTTTCCAATGTTCCAAAATTTGTTGGTAGGCAAAGATTTTTCTGTTTTACGTCGGATATCATGAAACTTATGGGAGATACAGTTCTGCGACCTATTTTATTAGATTTTTCAGGTCAAAAACCATAAGAAACAACAGAATTCGCCCCTTCCCAGATTTTCAGAAAGTCTTCATTTACCCGGGGGAACCGAAACCCGGGCGAAATCTTTCGCTAGCCGTAACTCGCTTACAAAGCGTTTCCGGACATATGTTTATATGTACTTTTTTTCTTCTTTTACAATATAGAACCATTTCTCAAATTATTTCCCTCTCCTCCCGGGACACCCTGTATAATATCCAATAAGAAGAGACAGGATGGTTGTCAAGGACGACGAGAGATATAAAATTTGTTGATTCGATTATTGAATAATTATCTATGAACGAAGACGGTTTAGTTTTGGATGCACTCAGAAAAGATTTGATTAAATTAAATTAAAACAATACAATTGGGAAACAAATTAAGTAATAAATCACCATAGTATGGCTCATTGACATTCAACCGTCTTATATAACCGAACAATCATAAACCAGTACATGAAAATTGATGAAAAATCTAAAGGAAGAACTCTAATAGTAAAACTCAATATAATGAGCAAATATTAACTTAATTAATCAAATAAAGCAGAGAAATAACTACCTGAATAGAGTTATATAATCCAATAATATAAAGAACGAAAATAAAACACAAAATTATACTTGAACATCAGTTTCCACAATTCAATAGAAAAAGCATAGATGGACACGAAATACGTTGAAACACGTAACCACAAAACTCGGACATTGGTGAACAAAAGGAGCGGCATTTCTGCATCGTCCCAGGACCAAGAATTCAACTTTTATTTCGAACTTGGAGTGAAAACTGGCGAGGATTAATTCATCTGTATTCCATTACTGACCAAACACTTCTACGAGGTTAGCTGTTCACGGCCTTACCAAGCAACGATGTCCAGTGGACGGTAAAAATACACTTATTTTAAATAATATTTAATAAGAACTTAATACTATATTGTAATACCTTTTAATCCTATTTATGCATTTTCTGACCTTACCAATAGTTGAAAGAACCTTCACTCCCTGTGTTTAAAGAAATACAAAATCATAACTAAAATAATATATAACCCTGAATCCGATCGATAATCGATTACTTCTAATACTATAGACTTTTGTATCTCCGTAAAGAAAAAACTTTGTTGGCAAGAAATATTAAAACCATAATAAAGAATCCTTTCAGAATTTAACGATATCTTCTCATTTATATAATATTTAGTGTAGTGTGAACAAGTTATAAAATAAGTAGAGAGTGTAACGTAGGAATTATTGTACGCGGTAACTAACCTATAATTTTCAGCTATCTGTGAACCACAGCGCTACTTGCGGACTACTGTTGTATTAAAGAGAATGAGAAACCGATAAGAATTCCTTCTCTTCTCTTCAAACGTGGGCTAGGCTTGAACGAGAAAATTAGAGTTACACACTTAATACATAAAATTTATCACAACAACACAAATGTATTAAATAGAGAGGAACTGGGGCATATTTAAACATTATTATACCTTCGCTTATGGTGAAATAATATAAATTGACTTATCCAACGTGTGGCAAATCAACACGGGAACGACAAACGTTAAGTTATAAATTGACTCACAATAGTGGGGCTTAACGTGGATACAGGAGATATAATATAAAGTGGCGAACCCAACAGTGGGGCTTTAGAAGATAGTGATACGGGAGAAAAGACGCTATACCCGTTATAATATAAATTGGCGCTCAACTTGTGTAGGGCTTAAGTTAAGTAAAACGTTGATTTTATAAATATTACTTAACTCAAGCAGGCAACTGTTGGAGACAAAAAAATGCATAATACCAGAGGTAGGTCGAAGAAGAGGGCAGAAGACACGGAGAAGGAAGAAGGTGGACAGGAACAAGAAATAGAAGTAGTCACAGATAGTGAAATGGAACTACAGACAGGCGATAAAGTAATTATGGACACGGAAAAGGAAATAGTTGAAGAGGATGCCCAAGGGGATCAACCAGATAAATCCAACCAAAAAGAAGACATGAGCATGCAGGAGATGTTGAAAATACTATTGGAAAACTCAAAGAAACAGGAGAAGAAATTTGCCAAAATAGATGAAAATTTTAGGAAACAGGAGGAAAAATTTAATAAAATCGAGGAAAATTTTAGGAAACAGGAGGAAACCTCAAAACTAATGAACGAAAAGTTCGATAAGAACAATGAAAGCTTAATCCAAATTAACGAAAGGTTTGACAGGAATGATGAGGGTTTAAGACAAATGAAGGAAGAGATCCGACAAATAAATGAAGAGAATTTAAGGCATATTAATGAAAGAATTGAGAGTGTCCATGTGACAATTAACCAAAAGGTGGGCAAAAACAATGAAGAAAGGAAACAAGAAATAGCCGAAACAAATGAGAAGTTAGAAAAAAAACCAACGAAACAGTAATAAAGTCCATGTGGAATTACAAAATAAAATCAATGATATAAAAAATGAAAATAAAACGATGGTTGAAGGACTCCAACAGGAGACTGTAGAAAGATGCGAGAAGATTAAACAAGAGGTACATCAAATACGGTTGGAGAATAAGGAAGGAATAGCACAAGTACAGACTGACATTGGTGAACGAATGGAGAGAGTATATGATAATTTAAACAATGTCGAAAGCCAAGTAAATCCGAACACAGAAGAGAGCAGCAAGGAAATAGAAATTAGAGAAGACCAAAATGCATTGCTATCTGAAAATAAAAATAGAAAAAACAAAGAGAATGTCCAAACCATGGAAAGGAAGACCAAGAAAATAAGGAAAACATGCAGAACGAAAATATTAAATACAAAAGAAGAATGGGAGATGAGGAAGGGTGGATTAATTAATATATTTAACATCCCAATTGGTGAACAAAGGGAGTTAAGTAAAGTTAAGAATTATAGAAAAAACTTTATAAAATTGTCAAAAGTAAACCACCATAAAATAATAAAGAAAAACTTAAATAAGTTTAGATCTCAATTAAAGATGTCAACGATCAGACAATATCAGTTATATCTTTGATACGGAATATACCAGTAAAATATTTGGTAAATAATCCCGAGTTCAAAGGGAATGGCATGGTACCAAATATGAGTGATTATGTTAGGTTAGAGGAGGTACGATACCTGCTAGTTAAAAAGGATCTAACTATGACGGAAAACCGTGACTTAAATGAAGACTTCGTATCAACAGAGTTACAGTACCAGATGAACGAGAGGTATTTAACAAGTACAAAAATCATTATGAACACTGCAGTAATCCGAGGAAAAGGAGTACCTGAATTAATGGACCATGGTTAAAACAAGAAATAGTCAACCAGAAAAAGGGGACCGATTTTCTGAAAACCGACCAGGCAACCATTTGGAAAGAAGGAACTAAATAAATAATGTTAAATAAAAGAAAAAAAAATAATATGTTAAGAGAAACACTGGGATGAAGATATAAAAAAAAACCACAAAATTCTAAAATAAGTAAGAACGTCTTACTATGTGTTTACGAGAAATTATTTTGAATATATTAAGAATAAAACCCCAACATTCTAAAAGAAGTAAGAACGTCTTACTATATGTATTAAGAAGAAATTATTTTAAATATATTAAGAATAAAACCCCAAAATTCTAAAAGAAGTAAGAACGTCTTACTATATGTATTAAGAAGAAATTATTTTGAATATATTAAGGATAAACCCCCCAAAATTAAAAAAAAAAACTATATAAGAAAAACTTACTCAAAATACTTAGAAACAATGTGATTTAAAATAAAAGACTAAACGCCAAGAGAATTGACGAACAGATTACATAATTATTTATAAACAATATGACTTAAAATGGAATAAGGAAAAACTATATATAAATATATATATATATATATATATATATATATATATATAGTATCAGACAAGAAGGTAAAATAAGAAGAACAATGGATAATTTAATGACTATAATTACGATGAAACTAAAGAATGATAATAATTAATGCAAATACAATTTAGAATTTCTTTGAATTGAAAATGATAAAGGAAGAAACAGTACGGAGAACATCTGTCACAAGAAGGAAAGTCGAAAGGATTTTAAAATAATGCCTATCAATAATGTAATCTGCAATTAGTTACTGAAAAATAAGAAGGAATCAAGAAGAAAAAGGAATATATAATTAAATGTAAAACGCAACAACGTAAAGAATCCCAAAGATACGATTAACTTCTAAAACTTCCGGGCTGAAAGGCCGTGGTCGATTGCTTAAAATACTGCTAAACGTTTCGGCCGCACCACCGGTGGCCATCTTCAGTAGCAAAAAATTGTGTTCGATAGATGACACGCCGAACACGTCTCCCAATGAACTGGGAACAAGCAACAGTGAGTTACTAAGAAGTGGCTACGAAGCCTCTATTTATAGCTTTTTGGCCGCTTCAGGTGTATCGCGCGGACCAATGAGAAGCCAGCTCGTCATACTTGATTCTGATTGGCCATGGAAAATAAACCATGCCAGACACTATTTAAGGAGATCGGCGTGTCATCTATCGAACACAATTTTTTGCTACTGAAGATGGCCACCGGTGGTGCGGCCGAAACGTTTAGCAGTATTTTAAGCAATCGACCACGGCCTTTCAGCCCGGAAGTTTTAGAAGTTAATCGTATTGACACCGGCCGTGAAAGCCTACGTATGAAAATCCCAAAGATGTTTATTATTAATCAAATGAAGAGACTATTATGATATTATTTTATTTTTTATAACTGTCTGTAGATGAATTCCAGCAGTATTATATTGAAGTGTAGTATGGCCAGCAGAGTATGAAGCCAAAAAGTGCCTCTCTGAACTGTTCCAGCTCACATGTTAGGGAATGTTAGGGAAACTGAATATTTAAGGGATAATAAAACCGCTGCGAAGATTGACATCAGATTCCAAAAGTATGAAGGAAGAAAACAGAAGGAAGATAGCTGACAGAAGATCAATGGAGAAACGCATTTGTAGAAGTAAATAGAAATAGGAGAGTGTTAAAACTAATTTGTACTGATTATTGTAAACAATCATGGTCAAGTAAGGTTTGAAGAAACAAAGCAAGAGAATTAATATCATTAATGAATTGTTGTCCAATAGAGAAAAGTGAATATTATTAAACAAAAAGTTACCGTCAGAAATCCAAACAATTACCATTAAAACTCTACAATGAATAAAATGAAGGTATTCCAAGTCATGAAAAGAAAAAAAAATATAAGTTTATTTTGACCCAAATTATATTCAGGTAAACTAAACTTCTTTTGGAGGGGAAGCATATGTAACGTAACGAAAATATGGTCCCCTACGTTACATAAATCAATTTATAAGTTTTAAAATAAAAATAAAAATAATAATTATCCATACTCGTAAAAGGTCAGAAACCCAACCCATTATTGAATAAATGAATTATCCCCAATAAGAATACAAGGTAGAAAAAAAAAATTAATAATGTTAATAAATACAAACTTCAAAGTTCAGTGAAAGGTGTAAACGATAGACATTGACAAATAATGTAAAAACTAATAGACTGTTTTATAATAATTGATGATTTAAATGAGGAGAATGAGTAATTATTACATGATTTATTTCATAAAAATGTACCTGTTATTACGTTGTATCATGTTGTATGAATCGTGACAATGATGAAAAGAATGTAACGCACCACCAAATGTGTGATGTTATAAAAATAAGAGATGAGAAGAACATGTTAAAATAAAAATAGTAAAATATGGAAGTTTATGTTAGTAAATCAACAAATGTAAACAGATAATTAATATTGTTCAGCTGAATGCAGCATTTAGATATAATAAGGTATTCTTTTTAATCAATTAATCATGTTCAAATTAGAAAGTGTTAACAAACTTACCTTTTACATTTTTTAACTGTTAACATTTTAAAACTCTGTATTTACTCTGAGCAGTCCAGTCGCCATGTTGTTGCCAACATAATATATTTTACGTTCGGGTCCCAGGGTTCTTAGACGAGCCACAGAAACGGAATGGTTGTATAGAAATAATATATTCTGATTTCACTGAGTAAAACTTGTGTTTTAATTGTCTGAATTTTTAAATATTTTAATAACAAAACAAAAAACAAGATGGAGCCTTCCTCCTTTGCCAAATCCAAATACAAGATGGCTGCAAAATATTTTTGCTACATCAGCCTTACGTATGATACATTTACATCATATATATTTATATCTCCAATTTACTCTGGTTACCTATTGAAATGAATTTAGAACATTACTGCAGTATATTAATTTAAGTTGTTACGTTGTATGAATCACGTAACGTGAACCAATGCTTGTGATTTTATATAGTACCGGTACCCACGCACACATGCTCCCACACAAACTAATTTAAACGGTGCATTTGCAATTATTTGAGCTCAATTAATGTTAAAAAGTGTTGATGGTTTAAAATGTGAAAGGTTTACTTTCCTGCTGTTATGGATGAAGATCGAGCCAGGCGTTACTCATGTTCATGCTGGTGTTCTGCCGAACTATTACACTGTTCCTTTTTATTAACTGCACTCACTGTCTCTACATTTTATATTGATTGATTTTAAATAGATTTAATTCACTTTTTTATTACATTATATTGTTCTTTTAAAGACTTGCTGGCCAGCAATTTAGACAACGTGCAGTCTGCACGGAAGATGGAAGATGTTCGTCGACTGAGAACGACAATATGGCGCTTATTTCCCAAGTGGAAAGGGTTGTCGCGTCATCAATTCTATTGTTTTTGGTGATGACGTCTTTGTTTTCTAAGGTGCAGCGATTACGTCTGACATTCCTTGAGTGACGTTTTACATAAGATCGTTCGTTTGTTTCGGCAGAATAGCTGTAGTTTTGCACGTACGCCACTGACCTTGATGTCGACCCTTCACTGATTTCTGCGTTGTTTCACATGTTTGGAAAACTTTACTCTCACACATACAAAATTTTAATTCACAATAAAATTATATCTGTTGTTTATCCAAAATCCCTACATGGACCTATTTGTACCGTTACAATACCCCTCAATGAGAATTTAGAATTAGCTATATTTGGTTACTCCTTAATAACCACCAGGTACATTAATAATTCGTCATTAACAACTGTTGCTACATCCGTTTCAACATAAGGTAAGTACTCACTATAATTATCAACTCTCTTTCTATTCACTCTCTCTCTTAATTCTGTATAACTCCTCCCAACCACAAACAATTCTGTCTTCCTATCACCATACCTCTCTCTCTCAAAATATCCCTTATCATAACACCAGGTCACACTCTCTCTCTGAATATATGCAGGGGACACTAAATCACAAAAACACCTCCTGGTCCTACCAGGAACCTCACCAAAATTCAAAGGACAATTATTTGTAGATCTTTCATCTACCAAATATACTCGTGAAGACCCTTCTTCACCCCCAACAACACCACGGGAAAATTTACCCCCTGCAACCCCTCTACCTCTATACTCTCTCTCCACTTTCTCTCTGACTCATCAACACACACTAACATTCCATTATTGTATTCTATCTCCTCTAAAACTTCATCACCACTATTTCTAATTATATCATCATAATTCTCAACACCACTTACCTTATCGTCTTTATATGTTAACTGACCGTCTTCATTTTCATTTAATTGATTGGTCTCTTTACTATTCTCTATCCCCATTTTAATCTCACAATTGTTATCTACTTTATTCTTTTAAAGTTATTAATTATGTCATCTACTCTTGCATTTTGTTTCTCGAACACCTGATCTATCGATTCTATGATTTGTTCTTGCATATTCTCATAACGTGCATTCAATTCGTTTATTTGTTTATTAAAATTAAAATTTTGTTTCTTAATTTCATCTTTTACTTTGTCAAACTTCTCCTCAAATTTGTTATTTTGAACATCGAATTTATTTAACAGTAACTGCATCATGGCAGTTATCTCATCTGTTTTCTTTTCAGACCGAATTGAGATGGGTGTTACTTGTACTGTATCTAACTCTACAGATTCGGTTGTGCTAGACTCGCCAATTTGACTTAATGGTGTTGAACAAACTCCCATCTCACTCATAAACATTTTGTCAGTTACGCTGACATCTACTCTTTTATCTGCCATCTCAAAAAATTTTAAATATATTTCTTTTTAAAATCTATATATATAAAAGAGAAATACCACTGACTCATCACGAAATCTCCGAAACTATAACACCTAGAAACTTGAAATTTGGCATGTAGGTTCCTTATGTGATGTAGGTATCCGCTAAGAAGGGATTTTTGGAAATTCGACCTTTAAAGGGGGAAAAAGGGGGGGAAGTTTGCCTGACTAACTGACATAGAATCAACGTAGAGCAAAAACTACTGAATGGATGTCAATGAAACTTTGAACATAGCTTCATCATAGGTCTTAGGTGCTCACTAAGAAACGGTTTTAAAAACTTTCACTCCTAAGGGGCAACCCCCCCCTATTGTATGTATGTATCTATGTATGTATGTTCCACATCTCCTCCTAAACCACTGGACCGATTTCAACCAAACTTGGCACAAATATTTTACACGACGGGAGAACCAACATAGGATAGGTGTTTTTTTCGATGGGGTCCTTTGGGGGGTTCTTCGGGGTCTTTCACATCTCCTCCTAAACCACTGGACCGATTTCAACCAAACTTGGCACAAATATTTTACGCGACGGGAGAACCAACATAGGTGAGGTGCTTTTTTCGATGGGGTCCTTTGGGGGGGTTCTTTGGGGTCTTCCACATCTCCTCCTAAACCACTGGACCGATTTCAACCAAACTTGGCACAAATATTTTACGCGACGGGAGAACCAACATAGGATAGGTGTTTTTTTCGACGGGGTCCTTTGGGGTCTTACACATCTCCTCCTAAACCACTGGACCGATTTCAACCAAACTTGGCACAAATATTTTACGCAACGGGAGAACCAACATAGGATAGGTCTTTTCTTCGATGGGGTCCTTTGGGGTCTTCCACATCTCCTCCTAAACCACTGGACCGATTTCAACCAAACTTGGCACAAATATTTTACTCAACGGGAGAACCAACATAGGGTAGGTGTTTTTTCGATACGATCCTTCGGGGGGTCCTTTGGGGTCTTCCACATCTCCTCCTAAACCACTGGACCAATTTCAACCAAACTTGGCACAAATATTTTACGCAACGGGAGAACCAACATAGGACTAGTGTTTTTTCGATACGATCCTTTGGGTCTTAAAAATTATTAGATCTGGTTACTATGGCAACCCAATAGAATAGATTCTGGTTACCATAGCATCGGTGGAAGTCTCCCGCGTAGGAAATAGCGCGGGAGTCGTCCGACGGGCCTTCCCCGGAGTTCATCCACGGAACCCGGGGAGTCTTAGGTCGGATCCCGCGAAAGACGGCGGGGCCAGAGTCCACGGTTCTTATAAATAAAGATATAGGTTATGATATCAAAGGTGGTGTATGCATCTTAAGAAACTTCTTAATAGTGTGTGAATTCAGAGTTGTTTCAGTTTGAATTTAAAAGTGGATAAGTTAAGATCGAAGTAAGTTATAAGCGAGTATAAAAAACAAAGTTTTGATAGCAAATGTATTCAGATCATAGTGTTCAGACAATATAAGTGCACTTGCTTCAGTTTGAATTTAAAAATTGATAAGCTGCAATCTATAGAGGTATTGTATTGTTAGAATAAGTTTAGGAGACACTAATTTAACAAATGCCTTATTTCAACATTAACACAATGAATTATAAAAGACAGTAAATACGCCGCGCGTGCAAGTACTGTAGACATTTGATTGAAAACTAATTTAGCTGTTCGCCCTCTCCCAGAGTTAGAAATCGAGCAGGAGCATCGCGCCCAACAGAATTCTTCTCCAGATATAAGAATACAGTTTATGACATGTTCTTAAACAGGTGCGCTACAGAGTATTCCTCCTGTGAGAATGCGAACGTAACAATATAAGGAAGATTATACAATATACAAGTAATATAACGTTAGAACAAGAATAGGTGCCTATGAGCCTATGAATAAATTATGAACCCGAGCAACGCTGGGTAAATCGGCTAGATATAGATATCTATATAAGCCAAATACCACTGACTGACTCACTGATCACGATATCTCTGAAACCACTGAATGAATATCAATGAAACTTTGAACGTAGCTTCATCATAGGTCTTAGGTGCTCACTAAGAAACGGTTTTAAAAACTTTCACTCCTAAGGGGCAAAAAACCAAATAATGAAATTTATCGCGGGAATTGCATACTTTGTAAATGAAGTGGTTGACATCTCAGTTTATTGGAAACCCCGAATACATTTAGTTCTGAGTTTTTAATCATTGTTTTAAATTGAAAAACTTCGTTGTTTGCAGGTTCTTATAGTCGAGAAAATTTCGAAGTTCAATTAATTAATAAATGTATGTCCTTTTTTTTCTCGGAAACGGCTCTAACGATTTTCTCGACATAAATAATAAATAGCTGTTGCTATGAATGTAAATAAACAAACTAAGAGTTGAGAATTTGTACAATCTATCTAATCCTATACTATTAAGCTAGCAATAATTGTACAATTACGTACAACGTGAAACTCCGTAGCGAAGCACGGGTATTTTGCTAGTCTATATATTGTAACGTGCGGTTTTTTGTAGAGGTTTTTTAGCGAAACGTCCGTCTCATTCAAGACTCAATGTTGTAAGCGCCAAATCTGTAACGTGCGTTTTTTTGTATTAAGGTTTCCGCCTCTCCGCAGTCGCCACTTATGAATTATAAAGACCGAAGTTTAAATAAAGTGGTTGGGAATGTTACTCAAACAAAGCAGAAATCGAGTGTGTGTGATTTGGGTCAAGTAGGGAAGTTGTTTAGCCTGATTTTGAAGAGAGAGCTAGTACCGTTTGTTTACCCTCGGTTTGGACGATTTCTAAATTTTCAAATATTCGCCGTGCACCGAATCAGCTGACTTTAACACTAGTCTCCAAATATAGATTAACCAGACGACACTGTGGCAGTATACGACCCGGTGGATCGTCTTCTTCTTAGTTGTTCTGAAACTTAATACAACTACCCACTACAAGAAAGGACACACATTTTTATTTTTAAATCTCAATTTTTCAATAATATTTATTAAGAATATTATTGGTTTTTTCTCTTCCGCCAAAATACAAATATCACAATCGATCTTTTCCTTAATTAAGACATGATATCGACTTCATTGAGTAAACATGGAATTGTCAAAAAAAAATATATGGTTTTTGACCAAATTTTATACTATATTTAAAACATCAATCAATATATAATTCTTTTATTTATTTCCCCAGGGTTAAGGGTAAGTTCTTTTTGTTATGAGATGGTCAGAAATGGATAATTATACTACGCTTTACAAATACCGAAAAAATATTCAAAAATTTGTTTATTTTCGCTTAGTACGTAGTTCCGGAAATGTCCGTAAGAGAGCAGAGTGCGTTTGTTTTCATTAGAACATGTGGTTAATTTTTTATAGTTTCCTTTCTATATTAGCATTCGGTATGAGTTTTCTTCGTTAAATATTAAACGAAATGTTTATATTACCTCTCTTCTTGAAGTTCTTACTTGGATGAAGCCGTTTCTCCGGTGGTGTCCGTATTTGGTTGTAATTTCATAACCGTCTGGAAAATATTCTCTCGTCAAACTTGAAACACAGCGAAGCTAGGCCTGATCGTCCAAAAATGGTTTTCTTTCACTTTTTTTTTTATGGAGTATAGCAATTTAACTTTGATAAATAAGGTAGTAGTATATAATGTTCATACTGTTGTTTAATTTTGTACCAATTTTGCACTTCTCAAAGATTTCTAAAAGGATATTTTAATAAAATTGTTGTCTCATCATTTTGTCAACTGGACAGGTTTAATTTTTAAATTCGATTAACAATACTTGTTATTTTTCGTTACTCTTAGTAACCCATAATTTTTATATATCTTTTTATTGGTTCTGCTATTTACTTTTTAGTATATAGGCAGTTTGTAATTATTATAAATTTATTTTTTATTTACAGAAAAATAATTCTTTTTAATTTTGGTTTCTTTCCCAATTTGATTTACATAATAGTTTTCTGTTTATTTTCTTATAACTTTGGATATAAGTATTTAATATTTTTATTAACTTTAAATGAATTTATATATTATTTATTAGTCTCTTATAGTATTCCTACACTGCACTACTTCCTTCTGCCATTTCCCTCATACAGTATTATTTTAATTTTTTATTATCATCTGATGTTTAAATCTTTTATGTTTTTTAAAACGAACCCTGGGTTATCTTATACTATAACACAAATATTTTAAAAAATATAAAATTAACTTAGGTATTAAACTTGGTTGTCTACACAATATAAATACTACAATAAATTAACAAAATACATAATTAGTTAGTAGCATTATAGTCTACTATCATCGTTTATAATTCTCACACCTACAGCACAATTCTGTAAGAAGTTCCCTTCACTTTCACTTATTACCTCAATGGGTACACTATAACTCACTTGTCACTGTATATCACTTTAATCGTTTATAATGTTTAGTGATACAATTTAATTTTGAGCTCGTTATAGTTTACCCATTTCTGACCTTTATGGTATTACAAGAGTTAATTTGTTGGGACCGGGTTATGTACCGTTACATAAAGCCTCCCCACTAGAACAAATTTATTTTGGTTTTACTCGTTTATTAAAATAAATTGTTGATTGTTTCCATTCTCCTAATATTCTTGGCTTTATTCTTCATATCTTCCTTTATTTCAAACTGGTTGTATACTGACTGGTAATTCAGACTGGTGGTAATTGCTGTTTCTTACTCTACTCTCTCTCTCTTGGAGGCAACTTCATCAATTATTTATTTCTCTGGGTAGTGGTACTTCCACATTTTATTTGATAAGGACTGGTCACACTAATCATATTAAACTTGTTTTAACACTCATTTCTATTTACTTTTCTATACTCGCTTTATCAATTAAGCTTCGGTCTGCTATCTTCCTTCTATTTTCTTCATCTGTACTTCTGGAATCTAATATCAATCTGTACAGCTATTTTATAATTATTATCCCTTAAATATTCAATTTCCCTAACATTTTTCCCTATCTTGTGCGATGGTACCAGTCGGGTGGCCACTCTGGGTC
The DNA here is from genome assembly GCA_034769895.1 of Magicicada septendecula. Taxonomy (NCBI): domain Eukaryota; kingdom Metazoa; phylum Arthropoda; class Insecta; order Hemiptera; family Cicadidae; genus Magicicada; species Magicicada septendecula. The sequence continues at coordinate 416,822,063 of CM068372.1, read as the reverse complement.
CATACTCCGCTGTCCATCCTTACACCTTCTGAGACCAGGGGAACATCATCCCTGCTCATAAAAATTATTGCCGGAACATTTCTACGGTCAATACATTAAAATAAAAAAATTATAAGTAGTAGTCAATTAGCGACTAGTACTAAACACTTTTGGGATTCTTCATACTGTAGCTGTTAGCATTTATTTATATATTTCTTCTTCTCCTTGATTCCTTCTTCTTTTCCATTAACTAATAGCATATAACATTATTGATAGGGCTTATGTTAAAATTCTTTTGACTTTACTTCTTGTGACATATTTCTCCGTATCATTTCTTCTTATCTAATCTTCAATTCCGAGAAATTCTAATTTTTGTTGTATTAATTATCATCCTCCTTCAGTTTCATTGGAGTCATTAAATTATTCTTTATTCTTCTTATCTGAGCACATTACCATCAATTGTTTTTGTTCATTTAATTTTTCTTCTGTTTGTTACCATTAAAAATATTACTTTTTCCTATTATTTCATTTTAAATTAATTCTTTATAACTCTTATTTACTAATCAGTTCTTATTTTTTGTTAAATTAAATGGTTTCGAAATATCTTAAATCATATTATTTCTGAATAAATTAAGTAAGTTGTCCTTACATAGTTTTTATTAAATCGTCTTGTTCCTAGATAAATTGTTGAGTAAGTTGTCCTTACATTTTTTGGAATTTTGGGGTTTTAGTCTCTTCATTTTAAATTATATGGTTTCAAAATAACTTGAGTAAGATGTCCTTACATGCTTTTAGAATTTTGGGGTTTTAGTCTCTTCACTTTAAATTATATGGTTTCAAAATAACTTGAGTAAGATGTCCTTACATGCTTTTAGAATTTTGGGGTTTTCTTTCGCTATTCAATGGGTTGCTGGGTCGGTTTTCAGAATTTCAGTCCTCTTTTCTGGTTTGTTATTGTTTAGTTTAACCATGGTCCATTAATTCAGGTACTCCCTTTACTCGGATTACTGGGGTATTCATAATGATTTTGGTATTTGTTAAATACCTCTCTTTCACCTGGCATCGTAACTCAGCTGATACAAAGTCTTCATAGAAGTCACGGTTTTCCGTCATTGTTAGTTCTTTTTTAACTAACAGGTATTGCACCTCCTCTGACATAACATATTCACTCATTTTTAATATCATTCCATTCCCGTTTTCCTCTGGATAATTTACCAAATTTTTTAATGATATATTCCGTCTTGATGATATGACTGATATCTTCTGATGCACTCCAATCATCGACATATTTAAATGATATCCAAACTTAATTAATTCCCTCTGTTCATTAATTGGGAGGTTAAATACATTAATTAATCCATCTGTAATCATCTCCCATTCTTCCCTTGTATTTATTATTTTCTTTCTACATGTTTTTCTTATTTCCTTGGTCTTCTTTTCCAGGTATTGATTATCCTCTTTGTTGTGGCTATTTTTATTTTCCGATGGCATTACACCTTGGTATTCTGTAATTTCTATTTCCTTCCTGCCCTCTTCTGTATTTGGACTTACTATAAAACCTTTGGAAGTGCTGTCTAACGTTTCATCCAAATTATTAAAACCACTGTCCATTTGTTTATTTGTCTCCTCCTTGTATGTATCTGTTTTTTGGCTAAGTGTATTAACATTTTCAAACTTCTCCCCGAAAGTTTCCCATATCTCCTTATTGAAATTCTCCATTTTACCCTCAAATTGTTTTAAACTTTCTTTATTCTCTTCAAATTTTGCATTCATCTCTTCTCTTTGTCCTTCAACAGTTTCTTTCAGTTTATGGTATTGTTCATTCATGGTTTGTTTGATATTTCCATGAATGGTCTCTATTTTTTCATTTAATTGTTTGACTAAACTTTCCTGAATGCTATCGATTTTCTCATTGGTCTGTCTATTTTGTTCCTCCTGTTTCTTAAAATTCTCATCTATTTTGTTATTGGTTTGCTTTGAAGTTTCCTCCTGTTTCTTAAAATTCTCATCTATTTTGTTATTGGTTTGCTTTGAAGTTTCCTCCTGTTTTCTAAAATTCTCATCTATTTTGTTATTGGTTTGCTTTGAAGTTTCCTCCTGTTTTCTAAATTGTTCAGCCATAAATTTCATCATGTCTTGCCAATTAGGTTCTTCTCTGGCTACCGCTTTATCCGGTTGGTCCCCTTGGGCATCCTCTTCCACTATTTCCTTTTCCGTGCTCATAATTGCTTCCGTTTCTTCTTTATCACCTACCGGTTGTTCCATCTCACTGTCCGTAACTATTTCTATCTCTCGTTCCTGTCCACCTTCTTCCAACTCCTTTTCTTCTGCCCTCTTCTTCGACCTGCCTCTAGTATTATGCATTTCTTGTTTTCTCATAACTGCCGACGATAATTAGATTTTTTGGTATATTAATTTATTAAATATTACAAAATTCTTTTCTAATTACAGCCCTTTTACGTTGAGCGCCACTTCTGTAACGTGCGGTTTTTTGTAGAGGTGTTTTAGCGAAACGTCTGTCTCATTCAAGACTCAATGTTGTAAGCGCCAAATCTGTAACGTGCGTTTTTTTGTATTAAGGTTTCCGCCTCTCCGCAGTCGCCACTTATGAATTATAAAGACCGAAGTTTAAATAAAGTGGTTGGGAATGTTACTCAAACAAAGCAGAAATCGAGCGTGTATGATTTGGGTCAAGTAGGGAAGTTGTTTAGCCTGATTTTGAAGAGAGAGCTAGTACCGTTTGTTTACCCTCGGTTTGGACGATTTCTAAATTTTCAAATATTCGCCGTGCACCGAATCAGCTGACTTTAACACTAGTCTCCAAATATAGATTAACCAGACGACACTGTGGCAGTATACGACCCGGTGGATCGTCTTCTTCTTAGTTGTTCTGAAACTTAATACAACTACCCACTACAAGAAAGGACACACATTTTTATTTTTAAATCTCAATTTTTCAATAATATTTATTAAGAATATTATTGGTTTTTTCTCTTCCGCCAAAATACAAATATCACAATCGATCTTTTCCTTAATTAAGACATGATATCGACTTCATTGAGTAAACATGGAATTGTCAAAAAAAAATATATGGTTTTTGACCAAATTTTATACTATATTTAAAACATCAATCAATATATAATTCTTTTATTTATTTCCCCAGGGTTAAGGGTAAGTTCTTTTTGTTATGAGATGGTCAGAAATGGATAATTATACTACGCTTTACAAATACCGAAAAAATATTCAAAAATTTGTTTATTTTCGCTTAGTACGTAGTTCCGGAAATGTCCGTAAGAGAGCAGAGTGCGTTTGTTTTCATTAGAACATGTGGTTAATTTTTTATAGTTTCCTTTCTATATTAGCATTCGGTATGAGTTTTCTTCGTTAAATATTAAACGAAATGTTTATATTACCTCTCTTCTTGAAGTTCTTACTTGGATGAAGCCGTTTCTCCGGTGGTGTCCGTATTTGGTTGTAATTTCATAACCGTCTGGAAAATATTCTCTCGTCAAACTTGAAACACAGCGAAGCTAGGCCTGATCGTCCAAAAATGGTTTTCTTTCACTTTTTTTTTTATGGAGTATAGCAATTTAACTTTGATAAATAAGGTAGTAGTATATAATGTTCATACTGTTGTTTAATTTTGTACCAATTTTGCACTTCTCAAAGATTTCTAAAAGGATATTTTAATAAAATTGTTGTCTCATCATTTTGTCAACTGGACAGGTTTAATTTTTAAATTCGATTAACAATACTTGTTATTTTTCGTTACTCTTAGTAACCCATAATTTTATATATCTTTTTATTGGTTCTGCTATTTACTTTTTAGTATATAGGCAGTTTGTAATTATTATAAATTTATTTTTTATTTACAGAAAAATAATTCTTTTTAATTTTGGTTTCTTTCCCAATTTGATTTACATAATAGTTTTCTGTTTATTTTCTTATAACTTTGGATATAAGTATTTAATATTTTTATTAACTTTAAATGAATTTATATATTATTTATTAGTCTCTTATAGTATTCCTACACTGCACTACTTCCTTCTGCCATTTCCCTCATACAGTATTATTTTAATTTTTTATTATCATCTGATGTTTAAATCTTTTGTTTTTTAAAACGAACCCTGGGTTATCTTATACTATAACACAAATATTTTTAAAAAATATAAAATTAACTTAGGTATTAAACTTGGTTGTCTACACAATATAAATACTACAATAAATTAACAAAATACATAATTAGTTAGTAGCATTATAGTCTACTATCATCGTTTATAATTCTCACACCTACAGCACAATTCTGTAAGAAGTTCCCTTCACTTTCACTTATTACCTCAATGGGTACACTATAACTCACTTGTCACTGTATATCACTTTAATCGTTTATAATGTTTAGTGATACAATTTAATTTTGAGCTCGTTATAGTTTACCCATTTCTGACCTTTATGGTATTACAAGAGTTAATTTGTTGGGACCGGGTTATGTACCGTTACAATATATAAAAGAGAAATACCACTGACTCACTGATTCATCACAAAATCTCCGAAACTATAACACCTAGAAACTTGAAATTTGGCATGTAGGTTCCTTATGTTATGTAGGTATCCGCTAAGAAGGGATTTTTGGAAATTCGACCTTTAAAGGGGGAAAAAAGGGGGGAAGTTTGCCTGACTGACTGACATAGAATCAACGTAGAGCAAAAACTACTGAATGGATATCAATGAAACTTTGAACATAGCTTCATCATAGGTCTTAGGTGCTCACTAAGAAACGGTTTTAAAAACTTTCACTCCTAAGGGGCAACCCCCCCCATTGTATGTATGTATGTTCCACATCTCCTCCTAAACCACTGGACCGATTTCAACCAAACTTGGGACAAATATTTTACGCGACGGGAGAACCAACATAGGAGAGCTGCTTTTTTTGATGGGGTCCTTTGGGGTCTTCTACATCTCCTCCTAAATCACTGGACCGATTTCAACCAACCTTGGCACAAATATTTTATGCAACGGGAGAACCAACATAGGATAGGTGTTTTCTTCGATGGGGTCCTTTGGGGTCTTCCACATCTCCTCCTAAATCACTGGACCGATTTCAACCAACCTTGGCACAAATATTTTACGCAACGGGAGAACCAACATAGGATAGGTGTTTTCTTCGATGGGGTCCTTTGGGGTCTTCCACATCTCCTCCTAAACCACTGGACCGATTTCAACCAAACTTGGCACAAATATTTTACGCAACGGGAGAACCAACATAGGGCAGGTGTTTTTTTCGATACGATCCTCTGGGGGGTCCTTTGGGTCTTAAAAAACTATTAGATCTGGTTACTATGGGAACCCAATAGAATAGATTCTGGTTACCATAGCATCGGAGGAAGCCTCCCGCATAGGAAATAGCGCGGTGTAACTCTACGAATTAATTACAAAATTATAATTATATTTATCTCTTACCTTCGGGTTTTTTACTCCAAGGGTCGTTCAGACGAAACTGCTGCAAAAAGGGATTATTTGGATTTGATATAGGCAAAGATCAAATACACCGTTTGTGCTAAAACAAATTGCCTCCGATTTATTATTCAAAATAACTACTTCGTCTCCCTTTCATGACATTTAAATTAAATACTTGTAGAAGGAGCAACAATTTGTAAAATCAAATATAGTCACAAATATTTCTTAATTAACTAGCTTATGACACTACGATATACCTCCACTATTTATTATCTGCAATGAACCAATACGTGCTTTAGCTACACACTCACACACATTCGTTCTTTGATTTTATCGTTCTATTTAAACCCCACTTCGAGATCTCTGATTTACATTTTAGCTTTATCATTTATTTATGTTGAATTATACTCTGGGGAAAAAGGTAAAATAATCTTGGTTAAAACTCAGTCAATACTTAACGTCTGAAGAACTCCGCTGTTTTGCACCTCTGCTGTGAATGCACTGTTTAACACACCATGATTTAGTTTTCCACTGTTTAACCGCGGTACTGTTATTGCTTATTTCAAATAAGTTGATGTTGATGCGCCACTATTACTTTAGTTCACTTTAAAATAGCATTTAGTGTTGTTTTGTCGGCCGACATATATTTTCGAACACTTAGCTCGCTTAGGTTGGCCGGGCGGCCCGGTGTCACAACTGGCACTGGCGTTAGTTTGCTAAATTGCATACAGTGTTTTTTGGTCACGTGATCGTGCATATGTGCTCCCATTGGTGCTATTGAAAGAGCGCCTTAGCAGAGGCGGGAAGGTGAGCAATGTTTTTGCCGCCTGGCGCAATGTGCAGTTACATACTCTCTTTCGTAATTCACGGCTGAGGCGCAGGTTGATGTTATTTCACCATCGGTCTGCGTTGCATGAGTGCGGAGACAAAACATAGACGTTTTTTCTGCAATAAACACAGCCTATCTGGTTGACTAACTTGGGGTTCTACAAGGGTGAACAATGACTGTATAGAGAATATAATTTTAAAAAATGTTATCTTGGCCCTACAATCTCGTACCGTTACAATACCCCCCCAATAAGAGATTGAAGGCCGGAGCGTTCAAACTCTTATTGCCTAGATCTAAGAGGATCAGTGAGGATATGGCGCCGCAACCCCCCTGAACACTCTACTACATCATGGGTTCTTACCCCCCTAGTCTGGCGACTGCGACAGCACCCATCCGATCTTACTGGACTTCTCTGTTCGAGATCCCAACACCGAAAAATCGAACAGATACCCGACCCAGTATCGCCGACTTTATAACATGGAATTAAAAATTGACAAACGGCTTTCCATCCCTCCATATCCCACATCTGATTTGTTTCCTCTTAGCCGTACTGGTTCATTGACAACGTACTGGCTCATTTTATATTATAGACCCTAAAGAATAATATTAATAAAACAATATTGGTTTACAATGATACACATAAATTCCAGTTAAATTGAATAATATTCCCCATACAATGTTGCCCATCCAAAATAACACCTTAATTACACAAAATGACATTAACTCCATTTATACTTAGTTACTATATTTTTTTTTTTTTTTTTTTTTTTTTTTTTTTTTTTTTTTATATATATATATATATACATATATACCCCCCCCTTTCAATCCCTTAACCCCTGATACCCGTTACATTTGAATGTGGTCTGCACGAGGCTTCTTGGCCTTTTTCAGCCTCATCCTCGCCGTAACCCACATCTCCCTCGTGACCTGTAACTGGGTCACCGCCCATCCACACTCACTATTACCCCCCCTAGACTGTGGCGTCTAGTTGCTTTCACAAGGACTGATGCGGAAGGGGTGGACATTTTTTTTCTTTTATTCCACCCCCATCCTTGCTTCGGCGTTACAATAAAATTCGGTATACATATAACCTACTATTTTTTATTTGTACACCCCTAATGGACTACCACCCCTATCTGGGTGAAAATAGACCTGTTCCAAAATTTTGTAGATTCCCCAAAAAATAACCCCCTACTAAATCTAACAAACCACCGGGTTGACAAAATAAAACCAACCACAAGCCGGTTATATCAAGTAAAATTTATGATTTGCCACAATTAACTACTTTCACGGTCATGGTCCGGTGAGGCCATGACCGCACTTAGGTGGGGAATCTACAGTTAAACATAAAATATAGATTAGCCTTGATACAAGTTACTTGGACAGCAGTATATACATCTTATTTTCCAGACACTATCTCATCCTGAACATTTTCCATCAGTTGTCAGTGTTAAATAAATGTTTTAATCATTATTGGCATCAATTAGCATTTAATTTATAATTCCAATTTGAATTTAAATGAAAATAAAGTTAAGTTCATTGTTAAAAATCGTTTCTATTAATTTTATTACTAAATTAGTTTAATTGTATTTAATTTACTTTAATTAATTCAATTAATCTCAAAAGTTACAGTAATTGCCTCATTATTATTTGGTCTGTAAAAAGATTTAATTTCAATTCTCTTCTATCACAATAATATACTGATTCAGCAGACTACATTTTTTGTTATTGTCACCAAGCATGACTACAGACCTTAGTCTCAACATACCACACCTGTTTATATAAACACTAGTCTGCAAGACTCACATAGTATAAACATTCTGGTTACATCATGTACTGGCATATATACTTACTGCAAAAATTTTCCTTTCTATAAATCTTTTTATTAACATATTTGTCAAAATCTCTTTCTTGCAATTCGAACCAAATATAATTTTAATTCACCTTTCAATTATTATTACCTTTCAATTACAGTTTCTATTTAATACTATTATCGCAATACCATTATTATTATTATTACACTCTTTTCACACCTGTAAACATTTTATTCTATCTGACTGGTATAATGAACTTTATACTTACAATACATTATCCACCTATTGACATGAATACAAAATACACACCACACACACACCAATATCTCCACGTAACCTCTGAAACATTTAACAACAATGTTATTTCATACAAACAATTTATCATTTTATAATACATACAATTAATTTCACTACACATGTATTTACAACTCTTCAGCAATAATTATTCAGTTACATCACACTTCAATATCAAAATCAGCTAGGTCATTATCATAGATTGACATATTTAAATTGTTCGTTTATGAATTTCAACCTCCATCGTCAATAATTAATCGGGGTTTCAAATAACAATTTTCAATTTTATTTACATTCCGTATACGGTTATCTTGTGTTTTGTAACCATACAATTTCTGTTTATTCCTTTTACCATAATAATCATATACTAAGTCAACATTGAGTACATCGGTTAAGTCTCCATCAGTAATATTCATTATCAAGTCAGTTATTTTTTCATCATAAGATAAATTATTATTGTTTGAACATGTATCATCAAAATAATCTTCATTCTCTATTTTAACAGGTAAGTATTTCGTCTCTAACATCTCTCTCAACTCATTATAATTTCTCTTTACTTTGTATAACTCTGTCTCTCTTTCACTACACCATTCTATATTTAAACTTCTCTCATCATAACACCATATCATACTTTCTCTCTCATTCCATGCAGAGGGTACAAAATTATTCAACAAAAATAAGCAACTCAAATCTTTCACTAATAAGGGTCTCTTGCTCTCCAATACTAACAATTTTGAACACTCTGGTTCATCACAAATAAGGGGAAAATTTACCCCCTGCCCTACACATTCATCTACTTTTTCTAATTCAACAACACTAATTATTACTTCATTACAACTTATCATTTTCTCACTCTCACTTACTGTTTCACTATCTATTTTCAACGTATCACTTTCTGATACCACCCTTTCAATCACATTACCATTTTCAATATCATTGTTACTATTTATCTTACTCTCTACTACCACGTTTTTACACATATCATTATAATTATCATCTGTTTTATACTCAAAATTTTCAGTTACCTTTTGTATTTGTTTCTCAATTTGTTCTTTAAATGTATTAAAACATTCATTCGTCTGTTGTTTCATCTCATATAAACACTCATCAAATTTTGTATTCATTTCACATAAACGCTTATCCAATTTTTGGTCAATATTATTTATATCGCCCTTTAACTCATGGAACTTAACATCACTTCCATCAAAACGACTATTTATAATGTCAAATTTACTATTCTGTTCATTGAATTTTAACTCTAACATTGTTTGTATCATTTTAAACATTTCGTAATTGTCGTCAGACTTTTTATTTTGGATAGGTGTCACTAGATTTTCTATTTTGTCGTCAGTGATGCCGACTTCATTGTCATTATTTTTATTTTCTCTATTTGATTTTGGGGTCGTTTGGATCCCCGAATCATCTGTAACATTTATTTCATTTGTAATATCTGGTTTTATTTTATTGTCCTGACTCCCATCTGGAGTCGAGTGGACCTCAATATTATGCATAATAGCCGATTCATCAAAATTGTCAACATTAGTTACTTCATTGACATCATCATTATTCGCTGCCATTTTATACAAGTTTATATAATGTTACACAAGAATATTAATCTTATCCACTATTGACTTAACCCTTTTTATATTTAATTTACCAAAGCGTCCTCCCTCTCAAATAACCCTTTCTGCAGCTTAATTAGGTCTGGCGAATATAGGTTGTAACCTATACTCGCGTCGCTGTACGGGGGCCAAATGTAACTCTACGAATTTTTTACGAACAAATTATATGACTCGGGTCCCTAGTTCGGGGCCAAATGTAACTCTACGAATTAATTACAAAATTATAATTATATTTATCTCTTACCTTCGGGTTTTTTACTCCAAGGGTCGTTCAGACGAAACTGCTGCAAAAAGGGATTATTTGGATTTGATATAGGCAAAGATCAAATACACCGTTTGTGCTAAAACAAATTGCCTCCGATTTATTATTCAAAATAACTACTTCGTCTCCCTTTCATGACATTTAAATTAAATACTTGTAGAAGGAGCAACAATTTGTAAAATCAAATATAGTCACAAATATTTCTTAATTAACTAGCTTATGACACTACGATATACCTCCACTATTTATTATCTGCAATGAACCAATACGTGCTTTAGCTACACACTCACACACATTCGTTCTTTGATTTTATCGTTCTATTTAAACCCCACTTCGAGATCTCTGATTTACATTTTAGCTTTATCATTTATTTATGTTGAATTATACTCTGGGGAAAAAGGTAAAATAATCTTGGTTAAAACTCAGTCAATACTTAACGTCTGAAGAACTCCGCTGTTTTGCACCTCTGCTGTGAATGCACTGTTTAACACACCATGATTTAGTTTTCCACTGTTTAACCGCGGTACTGTTATTGCTTATTTCAAATAAGTTGATGTTGATGCGCCACTATTACTTTAGTTCACTTTAAAATAGCATTTAGTGTTGTTTTGTCGGCCGACATATATTTTCGAACACTTAGCTCGCTTAGGTTGGCCGGGCGGCCCGGTGTCACAACTGGCACTGGCGTTAGTTTGCTAAATTGCATACAGTGTTTTTTGGTCACGTGATCGTGCATATGTGCTCCCATTGGTGCTATTGAAAGAGCGCCTTAGCAGAGGCGGGAAGGTGAGCAATGTTTTTGCCGCCTGGCGCAATGTGCAGTTACATACTCTCTTTCGTAATTCACGGCTGAGGCGCAGGTTGATGTTATTTCACCATCGGTCTGCGTTGCATGAGTGCGGAGACAAAACATAGACGTTTTTTCTGCAATAAACACAGCCTATCTGGTTGACTAACTTGGGGTTCTACAAGGGTGAACAATGACTGTATAGAGAATATAATTTTAAAAAATGTTATCTTGGCCCTACAATCTCGTACCGTTACAGCGGGAGTCGTCCGACGGGCCTTCCCCGGAACGATACCTCTGAAACCTTCTGAGGTATCGTATCAGGGAATGGAAGGATTTTAGAAGAGGAGGATGGAAAAATAAATATTCCGAATAATCTTTGCTCCGTTGTAAGAGATTTAACAAGCCTGACTGACAAGATCTATGGAAGTAATATTAAACAGAGTGGTGCAGATTGTATATCATGGCTCAAGGAAAGGGCTATTCTTACTCCAACCAACGATTCAGCCAATTCTATCAATAATCTTCTACTAGAGAAGCTACCTAATGAACTCATGAAGTATGAATCTATTGACTCGGTAGTGGAGGTACAAGATGCGGTCCATTATCCTGTAGAGGTTTTGCACACACTCGATCCACCAGGAATCCCACCACACGTCCTCTACCTTAAGGTTGGTGCTCCAATCATGCTTTTGCGCAATCTAAATCCACCCAAACTCTGTAACGGCACTAGGCTTCAGGTAAAAAATCTGTACAAGCACGTGATTGAAGCCCAGATTTTCACAGGCGTCAGTCAGGGAGAAACTGTCTTCATCCCCCGAATTCCAATGATCCCATCGGATTACCATTTTGAGTTTAAACATCTGCAATTCCCGGTTAAAGTTTGTTACGCTATGACGATTAATAAGGCGCAGGGACAGAGTTTAAAGGTGGCTGGTGTGGATCTCAGGAGTGACTTTCTCCCATGGCCAGTTGTACGTGGCGTGCTCGAGAGTCAGTTCATCTGATAGCTTGGTCATCCTCCAGCCAGAAAGGAAAACCAGGAATGTTGTTTACAGAGAGGTCTTGGAAAGATAGCAACTGAAAATCATAGCAGTAGAATTAAGGAACTGAAAATCTTCTAACTTACTTTTTAAGTTTCTTGAAATATGCGGAAGGACATAGGTACTTTAGACAAAAATATTCTTTGACGCGGACGAAGTCGCGGGCAACAGCTATAGCTAATATACACAGAGAGTATACGAGTACACCGAGAGATACATTAATGTTTATAATTTTCATGAAAACTGAATGATTTTTTATAATTATGTTATCAAAAATTATGTTATATTGGGATTATGTATCAAACTATGAGAACCTTTGTACTCTAAAAACACTGTAACCATAGAAAACAATACTAAGTGTTATTATAAAAGTGCAGTGTACAAAGTGGAACATAGTATGTTATGTGAAAGAGTTAAAAAACATTGCATTTCACAAATTTGTGAAACAAAAACAATTCACAATATGTTATAAAAAACTATAATATTAATGATAAGTTGTAGTAATTTTGTTTTGTTTAGGCCACAAAGGCAATATAATTGTAATTTCTATGTTATTTTTATTTATGTTCAAAGGAATCCAGGGTTATATGTATAAAATAATAATAACAGCCAGATCAAACTATGTCAGAGAGATAGCAAGTAATCACGTAAATTTATTGTATTAAACTACAAATAATGTATGGCATTGATGAGGAAGTTGTTATTTAATCAGTCTGTACTCTTTTTGCAGGCGAAGCCACGACGGGTAGTAGTGCTAGTATTACCATATATCTAACAAGATACCTGTTTTACTACTATCATATATCGTTATAAACTAACCTTACTATTTACGTATATTATTTACATACCCATTCTCAACAACCATCCTGTTTCTGTATGCAGGTCTATTTTATATAAATTTTATTTATATAATGTCCCACCGTAAGGGCGCCATTTGTTAACAAACTTACTATTGAATTTATTAAATGTCACTGTTCGGGTCGTCATTTGTTAACAAACTTACCTTTTACATTTTTTAACTGTTAACATTTTAAAACTCTGTATTTACTCTGAGCAGTCCAGTCGCCATGTTGTTGCCAACATAATATATTTTACGTTCGGGTCCCAGGGTTCTTAGACGAGCCACAGAAACGGAATGGTTGTATAGAAATAATATACTCTGATTTCATTGAGTAAAACTTGTGTTTTAATTGTCTGAATTTTTAAATATTTTAATAACAAAACAAAAAACAAGATGGAGCCTTCCTCCTTTGCCAAATCCAAATACAAGATGGCTGCAAAATATTTTCGCTACATCAGCCTTACGTATGATACATTTACACCATATATATTTATATCTCCAATTTACTCTGGTACCTATTGAAATGAATTTAGAACATTACTGCAGTATATTAATTTAAGTTGTTACGTTGTATGAATCACGTAACGTGAACCAATGCTTGTGATTTTATATAGTACCGGTACCCACGCACACATGCTCCCACACAAACTAATTTAAACGGTACATTTGCAATTATTTGAGCTCAATTAATGTTAAAAAGTGTTGATGGTTTAAAATGTGAAAGGTTTACTTTCCTGCTGTTATGGATGAAGATCGAGCCAGGCGTTACTCATGTTCATGCTGGTGTTCTGCCGAACTATTACACTGTTCCTTTTTATTAACTGCACTCACTGTCTCTACGTTTTATATTGATTGATTTTAAATAGATTTAATTCACTTTTTTATTACATTTTATTGTTCTTTTAAAGACTTGCTGGCCAGCAATGTAGACAACGTGCAGTCCGCACGGAAGATGGAAGATGTTCGTCGACTGAGAACGACAATATGGCGCTTATTTCCCAAGTGGAAAGGGTTGTCGCGTCATCAATTCTATTGTTTTTGGTAATGACGTCTTTGTTTTCTAAGGTGCAGCGATTACGTCTGACATTCCTTAAGTGACGTTTTACATAAGATCGTTCGTTTGTTTCGGCAGAATAGCCATAGTTTTGTACGTACGCCACTGACCTTGACGTCAACCCTTCACTGATTTCTGCGTTGTTTCACATGTTTGGAAAACTTTACTCTCACACATACAAAATTTTAATTCACAATAAAATTATATCTGTTGTTTACCCAAAATCCCTGCATGGACCTATTTGTACCGTTACAAAAGTAAGAATAATTAAACGAATATTAGAAAAAATTAATAGTCGGATTTGCAACATTTAGCACATGACGAATGTAAACAATGCACTAGTAAAGTTTAAAATAAAGAAATATTAATAAAAATTGTGACCAAACTGGCATCAAGCCATGTCAAAATAAAGATAAATAAATAAGCTGTACAATTATAGTAATAGAACCTGAATTGAAATTGTAATAACTGAGATATAAACGTTAGCATCATAAATTTGGTGAATCTCGAATAAATACAAGGAATAATAACACAAACGACACCGACGATCAAAATACAAATATGTAATGCCTATAAATAGAATTACGTCATCATAACATAATTTCAGACCAATCACGGACGACTTTAGAAACACTCCTAGAGCGCCAAGCGGCTTTCTAAAAAATGTATATAAACGATTGTCATTGTAAACAGAGAAGCATTTTGTCTAAATTCACTCAACCAGCAACAACAAATCCAGGCCAACTAATCATCCAAAATTTAATAATCAACGAGAAGGAAGAAGTATAATTCAATCAGTGCATCGACAATAGTAGTGAAACTTTTACAAGAAGTGCGTGTGAACGATCGAGGTTAAGTATCAAACATAACCAAAGCAGTAGCTTATTCAAGAAGAAAATAAACCCGTTCAAGTGCGAAATTCAGTGAAGTGTAAACACGATCATTGAATCAGATCGTTAATAAATTAATCATTGCGAATAATCACCAGGGAGTACGGTGCTAATACTTACTTTGTTTACATTTTAGCCAATAACAGTTTAGAATAATACACATGTGTACTGACGCAAGAAACAATAATACTATAATTAACCAACACTGTGTTAAAGTTATTTAGAGGAATTAACATATTCCGACATAAGATTTCATGTGTTAACGTTCTTATAACTAACCCAAAATTTATTCAGAATGAACGAACTTTTCGTTTGTTAACTTTCAATAACTAAAGGTGTCTAACCTAACAATATATCATAATAGCATTGTAAAATAAGGTTGTGGCGTTCTATTCTGTACCTTAAAAGAAGTCACCCTTAAGACAAATAACAATTATAAATAATCTATCGATTATAACTAGAGTTTTCATGGTAACTGAACTGAGCTAGATAAAAGTAAAAAACCGGATGATCTGTGATCCGTTTGTTATTTTCAAATGAATGTATTTAATTGAATTTATTATAGAACGAGTAATAAATAACTGAATTGTAAAGTGACAACAACTGTCAACAATTATTTCAACAAATAATTAATCAGTATTACTAATTATTGAGTTGCATTTTTATAGTAAACAAATAAACAGAAATTTAATGCATGATCTTGATCTAACCAATTAAACAATTACTGATTTACAAAATATCAGAATTAACTATTAATTTATTCAGAAGAATTCTTTTTATGGGACATTTCTCTCGAAAGCCCATATGGTGCCCAAGTAAAATTTAAAAGTGTTTACAAAAAGCTTTCACAGCAGTAATATACTGTTTGATCAAAAGCTTGACAGTTTATTAACCACCTGTGACCAACTGAACGTCTAGTACAACATCACAGGTACGTGAAGGTTTAATTTATATAAAATAACTTTGTCAAGACTATACACTGACACATACAGACAACACTATTCAACAGGAGAGTGAACTAACGTCAAGAGATCTACGCAACTGTTTACATTCAACAACGGATCTACAACCAAATAATTACTTAAATATAAATAAACAAAAACATCAAAATCGAATTAAACCATTAAATAAATAAGTAAAAAATAGTTGAAGAAAATATTTAATGAACGCAAGTGTTAAATTCAACAACAAGTAAAAGTTTTAAAAAGAGAAGAGTAGAGTTTGTATTAATATGCATTCTCCTTTATTAACAAAGACTTTATCAATTATGTTAACTCAAAAATCAAATATTTCTCTTATCATTACTAAATTTATAATATCAATATCAATACTCTCAATTACTAAATTTTATACAAGAGATATTATTCTAAATTTTACTCTGATTGTACATTTATGTACAATCAGTTATTTTAATACAGGTTGAATGTCTTTCATTCTAACTTTAATTAGTGTCTTTCAAATGTCTGTAATAACATTGGTTTTTCATCACCTCGTTTGATGTGGTTAATCATCCGTACGTCCTCCTTTGGTCCTCAGTCTGTGTACTCCGTGTCCTCTTGGTCCTCTGGTCGGATTCTACTGCATGTACGGTTTACTAGTCGTCATGCCTCACATCATATGCTGCGGGTGTGTCCATAGACCTCCTCGTATGTGCTCTGCTACTCTGGTTGGATTTCAGTTTGTCCTGTGCCTCTTACTATAAATTTAAATTAGCGTCGTCGACCGACATAGCCTCCTGTGGCAACGGTTGAATCAAGAAGAAGAAGAAGCTTTATTAGCGCGACCTGGTATTTATAGTCAGGTCATGCAAAAACTCATGTCTGAACAATTTTTAACTTGTCAGATTTTGTCGAAGCGTCACTTCCCCCACTCTGGTGCAATTCACTATTTTCGCCTATCTTCGCGAATTACGAAGGTTGTTTCACATCACTCGATGCTCAATCGATCGCTTATTTTTATATGTTTACTATACGTAAATTATACTTCTTTATTGTGATTACAAAAAGAGCTATTCACTTTTTACGTATAGTAATTGCACTTTTCGTCATTTCGGCACGGTCTTTTAACCCTTTATTCACCTTTAATTTCTATACACTTTGGTGTCTTTTGTTTTACCCTATCGTACATATTTTCCTTATAATTAAAATAAAACAAAACTATTCTACTTGAAAAGGGTTGGTTACATTTCAGGAACGGACAGGCTTCACACACACAAACAAAATATGCGTGTACACAATGCTAGCGACAGGTGCATCGGGAATGCGTGTCCATGCATGAATTCTGCGCTCCCTATTTTTAACTAAGATACAGCTTATGCAATCTAAATCATGTTTATTAATTCATATATATTTATTTTTATTATTTATTTCATTTATTTTGCCAATGCACAGTACCGTTAATGGTTGTACCGTTGCAATATATATGTGGAACTTACTGTTCTTACTATTTCTGTGACATAACCTCATACTGTAGGATTCATGAAAATGTTCAACGATGGTTTACAAATACAAGTTACCATATCTGATATGGCCCCATGTGAACCAGTGGACTGGTTACAACTTTTGTTCCTATTACTTCACCATTTTAACTTTGTCTCATATATTTTCAGTATTAAGTAACTTGATTGTTACTATCGTTAATGCATTTCTATAACATAAGCCACAAAAATCTGTATAACTAACCATACCAACCTTACCAAACCATTCTTGTTGTTTTATGTTTACATTTATACTGAAGAGCAATAACTCTGTAGTTTTCTCATACACAGCAAATAAATTTACAGGTACAAATTTTGTAATAAAATACATTTATTATAATCAATTTAACACTACATCATATATATAAATTAAGTATCAGTACCTAACTATATACAAATAACACTTAAAATGTCTGTAAACCAAAGAAAATATTACATCAAAGGTCTCTACAGTTTAACAGAATGTCTATTGAATCAAAAGATTCCATAAGTGTCAAAGTTACAACAAAATCTTTCTCTGCCACAGAGAAAGAAAACACGTGTATGGTACCAAGAAAACACGTCATGTACCATTATTTTGTAATTGGCTTTTACAGCTACTTGCAAATGGTGCTATAAATCTCTTTAAATAGTTTTGATCAGTGTTTAAACATAACTATTTTAAAAATTTTGATAAAATACAATAAACAGGTAAAAGACCAGCTAATGAGGAAAACATTATATATGGGAATTTTTTATATAAGCGTTCGCGAATATTAAAAAACAAAAACTAAACCATAATCACAGGATAGAATAACAAATTAATGCAGTCTCTACAAAATACTGTAAAATAGTGACTACTGAATTACTAATAATTACTTAATTAATTTCAGTTTAAAAATTAAAGCAACTCTACACTAGGCCAAAACATTTTGTTTTTATGTACATCAACATTTCAAGCCTTCATCAAGAAAGAACAAAGCTACTACTATCTTTAATAATAATTTTTACTTAATCTAATATTTGAAATACAGTAAAGCAATGATTATCTGTGTGTGCCTTAACCGTGTATTCATAATATTTACAACTGTAAAAAATAGTTTCGTATTTGTGCCTGGCTGTCCACAGTGGTTAGAGATTTGAGAGATTGGAGTTTCTGCACTTTAGAGCGACTCGAAACAAGAGAATATAGGTAAATACCTTTTCCTTTGTCATGTACTAGTCTGTATGTTTTTGGATATACGAATTCCTGCTTCCCTTGCGGTCAATGACCATACGTGTTTCCTCACTAAAATACAGTACAGCAGTTGAGTGACCTTACAGTCTTGTACCTGTACGGTACTATTTGCTTTTCTGCTGTTGCATGAAGTGTGCCATTTTACTAGTGTTGTTTTTGTTGCTTCTTGTTTTTAATAAAGTGTGGAAACTTAAAAATGAGAGCAAAACGAAACGTGTGGAACTATCAATAGAACATAAATTACATGTCACTAAAAGTTTTGAAAAACGAGAAAGTTTGTCAAAAGTGGCGAGCAAATTTAACATAGGAGTACAAACTGCAGCCAATAATGACTTGCGGCTATCTAACAGAAAAACAATAAAAGGGATAGTTCAGACTACCTTGATAAAGCACTCTTTTTACGGTCAATCAAAAACTAGCACAAGGCATTCGTATATCTGAACCTATGTTTGTTCAAAAGGCAAAATTTTTAATGATACACTTGGTTTTAGCTAGGATTTTAATGCCAACTAGGCTGGCTACACCATTTTAAAGCATATCACAGTATATGCAAGGTGGAAGTTTAGTGGGGATTCGGCGGTGGTGACTGAATTTTAAAAAAAATTTCAGGCTTTTGTGAGTAAAAGTCAGTTGATATCTGAACAACTTTACAATGCTTACAAAATCTGTCTCAATCATCATCTACTGTCAAAATCTAACCACCAAAAAAGCATTCCTCGACACAAAATCAGCAAAAAGAGAACAATTTTGCTGTAATAATAACAGTTTATTATAATAAACAGAACGTTAAAATTAACTACACATTACCAATATTTGTTCTGCTTCTTTTAGCTGCCTCTGTAATTGCTGTATATCCTGATCCTGCCTATCAACTTCAGCTCGCAGTAAATCCATCTTCTGATTGATTTTAGCCTGTTCAGCAGCTAATTTCAAAGTATCTTTAAGCTCATTGTCTTTGGCAACGAGCAACTCAGTCAAATGAAGTTGCTCTAAACCACTCAACTTCTGATGCTTCAATGCGATTGTGTTTTCTAGAATTTCCCTACAACAAAAAACATATTATTTAATTACATTTTTATTGCTAAATCCATACATAAATAAACATCATCTATTCAGAATAATATTTTGACAAGTAGTATTTATTAATCTATACACTGACTGGAAAGGAAGACAAACTGAAATGAATTCAAAATCATCACAATATTGAAACAACATAAATGTTATTAACTTTTAGTTTTACTTTCCAAAGAGATACTAAACTCAACAACAGCATAAAATCTTAATTTTGTACTATAATAATTCATTTATATTCATATATACTCAAATTTTTCTTGTTATTTTATATTATTATTAACAATAATAATAACTCCTAACAAGAATATACTTTTTATTTTGTAAATTACAAATGTTTCGATAATAATCCAACTATTTTTAATTTACAAAATAAAAAATATATTCTTGTTAAAAGTTTTTTTACTGTTAATAATAATACAATTCACAAATTTTAAAATGACACTATGATGGTGTGTTACACAAACACACAATTTTCTACATAAAAATATATTTTGCAAACAAATTATATCATTATGAGTCAGCAACCACTATATGTTCATAATGTTCTCTTAAATAATATAACCTAACTTGTACAGATTATCCAAATAGTATATCTCATTTCTGCCGTTATCTTAGATATTTTGAAATTGATTGTACTTTGGAAACCGTTTCTAATATTTAAAGCCTTACACTTTTAAACAAAATAAAGTATCGAAAGTTAAAAAATGTGATTGGTTAGTAATTATATTTTCACTAACCTAAAACTATTACAAATTACCAACCCCGTTCATTATAGCTTTTTAAAAATAACCTGACTAAAATCAGGGTATGTCGATATGAGAAAATTATTTTACAGACCAATAAATTGTCACGACTATTTGTTTTCATATCATATGACTCATATAAAACAAATTATATTTTGGTAAGACTCCCTTCAATTGTCATTGCAGTGTTGCAAAAATTATCGTATAATAAAGTAATTTGTTCCCAGAATTACGCCTAAAACTTTCCAGAATGTCTCCACTGTGACTAATTACTACTCACAAAACTTGCTCAGGTGAGAAGACCAATCTATTATTAAAACCAAAATCAAAACCTTCCTACTTACAGCTGGTTTCAAATACTGGCCTATCATTACATTTTTGTCTTTAAGAAGCATGATTAGAAAAAAAAAACAAACAAAAAACAACATATTCAATTTAAATAACAGCACATCATCAAGCCATTAATAATCACTATAATGTAAGGAGGCAAGTACACAATGTCTCAGTAAATATAAACTTGCAACAATTTTTTGTTGTTTCTTACCTCAATAATGTAAAGGGATAACAAAACTAACAGAAGTAGGTCCACTTGCCTGGTGGGTAAGTCAAATTTCACTTCCAGAAAATGTGAATTCAAAACAAAATAACTAGTAAAAGTTATTTCAACTTCCCTATCATTACAATCATCACGCTCATTATAAATTTATGACACCAGATTGTATGAAGATAGCTGTAATTAACCATAAATGAATGGCTTCCAGTGCGTTCATAATTTCTAAAAACACAATGCTACAAAAAGACGTTCTAAAATGTGTAACATAATTAACCCACTTATCATAATGGTTACGTTCAGTTTCTAAATAAGTTTTCTTGACGTACCAATTTACTTGTAAAAATTGCTTATATAATACGTTAACACAAGAAATTAACACTGAATGTCTTCACATTAAAACATAATAATATGTACATTAAAAACTACTTACTTAGTAATCAGTTCGATGTCATCTATTAAAGACACCAGTTTCTCACCCGTACTCAAATTATTACTAGACCTTGCCATATTTCATTTAAAACCGTAAACACGTCGGTTTAATGGATGTCACATTTTTTCAACAGTAGGCCTATTCTATGCTTGAAAACCGCCAGGAAACGCAAATCGCTGCCAAAATCTTTTTAGCTCACGCCGCTTCACATATTTACAACTAACATAACCGCTAAGTGTGGCCAACATCACAACAAAACCCATGCTCAATTATTTCTCATGTCTTCAATTGCTGCGATTACAAATCGCTAATTTTTAGATAAGTTTTACTTTCCCCTCAGCTGGCTTAATTTTTTTTAACTTTGAAAGGGCATTATAATATTGTTTTGCAATCGTATACTTCTTCCTCATACCGTGATATATCGATAGTCTTGTGCAGTCAAAGTATCGAAATAAATAAACGGAAACAAAGTAGTCTTCCTAGTTTTTAAATGACGTTCTGCTAGCCGCCAGTTCTTTCCAGAAGAAATTGTTTCATCTTCATTTGTTTGCAAGATAGTGTAAATTTCAGAATTCATAATCAAAAAATCTAAGTCAAGTATCAGACTATTCATTTTAAATATAAAGGCAAGTGTAATACATTTTAATCGCACTTTTTCAGTAATTTATTGCTCCAATAATTGCAGTAATATTAATGAATGTTTTAGTGGATGGTTAGTGAGGATCCAATGTAACTAGAATATAAGGTAGGCCACTCCGGCCAATTACGCTCCCATTGGTTGCTTCGCTGTGACGTGAATGGTGGAAGAAATACGCGCGAGTCTTGATTTACCATGCAATCTTACCTGAGACAATGTCCTACTTAGTATCTCTCTGCTGTTTACACGAAATATTAACAATAATTGTAATGACCTATTCATATAGAAAAAGGATTAAACAACAAGATTAAATGGTTTGCGGCAAAAAATAATGGTAAAATTTATTTCTACATTTAATAGAAAAGTAAGCAAGTCTGTCCACATATAACATTGACAAAATGGCACAAGATGTAAAATTAAGTCGGAAAGGAGGCGATATTATATATATATATATAATTTTTTATTATTCGTTAATTTTATATTAATAGAATTATTTCGATTGTTATTAATTTACTTAGAAACCTCCGATGATACTGATATTTTTCAGTGAAACGTGCGTCAGGTGTTAAACAGAATATACGAAATTATACTACTTGCAGAAGAAACAAATTGAAAACATCACAAATTTTATATATATATATAATATGCCTGCGTGGGTGGGTGCGCGTACGTGCACACGCGTGCGCGCATGAGTGTGTGTATAAACATTTCTATGTAGTATAATATATTTGAAACAAGCTTCCAATTATTATAATTATAATCAATATCATAATCATTTTCTTTATCTACATTTTCATTGTTATTTCATTGTTACTAGTTTCAGTTAAAAACTGAAGCTAGTACGTTTAGTTGTAAACATAAATACTTTTATCAACGAAATGAAAATGGTTATTTAGTTGATACATACCTTCATAGGTGACTTAAATTTTTGAAGACGAAGCTACCCAGAGCCGACTCTTTGTTGCTGCATACTTTTCAAGTGACTTGAGTTTGAGCTGTTTGTTCAGATGGCGGATTCTGATGAATGTTCTTGTCCTGACGTACAGACAAATGACTTTCTCGTCCACCTCTGAAAATTTAGATTTGAGTAAGGTGGCCAAATAAGAGATAACTTTCACTTGTTTTGATACTGTACGTCCGTGGAAAGAAGTAAAAACTATCTCAAACTGAATCAGTTTTTGTAACCACTCGTCTGACGGATGGGTAAGCCCCCCCCCCTTTGATATAATCGATATCCAGTCATGACTATGTTCCCCGGAAAGACACAATGTTTCGCCTCTCACACCTAGACTTTCATCAATGAAGCGGCACTTGAATGCAATGTACCCGGCCAGATATTTTAAGGCATCTTGAGGAACATCGTTGTCACTTGCAGACGGGGCCAAGTCCTCTGTTTTTAACAATTCTGCTTCGTCGGTGTCATTATTCGGAGAACTTGGTATTAACGTATGTTCAACTATGTCTATGCGTAGTTCATTGGTAACAAACTGGATGAAATCCTCGTCAGAGTCATTTGATTCCATAACTTCGGTGGAATGAATGCTACCATCCTCAGCCACAGACGCACTTCCAGATAACGGTATATCATCCGTGCTACCCGTTAAAAGTAAGAGCCGAATTCTGTTGCGCACTTCAAAGGGAGTGGGATTATTATAAAAGACGCCTAATCCCCGAATTCGTAAAAAAAGTTTTCAAGGTAATCTTGATTGAATCTAGCGGTCAAAATGTACGTCACCCCATGAATCATTGTAATTTGTTCATAAAGGCCGAACAATGAATTTAAAGATATAACGAAACCTTTCTGAAAAGGTAGTAAACTTTTTTTACTTGCTACTCGCATGTTAGTTATTACTTCCAAAAACCTTTTTAAAGTATTTTCTTGGCTCGTTAAATTCATGCCGTACCCACTTCTGAGGGGCGTTTTCTGGTCTTTTGGAAGTCTTGAGTTTAAAACAGCAAATGCATCGTTTACCAGTTCGATGAAGCTGCTTTCGCGCTCTTTATTTGCAACATACTTCAGCGCCTTTGCTGTACGATTAGAAAACAACTGTGCAGCAAATCTTACATTTTGACGAGATCGACCAGTTACGTTAAGGTGTATCCGACTAATATTGGGTAAAATCGTCAATTCTCCTTTCTGTTGCTGTAACAGATTTTCGATTGTATCTTTTCTAAGCTCAGTGCCGTCGCAAAGTAACAACCCATGGTCTAGAAAATGTTTTCTAAGCAGCTTCAAAAGATGAGGTACGTCACAGAAAACTCACACCTTATCGTTTGTAGTCAGGTTAATGAAGACATTTTTTTCTGTGTTTACATCTAATTCCTTCCAGACTTTTGAATTCATTCCCCCCATATCACACGTCACAGCCGCTACATGAATATTACTGCTCTCAACGGCACTGATAATGCTTTTAAGCAATACATCTGTCATGGTCACATCAAAATCATAATAAATGGGTTGCTTCCACTTGGCAAACAGACCTCTAATTCATCAGAATCCGCCATCTGAACAAACAGCTCAAACTCAAGTCACTTGAAAAGTATGCAGCAACAAAAAGTCGGCTCTGGGTAGCTTCGTCTTCAAAAATTTAAGTCACCTATGAAGGTATGTATCAACTAAATAACCATTTTCATTTCGTTGATAAAAGTATTTATGTTTACAACTAAACGTACTAGCTTCAGTTTTAACTGAAACTAGTAACAATGAAAATGTAGATAAAGAAAATGATTATGATATTGATTATAATTATAATAATTGGAAGCTTGTTTCAAATATATTATACTACATAGAAATGTTTATACACGCACTCATGCGCACACGCGTGTGCACGTACGCGCACCCACCCACGCAGGCATATTATATATATATAAAATTTGTGATGTTTTCAATTTGTTTCTTCTGCAAGTAGTATAATTTCGTATATTCTTTTTAACACCTGACGCACGTTTCACTGAAAAATATCAGTATCATCGGAGGTTTCTAAGTAAATTAATAACAATCGAAATAATTCTATTAATATAAAATTAACGAATAATAAAAAATGATATATATATATATATAATATCGCCTCCTTTCCGACTTAATTTTACATCTTGTGCCATTTTGTCAATGTTATATGTGGACAGACTTGCTTACTTTTCTATTAAATGTAGAAATAAATTTTACCATTATTTTTTGCTGCAAACCATTTAATCTTGTTGTTTAATCCTTTTTCTATATGAATAGCTCATTACAATTATTGTTAATATTTCGTGTAAACAGCAGAGAGATGCTAAGTAAGACATTGTCTCAGGTAAGATTGCATGGTAAATCAAGACTCGCGCGTATTTCTTCCACCATTCCACGTCACGCGGCAAAAACAGCTGATCGCTAGGTTAGCGCGGGAAGCCGGAATGGCCCCCCCCCCTGGTGAGGATCGGTCAATAATACAAGTTTTAGCTATTTTGCGTCGACGTTTCGACAATATTTATTGTCATCTTCAGGACCTGTATATGAAATACAATAGAAATATCAAACATAACGAAACAATTAAATATTTGGGTGAACGTGTTGGTGTATGTGAGTGTGTGCGTGTGTATGCATGTATCATTTTATATATGAAGACTTATGATAGTTTGTTTACATCTTCAAATTATCTTTAAGAAACGAGCAAATTATAGTATGAGAGAACTTAATTTATGCACTATTATAATTTAAATTACTAAATGTAATGTTATTTTAATTAATTAAACAAACAATAATCAACAATTGGATATTAGATTGGTACATAAATTGTTTATACCTACAGCAGTCAACATATAGCAAAGTAATATATTACCTATAACTAAAACAGATTAGGGGATGTTCACTACAGTAATTATTAAAAGTTATTTTTACCATGTTTCACTCCCTACTGGTGTTAACAAACAATCATAATTTAGAAACATACAATTTACACAATACTGTAAAACATTACGACTTAAATCAGATAGTTGACAAAGGTTACAAACAAAAGTTTCTGGTAAATTTTACTAACAGGTAAACTTGGATAATAATTGTAATCATATTATAAAATATAGTCAAGAGCACTATAGAATAATGTAATTTATGTATGCGTCCACAGTCACCCTTCTCTCTCACCCATTCTCCCCCTGCCAGTCCTTCTCACAGCCTCTCACTCTAACCTGAAATCGATCTATCACTCACTATCACCCCACTCTCTCTCTCTCTTCTACATCTCACTCACTGTCTCCCTTCTTCCCTCTCTCACTCTTCCACCCTTCTCACTCTCTCCCTCTCACTTGTCATTGTCCACTATTGGCACTCTAAACACTCACCATTTTTTATACAAATAAAATTTGTATTATTGACCGATCCTCACCAACCATCCACTAAAATATTATTGATTGACGGTCACTAAAAATTTAAGGATTTAAGTAAAATCAATAACAATTATTATTATGTGTGCACTGAATGCGTGTTTTGAACAAGTACCGGTATTTTGGTCAACCCATTGAAACCGTAGCCATTGCAAGAACTTTTTTTTAATTTTTGTACGATAAAATTTTAAGAATATCGGTAATGCTATTTAAAAAATCGTTATCGTAATACTCAACAGGAAATTTTCTTACGTTTGTGTACATTATTAGTAGTGATGATGACAGGGTACCCTCAGTTCTGATGACTCCCAATTTTAACTGAAATAAGTGGAAAACATTGTGACCGAATGTTCTAGACTTTTTCTTTATAATTGACGGCATAGAGTATAATTTTATTTGGCAGACTTTTACATCGTGATTTTCTTATAAATTCATTAAGAAAATTGGTTGTAATATGTTGTTACCTTTTCATTATTTTTGGCCGCTTAAATTTTAAAAATAAAGTCGCATGCAAATTGTAAATAAATATATCACTACCGACTCGGAACACAAAGTTTCTGAGTAGGTAGTTGTATACTTATATTTAGTTAATCAACGGACACGTCATGGACAACAATATCCAAGGATGTAAATAAATAATGGTTTTATATGCATCTCACAAAACAAGTCGTGCAGTAGCATGATTTCTAGCTCTCATTTAGTAACCTAAATAGAGTATACCTAAGAAATCACATTTATGATTACCTATATTTGCACATTAGAAAAAAATAGTACTTCACATTTTGGACAAAATTTTTTAAATATTGCAAAAAGATGTTTTGTATTTTCATTCTTCTTTTTGTTCAAATTGTTTCTTTTGCAAACAGCTGTTATTTCTTTCCAAATTAATCCAAACGCTTGTCTGCAACTGGCTTCATAAATGCACCTGACCTATCGTTTTGTTATACACATTTGTTGTATAAGAACTTGTTTTTCTGTAACAACCAAGCGTTTTATTGTACAGGTATTTTTGCAACCTTGTAATTTTTAAAAATGAAGTCAGAAATTTGCCTGATAATCATAAGACAAAAAGGAATACATGTATTAAGTTTTTGTGACTTCATTTTATTAATGTCTGTGGTGGGCTTAATTTGGAATTTTTTGGGCTTCCAGGAACCAGTGGTAGTGAATTAGTAAAATATTCCAGTTTTCTTCACAGAAGAGCAAGAGGGCAAACACCACCTCAAATTGCATTGCCCATTTCAAGTAAATCTTTTTGATCAGTGCTCAAATCAATTTTTGATTTTGAAAGGTGACAGGCTCTTTTCAAGAGGTTTTCAATCAGAATTTATGGCAGTTTACACGCTTCATTTCAATTTCTTCACTAAACAAATTCAGACTTTTTTTGCCCATCTAAAAAACAGAAGATATAATGTAAGGGAAATTCATTACAATAAACCAATCATCAATTGGATTGACTTTTGTACTTATTTTTCTAATAATGAGATCACCATTTCTTGCACCATTCCATCAAAACCACCAGGAGTTTTATGGAAAGATTTGTTGCTATAATTAAAGAATGAAACCATCCTGTCCTTATATCCTTTCTGGTTCTGAGTTTGGTATGACATGACTGAAATATAATTGATATCCATGTTCCTCAGTAAGTGTTAGTGTTCTCCAATAATCGTTTTTATTTGTGAAATTTGTCCTTTTTTTTTCTTTAGTTGTACCGGTAGTTTTGTCCTTTCCACAATAAAAAATACAATCAGATATTTTTTACTTTGCATCTCTCAGCCTCAAATTTTTTCAGTTAGAGCTTCTCATCTTTTTCAGCTAAATCAGGCATTATCTCTCTTTTCTGGGCTTCAAGGGAATAATATCGTATCTCTCTCTCCACAGCTTTGAGTTTCTTCTTCTTCTTTATTCAGTAGCTTTCTAGAGTCGATTGCATCAGTTTTACTAATTACCATTTTTTGAGTCAACCTTTGATCTGTTAAAAGTTTGCTCTAGTTTAAAAACTTTTTTCTCTTTTGCACATTTACAACGTACAAAAACTACACATGTTCAGGCAGCTATGTCAACAAGAAGTTTACTCTCTTTCTTGAATAAATTCAAATTGTGATCAAATGTCACTAATCCTTTTGTACTTTTGATATATTCCTATACTTATTGTGATATTTTCTAATCCTATGTAATATGATAAACAATGGGTATGGAAGCTTTTCACCAAATATTTTATATTTCAACTGCTGTTATATTTGTGAAATTTCACTTACAGGTGGCTCTCTGGCTTCAGCTGGTGTGATATTATGATACTTGACATCTTCATATATTGGGAATGATGTATCACTAAGTTCTAACGTTTGGTCAAAAATAAAAAACACCCAGTTATCTGGTAACTATTTTCTCTTTTATTATTACAATAATACAACCAAAAACATGAAAAACACAACACACGCCCACACCAAGTGATACGGTTCAGTACTTACTGATTTCACTATTGTGATAGGGACATTACAACACAACACAACTTGTTTGAAGTCGACAGGAGTCAACCCACAGCCCTTCATACACTCCCACAACACATTCTTAAAACAAATAAAACTTTCATTACTTTTTATTTATTTATGTATGGTGTATTTGAAAATGATGTAAATATGAAATTTCTATTGAAATGCCTTTAGATACTAAACATTAACAATATCCAAAGCTTTTTGTATGGCAGTTACATGGTAAAACATTAGAATTTAATTTCACTGTGCATCTGTCTGTCAACTTAATTGTTTGACTTGAATTTCATAAGCAATTTCAACATTTTTAAAAAATTTTTCTACAATTGTATGCACTTTCTTTGTGTTAATATGTTTTACAAGTCAGTACTATAGATGAGAAAAATAAATAAATAAAATGAGATAGGAAAGAATCAGATCTGCAAAGGAAGCAGTGAGGTGGGGCATGAGAGTGCTGCTTGATCTTGTTGTCGATTGTTTTCAGAAATAGTGTAACTTTAAAAATGTAGAAAAATTTACTTCTATAGAATTTTTAATGAATAGCAAGTATGAAAATGGTTGTGATCATGAAAGATTAAGTAGGTGTCCTGTTGGCAGGCAAATTAAGACTTGTACACCACTGGACTAAATTTGGGCAGAGGTGTAATCACATCACTGTATATAGATATGTCTAGCTATCTGCCCAGTGCTTTGATACCAATGATAGTCTCATTAAAGGCATCAGCTCTTGGCCAGTCTTGAATGCATTGGCAGCAACATTCTTTAACGAGTGATTGCAAAAGCAGATGCCTTTTTTGTGTACGATGTAGAGAGAGAATATAATGCGTCTTTGTACGAATGTTGACTATGTGCACATGTAATACAGATGTGTATGTAGTGTTGTTCACTATTTTTCCATATATTTTGTTTATCCTCTTTATCCGCCAATTGGAGGTTAATTTTAGAATATCCTTTGTTATTATTATTATTATTAAAATGGTTTTGAGATATTTCCTTTGTAAGTCTAGTTCACTTACAACAATTCAGTTGCAAGACTGGTGTGGCAGGCTTTTTTAAAACAACAACCCTTACCATCATATCCTTAACCAAGCAGAACTTCTCTTATCAAACTGCTACACTGAGAAAATACAGAGCATGTATAATGCTTGAACGTATAGCGAGTAGCAATCTTGCACCCAAATATACAGGGTGATTCAAAAAGAACTTTAAAACTTTGAAAACATAGAAATTTATTCAGATGACTTACAGAATTGGTTGAGGTGCCATTTTAAAGCAAAATATGTCAAGTTTAACTCACATAGTGCCGTAGTTCCAAATGCAACCAACAGAAGCGGTAACACCATTCTTGCTCAAAATGGCTACTTTCAATGGTACGGAAGTGCTTGTTGTGTTTTGGTTTCATAAATAAAGTCAGCTACTACAGTCCAAAGTAACTTTCAAACTGAGTATCCTCCAATTAGGCCTACAAATTACTTTTGGCATTCAAACCTTTCTTGAGACTGGTTGTTCTGTACAACATCCAAAATCAACAGGACACCTGCAAGTTTCTGATGCCGCTGTGGAATAACTTAGAGAGTGCTTTGCCTGTAGTCCTAATAAATCAAAAGGGCGTGCTTCTCGTGAGACTAGCACGAGATACCGCAACCAACTGTTTGGAGCATATTATGCAAACGTTTGCACCTGAAAGCATACAAACTTTCCATATTACAAAATATTAATGAGGCAGATGAAGTTGCTTTCAACACTTCTATGCAGAAATGTTGGATTAAATAGGAGCCGAAGAGACATTCCTGAGTAATGTAATCTTTAGCGATGAGTCAACATTTCACATCAGTTGCAAGGTGAATCCCCACAACTGCAAGATCTGGTGTAGCGAAAATCCATATGAAACATTGCAGCACGAGTGTGACAGCCCAAAAGTTAGTGTTTTTTGTGCTCTCAACAAATTGAATGTGTATGGCCCATCAAATGTGTATTGTGTATCTGGATATGTTTGAAAATGTCCTCATTCCAAAGTTAGATGAAGATGACCATGATTGCCGGCCACACTGCCAGCAACACTGGGCACCATCTTGCTTCAGCTTACACGTCCCGGATTTCTTTGAAAACCGTTTTGCAAGTCATTGGATTAGTTGTATAGGCCCTATTGTTTGGCCACCTTGCTCCCCAGATTTGTATCCCTTTTGACTTTCTCTTTTGATGTTTGATTAAAGATTGAGTGTTTGTTCCACCTTTATCTGTTGATCTCCCGCTGAGAAATCTCACGCTGCAGTTGCAGAAGTGACACCTATGTACTGGCTCAAGTTAGGAAAGAAACTGCCTTTAGGTGAGATTTCTGCCTTACCAAAAATGGTGCTCACATTGAACCAAAATGACTGTTGATGAAAAACTTGATAGGCTTTGCTTTAAAATAGCACCTCAATCGACTCTGCAAGTCATCTGAATAAATTTCTATATGCTTTCAAAGTTGTAAAGTCCTTTTTGAATCACTCTGTATAGGCAACCTTTGTGACAGTGGTGACATTTTGTCGGCATAAACATGTCAAGGTCAGGCATTGACCTACCTTCTAGCAAATTGCAGAGCTCTTGTAACTACACAACCCTTCTCGATTCATCACCTGGAAAGTGGTAGACTTCAATGGAACCTCAGTGGGGTATAAATAAGCAGCCAGTTGTTTGCCAAGTTCACTTACACCTGCGATATTACAAGTGTAGTTCGTGGTGACTGTTGTGTTAATTAGTGCAAACCTGTAAGATTGTGACATTTATTGTTATGTGTTGGACAAAATGAACCTGAATTATTGAATAAGATTGCTTTTGTTGTCTTCTAATTGTTTTTTGTGTCTAATTAAAGGTTTTTATTTAATAATGAATGACAGCCCAATCTGTATTTGGCTATTCTCAACAAAAAGTTTCTATTGGAAGAAAGGCGTAAAAAATTAAATCTGGGGAACAAAAGGTAACTTTAGTCATGAATGATTATAATTAGTACTCCTAAATATCCCATTAGACAAGGGCAGGCTATTGTTAGAGGTCACACAAATTTTGAAGGAACTTCATGGAATCGCTGAAAGTTCACAGTGAGGATAAACCATCTCTTAGGCAGTGGCTTCAAAGTGAACAGAATTATACATACCCTGCACAACAAAATGAAATCATCTAGTTCATAGGAAACGAAATATTTGATAATTTTACCAAAAAAATAAATATTTTAATCTATTCAGTGATTTGTGATGATGTTCAAGGTATTTCAGGTGATTAACAACTGAGTATCTGTGGTCACTGGTGTTATGATCTATGGGTATGCGGTCTATTTGTTTTTAGCCTCCATAATGTTAGGTTCAGTGTATAGCTTGTACAATAAAAAGCAGAATGTTCAATTTCAATTTTATGTGTGACTTATACAGTACATCATAATGAAAAATTATAACTATCAATTTACAGCTTTTTAAATCAAAGTAAGAGCTGTGGAGAAGGCATGGTTGAGGGACTACGTGTTGGGTCACTATGTTTTCTTATGTCAGATGACTGGTTATTGTGGGATGTAGTATGTTCCTTATTACTTACCAGCTGTAAAATGTACCCAGCTCTGTTAAGTTGTCATACTTACTGATGGATGATGTGTTGTCATTATAGGCAAAATAACAAAAATCCTTTGTTATTTATTCACCTTTACATGTTGTACAGATACAGCATGTATATACAGATTTTACATATACATAACACAAGAAATAAATCAGGTCGATGGGGACATTGGAGAAGGTACAGCTGGAGGCAGTGGACAGTGGATATGGAGCTGGATGGTATAGATAAGTTTGATGAAGATGAAAACCTTGAAATTTTAAAGGACGTAAAACAGGAAAGAAAATTAACAAATCTAAAAACAAAAAAAAAGGAAGAAGATAAATTTTATTTACCATGCGGTTAGGTATGTGGTACTTATTTTGAACACCTCTGTAGAAAATTTTGAATCCTCTGTTGGGAATATAGGGATAAATAGGCTGAGGAAGAAATACTTGGACAGTGGACAGATAACGAAGGATGTCAAAAGCCTCAAATAACGGTGGAAAACAGGCTTCCTGGATGCCTGACAAGGCCTGGTTTGTAGCACGCATACACACACAGAGTAAAACCTCCTATATAGCGCTTCTCAACGACCATCAAAAAAGGCTTTATATGGGGTTAGTATTATATAGCGGTCACATTTTTATGGATGGGGGGATTCTTATCAAGGATTTATGCCAAGCATTTTTTTTACAACAAAATATCAAGGTCATAAGTGAAAAATGGTTACCTTGTACGTTGACAGCAACTTACCAGTACATTTTACGAATTGGCAACCAATAACCCAATGCAACCTAGATCACTCTTCGACTGCTCAAGGTCATGGTGGGTCTGGCTCACAGCAGAAAGATATTATGACATAAATTATTTTCCATAACTACCTGCTATACAAAATCTTTAAATTCAACATGAAAATTGTATTTCCTTCATAACTATGACACTATCACCAACATTTTAAGGATGAGGTACTTAATATTTTAAAGTATCTATGTTCAAATGTCCTTTAATTGGATTAATTTTAGTTGATGTTTTTTGACAGTCTAAAGTAATACAAATGGCAAGATTACAGGCCTACAGTAAATTTTTAAAAAAATTATTGTTCATTTAAAATTTTTGTGGGTTTCTACAACAGTTATTTTCACATACTCATCATTTTGATTCCCTATCATTTTCAAAAACGATCCATGAGGTTTTATTGTATCTGCTAAAACCTAAAAAAAAACAATGTATCATCATTCAGAATGGACCCCTACGTGTCATCAGTAGAAAACATTATTACAATGTACAGTTAATTAGACTTGTACAAAGTTATTTTTACAAAGACTACTGTACTAAGTAATAAAACAATATTAGTTTTCCACAGAACCAGGCAAATTGGAAGTCTGCCTGGATTTGAGATGAATACGTGCCTTGATGAAATCATAAAAAATACATAATTTTATGCGACTGACACACCTATAACAATACTATTTAGCAATGCAAAATTGAAGTTGTAAAATATTGGTAATAATTATTTTTAGACCACTCAAGAATTGTTTTGGAAATTAGGCCTATAGGTATTTTTTTATACGGACTTAATAATCTCCAAGGGTCACAAGCTTGCTGTAACAACTGTTTATGCAATGAATAATGTGACTGAGTATTTAGGCCTATGCAGTGTCAGCTATATAAAGTAACAGTCGTACAGTTTTAGTATCCTATTGTATTATTTTTTTTTTTATCACAACCACATTCAACCACTGTTTGAACAAGGGAACATATTATATAGTTTATGGACGGGGTATGGAAAGTTGGTGTCTGCTAACGCTACTTAGAATATTACCATAGATTAAGTAATGAGTTCAGGGTTTACTTGCTGTACTTGATGTCTGCTGGACAGTTCAAGATGCATCGTGTTGTCAGTGTCCTATGAAACTGGTCGCATGTATTAAGAAGTAAGAAGTTCAGGGGGTTTAGCCAGAAGTGAGTTTTCTCTACCTGAGTAACAGTATCCAATCAAAGTATTCTTATATAGATTCAAAACGATACAGATAAAGATAAATAATGAATAGAACTTGTATAGTGACATAAAACAGACAATTCTGAACATCACACTATATGTGGGTTAGTAGAGGGTTTCATTGAAGACTTATGACATTGCTCTTAAGGGGATTGTGGCAGGAATTCAAAAAATGAGTTTTAAATGTGCTGTTACACTATGCATGTGTATAACAACATCCTAGCTCCTGCTGTATTTGTACCTTCAGTTAAAACAACCTCCTAGCTCCTGCTGTATTTGTACCTTCAGTTAAAACAATCTCCTAGCCTGCTGTATTTGTACTTCAGTTAAAACAACCTCCTAGCTCCTGCTGTATTTGTACCTTCAGTTAAAACAACCTCCTAGCTCCTGCTGTATTTGTACCTTCAGTTAAAATAACCTTCTAGTGCCTGCGGTATTTGTACCTTCAGTGAAAATAATCTCCTAGCGCTTGCTGTATTTGTACCTTCAGTTAAAACAATCTGCTAGCTCCTGCTGTATTTGTACCTTCAGTTAAAACAACCTCCTAGCTCCTGCTGTATTTGTGCCTTCAGTTAAAATAACCTCCTAGCGCCTGCTGTATTTGTACCTTCAGTTAAAATAACCTCCTAGCTCCTGCTGTATTTGTACCTTCAATTAAAACAACCTCCTAGCTCCTGCTGTATTTGTACCTTCAGTTAAAACAACCTCCTAGCTCCTGCTGTATTTGTGCCTTCAGTTAAAATAACCTCCTAGCGCCTGCTGTATTTGTACCTTCAGTTAAAACAACCTCCTAGCTCCCGCTGTATTTGTGCCTTCAGTTAAAATAACCTCCTAGCGCCTGCTGTATTTGTACCTTCAGTTAAAACAACCTCCTAGCTCCTGCTGTATTTGTACCTTCAGTTAAAATAACCTCCTAGCTCCTGCTGTATTTGTACCTTCAATTAAAACAACCTCCTAGCTCCTGCTGTATTTGTACCTTCAGTTAAAACAACCTCTTAGCTCCTGCTGTATTTGTACCTTCAGTTAAAACAACCTCCTAGCCTCCTGTATTTGTACTTCAGTTAAAACAACCTCCTAGCTCCTGCTGTATTTGTACCTTCAGTTAAAACAACCTCCTAGCTCCTGCTGTATTTGTACCTTCAGTTAAAATAACCTTCTAGTGCCTGCGGTATTTGTACCTTCAGTTAAAATATCCTCCTAGCGCTTGCTGTATTTGTACCTTCAGTTAAAACAATCTGCTAGCTCCTGCTGTATTTGTACCTTCAGTTAAAACAACCTCCTAGCTCCTGCTGTATTTGTGCCTTCAGTTAAAATAACCTCCTAGCGCCTGCTGTATTTGTACCTTCAGTTAAAACCTCCTAGCTCCTGCTGTATTTGTGCCTTCAGTTAAAATAACCTCCTAGCGCCTGCTGTATTTGTACCTTCAGTTAAAACAACCTTCTAGCTCCTGCTGTATTTGTACCTTCAGTTATGTTGCAATTGGTTTTTCTTATATTTGATAATTCATGAGAGGGTTAATTAAACAATAAGAAATACACACAGGATATATTGTACAACTGTACAGATTATTACAAGTAATATACAAAGAGACTAAGTGTATGATAACAGGAGTCTAAGTAAATTAGTTATTATAAAAATTGGAGTGGATCCCATACAATTCAAATGTAGTAACAAAAGAATGCAAAACTTACAAGGGTACCAAAAGTCAATTACAGAAATATAAAAATATTTGTGAAATCAAGATTTGTATGTGCATTCCAAAATATTAACATTTTATATAAGGGGAGGCTGATAAGTAATGCACAGTCGCATATAACACGAAAACAAAAAATATACAGTATGATGCGTGCTCCATCTTGTAGCAACATTCTTGTATTACAAACATCCCAAATCTCACTGACCAACCCCTCGTTTTCTGTCAGTCACCATTGATATGGAGTCGAGTATGCCAGCTATGTCAATGTGTCTAAAACAACATGCAGTGATTGAAGTTTTAACAGCTGAAAAAGTGAACGCCACAGCTGAAAAAGTGAACGCCAGTGACATTCATAATCTAAAAGCCATTTATGGTGATGAAACTGTTGATCGAAGTACAGCGAGTAGGTGGGCAATAAAATTTCGTGCATCGGAAGCTGGTAAAGCAAATAGTGAGGATGAGCCTCACAGTGGTCGAACAGTTTCTGGGACTGATGAGAAGCACCAAATGGAGGTGAATAAATTGATTCAAAATGACCATCTCATCTCATAACAACGCACTGCCACCTGGATAAGCATATCGAAGTATCGAGTAGGACACACTGCAGAACTGGGTAACTGTAAAATCTGTTCGTGGTGGGTGCCACCGAGGCTCTTGTGAACTTGAAATCTGAACCCATTCCACACCCTCCATACTCACCAGATTTGGCGCCCTGCGATTTTCACTTTTTTCTGCATTTAAAGAGGGATATTAAGGGTATTAATTTCACCACAGACGATGCACTGAAAGACGCAGTGAGGTTGTGCATCAAGGAAAGGCCACCGGCATTCTTCACTGACGGGACAAGACAACTGGTTCACTGTTGGGAAAAATGTATAGCTGTAGAAATGGTGACTAAGTGGAAAAATAAATGTTTCTGTAGCAAATAAAATGTACTTTTATTCCATATTTGTTTCATTTGACTACCCCTTTCCATTTGCAAGTTATATCCAACTGTGCATTGCTTATCAGCCGCCCCTTGTATAATATTTATGTACAATCTGATATTTACTGACAGGTCTACTGATATTTGATTCAGGTTCATGAAACAAAAACTACTTTAATGAACAAAGGCATTATGTGGTGATCTGTCATACACTATAAGAACAATATCTCTGAGTTGCCTGACAATTTCAATGGGTTCTTCAACACATAGCTGATAATCTGCACCGTAAATTAATATGTTTTTACATCGTTGCATATGTAATGAATGTTTGTCAAGTGATGATGAGACGAACTCTATCAGTTCCTTCACATTAGTCTCTGTTAATCGCACAATCTTCCTATATTGATGTAGTATGTGCACTATATGCATCATCTGGTCTGCTGATGGTTGATGTTTCCTTATCAGTATGAAAAGCAATTCAGTAACATGTTGTGTAAAGGACTTAAACCTTATCACTGATAATAGTATAGTCATTACAGGTGACACTAGTGGCTCTACAAAGTCATAACACTGAATCACACTGCTTAACCATGACAGAAGACCATACTTCTCCAGTAGCAGCTGACTGTTGTTAGGTAGTTTTGTACAAGACACAATTATTTCCAAAATTAAAACCTGTAAAAAAAAGAATAATAGTTAAAGTTGTGTATTGAGTACTAGTTTTATACATGAATTCTGATAATCTACTTTACTAATCTTCATGGTTTTCATATTAAGAACAACACTGTTTTTAGATTTAATACATATTCTGTCTTCCTCAACACAAAATGTTTCACCCATTCCACAATGAAGGGTCCTCAGTGGCTTGACTGAGACTAAATTGAGTGTCCGACCCCGTCATTATTAATTCAGTATTTCCTGCCTAAACAGTTTATGAAATTCCAACATAGTTACACTAATATAACTAACATGAATATAAAGTTCGTGCTCGGTTTCCATTTTATATTATTTTTACATGATCAGAAACTTTCCATTTAAATGCAAAATCAGATTGTTATTCTGTATGACACTGCTCAACCGGGCTTATTCAAATGATAATGTCTGATATTACAACTCCATTGTTTGTTACTACTTTACTCAAATATTTCACTTCATTCATAACAATAGAACTTTATGATCATTTTTCACATCAGCAGCTACAGCCTTGTTGAAGATTCATGACTGTCTATTTTGAATAGTCAAAAAGGAATCCTAGGTCCTTACTGTGGATTACTTTGACTTCAGTGTTTAGTCTGTTAAGAAAGTCAACAGCATCTTTGACAGTCTCATAGATTGTCATGTTGTTCAGTGGAAACAGAGTAACTGACGTCAATTAAGTAACTAGTTACAAGTTTTAGTTAGTTACAACCAACATTTGGAAATGCTCTTACACAATAATTCAAATGAAACACACAACAACAAATGTCACCTTCTTACAGTTTTGTACTACTTGACACACTAATCACTTTCACGAGTTACAGTTACAAAAATTCCACACACCAATATATCTCCAAGGCTAAACTGAACTCGACCAGTCACTGGACGCTTATGTTTATACTCTGTTGAGATTCCAGAGTAAGTCCTTTTTTCTGGCAGCATGCCACAAATAATTTGTATAGTTTAGGTGTTAGAACAATCTGAAGACTAGGTCAAGGTCCAACCTTGAAGGGAATATACCAATTGGATCCATTAGGTTAGTCAAGAAACGTGTGGAAAGGCAATATTCAACTATCTACGCTGTTATATAATGCCTTTCATCTGAACATTGCACTGCCCCCATCCTTCAGACTGTCTGTCTCAAATTGGCAAACTGTCTCTGCAGGAATACTTGGCCAGGCGATCTAGGTGGGGACGACCTTGAATTTCCACTGTCCTTGTTGTACCTAATAAAGAACATCGCTGTGTAAGCCCCTTTCCAGTTAGTTTGAAGTTTTGGAGAGGGACCGTGATGGCGATTTGGGTTGTAGAACCAAACCTGGGGTGGTCTCCTTTGAAACCCACACTGTTGCTGTGAATATCATACTGTGTTTTCATTTTGACTATATCCAGCTGTCCTCTTATCAAGCGATTCATTTCTTGCAAACTTCTGCGACTTTGAACCGAGTCTCGAATGATCCGAACACTAAGTCCCTAGGAAGACAAATCTCCTGCCCAAACACCAGTTTTGTAGGAATCATATGCCGGGTGTGTGTGTGTACTGGTAGCGAGATATGAGAATAGCCCGCTTTTTGCGGGTGAAAGAGGGGAGTGATGTCACACGTAACGTGCACTGTCTGTTCCGAGAATATTGGCTGTAGAATTTTTGACTGTGGTCTGCATTAAGTTTTTTACTATCTTTGTATCTTATGTACTTTGCCCAGATAACTATATTGAAATGGTTATGTCACGGTTATATTATATTCTTACTTTATAACATAAAGTACCACAAAGATTATAAGCTATTAATGAAATGGTTATATTGAATTGTGTATGTTAACAAAAGAAACATTAAACGATGTAGTCGTTTACTGATGAAACGGCCTCAAAATTTGTTACTGCCTTAAAAAGTAAAACAATACGAACAGAAATTTCTACTAACCTGTTACGAAGAAACGCCATTAAAAAAGAAAGAATATGCGTGTTATTACATGAAATAAAATAGTTCCAGTAGGCCTAGGTGTAAGGGAATAATTGTATAGTTTTTACTTAGAGCTTAAGAAAAAAACACTTTCACTCAATTGTCTTTAAAGAACTCACGATTTTACTCCAGTGGCCGCGCTAAATCACTATCACTGACAGATTCGTCACTTCCATCACTGCTCAGATCGGTGTCATCTTCATCACAACCCCCAACACTTACAATGATACGATCAATCGCGTCTTCCAGTATTCCATCCTTTTGCCAATATTCACTTTCTATGTTAATTACATGCCTACTGTAACTAGACCAGTCTTCTGGTGTTATAGCAGCTAATCCTTCAGAAAGTATTTGTTGTAGTCTCGTTAAAGAAAAGTCCCCAGCTGTATTATGTGACCTTATAAAATATTTAAATTTTGACCACGCCAGCTCTATAGCACTCAGATCACACATGTATGGTGGAGTTCTCAGCACCTCATGGCCATTAAGTTGAATTAACGTATCGACCGCATAAATTTTATTTTTTGGTCTCACTTTTTCTATTTTTTCGTGGAGATCAGATTTCCTCATAGATGCATCGCATTCAATGCCTTGCTTCCGTAACCAAGTTAACATGTCACTTTTCAACAAGTACTGAGATGGTGGTTTATCTTCTTGCCGGCAATGATACGGTGCATTGTCCAATATAACAACCGAATTCGCTGGGAGATTAGGAATGACCTTTTCACAGACCCACTTCTCAAAGTTTGTACTATTCATTTGGCCATGATAGTCACCTGTCGAATTACCTGCCTTAAAAATTAATTCCGCATTATTTAAAAATCCGTTTTCTGATCCTAAATGCGCTACTATTAAACGGTTTGATGCACTTATTGTCGTCATTGTACCGTCAACTTCTTGGTGTTGCCAGCACTTGTGAAACGTTAAATTGGCATCAACCCACGTTTCGTCTAAATAAAATATACATCTTCCTTGTTCCCTATATTTCTTTAATTTTTGCAGGTAATTACATCGCCAATTGATAATGTCAGGCCTCTCAATGAGAATTTTTCTCTTGGACATGCACCTCTTCCACACAAACCCCAACTCTTTCATAATTTTTTTTAAAGTCCATTCACTCCACTGAAAGTTAATCCGTTCTTTTAAGTCGGGAGCAATTTTTACAAGTTGGTACAGTTTTTTTATTTACATAAAAGTCGTGTATTATATTCAAAATGACACGACGGTCAAAGTTATCGACCGAAGCTGTCCGTTTCTCCGCACAACGTTTCTTACCAGGTGTTCCTAGTGTTTCACTTGGACGATCTTTTCCTTCTTTTCTTATATTTTTTATTGTACAAACTGACACATTACAGTATAATGCAGCTCTTTTAGTAGCTTTGTTTATTAGGATTGTTAACGATTTTGCGTCTTTCTCACGGTCACACTGTTTTATAACATTCCTAATCACTTGTCTTTCTTTGCTTCGAATTGTTTCACCTCGTTTACGTTCAACACTCATGATAAAATCAGTCTAAGATAAAAAAAAAATGGAATTGTTGCTATAGACTATTTATACACACACACACGATTAACAAAAAAAAGATCACGGTACGAAAAAAGAAGCAATTTAAAACATATATAACAAAATATTTACAACTCACGGCAATACACATTACAGGAACACGTACGTGCTGCATAAAAGAAACAACTATGAGTAACTGTGCTGCGGGCTGTGGGTTGATATATTTCAGACAGCGTTGTTATTCACTTTGCAAGCAGTGACCTTCACATTCTTTACACAGTGGACAGGATTGCGGGTCTATTCATATGTCACGTAGACAGTACTGATGACCCATACACCATTAGGAATAATGATATACACTGGTTCCAGTCTGTTTGTTTCTCATCAACAACCTTTCATAGATGTTGCTCAAGTGTCCTATTGAACCTCTCAACCATTCCGTTGGACGGAGGATGGAGAGGCATTGTCCAGGTCTTTTGAATACCAAGTAGGTGACATAATTCTTTAAAAACTCCTGACTTGAAATTCCTCCTTTGATCCGTATGGATTTCCATAGGAACTCTATAACACCAACAGAAGTTGTGAACAATACAACTTTGCCATAGTGCTAACCTCCTAATTTAGAATTGCATAAACTACCACCCACTTAGTAAATTAGTTACCTATAACTATGATGTACAGGTTTTCATCGTCAGTAACTGGAAAACATCAGCAAACATCTATGGAAATTCTCTTCACAATAGGCCAATCTCTCAAGGTGTCTCCTTTACTGGGATCCATACTAACACCAGCTGCTGAGACCAAATGACCCAAATACTGTATTTCTTTCTGAACTGAGAACACTTCTTTAGGCTCAGCTTTAGTTGGGCATTGTGAATTCTGGTTAGAACCTACTTAAGGTTTTCCAAATGGTCTTTAAAAGTCTTACCAATGAGTATAACATAATTTAAATAAACAAGGCAAGTTTTCTATGTAATTGTATTACAATTATACCGTCTGATCATAAAATGCAACACTTCACTAATAACTACTTGAACGTACACAGTAATAACTCGAACCGCTCTGGAAATATATCGCACTAATACTCTCAAACCGCACTATCCAATATCTCGCATTGAACTGAAAACTAAGGCCATTACCCCATGTATTTATAGTCACGCTCACACACCAGAAGCTTCCAAACTGCATCTTATCTCTCGTGAACTACGTAATTACTACGGCCTTGACACAGGCCGAGCGCCCGAGCGAAGCCCGGCACAGTCGAGAAGATTCTTGCAAAATGCGTATAGTAGCACGTACACCACACACGTTACATCGAGATCCTTCTGGCACATTCGATAAACGCGTAGATTGTTCTGTGCTGTCGTAGCATGCCCCCTCCTTAAGCCTGTTCGTCCCGAACTGGCAAAGTGTCTCTAAATTTGTACTTAGCCAGGCGATCTAGGTGGACGACCTTGAACTTTCGCTGTCCTTCATGTTGAATCAGATAAACAACATCGTTAATTCTTTTTTTCACAGTGTAGGGTCCTTCCCAGTTAGACTGAAGCTTAGGTGAGCGACCACGACGGCGCTTTGGATTGAACAACCAGACCTGATCTCCTTCTTGGAAACCCACACTATTGCTGCGAATGTCATACTGAGTTTTCATTTTACCACTGGTAATCTTCAGCCGTCCTCTTACCAAGCGATTCATTTTTTGCAGTTGGTTTTCTAATTGCGAGGAATAGTTCTGCGGCTCTTGGGACTGAGTCTCAGGTGATCCGAACATTAAGTCCCCAGGAAGACGAATCTCCTGCCCAAACACCAATTTTGCTGGAGTCATGCCGGTTGTGTCGTGTACTGATGATCTATACGCCATGAGGAATAGTGGTATACGTTGGTCCCAGTCTGTTTGGTGCTCGTCAACAACCTTCGAAAGATGTTGCTCAAGTGTCCTATTGAATCTCTCAACCATCCCATCCGACTGAGGATGCAGAGGCATTGTCCTGGTCTTTCGAATTCCGAGAAGACGGCCTAATTCTTTAAACACTCCTGATTCGAAATTTCTCCCTTGATCCGTATGGATTTCCATAGTGGCTTCATAACGGCAACAGAAGTTGTGAACTAACTGCTTTGCCACAGTGGCAACCTCCTGATTTGGAATTGTGTAAGCTTCCACCCACTTAGTAAAGTAGTCACCTACAACCATGATATACCGGTTTCCATCGTCAGTAACTGGGAATGGTCCAGCAATGTCTATGGCAATTCTCTCGAAAGGTAGTCCAACATTATACTGTCTCATTTTTCCCCTGCTTCTGGTTTGTGGGCCCTTGCTTG
Organism: Magicicada septendecula; assembly: GCA_034769895.1. Taxonomy (NCBI): domain Eukaryota; kingdom Metazoa; phylum Arthropoda; class Insecta; order Hemiptera; family Cicadidae; genus Magicicada; species Magicicada septendecula. Next base: position 416,778,554 of record CM068372.1, on the reverse strand, counting down.
CAGCACATATTTCACACGTCCAAACCCACTCCTCTACGTCGTGGCGAACATGAAGCCAATAGAATCGCTTCCATATTTTGTCAAGGGTTTTGTTAACGCCAAGATGGCCCCCAGATGTTCCATCATGCATCTCCTTCAAAACAGACTGCACTTTACTTCGGGGAACTATCAACTGCATGACCACGTCTCGTCCATCTGCACTTTCCCAAGCCCTCTTCAGCAATCCGTTTTCTAAGGTGAGAGATTCCCATTGTGCCCAGTAGCCCTTCAGCACTTCGGAACCATGGCAGATATATTGCCAATCCGGGTGGCGACCTTCCTCTTTTGCTGTCAAGATCGGTCCAATGTCTTCATCAGTCATCTGTTCTTGTCGCAGTCTTGTGTTGTCCAGCCGTCAGCCAGGAAATCTACAGTGATGGCTTGAACATGTTCACTTGAAATGCATAGTTCTAGGTATCCAAGTCACGTATGAACAGTAAATTATTATAAATAAATCACCTTATATCCGTCGTGTGACATCGTTACATCGATTAAAATGACGCGTTTCGGAACATCTGCTCCATCATCAGATTAAATCGCTCTATTGAGGTCGTTGAACGTTAAAAACACATGTTACACATAATTGTCCACTATGTAATTCACTCGCCTTCTAAATGGTGCGCACCACGACGAAGCCGATCGGACACTGAACTATTATCTGAGTGATTACGCCTAAGCAGGTTCAAAGCTGTATCGTATAGCGGGTTGGATTTAAAATTTAAGTGGCCATTCAATATGAAGTCTCGGCTGTTTATGTTATTATATGCTTTGTATATTTCCAACTCTTCTATTGCGTCCATGTAACGGCCTTTGTTGCACACATGTAGGGGTATTAAATTAGATTTAAAATCAGTATAATTATGATTATGTAAGATTACATATGTGTAACAAAGGCCGTTACATGGACGCAATAGAAGAGTTGGAAATATACAAAGCATATAATAACATAAACAGCCGAGACTTCATATTGAATGGCCACTTAAATTTTAAATCCAACCCGCTATACGATACAGCTTTGAACCTGCTTAGGCGTAATCACTCAGATAATAGTTCAGTGTCCGATCGGCTTCGTCGTGGTGCGCACCATTTAGAAGGCGAGTGAATTACATAGTGGACAATTATGTGTAACATGTGTTTTTAACGTTTAACGACCTAAATAGAGCGATTTAATCTGATGATGGAGCAGATGTTCCGAAACGCGTCATTTTAATCGATGTAACGATGTCACACGACGGATATAAGGTGATTTATTTATAATAATTTAATGTTCGCTTGAGTTTTGTTCTTCCTTTCTGTGGCAATGTCGGCAGTCTTCCGGGCACGGTCTTCGTGATAAGCCATCTGCATTACCATGCAGGCGCCCCCCGACGATGTTGTACCTTGAAGTTGTACTCTTGCAGACGTTCGAGCCACCTTGCCAATTGTCCTTCTGGATTTTTAAATCTCAAGAGCCATGCAAGTGCAGCATGGTCGGTACGTAGTGAAAACTCTCTCCCATATAGGTATTTATGGAAGTGCTCCAAAGCTCTGACAATTGCCAACAACTCTCTCCTTGTAACACAATAATTTCTCTCTGGTTTAGAAAGCGTCTTGCTGTAATACGCTATTACTCGTTCTTCACCGTTCTGCACTTGAGACAAAACTGCTCCTAGACCAGTATTGCTTGCGTCTGTGTCTACGATGTACTTCCCTTCGGAAGCTGGAAAAGCGAGAATTGGCTGCGAACATAATGCAATCTTCAACGTTCTAAATGCTTGGTCACACTCTCTCAACCACTGGAAGTTTTGTTAATTTTCCATTAGCTCATGTAGTGGTTTAGCAATAGTAGTGAAGCCTTTCACAAAATGTCGGTAATATGAGCATAATCCCAGGAAACTCCGAACTTCATGTTTACCCTTCGGAACTGGCCAGTCTCTTACGGTGTCTACTTTATTAGGATCCATGCTAACACCCGCTGCCGAAACCAGATGGCCCAGATACTGTACTTCCTTCTGGAATAGAGAACACTTCTTCGGGCTCAGCTTCAGTTGTACACCGTGAATTCTAGTTAGAACTTCCTTAAGGTTTTCCAAATGATCTTCGAAAGTCTTCCCGATCACTATGACATTGTCTAAGTAAACAAGGCAAGTTTTCCACGTCAGGCCTCGGAGTATCAGGTCCATCAATCTCTCAAATGTTGCCGGTGCATTACAGAGTCCAAATGCCATGACATTAAATTGGAATAAGCCACTTGGGGTCGAGAAAGCGGTCTTTTCCTTGTCTTCTTGATGAAGACCCACTTGCCAATATCCACTCTTCAGGTCCAATGTGGAAAACCACTGTGCTCCGGACAACGTGTCGAGTGTATCGTCAACCCGAGGTAATGGACAGCAGTCTTTCTTTGTAACGTCATTTAACCTCCGGTAGTCTACGCAGAAACGCAATCCACCATCCTTCTTCGCTACCAGCACTACAGGAGAGGACCAAGCACTTGACGAAGGTTCGATTACTCCCTCTGTCAACATGTCCTGTACTAACCGAGACATTTCCTCTTGTTTAGATAATGGAGGCCTTCGAGGAGTTTGGCGTATCGGTGTTGTCTTCCCAGTATTGATGCGATGTTGCACAAGAGAGGTTCTTCCCAGTGACTGTCCCCGAACTGCAAAACAATCTTTGAATTCGTGTAAAAACTGTCCGAGTTCTTGTACCTCACCACTTGAGAGGTCGTTAGAAGATCTGTTCAATAATTCTTGCAGTTCCTGGGGTAATTTGGAAGTATCCGAAGAACTGGATCTTCGTTGCGTTATTCTGGCTACCCAGGCCACAGGAGTCAATTTGCCTAGGAGCGTATTGCTTTGTAAAGTGATAGCTTGATTCAAAATATTCGCCACTCTAATAGGTACATTTCCGGTTTCGTCAGGTTTTACTAAACTTTTGGCAATTAGTATGCCCGGCGTGCTGACTACCTGGGGTTCGAATATAGAGCACTGGTTGCCCCTAGTATCTACATCGGTTCTAACCATGATGGTCTTTTCGGAGTTTGGCGGAACAGTTACGGCCACTTGGTTTATGACGTCCATCGATTTTTCTGCTGTTGTCATTGTTGATAGCATTACCTCTTCGCCTCCGACTCTCAAGACATTGTTCTTGAAGTCGACTATAAATCCGTATGCGTTCATAACGTCCACACCAAGAATTGCTTCATCCACAATGTCTGCAACAAGTACTTGATGATTAAACTCAAGTCGACCGAGGCGTAGGTGTATCTCCACTTTTCCATACACTTTTACAGGCCATCCAGTAGCTGTTCGCAAGCTGCAAGAGCACCAGATTGGCTTGAGATCTTTCACCACGTCGGGGCGCACAACAGAAACTGTTGCGCCTGTGTCAACTGTAATCGAGGTTGGCCTTTCTTGAACAAATACGGTAACTACCAAGCTCCCACTGTTTTTCTGAAGTGTAGAAATTGCGTATTCTCTAGGGGCTTTGTTCCTCCAGTTAGCCAGCACATGCCCCGTTGTACCGACTATTGCTCGTTTCCCTGCTGCTGAATTATAACCCGACAATCTCGTTGTAGATGTCCAGGTTTCCCACATCGATAACACTTCGGTCTTCCATCCTTTCTTATTTTATTCTGTGGCGCCGACCGTCGAGTCTCTGTTCCTTGTTCTTCTTCCTCATCGTCTGTGCCGTCGCGATCTTTTAGCATGCGCACTTTATGACTTGTCCAACCAGACGCTGATTTGGCGGCCTCAAATTGCAAAGCATGTACCAGGGCGTCCGCACTGTTCTTGCGTCTTGCCATTCGTAACACTTGCCGTAGTTCGTTATCTCAGACACCGGCAGTAAATGTCTGCATCGCAAAACATGTTCGAAAATCTTCTGGCGCTTCAGGATAGGCCAGTCTAATTAGTCTGTTGATACTTGCTTCAAACTCTTGAAGACTCTCCCCGGAATGCTGTCGCCTTGTTCTCAACTGGGTGCAGTACACATCTCGCAAACGTTTATCACCATACCGTAATTCTAGAGCTTTTATCAACTCGGCATAGATGTTCTGGCTGTCAGGTGGCACTTTCTGTAGTAATTCTGCCGCAGGTCCTTTTAATGCAAGAACAAGTGAAACAGCCTTGTCTTTTTCTGTCCAATTATTTGCGCATGCAGCAGCTTCAAATTGGTGGAGGTACGTTGCCCAGTGACTGCTTCCGTCAAAGGTTGGAGCTTTGACATGAACTGTCCCTACTGCAGGCAAAGTGACTTTCTCTGTTAACTTATTTTCTGTGTATTTTTCTGTCTTTATCGCTGGTACAGTCTGTTCAGAAATTTGTTTTGGTTGAATCTTCATGCACTGTTCAACTTAAATTTTAATTTGTTCTCTTATGTTTGCCATTGAGTTTTCTACTGCAGATATTTTTGTTGACATAGCTTTTTCCACACTCATGACTGATTTTTCTACTTCAGCTATTTTTAATGTCATTGATTCTTGTACCTCTGATATCTTAGTAACTTGTTTATTAAGCTCACCTCGTAGGAGACCCAATTCTGCGGTACTGTGTTCTTGGATCTGTTTATGCTCCTGTATTAATGCTTTGATGTCTTCTGTTTCACGCTTCCGTTCCTCTGCCTCCTGTCGTTTTTCTGCTTCTTCCCTTTCCTGTCTTCGTTCTTCTTTTTGTCGTATTTCTGCTTCTTCTCTTTCTTGTATTCGTTCTTCTTTTTGTCGTATTTCTGCTTCTTCTCTTTCTTGTATTCGTCCTTCTTTTTGTCGTCTTTCTGCTTCTTCCTGTGTCTGCCGCAACAGTGTTTGTAAAGCTTCCATCATCTGACTGGGATCCATGTTTACTGATTAATTACGAATCACACTCGTCTTGTACGAAGCGTCCAATGTTTCCACTGTTAACCGTTTTATCCCACTTCTGACACCACTGTTACGACGGTCTACTCGATCGTCGTAGGTACAGTGGAAACAAAATAAGTACAAGACACCAATCAAGTCACTAATCACACCTTTAATTGTTACAGTAAAACAGTTCGTAATTAACAACACAGTCTCTACAACAAATCAAATGAAAATTGTTCACACGCAATAAAATGTCCACAAATATTAAAACTCAACTGTATTACAATTATACCGTCTGATTATAAAACGCAACACTTCACTAATAACTACTTGAACGTATACAGTAATGACTTGAACCACTCTGGAAATATATCGCACTAATACTCTCGAACCGCACTATCCAATATCTCGCATTGAACTGAAAACTAAGGCCGTTACCCCATGTATTTATAGTCACGCTCACACACCAGAAGCTTCCAAACTGTGTCTTATCTCTCGTGAACTACGTAATTACTATGGCCTTGACACAGGCCGAGCGCCCAAGCGAAGCCCAGCACAGTCGAGAAGATTCTTGCAAAATGCGTATAGTAGCATGTACACCACACGCGTTACATCGAGATCCTTCTGGCACATTCGATAAACGCGTAGACTGTTCTGTGCTATCGTAGCATTATGTTGTTGGTGCAGAAGTCCAAGTGGTACGACTTCTAATCCAAACTGGAAGAGACTACTTGGGGTCAAGAAAGCTGTTTTTCCTTATCTTCTTGATGAAGACCTACTTGCCAATATCCGCTCTTCATGTCCCACGTGGAAAACCAGTGATTTTCAGATACCGTGTCGAGTGTATCATCAATGCGGGGTAATGGATAGCAATCTTTCTGTGTCACGTCATTTAACTTCAGGTGGTCTACGTGGAAACACAACCGACTGCTCTTCTTCACTACCAGCACTATTGGAGAAGACCATGCACTTGACAAAGGCTCGATTATTCCTTCTGTCAACATGTCCTGTACTAACAGAGACATTTCCTCCAGCTAATGGAGGTCTTTGAGGAGGCTGGTGTATCAGTGTTGATCCCCTGTATTGATGCAATGTTGTACAAGAGAGGTTCTTCCCAACAACTGGCCCCAAACTGCAAAAACATCTTTGAATTCATGTAAGAACTGTCTGAATTCTTTTACCTCATCACTTCAGAGATCGTCAGAAGATCTGATCAACACTTCCTCAATTTCCTCTGGTAACTTTAAATGTCTGAAGCACTGGGTCTTCATTGTGTCATTGTGGCTACCAAGGCCATACGAGAAATTTTACCTAGATGTGTTCTGCTTTGTAAAGTGACAGCTTGGTCCACAATACTCGCCACTTGAATATGTAGTTCACATTTCTGGTTTTACTAAATTTCTGGCAATTAGTATGCCTGGTGTGCTGACTACCTGGGGTTTGAAGATAGAGCACTGGTTCCCCCTACTATCTACCTTGGTTCTAAAGATGATGATTTTTTCCGAGTTTGGCGGGATAGTTATGGCCACTTGATTTATCACATCCACCGATTTTTCTGAATTATCTGTTGTGGAGAGCGTTACTTCTTCTTGCCCGAATCTCAAGACATTGTTTTTGATGTTGACTACAAAACCATACATGTTCATAATGTCCACACCAAGAACTGCTTAATCCACAATGTCTGCAACAAGTACTTGGTGATCAAACTCAAGTTGAACTTTTACAGGCCTTCCAGTAGTTCTTTGCAAGCTCCAAGAGCACCAGATTGGCTTGAGATTTTCACCAGATCAGGTCGCACAATGGAAACTGTGGGACCTGTGCCAACTAATAATGGACGTCAGCCTTTCTTGAACAAATTTGTTAACTACCAAGCTCCAGCTCTTTTTCTGAAGTGTAAATTGTGTATTGTCTACAGGCTTCGTTCCTCCAGTTAGTACATGACATGCCCCTTTGTACTGACTACTGCTTATTTCTCTGCTGCTTAACTCTGGACCGACAATGTTTTTATAGATGTCCAGGTTTCCCACATCTATAACACTTTGATCTTCCATCCTTTCTTCCTTTATACTGCTGTGCCGATCATTAGGTCTCTGTTCCTTGTTCTTCCCCTTCATCATCTGTGTCATCATGATCTTTAGTGTGCACACTTTATGATTTGCCCAACCAGACGATGACTTGGCGGCCTCAAATTGTAGAGCACGGAGAAGTAGTCTGCACTATTCTGGTATCTTGCCATTCATAACACTACTTGTAGTTCACAATCTCTGACATCATCAGTAAATGTCTGCATCACAAACCTCATTCGAAAATCCTCTGGTGCTTCATGATAGGTTAGTCTAATTAGTCTGTCGATGCTTTCTTTTAACTCTTGAAGACTCTCCCTGGAATACTGCCAACTTGCTCTTAACTGAGTGCAGCACACATCTCGCAAATGTTTATCACTCTACCATATTTCGAGAGCTTTTATCAATTTGGCATAGGTGTTCAGGTTATTAGGTGGTACTTTTTATAGTAGCACTACCGCAGTACTAAAGCAAGAACGACTGAAACTGCTTTGTCTTTCTATGTTCCATTATTTGTGCATGCAGAGGCTTCAAATTCCTGAGATATGTCATCCATTGAGTGTTTCCATCAAATGTTGGAGCCTTGACACGAACTGTCCCAACAGCAGGCAAAGTGACTCTCTATTACCTTTTTTTTTTAAGTTTACCATTGGTACAGTCTGTTCAACAATTTATTTTGAAACGTATGGCTTATTTTTGTTAACTGCTCGACTTTACTTTTAAGTCGCTCTTTTATGTTTACAACTGAGTCTTCAACTGCAATTTTTTTTGTTGGTATTGTTTTTTTCTACATTTGAGCAGATTTTTCTACTATAGACAATGTTACCTCAAGGCCATTCAGGTCACCACATAGGAACCCATCTCTCCAGTAATCTTGTAATTACTTTTGCTCCTGTGTTGGTGCTTTCATGTTTCTTGCTTATGTTTCTCATATTGTCATTCTTCCCACTGAAGCAAGAGTGCTTTTTGCCACTATTCTGCTTCATGTTGTTTCTGTCTGCTGTATCGCGCTTGGAAAGATTCCATTAACTGACTGGTATCAATTTTTAAACCTAATTATGACTCACACTACTCTTCTATGAAGTGTTCTCTGTTTTCACTGTTAAAAGTACTATCTGACCTCTGACACTAATGTTACGATGGTCACAAAGATCGTCATGCTGTATAGTGGAAACAGAACAACTGACACCAATGAAGTCACTAATTACTACAAACTTCCATTAGACACAACAACAGCAATGAGAAGTCAACAAAAGTTCTCTTACATAATAATTCAAGTTAAATTGCCTAATACACAACAATAAATTTCATCTTCTTGTAGTTTTAGGCGCTAGAACAATCTGGAGACTAGGTCTAGGTCTGACCTTGAATGTAAAGTGCCCACTGCATGCAGTAGGGTAGTCGAGAAATGTGTGGAAACGCAATCTTGAATTATCTACAGCATTATGTAATTGTCTTTTATCTGGATGTACAGTTCTTCGTATGTGTTTTGAGCAAGTAATCTTAGACAATTTAAAGCAAGTAATAACATGTAACCTAGTGCATTATTATGGTACAATTTCTAAAATCACCCTGGTACGAAAATCACAACAGTAATGGAAAATACCCACATAGTGTTCTTTATTGACTTTAAAAACTAATGATAAAATTCACCAAACACAATACCACAATCTTTATCAACTGATGTATGACCATCCTGGAAGATTCATACGATTTGTAAGCATCATTCATGAATAATCAATTTACTAAAAACTTTTTGTGGCATTTTCACTTTATTAAACCAGTTTAACCTATTTTTTAACAGAAAATTACTGCAAATTCTTTAATCATACTGCTATGCTGAGCAAGTACAGAACATGTGTGACACTTCACATATAGTGTGCGTGGAAGTCTTATGCCCAAATAGATAGGCGACCTTCGACACAGTGATGTCATTTTGTCGGCATAAATGTGTCAAGACTAGGCATTGACCTAGCTTCTAGTGAGTTCCAGAGCGCTTGTAAACATGAAAGTCTTCTTGACTTGTTGGCTGGAAAGTGGTAATTTCTCTCGAACCTTAGCAGGGTATAAATAAGTAGCAAGCAGTGACCAAAGTTTTTGACCAGCAACATTACAGTGTGGTTCGTACTGATTGTGACTTTGTAATCTCTTAGTCCCTGCAATTCGGGCGCAAAATGTAATCTCTGATAATGTACAATGTATTTTGTCTGTATTCGTAAATACTCTAGGGCGCCATGTTGTACAAGTGTTATGATCGACATTTACTTTTAGGGCCAGAATTCGTGTAACACGTACCAGTTTAGTGGAACCAATTACCTGAAATAAAGACACATCAAATAACATATAAAAAGTATTTATTAATATTAAACATTGATAAGTATTACATAGATATAGATATCTGGACGATAGATTGCGCCATGGGCGTTGTCCACATGAAATTACACTATACAAAAAATATACGCTGCATTATAATACATGTTATAGAATAAGACATACATTTATTATTTCAATGTAAATTTCAGCACAACCCAACACTTATAAATTTTAACCCACACACTCAAACACTCTCTCTTCCATCCTCATGGTACAAACTTTTATAAATTTTGGAGCTCCTTTTATTAGATTGAAAATTTTAAAATAAAATGAATTTCTACAATAAAATGATATTGGGAAATTATGAAATCAGGATTGTATAAGGAACGTTCTCACCAATTTCGTGTTGGCCTCCTCGTACTACTCGTATCGTCCTGTCATCGGCACAATCGGTGTATTTTTACGGCGCTTGACGGGGCACTTTCGTGTCAACCCACGTAACCCACCGTCGTGGGACCGATTCTATACGTCGATCTTTTACGGACGATTTAATCGGTCGAGGACGCCTACACAAAGTCGAACTATAACTCTCCTTAATACATTTTGATTGTAGATATTATACTGTTTATACAGTTTATTAACCACCTACAGTGGTCTAAAAAGTTAAAATTCACCCGGGAGTGAATTGGTTTTGCCGGCCGGCACTGATCAGTTGCTGCAGCGAAATGACGACAATTCCTTGTTGAATTCTGCGGAAGTGGGGTGAACCTACGTCACATTTTCTTTGTTTAACTTGTTGACATCGCCGTTTTGTCGTGGTCAACACATTCTCAGCCTCTGACGTAATTAAGGCTTGGCTTGCTTATCGCAATAACTGCACACTGTTTTTATGACATTTTACAGATTCTGCTACGAATTAGTTCAAATCCTGGCAAATATTGTGATATAGTCCACTCACTGTAAATTCGATATCGGGTGTTTGAGGTCGGGTTGGGTATGTCAAAAAATAGAAAAATACAATATTTATGATCTCGTTACCATATTTTAGGTAATTATAAAATGTACCATGATTGTACCATCACAACTTGCGGTTTTAGTGTAATTGTTTTACTTAATGCAAAACTGAAATTAGGTGACCTTTGTTGTTGTGTTGGACAAATTTAACTCAAATTATTGTATAAGAGTGCCTTTATTGATTTCTAACTGTGGTTTGTTTCTAATTAAAGTTGTAATTAGTGACTTCGTCTGATGTCGGTTATTCTGTTTCCACTGTACATGGTGAACTGTGTGATCGTCGTAACAATATATTACAGATGTGCCTAATACACTAAAACACAACTTAAATAGAAACATTTAAACTACAAATCGAATATGGCTGCAAATTCAAATCAATAGTGTAATTTAAACAACTACTACACTCAGGTGTAGCAATATTACAAGAAACAGTTTTTTCAATTGGACATATCTAGCATCAGAAATTCTAAAACTGCACGTTCTCTTTTATCTAAAGTGTAACTATACTTCTCCAGATATCCTGGGAATTTGTGTTAAATAATGAGTAATTTCTGGGTACTTTATGTTACTACATTTATATCTGTATTTATACAAATGGTAGTTGAGCAATAACTCACTGGTGTAATTAAAATCCATATTATGTCACTAGTATTCTTATATGAACAGGCTCCTATCTGTCTGGAGAAATGGTTACAAATTAACGTATCTGAAAAGGCTGGAATCTATGATGTATTTTTTTTTTAATTATACGTAGGGAATCTCTGAGGACCTGGTGAACAGAATTTCATAATTAGGTACCTAGGTACCTTGTGAATTTCATTCTAAAAATAGTGTAGCTTGTAATTATTTAAAAACTGTACTTTTATAGGGTACAATGTTTTAAGTGTAATGCATACTTTTTGCTAGTAACTTACTGTAGACTCATGATGACTTTTTTTCTATTTTAATCATGCAAATAACTTGTATACATACAACACGACAAAAAGTGTACATAATGTTACCTTTGTTAACATCCTTTTACTAACGCAGGTTTGATGAAGTTATTAATTATAAAAACAAAAATTCAAGTATAACATTTGATTTACAAAATACACGAATACAATAATATAAATAGAAAAAAAAATAACTGTCATCACAAATCCTTTATAACTTCAGGCTTGCAACTTGTATTAATATATTATTTGAAAAGGTTTGTCTCATAATACTCGTTGCCTCCATTGACTGAACTAAAATACAATGATTTAACCTTCTAGAGTTTTTCAGTAGGAAGACAGGAAAAGAAGCAATTTTATAGAAAAACGACCTAAGTTTGTAATATAAATAAGTGGCTTTTAAGTGAATTATTTGTAGCCTGTTACATTGTAAAAATGTGAATTATTTCTGATAATAAATCTAAACACATAAGAATATGAAATAGACAGTTTTGCTATCTCTGCACGCTCACTGAAAAAATATGTACAGGCAAATAACTATAACTATTTTTCCCAAATTTTAAAGCTACAGTACACACTCTGAATATATCACATATCCACTTGGCTGAAATATCCACAAATCTCACATAAATACAACATTCAAGGAAGCAGACTGAAATGGATTAAACAAATAGGTAGAATGGTAGAGCACAGACTACTACCATAATACATTTTAAAATATGAGACAAAGTAAATAGAGGTATGTAAGAAAACCACAAAAATGATTTTAAAATGCCAGATGGATATAAAAAAATTAAAACTACTGTTTTTAACTTTCCTGTACATCCACGAGTGTATATTTTTCAAGTATACATACTGGAATTTACCTTTGTTGAAAGGCGTTTGAGAGTGGCATTTTTATCTTCTGTATGGTCTGATATGCATGGTGGTGTTATTGTAGAGTAGAAATCCATTACAAACTTCAAAGCTGATGACTTTGAACAGAGCTTTAGGTCATCTGTATCACGGACTCCATCGCGTAGAACTTGTAGAATTAACTTTCTGTGAATTCTGAAAACATAATCTCTTTATTAAACTACAATATACAAAAAATTGATACACAATTATAGTATACAAAAAACAGATAAAGTGCCAAGTGTGGTTACAAATGGTGGCCAAAAAGTTTTAAATTAAAACACAGTGGTTTATATTTTTAATTCAACAGCTGATATAAAAGGAGAAAAAGTTTAAGTAAAAAGAATAACCATTCTGCCATAATGGATTTGGGATGTTTTATTTTATCTGATTCCCTTTATTTAATAGTGTTTTCACTCCTTAAACCTGGCTTAATGATATTGGATGAAGCACATGTGGTGAATTGGGTAAAACAGTGCACATGCCCCTTTAGAAAAATCCTAGTTCCCCAGTGACAATCATACTTGATGAAAAACTGGCTCTCCGTACTTACAACATTATTGACTTATTGTATCATTTATCAGGAAACAAGATGTAGATTTTAATAGTTGAAACGTTTACGTTAAAAGGATATTACTTCATGATTGATATTAGTTATTGCGATAACTTATTATATTATATAGCCGGTGGTTTACACAATACAGTTGTGGTGAGTATAAACACGGAATTGTATTTATAAAGAATAATATTACTTGTAACACTACAATATATATATATATATATATATATATATATATATATATATATATATATACAGTAGAACTTGGCTAATTCGAAGCTGAAGGGACCAGTAAAAAATTCGAATTATCCAAAAATTCGAATTAGGAAAACTTTTAATAACGGTAGAAAAATCAAATCAAAAACCGAAATTCAGTAAAGCAATATGTTATTTTATTAAACAATTTCCTTATACATATGTATTACAAACGTATAAACATGTTTCAGTACAAAATATAGCATTTACAGTTTTTTAAAAAAGCTAGAAACTTTTGATTGCGTTTTGCAGTTAATACACTGAGTTGTAGTAAACTCTTCAAGTTTATTAAGTGCTTGGAAAATAGCGTCACTTACGTTTTGCTGTCCTTCAACAAACCGCCTCAAGTCTTGAATGTAATTTGATGCCTGTGAAGCCGTTGGATCGGTATCTCTGGAAGTTCTAGCTGGTCCCCTTCTTCATCTGAAGATGTACCATCATTTCTTTTGTTCATAACATCAGCCACGATCTCCGCATCTGTCTGTTCACTGCACACCGCCAAGTCTTCATCCATGTTTACAAACTCTTCGTAACGAATGCCTGCGTCATGTCCAACATCTTCCCAGTTATCCGTAGTGGGTACGACTTCTCTAGCAGCTTTATTCTCCTCTTCACCTTCAGTGTGGGCAGAAACCACCTTTATGAAAACAATTAGCAATTGTTTTTTTGCGTAACTTGGTTCCAAGCACTGTTGCACATGCGGGCAGCTTGAAGGATGTTAATCTTGATATTTTCGTGCTCATCTAAATAAGCACCTGACAGAATGTTTTGGACCACAAGCCGTCTGTAAAAATGCTTAAAATTTTTTATTACACCTTGGTCCATAGGTTGAACTACTGAAGTCATGTTTGGAGGGAAAAACACAACCTTTACATTTTCCATCACAGGAATAGTGTTGTGCGCTGTACAGTTGTCAATAAACAAGACGATTCTTCTGTTTTGATTCCGAAATTTCCTGTTGATTTTCAAAAGCCATCTTTCGAAAATTTCACCTGTCATCCAAGCTTTATTGTTTGATTCATATTCAACTGGTTTCGTTTTTACATTTTTGAAACAACGTGGGTTGGCTGACTTCCCTATCATTAGCAAAGGCAGTTTTTCCGAGCCATCCATGTTTGCTCCGATTAAAAGTGTTATGCGCTCCTTGCTGTGTTTGCCGCCAATACAACTTTCTCCTTTAAAAGCAAGTGTTTTGTCGAGGGGTGCATTTGAAAAATAAGCCCGTCTCGTCTACGTTAAAAATGTTTTTAGCGTCTCTATCAGAAATCATTTGCAACAAATCGTCTTTCCATGAATTTGCAGCTTCAACGTCAACAGATCCACTTTCCCCACAAACAGTTTTGAAAGACATGCCATTCCTTTCTTTAAAACCATCGAGCCAACCAGTGCTGGTCTTAAAATCATTTTTCCCTAAGCTAGATGCGAATTCCTTAGCTTTGGCTCTGACGAGGGGCCCACTGACTGGAATTTTTTTGTCCCTTGCTTGCTTAAACCACTTCACTACACATTCATCCACGTCAGGATTTTCTGGTCCTCGCGCTCTTTTCCTATCTTTGTCGTTGGCTTTACACACACTATTCAAAATCTTCTCTTTATTTTTTAGATACGTTGACAGCGTATTTGGCGGTATCCCGAATTCCTTGGCAATTTCAGATTTCTTTTTTTGTCCCTTTTCCACTTCCCGTATAACGGCAACTTTTTCGGCAAATGTCAATGATTTGTATTGGGTCCGTGTTGGTTTTGAAAGGGCCATGATGAACACACAACACAATAAAACTGCACAATAAGCGTCATTAAAACACACCAGTCTGTATATACAGTACTGTATAAAGAAAGGAACGGTCTCTCACTACAGGACACAGCTCGCACAGTAGAAACTCAAAAAGACTTAACACTTCCACGAATGCAGGCAGACTGAACTGAAAGCAACAGTGAGGGTGGCTGACTGACGAGGCGTGGAACAAGGGACAATGGCGGACGGTACTGTTACACGAGCCAGTCATGTGTCATCGCCAGATACTGACGGGAATTCCACGAATTTGACACAAAGGACAAGCGTCTGTTCACAAAGGGCGATGCCTGCTTGTCTATTTCCAGTCGTGTCTCTATTGTTACGTGGTCTAGCCCATACAGCAGGCGATTTTTTGTAGTTAGAGCAAAATTTTTATTTCGAATTAACCAAAAAAAGTTCGAATTACAGGCGATGTTTTTGCATGGTTTTACATAGGATATTCAAGGGACCACGGTAAAAGTTCGAATTATCCACGAATTCGAATTATGCACGTTCGAATTAGCCAAGTTCTACTGTATATATATATATATATATATATATATATATATATATATATATTGTAACGTTACATAACCCGGTCCCAATAAATTAAATCATGATAACATAAAGGTCAGAAATGGGTAACCTATAACCAGCTCTAAATTAAAGTATATCATTAAAAATGATAAACAATTCGAGTGATATACGGTGCAAAGTGAGTTATAGTGTACCCATTGAGGTAAAAAATGAAAGTGAAGGTAACATATTACAGAATTGTGCTGTAGGTTTGGGAATTATAAAACTATGAGAGTAGACTATAATACTACTAACTGATTCTGTATTTTTATATATTTATTGTAATATTTATATTGTATGGACAACCAATTGTTATACATAAGTTAATGTTATATTTTTTTTTAAATATTTGTGTTATAATATAGGATAACCCAGGGTTAGTTTTAAAAAAGAAAAAAAAACAAAAATTTAAATATCAAAGGATAATAAAAAATTAAAATAATACTATGAGGGAAATGGCAGCAGGAAGTAGTGCAGTGTAGGAATACTATGAGAGACTAATAAATAATATATATAAATTTATTTAAAGATAATAAAATTATCAAATACTTATATACAAGGTCATAAGACAATGAACAAAAACTTATTATGTAAACCAAATTGGTAAAGAAACCGGAATGGAAAAGAATTATTTTTCGGTAAATAAAATATAAATTTATAATAATTACAAACTGCCTGTATAATAAAAATACTATGGGTTACTAAGAGTGACGAGAATAACAAGTATTGTTAATAATAAAAAATTGGGAATGAAACCATAGAGTTGACAAAATGATGCTACTACAGTTATAAAAAAATAACCTTTTCTGGAACTTTGGAGGAGTGAAAATTAATACAAAATTAACAAGCAACATGACCACTATATAATCATCCATGATTTATCAAAATTAAATGGTTATACTCCTTAATAAACAGTGAAAGAAAACCTTCCGATGATTCAACCTGGTTTCGCCATAGTTCTAGTTGACGATAGAATATGCGCCAGACGGTAAAGAAATTATAACTCAAGACGGACCTCACCAGAGAAAAAGCTTCATTCCAGTAAGAACCATACGAAGAGAGGTAATATAAACATTTCGTTTAATAGTTCAAGAAGAAAACGCATTCCGAACGTTGATATAGAACACGAAACTAGTCATTTAATCACATGTTTTTTAAAGTAAACAAAAGCACGCTGCTCTCTTACGGCCATTCCTGGAACTACATACTAAACGAAAAATAAACAAATTTATTTAATATTTTTTCGGTATTCGTAAAGCTTAGTAATTATCCATTTCTGACCATCTCATAACAAAAAGAACTTACCCTGAACCCTGGGGAATTATTAAGAATTATATATTAATTGATGTTTTTTTTTTAAATAGTGTAAAATTTGGTAAACAAAACCATATATGTTTTTTCTTTAGACCATTCCATGTTTACTCTATGAAGTCGAGATTATGTTTTATTTAAGGAAAGATCAATTGTGATACTTGTATTTTGGTGGCAGGAAACAAAAAACCAATAATATAAATAAATAATATTATTGAAAAATGATATTGAATAATAAAAAGTGTGTTATAATTTTTGTAGTGGGTAGTTGTAATAGATTTCAGCACAAAAACAGAAGAGATCAAAACATCGGATCAGATTTTGCTATAGTGTAGGCTGGTTAAACTAGGCATGGAAACTTATCTCACAATCAGCTGATTTAAATCACAGCGAACAATTTGAAAAAATCAGAAATCGTCTAAACCGAGTGTAAATAATTGGTACTTACTCTCTCTTCCTCATAAGGCTGAACAACTTCCCTCCTTGACCCCAAATCACACTCTCGATTTCTGTTTAGATTGAGTAACATTAAATAAAATACTTTATTTATTTTTTTTAAAACTTCAGTTATTATAATTCATAAGTGGCGACTGCGGAGAGGCGGAAACTTTAATATCTCAAACCGCTACGTTACAGAATTGGCGCATAACAACATTGGGAGCTTAATTAAATAAGACGAACACCCAATAAGCCACATACAAAGTTTTCGCTATTAACTCTCCTATATTAACAAAAAAGCAGTACGTTACAATATATATATATATATATATATGTTATGTAACGTAACATAGTTGATGTTCCCCGTTATATAAAAAATTGATTGAAATATGGTCAAGGACCATACCCTGACTTAAGGTTGTTCAATAGTTCATGTGTTTGAGAAGTAACTCAAGTAAAAAGGGGTCAATGAATAATATTAAATGTAAAAGAGCCAGACCAAGGAATGATTGGATGTAATGAAATGTTTGTTTTGTACTGTGACATGTTAAGGTCTACAGAGTATTTATATTGTATGTTGAATATGTTAAAAATGAAATGATGTTGTTTGATAATAATACTTAATCGATAATTATGTTTATATTTATATTAGATTTGTTTTTATACAGCCCAGTATAGTTACCAATGTTAGGCACTATACTAAGTTGTCAGTATTGTATAAAATTGAAAAATACTGTTATTCTAATTAATGTTTATAAACTGGATCAGGAGTGTGACCAGTGTTTCAAGTCTAACAAGTAGTTCTGACAATTATGTCATAAATTAATAAAGGGTTCCAGAACCAGTTAATTAATATAAAAACAAATAACCACCAAATGGTAAACTGGGTAAAAAAGAAAATTAAGTTAAAAAAACCAAATAATGTTATAATGGTTGTAAATGAATCTATAGGCCTAAATTCCATATTAGTGAAAGGAAATTAATACCTTTTTAGTAAACCCAGTCCAACGAAACTCTAGTAAAACATTTACTGTTTAGTAAGGAAGGTTAGGGGAGAATTTTATGTGATTCAAGATTAATCCAAGCATGGAGTATTTTATTGGAAAGGAGTAGTAATATTCTATAATGCCGGCTCAAGGATATATAGAAAACGTGGTTGTTAAGGCAACGGATATATAAGAAGTTGTTGATTTTGGATGTTTTCGTTCTGATTGTTACAAGCTATTAGATTGAGATGGACCGATATGTTTAAAATATATGAATAAATATAAAGGAAATATATATCCGAATTGAAAAAGCCTTTTTGTAAAACAATTATACTTGAATGTTAATGAATCATACAAATTAAATAACCCTCTAAATTATCAATGAATACAATAAAAGAGAATTGAAAGCATCTCACCTCATTCACTAAATAATTCCGCTGAATTTGGTATTAAACCATTTCATGCTATAAATCGAAGACCAGTAAAGAGTTAAAACCTGAATTAACGGGATTATTGGAAATACAGAAGACTCGGTTGGACGAAATAACCTTCATTGGCAGCAGAAGCTATCCTAATTCCAATTCACTGGGACCAAGACTTGTGAAGACCGCAAAAGAAGAATAGAAGCCAGAAGATCTCCTGAGGATTTACCAAGTACACACCATCATCAATTTTATTGAAAATCAGAGCAGTTCCACTGGAGGAAGACGAGATAACCCACATTTTGACCAGATACACTGTTGACAAACGTTCACCGCCAGCCGAAGTTTCGTCGGTTTGGTAAAAAACAACTTATTTTCATTCCATTGTAATTTAAGTAAAAATATTATTTTGTAAATTGAACAACCTTAATTATGCGTTTTACCTGGCCTTACTAATGGTTCAAAGAACTATACGAACCCTGGGATAAGAATTATTTGTCATTATTTTCAAGAGTATATGTTTTTAGAGTTTGAATAATTAAGAATCGATATATGTTGGGATAGTTGATTGGATCGTCTTATTGTTTGTCTGAGACAACGTAACTTGTTAAATACCAGAGAAAAATAAATAAAATACATTTGTTGTATGAGATAACGTTTTAGTCATTGCAGAGAAAATACTATATGTAGTTGGTGTAATAATTTATAAACAGATTGATACAAACACTCCGAATAACTAACCTATAAGTACACTTATTTCTAGTAACAGCGCTTAAAATTTGCAGCTGGTGGGACGGGAGAGTGTTGAACTAACTGGTTTTTTAATACTAAATTTGAACGAAATTTTTATCATTGAGTGACTAGGGTTGAAACAAATATCACTTACATTCAGTAAATACTCCATATATATTGCTCATATTAAACAACCACTGAGAACTAAGTTAAGTCTATAGAATAATACCATTATAAATTCAGGAACATAATTCTAATTTTGTTGACTTAATAATCTATGTTCTGAGGGTTTCACCGGTCACAACCGAAAGGTATATTAGTTAATAACATATTAATTAAACCAGGTAAGAGCATTTTAATTGTTACGAATCGCCACCTACAACGTATTACTTGGCATTTGTTACACAGGAGTCTCTTATAACTAATTACACCCATATACAAGATTTCTTTACAATTTGACGTCTCCAGCTGGTATCATACACTATAACATACGTCCTCACATAATTAACAAGTAGTTCTCTACAAAATTGGTTACAACAGTGGGGTTTGAATAAGACGGACGTTTCACCGCTAGTACCCAACATATTTATTCCATAACAAATTGACGACTCCTACGAGGGGGACTGATCAAAGGAGGACTCACCATACGTAGTTTATTACAAATTGCCGCCTGCAACGTGGGGCATCATCGTCTTCTCTTAAAATAACGTACAACAAGTTTATTACAAATTGGCGCCCAACGTGGGGCTTAAACGAAAACGAGGACGTCCACATAGTTTATTACAAATTGGCGCTCAACGAGTGGGCTTTAGTTAAGTAAAAAATCATATTATTTGTTACTTAACTTGAGCAGGCAACCATTAGAGGCACAGGAATGCTTAATACCAGAGGCAGATCGAAGAAGAGGGCAGAAGAGAAGGAGAAGGAAGAAGGTGGACAGGAACAAGAAATAGAATTAATCACGGACAGTGAAATGGATCAACAGACAGGTGATACAGAAGAAACCGAAATAGTTATGGATACGGAAACGGAAATAGTGGAAGAAGATGCCCAAGGGGACCAACCAGATAAAGAGGAAGCCAGAGGAGGCCTAGATTTACAAAAATTATGGGAATTAATCAAAGAAGATAATAGACAAACTAATGAAAAAATAGACAGTATCAAAGAAGATTCCAGGAAACAGAAGGAAGAATTAAATAAAAAATTTGAAGAAAACTCAGAAAGGCTGGAAAATAAAATAGACAGTATTAATGAGAACTCAAGAAAACAAAACGAAATTTTGAGCGAAAATTTAATTAAACAAATGAATGAAAAGTTTGACAAGAATGACGAGAATTTGAGACAGATTCAAGACGATAACAAACTAATGAACGAAAAACTTGAGGAAAACAATAAACGAATGAAAGCAGATCTTGAGAAAATCAATGAGGATAATCTAATACGAATCGATGAGAGAATTGAGCGTTCTAACAAGGAAATAAGGGAAAATGTTGATAAACAGAATGAAGTATTAAGACAAGCTATCAATAAGAAAATTGAGGACGCTAGTGAGGCAATCAGCCAGAAGGTAGTTAAGAACGACGGTGAAAGAAAACAGGACATAGCGGAAACAAATAGAAAACTGAAAGCGACCGATGAAGTTATTACACGAAATAGAGCTGAACTAGAGGTCAAGCTAGGCCATATAGAAGAAGAAAACCGAATTCAAGTGGAATCAATACGAACAGATTGCGGAAACCAGCATCGAAATTTAGATACGGTCATGAATGAAGTACAGGAGCAAGGACAACGTAACCAGGATAGAATCGAGAACCTACAACGGTCAGTTGACAACCGATCGATCACTGTCCCATATACACAACATATAGACGACCGGGAGACCATCAACTTTAAGGCATACAGGAGAAATCCAATGGAATTCTTGGAACGGGTCGGCGAACAAATTATGAGAACTGGTGAAAACAGGTGGCCAATAATTCGTTGTTATTTAGACGAACATTTTAAAGAAACTTATGATAACTGGTGGACAGCCACCAGGCACGAGATACGAAGCTACGAAGAATTTAAAATAGCTTTTAAAGCCAGGTACTGGTCAGACGCCACCCAGAACGTAGTAAGGGAGAGCATCAGTTATGGAAGATATGACGCCAGCAGGGGAACAACACTTACCGCCTACTTCCTGGGAAAAGTATGTTTGGCAAGACATCTTGAACCAAAAATCCCAGAGGAAATTCTCGTTACCAGGTTAGCATACCACTATGATAACGGTATATCAATA
Source organism: Magicicada septendecula (assembly GCA_034769895.1). Lineage (NCBI taxonomy): Eukaryota > Metazoa > Arthropoda > Insecta > Hemiptera > Cicadidae > Magicicada > Magicicada septendecula. The sequence continues at coordinate 416,757,155 of CM068372.1, read as the reverse complement.
GCACGATCGGGTGGACAAATAAAAACTATACAGGCCATGTCAACGCTATTGGAAGAGCACGAGCGTGAGGTACATTATCGAAGGAGTCGTCAGAGAAACGACCGGTACGGGAACAGGGATTTCCCAGACTATAACAATAGAAACAATAACCATAACAGTCATGAGACGAATAACCGGACGAACTATAATGGCAGGCCGGGTAATTATGGTAATGAGGCGTACCAACGGCAAAATAACAACAACAGCCCAAGGAACAACGGAAATAATTACGGGAATAGACAGAGTATTCCGAACAACCAATATAACCGGTCGTATAACCCAAGTTACCAGAATCAGAACACGAACAACCGAAATTATGATAACAGTAACCGTAACCCGAATAACCAAAACCAAAACTACAGAAGAGTTAATTATGTGGGGGCGTACGACAATTATAACGGGAGGACATACTACCAAGGACGTCGAAGTTTTGATAGGGACACCGACTGGAACCAGTACAATAATAACGATAGAAGGGAGACTAGAACTAATAGGGGCAGAAGTCGGAGTCAGGAGGACTACCGCCGGATTAATTACGAAGAAGACCGCCAACGGCCGGAACCCAGGTCAACGGAAAATGAAATAAGTCAAACGAACCAAACCGGCAGAGGAGACGAAGAATCCGAGCCGATTTTAAACATCACACGGCAGTGAAAACACCAGCAGGACCCTCACTGAACCACTCTATCGGGTTTAACGACATAAGAAATCACAGTAAAAATAATAAATGTATCACAATAATTTGTAGTAACTACTTGAAAAATTTAAGGGACGAGTTGTTGGAAGAAGAAGACGGAAATCCAAGAAAAAACAGTAACGAAATAATTTACATAACGGCAGAGATCAACAGTGTACAAACCAAAATTATGATAGACACTGGGGCTAACGTGTCGCTAATCGACGCAATAGAACTAAACAAAATACTTGAAGAAGGGAAGAAGCACATACTTACGTTACCAATAAGCAACACTGTACTGATAGGGGCAACGGGACGCCAAAATAGAACGGTCCGGAAACAAGCAAGGTTGGAGTTAACGAGTAACAATAAAACAATCCCAATGACTTTTCTAGTAGCCAGTGGCTTACCATTTAACATGTTAATCGGTTGTGACATGCTGAAACAATACTCAGCTATCATTGACATGAACAGGTCAAAATTATCGTTAAAAATCAATCAAACAGAATGGACGGCTGACTTAGTTAACAGCGACAGTACGACCCCAACCCGAGTAACATATCATATACAAAGAAATTTAGATCAACAGGAACAATCACCAAGTAATAATATCTTTTACGAGTTGGACGATGAGCAATTGTGGCATGACAAAATTAACGAGATCCGTAAATTTGAATGTGGAATAACTAACATGCAAAGGGAACAGTTAGTTGAAGTGTACAATAGATATCGTCATGTATTTTCAAATATACCTGGCAAGGTAAGAGATTACCAATGCAAAATAGAGTTTCGAGAACCTGTAAATTTCAACAAAAAATCATACCCAGTCGCTTACTCACTGAAGGAAGCTGTGAGGGCAGAAATTGATAGATTAATAGACGAGGACATCATTGAACCCAGTTATTCCCCGTATACCAGCCCTATCCTCGCTGTCCCGAAGAAAGGTGGCCAAGTAAGAATTTGCTTAGATGCAAGGGAAATCAATAAAGTAATAGTGAATGACCGAACATCCTCGGGGGAAATCAAGGAAATACTTAAAAAGTTTCATGTAATCAAGTACATCAGCACGTGGGATACCGTCTGTGGATACTGGCAAGTCGAACTCCATCCAGAGAGCCGCAAATACATGGCATTCATTTTCGAAGGCAGAAATTACCAGTTTAAACGGTTGCCATTCGGACTGGTTAATTCAGTAGCCGTGTTTGTAAAAATCATGGACCAAATCCTCGGACAGGAAACACTCCAGTATACAACAGTCTATGTGGATGATATTTTGATAACTTCGACCAATTGGAATGACCATTGCCAACGAGTAGAGCAAGTGCTAAAAAGGCTGTCGGAGAACCATATTACATTAAAGCTGGAGAAATCAAAATTGATAGCGAATGAAGTGAAATTTTTAGGGTTTAACTTGTCGGAGCAGGGGATCACCCCATCCCAAGAAAAAATTGAGTCAATTCAAAAATTCCCAAAACCAAGGAACAGGAAGCAGCTCCAATCGTTCCTCGGCATATGTAATTATTACCGTAAATTTCAAGAACATTATTCGGAAATAACATCAAGATTTGTACGCCAATTATCATCCAAGGACAAGTGGACGTGGGGAGAAGAGCAAGATGCCACGCTTGAACTAATTAAAACTAAATTTTTGGAGTCAGTAATGTTACACCACCCCAATTTCAATAAACAATTTTTTATGAATTGTGACGCCAGTTGTTATGTTCATTAATGATCCACATAATAGCAATACAAAAACAAGCATTGAGAAACTTACTTACCATCACTGGGCTTCAAGGTTGCGTCATACGTACTTGAGTATACAGGCACAATTTCTCAAGGTTGTGTGAATAATTTGCACAACACATTCGTATGAAGAGAATCGATTTTAATTTGCTCAAACCATCAAAATAAAACAAAAATTTTAATCATAAAATAAAAACAAATGAAGATTTTATCCTGCTTTTTGCATCTTACTTACTTATTAGTATGGCTTACCTTAGGTATCTTTTTTTTTGTTTACATCATACGAAATACAATTTTCAACACTGACACAAACAGAAACCAGCACAATTATAAAGCACACACACAAAAGATAGCCCAGCTTTGCCATTCACACATATATACTGAATTTACAAACCCTTTAACATTTCATATTAAGCTCCCCCCCAACCCATACGTAGACGTCGCCACGCGGTTCCTACACACACTCATAGTTTAAACGAAAGTTGATTGTTCCTTTTTAAAAAAGAAAAACTGTTTTCTCTACTCCAGGTTGTGTCGACCGCGGTCACATAAAAATTTTGGCCATAATTAACACCTCTTCTATTGATAAAGTAAAACTTGGTTGGCAAGCCTACTTTAATTGTACTGGCGCCGGTGGATACAACTGTTAGACTGGGCTGTAATGTAACAGGTACGTTTTACTTTCTGCCGGGAATCAGTGTTTCACTGCCCCTATGGTTTCGTCGCCCCGGCCTCATTTGTTGGGAAGTAACCACTTTATATATGGATTAAAGCTGGTATGTGTGTGTGTCCAGAGGCCGATATTGGACTTGGCTATGCTGATGTCACCAACAGTAGGCGGAGTTTAATGCGACTTCCGGGAGGTCTTGACGAAGACGACGAATATTTTTTTTTGCGCTCTGGCCATCTTGAGTTTTTTGTTAGAGCGTCCTTTGAGCGCGTGCAGGTGTAGTTGCGCTTGAGCGTTGACACACATTTACAGGGTTCTTAGAATTTTGAAGGGGGCAAATTCTTCTGCCGTGTTACACCACTGAAATTGCGCATCGCCTTTGTTCCAAACGCTGTTTCTCAACATCGTGCTGTTGCTTGGAAAATAACGTTGCAATGCGTTCTATTATAACGGAATGAATTTTGTTACCCAATAACTTTCACAACTTCTTTTTTACAAGCCCGCCCGAAAATGAACTGAATAAAATTCTATAATTGCCCCAAACGATTAAAATAAAAACACCCAAAATTGACCCGCTACAATACCCCCTCGATGAGAATTCTGCTGTCCATAACAGAAGAAATCTCATCGATAACCCCGAAGAGGACCGGTGAGGAACTGGTGCCAACAACCCCCTGGTTCTTAATCTCATGGGTACACGACCCCCCTGGATCAGCGACTATGGACTCATCTGAACGAGATCACTGGACTTCTCCGTAAGAGATCCCAACACCGAGAAATCGATCAGACTCGCACCACGGCGCACCTCGCCTTTTAGCATGCTACCCCCAAAAATCCTCAATCCCTGGCTAGAATTATTCCAGCTCCTCCGCCGATATGTTCCCCTTTTTTGCAAGCTGGGCTGCCTTTAGCAAATACTGGGCTCACACATACTAACATTACATGTTACCATAACACGTGAAAAAAAAAAAAATTTCTTTTAAAATTTATTAAAAATTTAAAAAATTCAAAATTCAAAAAAATAATCTTTTATCAAAAAATTCTCTTCCTCTTTTTTCTAATTTTTGTTTCAAATGACTTAACCTAGACATTTCTAATAATATAAACACATCCTTATTCTAACAGGAGAATCACTTATAGTCTACCAATATAATGCAATACAATAAAAGAAACATGGTTAATACACACATAATAAAAGAATCATCATCTAAAATAGTCATTCGCTGGCAGGCGAAAAATCAAGTTTTCTCTTTTTTTTTTCAATAAAAAATTAGAATTTTCAAAAATTTTAAAATTCAAAAAAAAATTTAAATTTATTCATAAAAAAAATTTTATTAAATTTATTTATTAAACAACATATTTATTAAAATCATTCAAATATTGGTTTGAATTAATCAAACAAACAAATTAAAATTGGATTCCTACTATACAAGCTTAGTAGGTGTATGACCCCATCAGCTGATCGTAACTAGGTCAAGTCCAAAACCCTTGACCTACATATGTTATGTATGATTTCTGAAAACACCTTGAACATCTGTAATATCCTAACTTGAAATACAAAACATAGTAACATAAAATATTTAAAATAAACAAAATATTAATATAATAATCAAGTTGACATTTAAATTATTTAGAATAAACAATTCTTGACTTTACATTATTTTCAAATTTTATCAAACTTCTGTCACTGGTTTTACAAAATGAAAATTTTATATCTTTATCATAAATCACTTTCTCTAATTGACAATCTTGCTTTATTCTACTGTGGGTGATTTGAACTATTTATTCTCGTTTTTTCTGTATTAGATCTGTATGCATATATAAACTTTCTCCCTCTGACTCTAATATTCATCAACTTCAATTATCATGACACCCATCTCTATCAAAATCTCTACTAATCAGGACACTCTAAACCCCAACTTATCATTTAACACAAAACGCCACTTTCTCCCATTATAAAATACTCTCTAACCCGTTGTATATAGGATACGTGTTTCCCCTACCCAAAAAACTCAATTCCCTTATTTGGCGGCCCGGATTCTACCTAAGGCGGCCCCTTCCCCACTAAAATCTATTCCTATCCCGTCCCAACCCTTGTTGCGGACTCCTACATGACACTACCCCCAAATACAAAATTGCCATCCCCAAAAATCTCAATCTCATTACATTACTACAAATACACAAAATAACCTCATTAATTATAAACATATATCATTCAAAACTCTACATAAATTCTCCATTACTACTGTGTCAACATCTATATTTCACAAAATTCTGTTATATCACATCAACTCAAAAACAACATTACCTCATATTCATCTCTATCATTTCACATTCAACTTAGCATTTAACTTGGACAGATATATGTGTCCCATAAAACATTTATCACCCATGAATTATCTTTTATTTTATTTCTCGTATTCTTTTTATCTTTACTTCAAAATATCTGTAGTACATTAAACATTAATTACTTGTAACATTAATAACTGGTAACCTTTATAACTAACCTACCAGTGACATCATTGCTGATCAGCTGATCTCCTGACATAATAAAAACACATCTCAAAATTGAACAAATTACATGGAATATACATATTTATTTTATTTATTCTCCCTTCTCACCTCATTGTTTCCCATTTCTCTGATTCTGGTTATTTATGTTAGCCTGCCAGACGATTTACTTATTGGCTTAAAAAAAAAATACACACATAATAAAATTACATATTCTTATCAATGCTTATTTAACAGACAACAATAAAATAATACACTTAAAATTATAGCATGAACACCTTATTTTTAAATATCTAAGCAGCTAGTTACCTGAACAGAGCACAAGCAGTTTTATTTGATCAAGCTTTGAATAAAAAAAAACTTTTATGTTCTAAACTTTAAATTCGTGACTCCTTTGCGTCACCTCCCAGCCACACACACTATTTCAGATTATGTTGGACTGTGGCGCCCATTCGCTTCTACAGAGACTGTATATTTTGGAGCAGGTTTTACCTCTCCGTGTCTCTGCTTCCGCTGTTAAGTTTTAAAGTAGTGAACATCATCATGTTCTTGTTATAAAATCATACACCCTTAAAAACGGATCTGCCACCGGTCTTGCTGTTCCTCCTCGAACAGAGTGCCAGCCGCTGTTCCCTAGTTCCGGAGATTTCCTCTAATGTCCCCCCATTGAATTTCAAATCTATACCAATTTCAAGTCAGCTATGGTCAAGGGACTTGGTATGACCATAGCTGGCCGCTAGCCAAAACCACGGTTAGTGCTGGTAAGACAGTAACCGCCCGAAAAGTCGAGGAAATCTAACTTTAATTTAACTGCCTGTTTCACATCAATACCATTATGTGCGACACGTTATTTAGTATTGTGTGTAAAAATTTTTTATTTACACGGATAAGGTGTGCCGCACATTTATCGCCAGTTTGGCCTCCGATGGAGGTAACACTCACTGCTACCCCCAACCCATTTCGCTATTTGAGAGAGCACAGGCCACCCCCTTAATAGCCACATAATAACTAATTACAATTGACAACTAATTAAATTTGTATATACATTATCATATAATATTTGCATCAACACTCATTTAACCCATTCATAACCTTTTACCGTTTAACTTTCTTGAAATTTTCAAAATTTATTATTGATAATCATTATTTATCATTTTTCATTTATTATTAAAAATTTTTAATTATCTTTATTTCTTGAACCAACTGATTTCCAAATAACATCTTATTACTGAATTAGAATCTCAATTACACCTGTAAATATTTTTTATTATACATGATTATAAAATTTTCATACTTACACTCCATTTAACATGATATGCCCACAAAACATACTCACCACCATCTCTGAAACATTTTACACAAAATTAGTTTAAATTAAATAATTTATCATTCATTACCAAATTTCCATTTCGTAAAACAAACTGAATTTACAAAAAAAATTAATTATACAACATTTACACAATCAATTAAAATGTTTAAAATATATCAAATTGTTTTAATTAAATTAATTATTAACAATATAGAATTCATTACCATCCAAACAATTATAATTCTCTGATTACTTGTTTTCAAAATTAATTTGGTTTATTTATTTACATTGCAAGTATTTCAATATTATTATCACAACAATCGTCTTACATACATACCTATAAATTCACTATATTTATTTACAGCTCTTGTTAATTATTATTCCATTTTTTCCACACTTCTGTCCAAAGCTGCCATGTCAAAAAACCATAAAACATAATGTTTAATTGTCTTTTATTGTTTTACAGTCTACCCTCCATCGTCAAAGATTAATCTTGGTTCTAAATAACACTTTTCAATTATATTGACACACATATTGTTGTCTGGTGTGTCATAACCAAACAATTTCAATTTATCCGTTATACCATAATAATCATTCACCAAGTCTACGTTAAGTATTTCTGTTAAATCTCCGTCAGTAAATATTTCCAATATCGGGTTATTTACTTTTGTGTTATCAATTAAATCATTCTTGTTTAAATACACTTCTAATATTTCTTTCAACTCATCATAATCTCTCTTTAAATTATATACTTCTATCTCTCTCTCAACACACAACTCTCTATTTAAATCTCTCTCATCATAACACCATCTCATATCTTATAAAATCATTCCACACAGAGGGTATAATATCATACAGATAAAATAAACAACTCCAATCTTCTACTAACACGGGACTCTTGCCCTTCAAAAACACTTGTGACTACATTAAATCATCATAAATAATAAAAGGAAAATTTCCCCTCTGTCCCAACTCTACTACAACATTATTTTTTCTCTCTCTCTATCTAACTCACTGACACACATTAACATCTCATAATCACTGCATTCTACACTTTCATTAGTACTCTCATTATTTGTTTTTACCGTATCACTTTCTGATACCAATTTCTCAAACACCTTATTATTCTCAATATTAAATTCATTATTTTTGACATTACTGTTATTATTTGTTATTATATTTTCATCATTTGCTTCTACACTATTCTTCACCCCCCACTATACTCTCAGAATTGTCTCCTATTTCGTCATTTTTACATTTTGTCATATTTAAAACATTGTCACCTAATTTCTCAAACTTCTGTTCTAACTTATTTAAACTGGTCATTATTGTCTCGTTAGTGCTTTCTAAATGTTTATTAATTTCTTGTATTTCATATTTCAGCTCATTAATCTCCCTACTTTGTCTATCTAATTTTATGTCATTATTGTCAAAGCGACTATCTAATTTATTATTCATTTTTTCAAATAATTTATTATTCATTTTTTCTAATTGATTAAGGAAAATACTCATTAGATCGTCATCCACCTTATTGTATTTTGTTGAGGTCGGGGTTGCTTGAATCCCTGAATCCTCTGTATTATCTTTTTCATTTGTTTTGCTTACATTCATAATTTTCTCGTCTTGACCTACATTCGGTGTTGAATGTATGTCAAGACTACTCATCACAGCTGATTCGTCAAATTCAGCTGTTTCGCTTATCACAGTCGAGTCGGACAAATCGACTCCGTTCTCTGTATGTTCCATTATATTTTTTTTTTTTTTAGGTATTTATTCTGTTTCTTACGTGAACAAATATGCTTTACTTATTTTGTATAACTTTACATAAGTACCTTTTGCGTATTTTCACGCAACCTCTCAATCACGCCTGTATCTCATTTGTAGGTATGGAATTTCTATTAATAAATTCGTCCCTTTCGTAGCGCCATTGTTATGTTCATTAATGATCCACATAATAGCAATACAAAAACAAGCATTGAGAAACTTACTTACCATCACTGGGCTTCAAGGTTGCGTCATACGTACTTGAGTATACAGGTGCAATTTCTCAAGGTTGTGTGAATAATTTGCACAACACATTCGTATGAAGAGAATCGATTTTAATTTGCTCAAACCATCAAAATAAAACAAAAATTTTAATCATAAAATAAAAACAAATGAAGATTTTATCCTGCTTTTTGCATCTTACTTACTTATTAGTATGGCTTACCTTAGGTATCATTTTTTTTGTTTACATCACACGAAATACAATTTTCAACACTGACACAAACAGAAACCAGCACAATTATAAAGCACACACACAAAAGATAGCCCAGCTTTGCCATTCACACATATATACTGAATTTACAAACCCTTTAACATTTCATATTAAGCTCCCCCCCAACCCATACGTAGACGTCGCCACGCGGTTCCTACACACACTCATAGTTTAAACGAAAGTTGATTGTTCCTTTTTAAAAAAGAAAAACTGTTTTCTCTACTCCAGGTTGTGTCGACCGCGGTCACATAAAAATTTTGGCCATAATTAACACCTCTTCTATTGATAAAGTAAAACTTGGTTGGCGAGCCTACTTTAATTGTACCGGCGCCGGTGGATACAACTGTTAGACTGGGCTGTAATGTAACAGGTACGTTTTACTTTCTGCCGGGAATCAGTGTTTCACTGCCCCTATGCTTTCGTCGCCCCGGCCTCATTTGTTGGGAAGTAACCACTTTATATATGGATTAAAGCTGGTATGTGTGTGTGTCCAGAGGCCGATATTGGACTTGGCTATGCTGATGTCACCAACAGTAGGCGGAGTTTAATGCGACTTCCGGGAGGTCTTGACGAAGACGACGAATATTTTTTTTTGCGCTCTGGCCATCTTGAGTTTTTTGTTAGAGCGTCCTTTGAGCGCGTGCAGGTGTAGTTGCGCTTGAGCGTTGACACACATTTACAGGGTTCTTAGAATTTTGAAGGGGGCAAATTCTTCTGCCGTGTTACACCACTGAAATTGCGCATCGCCTTTGTTCCAAACGCTGTTTCTCAACATCGTGCTGTTGCTTGGAAAATAACGTTGCAATGCGTTCTATTATAACGGAATGAATTTTGTTACCCAATAATTTTCACAACTTCTTTTTTACAAGCCCGCCCGAAAATGAACTGAATAAAATTCTATAATTGCCCCAAACGATTAAAATAAAAACACCCAAAATTGACCCGCTACACAGTGATGTCAGTTTGGGATCTGTTCTTTATCAGGAGGATGATGAAGGGAATCATCAAGTGATCAGTTTCGCTAGTCGAGTCCTGAATAGTTGTGAAAAAAACTATAATGTAACAGAGAAAGAGCTTTTGAGTGTTGTATTTTCCTGTAACAAGTTCAGGACCTACATTTTAGGATACAAGACGACCGTCAGAACTGATCACAAGTCAATTTCATTTCTAAAAAGTTGTAAGTTGAATCATGGAAGATTGACCAGGTGGAGCCTGACGCTGCAAGAGTATAACCTAAATTGGGAATACATTCCTGGAAAAGGAAACGTCATTGCAGATACATTATCACGAATCAATATCAGGGACCAGACGTTTGAGGGGGAAAAAGAAACCATAATTAAACTATACCATATCATCAGTAATAGATCTGATCTGACTAATATAATAACAGGACTCGAACAACAGCAGAAACAGGACCCCAGATTGAGCAAAATATTTGACAGGCTTGAAGAACAAGACGACCGCATAACACAATTTTACTGTGAACACCAACAAATACTATTCATTAAGACACATTACAAACTTAACACATGGAAAATTGTTATACCACAAAATATAGAAAAGGATCTCATAATGGATTACCATATCAGGTATGGCCACATGGGGGCATTGAAGGTAGTCAAAGCACTCCAGGAACACGTATACATCAGGGATGCCAACAGAAAGGTGCGAAACCAGATTAAACATTGCCACATATGCCAGCTCGTAAAAGTTAACAATCACAGGAAAGAAGGCACAATGATGCCAATCACATCATCAAATAGATTGGAAAAAGTATTTGTCGATATTTGCGGCCCATTCCCGCGAAGTGGAGGGAGGCACCAGTATAAATATTTTATAATTCTATTCGACCATTATACCAGATTCACGAAACTATACCCGATCAACTGGGCGACGACGCAAAAGATATTAAACATTATTTGTCAAAATTACATTAGTGAGGTAGGAGCTCCGAAATCCATTATTACTGACCACGGAACACAATTTAAGGGGAGCAAGTGGAAAGACACTTTACGGGAAAAGGGAATCAAGACGTATAAAACATCTGTATACCACCCGAGCAGCAACCCGGCCGAACGAGTATTAAGGGAAGTAGGGAGGATCCTACGCACGTATTGCTTTAACCAACAGAGAAAGTGGGCCGAGTATCTAACAGCTGCAGAAGATTTCATAAACTTATCACACCACCAATTTATCGAAATGACCCCCTATACAGCAATGTTCCAGAGACCACCACCCAGAGAGATAGCGGAATTAATACAATTCCCTAGCGGGGATGAATATAAATTTAACAGTGTAAAATTTTACGAGAATATACTAGAACGAACCGAGAGAACGAGAAGAAAATACCAGCAATTTCAACCAAAACCGGAGCGATACTTAGTGGGAGACAAGATACTGTTGAAGAATCGAGAATTGCCCAGCACAATGGAAGGCATCGCTAAGAAGTTGTTACTACTGTACACGGGACCGTATACTGTAAGTAAAGATAACGGAAATAATACCTATGAAATATTGGATCCCCATACACTAAAGAAGAAGGGTACATTCAACCAGTCCTCAATTAAGCGATACTATGAAATGGTTGATGACAAAATAAATACAACAATGATAACTAGGACAGAAAAAATATGAAAAAAAATGTACATAAACTTAATACAGACAAGGTGATTTAATGAAAAACCCAAAATTCTAAAGAAACTGTAAGAACAACTTACTCAATAATTATTCAGAAACAGTATAATTTAAAGTGAAGAGACTAAAACCCCAAAATTCAAAAAAAAAATGAAGTAAGCCCAACTTACAAACAAGTATTTAAGAAAACAATTTATGAGGTATATAAGAAAGAGAATTTTGAAAATAAAAAAAACAACCAAAGTCAAAAAATAAGTAAGAACACCTTACTATACAATTTAGAAGAAATTGCTTTAAACTAATATGAAAAAAAAAAAAAAAAAAAAAAAACCACTGATTCAACCTAATAAAAAATCATCAAAACCAAAAGACGAAATGAGTTTATCTAATATAACATAATAGTGAGAAATGTAATTTAGAATGTAAAAAGAATAATAATGATTGTGCCAGAAGAATATAACTACATAATGTAATGTATAGTACTGACCAAAATCTCATAACCAGCTGTATTGATCACAAAGGAATATGAGCCAATGAAGATAAGAGAATGAAGAAGCCGAAATGGAACCCTCAAAAGGATCACAAGAAAAGAAAAAACAAATATTTAAGAATTATCCGAAAAAAAAACCAATTAATAAATGTCAATAAAATAGCCAAGTATTGGAGAGAAAAAGTGTATCATAGAAGGAAGAATTAATATGAAGAAATAATATGATCTGAGTTAAAGTACAGTGAATAATCCCTAGAATATGATTATTACCGTATTTTCGCGTGTACCATGCGCACCTTTTTTACCAAAAAATATTTCGTAGAAATGGGGTGCGAGTGTTACACGAGGAAACTAACTTGCCAGTCTTCATCAGAGTGGTCATTGACCTTATGCTACCGCAATTCCTGTTCAAACCTCAGTCACTACTATGTACCGTACATCGGGCGGATATTGACCTTGACTAAAGCATTGCACAGACAACACTTTCAACCCCCACTGCAAAATAGCAGGTAGCATTTCATAGTGTTTCTAACAGTCTGCTGTTAAAATTCGGTTCGTTCTGTACCGGTTTGTGAAAACGTAAGCTGTGTTTTGAAGTGTTTTACGGTATTCACCAAATGTTTATTGTGTTACGGTATTTACGTTATTCAATATCGAATTTACGGCAATCATAATTACTACGGTAAATCGTACTGTATCATATCATTTTAAACAATTTGCCTTCGTTTGTGTTTTGTGTTCTTTTAATTTATCAAGGTGTTGTTTCGTTTTACAATGGAATGTGGGAAAAGATTGCGTTCGTTTACTGCCGGAGAGAAGTTAAAAATTATAAACGAAGCAGAGGTAATAGGAAATAAAGCAGCGGGTCGAATATACGACGTGCCGGAATCGTGTATCAGAGACTGGCGTAAGAAAAAAGAAAAATTAACGGAAGCTCCTTTAAAGAAAAGAGCTTTTCGAGGTAAAGCTGCAAAATATCCTCAACTAGAAGTTAAACTTACAGCGTTTATAGATGATAAGCGTCAATATGGTTATGCTGTTTCCACAGAAATGTGCCAAATAGAGGCAATTAAGATTGCGAAGGAGCTGAATATTAACATAAATGAGTTTAAAGCAAGCAGGGGATGGCTTCAAAGGTTTTTTAAAAGAAGTAACCTTTCTGTTCGACGGAAAACAACGATATCTCAACGTTTACCAGAGGCGTACACTGATAAACTCTTGTGTTTTCAGCGTTACGTAATTCAGTTAAGAAAACTGAACAATTATCCACTATGCCAGATCGGCAACGCGGATCAAACTCCAGTTTATTTCGAGATGCCTGTGGATACGACAGTAAATAAAGTTGGTGACAAAACTGTAAAAATTCGTACAGCTGGTTGCGAGAAACAACGGTGCACTGTAATGCTTACTGTTTTAGCCGATGGAAAGAAACTGCCTCCTTATGTAATCTTGAAGCGGAAAAACCTTCCAAAAAATGAAAGTTTCCCACCAGGTTTGATAATGAAAGCTCAAGAAAAAGGGTGGATGGACAATGAGTTAGTGCTTGACTGGATAAAGCGCGTTTGGAATCGGTGACCTGGAGCATTATTAAAACACCCAGGGATGCTTGTTATGGATAGTTTTCGTGGCCATCTGACTGACGACGTTAAGAAAGTTTTATCAGAAACAAAGACTGAACAAGTGATTATTCCAGGTGGAATGACTTCGATGCTCCAGCCACTTGATGTGTGCATAAATAAGCCCTTCAAGTGCCAGTTAAAAAAAATGTACACCCAGTGGATGAGTACTGCACCACACGAGCTGACGCCGACAGGAAGACTCCGAAGGCCATCACTGACGCTGATCTGCAGTTGGATCATCAAAGCATGGGACAGTATACCAGAAGACTTAACAAAGAAAAGTTTCAAAAAAACTGGCATTTCCAACGCCTTGGATGGCAGTGAAGACGATAAACTGTTCGTTAGTGAAGATGAGGCAGCGTCTGCTTCTGATGAAGACTCCCCATTCGACAGTAGCAACGACGAATGAAAATCAGGTAAGACACTAGTAAAAAATTTTCATAAACTACATCAAACATACTGGTATCCCTTGGGTTTATAACTGTGTTCGTTTTCATTGATGTACTGTTCTAATGCACTCTTAATTTTCTTAGGTTGGCAAACCCGAATTTACAATTACGGCTGGTTCTGTAACGATTGCTGTAACCTTCGCTTCTAATTACTGTATCTAGTTGTAATAAATATTAATTTTCATTGTAATAAACATACATTTTTTACTTGTAATAAAAAATAAATCCGTAAGTTAGTGTAACAAAAAAAGTAACTTGACGTTTATTTCATTAGTTATTACAGTTTTTCCCTTACAATAGATATATGGTAATACTATTCCAAATACCGGTATATGATTTTTTTTTCACATTTTTGAATACGCGATTTTTTTTTTTTTGTAGGACCTAAAAATAAGGGGTGCGCGTGTTACACGAGGGCGCGTGGTACACGCGAAAATACGGTATTTATTATTTTATTGAAGGTCACATGATGACTACCTTACGAGGTTTATTAATGAAGATTGACTGTAGAATATTCCAGCAATCATTTAACTGGGCAGAGATGATGTTCCTCTGATCCCAGAAAGTATGTAACGGACGACGGTAATTGGTTAGCCGATAGAGCACCACCGATTCGATTCCAGTTATAATGTTAGGGAGGTTTAGGAAAATTAAATATTAGAGGGAAAACTCACAAATAAATATAGAGAATCAAATAAAACCAGATCCAAAATGTATAATTAATAAAGAATGTCACAAGAATGATTATAGAAATAAGATTTAAACTTGGGAAATAATTGATTTTAAGAAGGAACGAAGAAATGATAATAATATAACGGATAATTATGAAATATAAAAGTACCATAAATAGGAAACCAATTGGCCAAATACAAGTTAGGAGTTTATTTCTTGCTAAACTTTGTTTATACCAAAATAAACTTATTTCGAAGGGGGGGTGTTATGTAACGTAACATAGTTGAGGTTCCCCAACGTTATATAAAACATTGATTGAAATATGGTCAAGGACCATACCCTGACTTAAGGTTGTTCAATAGTTCATGTGTTTGAGAAGTAACTCAAGTAAAAAGGGGTCAATGAATAATATTAAATGTAAAAGAGCCAGACCAATGAATGATTGGATGTAATGAAATGTTTGTTTTGTACTGTGACATGTTAAGGTCTACAGAGTATTTATATTGTATGTTGAATATGTTAAAAATGAAATGATGTTGTTTGATAATAATACTTAATCGATAATTATGTTTATATTTATATTAGATTTGTTTTTACACAGCCCAGTATAGTTACCAATGTTAGGCACTATACTAAGTTGTCAGTATTGTATAAAATTGAAAAATACTGTTATTCTAATTAATGTTTATAAACTGGATCAGGAGTGTGACCAGTGTTTCAAGTCTAACAAGTAGTTCTGACAATTATGTCATAAATTAATAAAGGGTTCCAGAACCAGTTAATTAATATAAAAACAAATAACCACCAGTAAATTAAAATTCACGTAATTAACTATGTAAACAATAATTAATTGTACAGTAGGTCAGGTAAAAAAGAAAATTAAGTTAAAAAAACCAAATAATGTTATAATGGTTGTAAATGAATCTATAGGCCTAAATTCCATATTAGTGAAAGGAAATTAATACCTTTTTAGTAAACCCAGTCCAACGAAACTCTAGTAAAACATTTACTGTTTAGTAAGGAAGGTTAGGGGAGAATTTTATGTGATTCAAGATTAATCCAAGCATGGAGTATTTTATTGGAAAGGAATAGTAATATTCTATAATGCCGGCTCAAGGATATATAGAAAACGTGGTTGTTAAGGCAACGGATATATAAGAAGTTGTTGATTTTGGATGTTTTCGTTCTGATTGTTACAAGCTATTAGATTGAGATGGACCGATATGTTTAAAATATATGAATAAATATAAAGGAAATATATATCCGAATTGAAAAAGCCTTTTTGTAAAACAATTATACTTGAATGTTAATGAATCATACAAATTAAATAACCCTCTAAATTATCAATGAATACAATAAAAGAGAATTGAAAGCATCTCACCTCATTCACTAAATAATTCCGCTGAATTTGGTATTAAACCATTTCATGCTATAAATCGAAGACCAGTAAAGAGTTAAAACCTGAATTAACGGGATTATTGGAAATACAGAAGACTCGGTTGGACGAAATAACCTTCATTGGCAGCAGAAGCTATCCTAATTCCAATTCACTGGGACCAAGACTTGTGAAGACCGCAAAAGAAGAATAGAAGCCAGAAGATCTCCTGAGGATTTACCAAGTACACACCATCATCAATTTTATTGAAAATCAGAGCAGTTCCACTGGAGGAAGACGAGATAACCCGCATTTTGACCAGATACACTGTTGACAAACGTTCACCGCCAGCCGAAGTTTCGTCGGTTTGGTAAAAAACAACTTATTTTCATTCCATTGTAATTTAAGTAAAAATATTATTTTGTAAATTGAACAACCTTAATTATGCGTTTTACCTGGCCTTACTAATGGTTCAAAGAACTATACGAACCCTGGGATAAGAATTATTTGTCATTATTTTCAAGAGTATATGTTTTTAGAGTTTGAATAATTAAGAATCGATATATGTTGGGATAGTCGATTGGATCGTCTTATTGTTTGTCTGAGACAACGTAACTTGTTAAATACCAGAGAAAAATAAATAAAGTACATTTGTTGTATGAGATAACGTTTTAGTCATTGCAGAGAAAATACTATATGTAGTTGGTGTAATAATTTATAAACAGATTGATACAAACACTCCGAATAACTAACCTATAAGTACACTTATTTCTAGTAACAGCGCTTAAAATTTGCAGCTGGTGGGACGGGAGATTGTTGAACTAACTGGTTTTTTAATACTAAATTTGAACGAAATTTTTATCATTGAGTGACTAGGGTTGAAACAAATATCACTTACATTCAGTAAATACTCCATATATATTGCTCATATTAAACAACCACTGAGAACTAAGTTAAGTCTATAGAATAATACCATTATAAATTCAGGAACATAATTCTAATTTTGTTGACTTAATAATCTATGTTCTGAGGGTTTCACCGGTCACAACCGAAAGGTATATTAGTTAATAACATATTAATTAAACCAGGTAACAGCATTTTAATTGTTACGAATCGCCACCTACAACGTATTACTTGGCATTTGTTACACAGGAGTCTCTTATAACTAATTACACCCATATACAAGATTTCTTTACAATTTGACGACTCCAGCTGGTATCATACACTATGACATACGTCCTCACATAATTAACAAGTAGTTCTCTACAAAATTGGTTACAACAGTGGGGTTTGAATAAGACGGACGTTTCACCGCTAGTACCCAACATACTTATTCCATAACAAATTGACGACTCCTACGAGGGGGACTGATCAAAGAAGGACTCACCATACGTAGTTTATTACAAATTGCCGCCTGCAACGTGGGGCATCATCGTCTTCTCTTAAAATAACGTACAAGTTTATTACAAATTGGCGCCCAACGTGGGGCTTAAACGAAAACGAGGACGTCCACATAGTTTATTACAATATATATATATATATATACATACGTTTGTATATATATGTAAAGTATCAAGTATCAGAGGGTGTAGCTGATCAGCGAGAACATGTTTGATGTGTGTCAAACATAGAAATATACTGCAGGAACTACGTTTTTCTGTCAACAATCAATTAGTTCAATTTCACATGGAATGGCTATTATACATGAGAATAAATTATGTACGTGTAAATTATAAAAACTTTAAAACAAATGTAAAATTAGCTGTTCCAATCTTGAGTAGTGGCATTGCAGATGCAATAGAGTACTAAAACTGAAGATGATGCAAACTTTTAAAATAGTGACAGTACAGTAAAATTTATTAGGTACTCAGATTTATTGTTTTGATATTTTTAATTTAAGAACAACCTTTCCCAAGGGTTTTAAAAGTGAAATAAAATTTCATGGGGCTATCAGTTAAATTAGGTGAAATCACTTCTTATTTAAAATTGCTCAAAGTTGAAGGTGATCTATTGTTACCAAAACATTTTTATTAGGATTTTCATGTTGGGTTTATTTAATTAAAGAAATGAGCACTAGTTTATTATATAGAACAGAGAATCCATTAAAACCTATTTTAACTTACAAGATTTCACAAGATAACCCAGAACAGTTCTTGTCATATATTAGGTCAAAGGGAGGGTGGAATAATAATCCAAATATATTACAGTTTAGGTGGCCTTTGGGAAAACAGCATCAAGGTTAATGGAAATTATAAGTTTTTGGATGGACCATGTTCATTCTTGAATTTCATTCACGTCAAAGATGTCTCAGCGACAACTTAGATTATGTTAACGGAAACGATGATGAAGACAGTTTACTTACTACATATGTAAGTGAACTAAATGACTTAAACAGTCACTATGTTAATAACCTATTTTACATGACCGGATTTATAATCAAGAAAATTATAAAAGTGATCTCTTGTACAGGATATATTAATATGTTACTTAGCACCTTCAGAATAGTGTGTATTCGAGTGATGATGGTTACACATCCTTCAAATAATTTGTTTCAAACGGTGGATTAAGACTGGCATCAAATGAAGTGTTTCGAATGATTAAAACTTGCGATAATCTTTCAACTATTTACTTATTCAAAATTGTGCTATCATGAAAAGGAACCTTAAAAATATTTTATCAGATAGTGTTAAGCAGGAATTATTAAAACAAGCAGATGTTCTATTTAATTATTTTAAACATTCACTATCTCAAGAGTATGAAGTACACCCAACAACTGGCAACTGATTCATTTAATCTGTACTACATATTTTAACATACAATTTCATAATTATGAAAAAATTAAAAATATTTTAATGCCGCTAAAACTTTAAAAAGTAATTCTGTTAGAAGCACATTAACAAAAATAATTCCATTTCAAAATGATTAATTTCCAGTAGGCCTATTATTTGAAATATGTACATTTATATTATATTGTAAGAGTATAATAAATGAAATAAAAATTAGGAATAGTCTTGTTTTGGGATTGAAGAACTTTTAACAACCTGCTTGTTTAATAAATTATAAAACATATACAGTGGGTGCATGAAGAAAAAAGTGTTGCATATATGTATGAGCAACATGTGAGTTTGCCCAAATGGAGTGGGGTATGAAGCAACAAGGTGCTTCATGTCTATGCGGCGAGTCATGACTCCAGCAGTTATATTATACCTCTATGGTGTCAAATCAGCTGTTCCTACTGAAGAGCCCTTCACAATTACAGTTCTTTATTGTTTAAGGTCAGATGATGCACTGTGCTATACACATATGATTTCAGTATGTATGTGAATGCACACACACACACACACACACACACACACACACACACACACACACACACACACACACACACACACACACACACACACACACACACACACACACACACACACACACTTAAATGGATAAAAACAATACATTATTTTTTCTATACACATTTAAACAATAAATGATATAATTTTTTTTTAATCAGTATTCAAGCAAACCTTTATTTTAATAATAACTAAATTATAATTGAAAAGAAATTATAACTGTAATTTTTAAATTATTATATTCATTTATCAGTAAACTACAATTTATTTTACATTAAATTTTGTTGTTACTGTTGAAAATACAGCATCCTATGAAGCATAAGTAGAGGAGACATGAAATTTAATCAAGGACTGTTTGTTTTAAACAAGAAATTGTTTGTTTTTCCTGCAATCAACATGATGTATTTAAAATTATTTTTAATAAAAATTTTGAAATACTTATAAGTTTGTAAGTTATATCCCATAAGCTGTTTGTTGACTTGTTTTTTTTTATTCTCATTGTCCTCCCCCAGACCACACACACACGTATAAAGTCCGTGTTGTTAGGGAAGTCTCCATGGGATACACTTTACTTGGAATAATCAGTTCTGTAAGGATCTTTCTACACATAGTGATTTGCATGTCTTGAACTTAGCAAGAGTTTAGTTTTGACTTGCATAGTGGATCCAACTAGCTCTTAGTGAAGCTTCCATCTTGACAACTCACAACTGCTTGATTTTGCATTTCTTGCTTGATTGGAACATTTTGGGTGTACTGCTGAAGAGTGGAGATGTACTTGATTGTTCTTACTGCCTCACACGTTAATCTCAGTGTATTGGATTGTGTTGTTCCAAAAACATAAAGTTAATGTATCCACAGCATCCCTCAAGCTACTTGGGTGCTGCAGAATGAGTAACACCATAGCAACACTGTGCCAAAGAAGGCCCCAAGAATGAGAAAATATATAGTAATTACACTGACATATTGATATTTTACAAAACACAATAAAATCTGGTTATCCGAGCCTGGGTTAACCAAAACCCAGGTTATCCAAAACAACTGAAAAATATTAATACATCTTTAACATTAACTAAAATGACTTAAAATAATGTAATGTAAAAGAAGAAAAAGAAACGAATCAAAACCTATGTTCCAAGTGACTGCTGTGAAGACATTTGATGGTTTAGATGTGAGAAATTTCATATCTTTATCTTTATATACTTATTTTTACTAAACAGTCATGCTTTGAATGTTACACACTCTCATTTTTCTCACGGCATACATATTTTCATTACAGGTTTCCTTACAGTCTGTCAAACAAAGTGACAAATCTCTTGCTAATGTACTGTTAATTGAACTCTGATGTGACATATCCACACGAAAACTCAAAAAAAACTGAAGTGTTACATACATACATACATACATACATCCTCAGCACTACAGCATCATCCCCACTGGTCTCTACTCCCGACCAATGTCCACCAGTTTGCTGCACCCAGCCTCACTGCCTCCTTACCAACCTGGTCCAGCCATCTTGTACGCGGTCTTCCTTTCCTTCTCCTTCCCATCGGCAAATAATTCATAATTTTTTTTGGATTCTATCCTCCGCCATTCTCTGCACATGTCCAGCCCAATGCAATCTGTTAATTTGTATGAGTTGCACGATCGGAAGATCTTTAAACCTTTCATACAACTCTCGATTATGCAGTCGCCTCCAAATGTCGTTTTCCTTCACAGGGCCATAGATTCTCCTCAGTACCTGCCTCTCAAACATGGATAGTTTCTGCTCATCTAGTTTTTTTAGCACCCAGCATTCCGAGCCATACATCACGACTGGTCTGATCAAGGTCTTGTATAGGGTGGCTTTTGTCTCTTTACTTATTAATTTTGACTTAAAATTGAAACACCCCCTTTTTGGGGGGCATAACTTAAAATTTTAAAAACTAGACATTTGGTCTAGATGGAAGAAAAAATGTGCTGGAGCCCAGAGTGACAGAACTCGCAATAAAACGCTTGTTTAAACAAACAACAACCCTATATTAGTGTTTCATAAATTTTGGTTACAGTGTTCAACAATAAGTTCTTAACTAAAAATGAACTTTTTCATGTGAAAAATTACTGATTTTATTGGACGCGTTTCGGCTTAGTATCCGCCTTCTTCAGCTTTGGTAACAGACTGCCAGCATTTTGTAACGGTTGTGTAGAAGGTGAAGTGGGGGTGGTGTGTGGAGGAAGGGGATTGGCGCGGGGATTCAACTTACTGTTTGTTTTCTGTATAATTGTGTCAAAAAGTGTATGTGATTTATATTGTAATTGATCGTTGAGTATGTTGTTTGGTTGTGTTGTGTGGTGTTTATATATTTCGTATTGTTCAGTTGTGTTGAGTTTTTGACCTTTGGGTATGTAATGTAAAATTTCAAGATTAGTGTCTATGTTGGTGTAACTGTGGTTTTCTGTGTGTATGTGTGTGGCAAATGCGGAGTGTATATTGTTGTTGGTTAAAGCTTTTAAGTGTTCAGAATAACGGGATGAAAAAGATCTTCCCGTCTGGCCTATGTAGAAACTATTGCAGTCATTACAATTTAATTTGTAAACACCTGTTTTGTTATATTTGTCTATGTCTGTGTTTGTATTACTGATGTGTTTTTTGATGGTATTGGTTGTTCTGAATGCTATTTTGTATTTGTGTTTTCTGAATGTATTGGCGATTTTGTGTGTGTATGAGTTGTGGTATGTGAGTGTGATGTATTTATTGTGTTGTGTGTTGATGGTATTTAGTGTTTTGTTGTTTTTGTTTTTGATGCGTTTGTGCAGTATGTTTATTAAATTGGGGTTATAACCGTTTTTGATTGCTATGTATTTTATTGTGTTGAGTTCGTCGGTGTAATCTTGTTTATTTAAGGGTATTTTAGTTAGTCTATGGAGCATATGGTTGAAGGCCGCATGTTTATGTTGTGTTGGGTGGTTTGATGTGTTGTGTATAACCATGTCGGTTGTGGTTGGTTTCCTGTATATTTTGTACGTGTGTGTATTGTTAGTTTTGTTAATTGTTAGGTCTAGAAAATTTATACTATTGTTTTGTTCAGTTTCAAGTGTAAATTTTAATTTGTGGTGTATAGTGTTTATGTATTTGTGGAAGTTTTCAACTTGTCTTGTGTTGCCTTTGAATAAAAGTAATATATCATCTACATACCTGTGCCAGTATACAATTTTGTTAGTGTATTTGTTGTTGTTTATTACGTGGTTCTGTTCAATGTTGTGTATATATATTTCTGCTAGTATTCCTGATATGGGGGATCCCATCGGGAGTCCTTCTGTTTGTGTGTATATTTTGTTATTGTATGTAAAGTAATTTTGTTCAGTTATTATTTTGGTAAGTGTGATGATTTCTTGTATGTGTGTTTCAGGTGTGTTGTTTTGTCTGAGTAGTTGTTCTAGTGTTTGTATGGTTTCTTTGATGGGGACATTAGTGTATAAATTGGTTATATCAAAAGATGCCAGAGTTGAGTTATGTGGGATGTGTATGTGTTCAGTTTTCCTGACTAGGTCAATGTTGTTTTTGATAGATGTGTTGTTACTGAGTTTAATGTTTTCTCTGATTATTTTGTCTAGTTGTTTTGCGATTTTGTGAGAGGGGGCCTGTGTGTTGTTTATTAATGGTCTGATTGGAATGTTAGGTTTATGTATTTTTGGTAATGCATTTAGTTTAGGGGGGTTAGGTTTTATTTGTTTAAGGTATTTGGCGTTTTCTGGTTTGATTATATGTTTTGTGTTGTTTATTCTGAACACTTAAAAGCTTTAACCAACAACAATATACACTCCGCATTTGCCACACACATACACACAGAAAACCACAGTTACACCAACATAGACACTAATCTTGAAATTTTACATTACATACCCAAAGGTCAAAAACTCGACACAACTGAACAATACGAAATATATAAACACCACACAACACAACCAAACAACATACTCAACGATCAATTATAATATAAATCACATACACTTTTTGACACAATTATACAGAAAACAAACAGTAAGTTGAATCCCCACGCCAATCCCCTTCCTCCACTTCACCTTCCACACAACCGTTACAAAATGCTGGCAGTCTGTTACCAAAGCTGAAGAAGGCGGATACTAAGCCGAAACGCGTCCAATAAAATCAGTAAGTTTTCACATGAAAAAGTTCATTTTTAGTTAAGTGTTAGTGCTGTGAAAGAAGAGATGAATAATCAAGACAACAATAAGTTCTTGTATCTTAATAGCTGCTCTTGATTTTCATTGTATCACCCAAAACACACACACACACACACACACACACACACACACACACACACACACACACACACACACACACACACACACACACACATTCAACCACTTTCTGCTACAGTCCGTTTCTTGATATATATAATACATTTAATATTTATAATGAATTTACCTCAAGATATTTTTTTCCTTATTAGGAAGATGTTTCGGGTACCATTTTGTACCCATCCTCAGCCTTCCGGTTTTTGTGTCTGGTGAAGTACATATGTGTTGGTTGACTATTGTTATTGTGGCTTCCTGTTGGCTTCTGGTACTTCAAATTGGTTTTATTGTGTGTGACTGTGGTATATGTGTTAGTTTATTGTGTATTTTCAATGTTGAGTGTTTTGATTATTGTGTCATGTTTTGTATTGATTTGTATTTGTTCAGGTATTAGTTTGTTTTATGTTTGTATATTTGTAAATTTTCCCAAATGTTCATTATGGTGCCTTTGTGTGGTATATGTTTTGTTAGTGTCACATTGGTTATGTCTGAGAATTCATATCCTATGTTTATTGCATGTGTGGCTAAATTGGATTTATATATTTCTGGATTTTTGTATGCGTTTAGGTGTTCAAAATAACGTTTTTTCAGCTGTTTTTTTGTTTGTCCTATGTAACATTTATTGCAATCTTGGCATTCATTTTTGTATATACCGTTAGTTGTTGTATTATCTTTGTTGTGTGGGCTATTTAGTTTTTGTAAATTATTTTTATTAGTTTTGTATGCTATTTTTATATCTGTGTTTTTAAATAGTTTTGTTAGCTTTGTCATTTTATTATTTATGTATGTGGCCCACTTGTTGTTGTTATTATTATTTATGTGTTGTTCATTTTGATTAATTCTTAATTGTTCAGTTTTTATTTTATATTTGATTTTATTTTCTATTTTGTTTACAGTATTTTTATTGTATCCATTTTCATAACCAAAATTCAAAGCACTCAATATCGAAAATACACAAAAAACTAACACATACACCACAATAACACACAATAAAACCAATTTGAAGTACCAGAAGCCAACAGGAAGCCACAATAATAATAGTCAACCAACACATATGTACTTCACCAGACACAAAAACCGGAAGGCTGAGGATGGGTACAAGATGGTACCCGAAACATGTTCCTAATAAGGAAAAAAATATCTTGAGGTAAATTCATTATAAATATTAAATGTAATATATATATATATATTTTTTTTTTCAATCACTTTCTGCTACAGTCCGTTTCTTGATGTATATAATACTATAATATTTATGACTAAATTTACCTCAAGATATACTTTTTTCCTTTAGGAACATGTTTCGGGAGATCTTGTTCTCCCATCTTCAGCCTTCGCCATCTTGTTTCTGGTGAAGTATTTGTGTGTTGGCTTCTGGATGTTATTGAGGTAGTTTGTTGGTCTTTGGTCCTTTAAAGTTGCATTATTGTGTGTGGTTGTGGTATCTGTTTTTGTATTTTGTGTATTTTCGATGTTGAGTGCTTTGAATATTGTGTCATGTTTTGTATTGATTTGTATTTGTTCTGGTATTAATTTGTTTTGTGTTTTATGTTTGTAAATCTGTAAATTTTCCCAAATGTTCATTATGGTGCCTTTGTGTGGTATATGATTTATTAGTGTTACATTGGTTATGTCTGGGAATTCATGTCCTGTGTTTATTGCATGTGTGGCTAAATTGGATTTATATATATTTGGTTTTTTGTATGCATTTAGGTGGTATAAAATGGCAGCATTTTATTCGTTATTTAACAGAATGTACAAAATACCCCTAAACAAACAAGAAACTGACAAAGAAAGAAATATAATATACCAAATTGGTTATGCAAATGGATGCAATAAAAATACTATGATCAAAATAGAAAATAAAATCAAATACAAAAAAAAAACTGAACAATTAAGAATTAATCAAACTGAACAACACATAAATAATAACAACAACAAAAAATGGGCCACATTCACATATATAAATAATAAAATGACAAAACTAACAAAACTATTTAAAAACACAGATATAAAAATAGCATACAAAACTAATAAAAATAAATTACAAAATCTAAATAGCTCCCACAACAAAGATAATACAACAACCAACGGTATATACAAAATTGAATGCCAAGATTGCAATAAATGTTATATAGGACAAACAAAAAAAACAGCTGAAAAAACGTTATTTTGAACACCTAAATGCATACAAAAAACCAAATATATATAAATCCAATTTAGCCACACATGCACACACAAATCTGAGTATGTGTATTGAGGAACGGCAGAGAATGTAAGCCACAGTGAGCCACTCTGATTCCGAACCCACTACAAAAGTTAGGGAGTTATATTGTATTAATGTATCAAGGAGTATTATAAGAGAATCTGTGAGGTATAAATTATAATAACCATTAAGATAATCACGAATGTAAAGATATGTAATAAGAAAGAAGAATGTGTATAGAACAGGAAATTGTTAATTTAAGAAATGAGATCTACTGTAGTCAAATGACTTAAGAAGTAAGCGACTTGAAAATACTAGTAAGTTAAGAATTATATCACTAGACAAAAAATCAAGCTAGAGTAATACACTAATCGTATGTTAAAAAACCATAGAAATTTACTAAGAAACTGACATGAAATGATAATTTTATAAAAAATAAATTTTTTCTCAAATGATCAATTTTGAGGAGGTGTAGCGGGTCAATTTTTGGGTGTTTTTATTTTAACCGTTTGGGGCATTTATATATTTTTATTCATTTCGTTTTCGGTCGGGAGCCTTATAAAATATTGCGAAATAACTGTATTATTGTGCAACGTATTTGTCAGTATAACAGAACAGTGAAACAAAGCAGTAAGACACAGGTTGTTGTTGAGTAATGCGGCGAAGAATTTACCACCCCAATTTTTCGCAGAACTTTGCGTGTGTATGATCACGCCCATATGCAACAGTGATGGGCGGCGCGCCGGAGTGACGCTTGGAAAACACAACCCACGCTGTGAAACATGGCGATGTAGCATACCGTTTGCCGCAGCTATCAACTCAATACCGGAAGTCGCATTAAACTCCGCCTACTGTTGGTGACATCAGCAGAGCCAAGTCCAATATTAAGCTCTGGTCACACACATATATCAGCTCCATTCCATATATAAAATGGTTACCCAACAGCATATGAGCAAGGAGCGACGAAAAATAGTGGCAGTGAACAACAGCTTCCCTCCAAAGAAAGCAAGCGGTACCTGTTACGTTCTCGGTGACGGCGGTCATACTCTGTGCGTACCGGCCGGTACAGAGCTAAGTTAGGCTCAGTATAAAATTTCATGTTTCACCGATAAACAAAAATGAAATAACAGTTTAAATCCATGTAACCGCGGTTAATACCATTCAGTGAAGAATATCTACGTTTAGTTCCGGACAAACCAGTGATTGCCAAACGTTAAATAGTGAGTGCGAATGATGACCACGTTGCCGACTATAGAATTTCAAAACATGTTTAAGGGTTCGGGGTAATAAAAAATGTTCAGGGGAGGGTGTATAAATTGAGAGAATGAGTGAATGGCAGGCTGGGCTCTGTCTGTATATTTGTTTTGTATAGTGATCAATAAGGTAAGATAATAGCGTAAGGTAGTATGTAGAAGATGCCAACAGAACAAAGAAACATGTAACGTAATCTGTAAAATGCTGAGAAAAATTTTGAACAAGATTTTCAAATGAGTCTGATTAAAGAAAAATATTAATTCTCTTCCAAAATGAGTTGTGTCAGTACTTTGCGTAACCCATAGACCATGTTTGTATCTAGGTACATGTGATCGAATCCTGTGACCCTGTAAGAGCTATCGTAACGGTAAGTAACAACTAATCTGAAATTTGGTAATAATAATAAATGTGATCGATAAGTACGTCACAGAGGGAGTATATGTAACATAACAAAATGTTACCTAACCTAAACGTATACTGTCAGACTCTATAAGGACAGAACAATAATGTAAATAGGGAATATAGTGATAAGAATAAACAAGAAGAGAGGAATCAAGAAAGAAGAATGAAGCAGAAGTGCCACTAGGAACAGTAAACCCAAATACTGTTTGACACTACAACCAGACAATGACTAACACAAACTGACGGACAGAGTAAATGTACTTTAAGCTGTCAATCAAGTCAGTAGATAATATAAACAGAATATGATATGTAAATAAAAAGTGAATCAATAAGAATCTGAATACTGTGAAATCAGAATTAGCATTTTGCTGATAATAAATTTAACCATGACTAGTAAATTATGAATGCCAAAAACTAAAATTAGCAATGGCTACAAAGTGAGAACAAAGATATATTTCAATATCAAATATACTTATGAGAAAGAAAAACCATTTGTAAGAGGGAATCTTATACAAATACAGTACCTCAACAAATTACCGAATAGTGAACCTATAAATGTTGTTAAGGCAAAATTCCAGTATAGACGGTATGTCTTAACAAGGCCTAGACCAAGCAATAATCAGTGAGTTGATTATTGGGAGGTAAAGTAAGTGTAAATTAAATACACAGAACAATTGTTACGCTCCAACATAGCAAAAAACATTATTAAAATGATATATTTAATCATAATTCAATTGTTAAGTAGTAGAATAGAACGAGTTAGCATAAAACGAAATGTCATAGTAATAAGAATCGTTCATTACAATGTATAAAGTTATGGTGTATTCATAATGTTCAGTAATTGAAGGTCAGTACAGAGTTAATAGTGTTCTCACATAAACGTTTGAGTAATAAAATGCTATGTGAACACAAACAATATTAATCAAAGTGTAAAATCGTCGATTCAGGTAAACCGACGACAGTGCAAAATGGTGTACCTGAACATTGATTATATAGCAATGTCAGTAAAAGTGAAGTGAACTCGGTATCAAACTATATCAAATTAAAGAGGACAAAATAATCTTTAATTTGATGACGATATCGACCCAATCGCAACTGTATTAAGTGCGGGAAAGGTGTTAGCATCATTTACAAAATATGCATCTGAAATTTGTTTACTAATACCAACAACATTGAAAGCTATCTGTCACCTCAGGATTTGACAGTTAAAAAACCGTTATTAACGGCTATACAGACATTACGTCATACTCATCACACCTGCAAGAACCAATCACAAAATTAGTTAGTAATTAACATTTTTGCCTAACGCCGATCGACGGGCGGGGTATATAAGAGAATGCAACCGATTCTCGACAGACACTTATCAACTTCATACAGTACGGAACGTGTGCTCGCCATCTCAACATCTTTAATAACGGTTAGCGTCATCAACATAATACATCGAAGGAAATAGCTCAACACCAAGAAACAACTACTTCAATTTATTCTACAGAAAACAATAGTGATTATGTGCAGTATTATTTCATTTTGTGCGGGAAAATAATGAACAGAAGTAATTAAATAATGTTATTTATGATCCATTAAGTTAGAAGCGGATCGAAATACTCTGTTCTTGTGCATGTGTAGTGAAAAATGATAATCATTATAATCCGATTATCAAGGTGCTAAAATGAGTTTTAATTAAATAATTAAAACCAAAAGGTAACAGTGTAACCATTATTTCATTTTTTCTACGAGCGCCATAACCTGTACGTTTTTATACACTGATCTGTACTGACGCAAAACACAGAAACATTTCAATATTACGCCATGTCTCAATTTATTTTATGAATTTGTCATTATTAATTAAGCTGAATGTTAGTTATAAGTGTTCTCAATTTATAAACTTTGTAATTCAGAAATCAAGCGTGACGAACGCACAACCTATCAAATAGGTTATTTTTATTTGTTTACTTTATGAAAGTAACGTCAAAACATTGTTAATCAATTTTATATCAGAAAATTATTAGATATTGTGTAGGCATAACTTTCTTTTTCGTGTCTCAAAGAATTCACTTCTGAGATTTTAATAATATTAATGTTGAAAATAACAAATATCTGGACTTAGCCAGATTTACCACTTGTGCTCTGAGCCAGCCTGATAGGGTATATAATAACTTATTTACAATTGTACATCATTATATGTTTTTAATTGTATTTGTTTTGAATTCTCTACCAAGGGTATGAATAAAACCCATAATTAACAGCATAACTCGACTTAATTTATTTCTAACAGATAGTTAAATATTTTATTCAGGAAAGCTTAAACAACCTTCAGTTGTGATTGAATATAGGGAATAGCATTGCCATAAAGGTAACAAACAATTATTTTAAATTTTTTAAATCATTAATCGATTCAATTTGACATGGGTTTTACACGGGATTTTCCCAAAATAAATCCGTGTGGCGCCCACTAACAAACAAGGCAATCTAGCCTTGCAACTAAAGTGAGTTGGTTTTTGTAAACTGAGTTGACAGCTTATTGAACTTCTAGAAAACACGACCAGGTACGTGAAAGTATATTATGTTTATTATATTGTCCAGACATTACTAGACATAACGTACTTAGACTATTATCGACCTGGAGGAGAAGTTTCACAGCCAGTATCAACAAAACGATCATCATCATCAAGCGACCAACTATTATACTTTACTGTTAAGCTTAAGCAAACCTAGTATTTAAATATTACCAACACAACTATTTTATTCATTTGATTTAAGGGAATTCTTTTCAGACAATTATAATTACACAATTGTAAACACACTTTAAGTAACCTCGAATGTTACATTTTAAATCGCTTTACAACATTAGTAACCTTCAACAACAACAAACTCAAAATAACATTTCAAACATAAACATAATTTTATTTAACAACCGCAAATCTTTTATTATATTACAAATTGACGCCCAACAGTGTGGCTTTTAAAGGAGAGAGCAATTTTAGTTATATTACAAATTGACGCATACAACGTGTGGCAGGATAATCATACACCGTATTCAATCGATTTATTTACAATATAAACCTAATTTTAAACCATTCCGGTTTTAGTAGTTTTATTACAGCGTGTATCACAGTAAATAAAGTTATTAAGTTAATAAACGATAATAATATGGGAGAATACAGGTATAAAAAGCAGTTGATGAAAGTAATTAAAGAATGTGTAAATCAGAACTATTTTAGGTTTAATAACAAGTTTTATATACAGAAAAAAGGTTTACCTATGGGGTCTTCATTATCCCCTATTCTTGCTGAAATATACATGAATGATTTTGAAAAGCAATTAATAACTTCCACTAAGTATAAAAACAATATAAAATTATGGTCTAGATACGTTGATGATGTATTAGTAATTTGGGAAGGAAGCATAGAAGAAGTGCATGAGTTTATAAATGAGGTAAATAATAAGGATAAAAACTTACAATTTAAAGAAGAGATAGGAGGTAAGAAAATAAATTACTTAGATTTAAACATAGAAATTAAAGATAATGAGAAACTACAGTTTGGGATATTTAGGAAAGAGTCGTATTCTGATATAATTATACCAAGAGAGTCTTACCACCCATATAGATATAAAATGGCGGCAATCAATTCATTTTGTTACAGAGCTCAGAAGTGTTTAAAAGAGACCGAATCAAAAGATAGGGAGTTAAGAACGATAAAGGGAATTGTAAGGAATAATAATTATAACACCAACATAGTGGATAAAGTTATGAAAAGGGTTAACATACAAAAAGATAAAATAGAACCAGAACAAAAGAATTATGCAGGGTCATTGACATACATAGGTTCACATACTAGAAAAATTATAAAATGTTTTAATAAATATGGAGTAGATATAGCTGTTAAAAAATGTGAAACGGTATTTGATAAGATAAGGAATAAGAATATAGAAAAAATTCCAGTATTACAGAAAAGCGGAATTTATAAATTAAAATGTAAAGACTGCAACAAGGTGTACCTAGGAGAGACAGGACGAAAATTCGTATGCAGGTTGTCTGACCACAAACGTGGAGAAGGTAATAGAACAACCAATTCGTTATATGCAAGACATTTCATAGAAGACAACCATAAGTTTGTTAATCCTTTGGAAGAATACGAAATTGTAAAAGTAGTGAATAACACAGTTGAAAGGAAGCTTAGAGAGGAGTTAGAAATATTGAAAGAAAGAGAAAAAGGGTTAGACAATTTAATTAATATTAAAATTAAATTTGATAATGAAGAAATATTTTATAACATGATTAAGAAGTAAATGATAGAGGACAGATAGATAAGATTAAGAATTATTTTGCATAGTACTAATTGGATGTTTTAAAATAAGGGTGTATGACTGACCCACGTGTGTGGAGAGGAAGAGGGTAGTTTAAAAAAAGGATGCACACACACACACACACACACACACACACACACACACACACACACACACACACACACACACACACACACACACAACACTGAAACACAAGGAATTTGCTAGAAAAAATATGTAACTTTACAGATGGTGGGACAGGGTTTAGGGGGTGGGGAAGGGTCATTTATATTATAGCTTGTTGTGTGTGAGCAGGGTGGGGGAGAGGGGTGAAGGGGTTGTTTTCACATATTTCCTGTCTATTCCAATCTGACGATGGGCTGTGAAGCTTGAAAGCGCTAATTGGGATAATTTTTATATAGTGGTGTGCAACTGTGATCATTCTGATTGATAATAAATTATAAATGAATCAAATTAAAAGGGATTATTTTATAAAATACCAAGGTACAAGTTTAAGAAAAAATATAAAGAAAAACCTTAGATAAATTAAATTCGATTATAAATAAAATATAAAAAGGATTATTTTTATAAAAAGAAGAAATAAATTTATAATTATTAATAATAGCATATATACTAAAAAGTATATAGATTCACCAATAAAAAACCATAAAAAATTCTTGGTTACTAACAGTAACCAACTAACAAGATTTGAATTTAATTGTTAAAACGATTTGGAAGTGAACATTTTGAAAAGTGTAGTGCCTATAAAAATTTGAGAAATTAACGAATACCATTTGGAATAAGTAGTGCAAAATTAATAAAATTGACAAGTGATGTCCACTACATATCAGAACTCTTTCGAATAGAACCATTCACGCCCGTAATTTGATGAAACTTTGATAAATCAACCTCCGAGATCCAGGCCTAGTCCACAGGACGTCGACATTTTTGGTGAGATCGTTACCAAGTAAAATTTAACTTAATTACATCTCAACTATAACTTCATAACACTAGAAACAGCACCATATCTTTAAACACTTCAGGAAAGAGGTGAAAACAAACTTTATTATTTTGTTAACCAAAAAACCAGCAGACCGGATTCCTGTGAATTTCTTGCCGCCATAAAATAAATTTCGTGTTTTTAGTGAAGAAACGTAACCTGCGCTCTGGCGGATAACCTAGGAACTACATAATCTAAATACTACAAATTATAATAAATTAATTTATGTAAAGCTTGTTATTAACCAATATTCATTTCTGACTGTCTCATAGTACAAAGAACTCAAAAATAAACCTGGGAAATTAATAAATTGTTTCTTTATTGTTTTTTGAAATAAAAAATAAAAATATTTGTTATACATTATATGTTTAAAAAATAAGATCGAACTAATGTTGTGTTGTCAGTAAGAATCGATTATACATTTCTGTTTTGGGAGAAGATAAAACAAAAATTTGCTAAATAAACCCAATGAATACTTTGTTGTTTGAATAAAAATGTGTATTATTTTCAGTAGATGGTAAGTTGGTTGCAGATTGTCTGGAGACAGAGAAGAGAACGGACAACCAGAAAATATTATATACCATTTGGTGTTAATTTAACCTCAAATGTGTTTGTAAATGTCACAATCAGCTGGTCTCATGAGCGGAGAAATTTAAATTAATTAATCGTATGCCAAGAGAGTAATTCTCTTTGCACTCTCTCTCCTAACTACGGTCAAACAACGGTATTGAATTCACCCAAATAAAATCTACGGGAAATATTTGCATAATCACACACACTAGATTTTTGAAAACATTGAACATAAATTATAACAAATTCTGTGACTCTCATTAAAGCGAGATTTTCGAAGAGCATAAATAGACAATAAGAAACCTTTTTAGGAAACGTATATTTTAAGACTCTGAGAGTAGAACCGTGAGACGCTACAAGGTGACGCTAACAACGTGGGGCAAATAAAACATAGATTCCATTAAGTAAAGTACTATTTGACTCCGAGAGTAGAACCGCGAGACGTTACAAGATGGCGCTCAACTTAAAAGGGCTTTAATTAGGAAAGAAATTTTGAGATATACGAAAGATAATATCACAAAAAACCTAATTTTCATCGGCAACTATGAGAAAACAAGAAATGCATAATACCAGAGGCAGATCGAAGAAGAGGGCAGAAGACAAGGAGAAGGAAGAAGGTGGACAGGAACAAGAAATAGAAGTAGTCACGGACAGTGCAATGGAACAACAAACAGGCGATAAAGAAGAAACTGAAGCAATTATACACCAGGAAAAGGAAAGAGTTGAAGAGGATGCCCAAGGGGACCAACCAGACAAAGCGGAAGCCAGAAGAGAACCAGATTGGCAAGAAATGATGAGGCTAATGATGGAGAAAATTTATAGCATTAAGGAAAGCAATAAACAAACAATCGATGAAAACTCAACGAAACAAAATGAAACCTTGAGCAAAAAATTTAATAAAATAGATGAAAATTTTAGGAAACAGGAGGAAAACTCAAAGCAAACCAATGAGGAAAATAAGGAGAACTTTAGGAAACAGGAGGAAACTTCAAAGAAACAAAACGAAACTTTGAAGGAACAAAACAAACAAACCAATGAGAAAATAGATAGTATTCAGGAAAGTTAAGTAAAACAATTCAATGAAAAAATTGAGACCATTCATGGAGATATCAGACAAACCATGAATGAACAATACCATGAATTGAAAGAAACTGTTGACGGACAAAGGGAAGATATGAATGCAAAATTTGAAGAGAATAATGAAAATTTAAAACAAATTGCGGGTAAAATGGAGAATGTCAATAAGGAGTTAAGGGAAAATCTTGAGAGTAAAATTGAAAATGTTAACAAAACACTCAGCCAAAGAGTAGATAAATACAAGGAGGAAGCAGAAAAGAAAATAATTGAAACCAATCAAAGATTAGATAAAACAGAAGAGAAGATGGAACAAATTAAAACAGGAATAGATACCCGAATGGACCGTGAGGAACAAAGTAATCAAGTTCGTATAATGGCCATACGCCAGAAAAATAATGATCAGTTGGATGGTATAAAAAGCAACCTAAACAGTAAATTAACAGATTTTAATGAGCAATAGAAAATGTCAAGAACCAGTTCCATAACCAAGGAGAAAAATTAGACAATTTACAACAACTACAAACAAACTTACAAGGGGAGGTAGATAGAATGGGTTCCAGATCTACATGCAACACTCGACATACTATCCAAGATAGTAGGGAAAGTGTAAACTTTCGAGATTATCGAAGAAACCCACTCGAATTTTTAGGGAGAGTAGATGAAATTTTAAATAGGTCGAAGGAGAACCGATGGAACATGATTAAAGGAATACTAGATGAATGTTTCAAATCGATGACCAAAATCGCATATCACTTCGAGGAAAAGATTATCAGTGCTCGACTAAGCGGACAAATAAAAACCATTGGAGGTATGGAAACACTATTAGAGAACTATGAGCAAGAATCATATTACAGGAGGAGTAGATGGAGGTCAGGGAATACAGAAGAGCGGAAAAACGAACCACCCAGAGATATTCGACCAAGGGTAAATTATGTCCGTGCCAACAATAATTATTATAATAACAGGTATCGAGGAAGAGGGCAAAATTATAATAATCGAAATTATCGAAATGATTCATATCAGAGAGATGAAGGTCCACAAAGAAGTAGGAGTGAAGAACAACCTAGATTCAGAGCCAGTGAGGAAGAAAGAAGGCCATTAAACAATCCTCAACATAGTGAGAATGTTAAACCAACTAATAATAATGACTAATAATGTTGAACAACTAATAATAAATATTCAGAAGAGATTGATCACCCCGCCGTCAGGCTTCAAGTTGGCAGCTGGAGGATTGGGATGGAAATGAGAGAGACACGTGTGCGGTGAGCACAGCTAACCAGTTGCAAATTGTAATGTCGGTGAAAACAGCTGATAGTGAATACTTTATTTCTTCGCTGCAGCACGGCACAGCATCTCGGCCGCATGGCGACCTTGACTTTACCGATTTAGTAGGCGTAGCGTGCAGACAGCTGCTGTGGCAGCGATTCAAATTCAAAACATGCCGAGGCAATCAAATTTAAAATTTTCCTCGGCACAAAATGCTCACCAGTCTGTAGTAACACCTATTAGCAGATAATATCCATTTTTGAATGGCTCTAGAGGAGTCATTTCCAGAGTCCACATATGACCCGAGATATGGAAACCTTGGAACTTTTTCAAATTCATAATCATTAATGCGCAGGGACAGGGCACGAGTGTTGGCACCTACAACCATATATTTGGTTTTGCTTTGGTTTATAACCAAGCCCATAGCCTTAGCGGACAACTCCAGTTCCTGAAAGGCTTCCTTTAAGCCAGATTCAGACCTACTTATGACGTCAATGTCATCGGCATATGCCAGAAGCTGTACCTCCTTGTGAAATATGTGTCCGGTAGTTTGAATTCCTGAATCCCTGATGACCTTTTCTAGAGCTATGTTGAACAACAGACACGCTTAGGCATCTCCTTGTTTCAGCCCATTCAATGTTTTTAAGGAGTTAGATAGATTTGAATGTATTCTGATTTGGCACTTAGAATTGGACATAACTACTCCAACCATACGCACCAACTTAGATGGTATATTCAACTCCTTCATAGCTCTATATAGCATTTTCCGGTTGATTGAATCATATGCCAACTAGAAATCCACAAAGAGATGGTGAGTGGCCACTCCATATTCCAACGTTTTTTTCAGGATTTGCCTTAGTATAAATATTTGGTCTGTTGTTGACCTATTCCTAGTAAATCCACATTGATATTCTTTTATGTTTTCCTCAGCTTAGGGAAGCAGCCTAGAAAATATGATGTTGGACAATACCTTATATGCTGTATTAAGTAGAGATACCCTATAATTTTTACACATGAGCGGATCACCCTTTTTATGTATTAAACACACCACCCCATTGTTCCACTCATCAGGCATTACCTCATCTAGCCATATTCGCTCTATGAGATGGGCAATTTATGAAATCTCCTCCTGCGCTCTTTAATAGTTCTCCTGGTAAACCATCGGAACCTGCTGCCTTGTTATTTTTAAGCTTTTCTAGAGCTTCATACACCTCATCATAGGATGGCACCAACTCCTCTATCATCCTTGAATTCTCCTGCTTCTTCTTCATCCTCAGATGCCTCCATCGAAGCCTCCCTAACTGAGCCCAGCAACTCTTCGAAGTGTTCTGTCCATCTCTCTAAGTGTTACTATTTACTTATGACTTAATACACCCGGGTTATCGAAAATCATTCTGTTCCATTTTTTCCTATAATCAAAATTTGGCTGTATTTATTTTAGTAAACATGGCAGCAGTACAATACTATATTATTAAAAAATGTACAATTTTCTTATTTTTTCTATTGCAAAAAAACCGTTAAATTTGTGACTTTTAAATCCCTAGCATTTTTTAAAATTAAGAGTAATATATCTACATTACCTGTGAACTACAAATGTACATGATAAAATTCTAAATTAATAATAGTTGTAATGTAGTAACATTAATGAATAGTAATTCAGTGCTGTTGAATGCAGGAAAAGACAAGTAAAATTAGGCCATTCCTCTTAAAAGAATATACTTCTTGTCATAGTTTTATTTCTTTTTTTCTATATAGACCTGCGTATGTTATTACATATATGCAAAGCAAAAAAAGTAGTATCATGAAATTATGAAAGGCAAGGAGTCAGCTGAGTTCAATGTTGGCAAAATCTTCCTTTCTCTGGCAGACTGTAGTGGAAATGAATGAACAAACGAATGAATAAGATTCATTTTGACACTGTTCTCCATTAGCCAGTGCAGACGTATAGTAAAACATGATTGAAAGAACAGTTGCTTTTCTCTGGTTGCTAATACAGACCTGTAGTAGGACAAACAAGATCCAGACTATATGAGCCAGTTATATTGAAATGAACAATTACTCCCATCACTACTTACCTCTGTCAAATGATAGATCAAGATTATATAAAACAAAATAGTTGACAATCTGTAATGGGACTAATCGGAGGGTTTTTTTATTTTATTAAATTTGGTTAAATTCATTTTCCACCTGTGTGATCAGCCACGTGTTAAAAGCTTTGTTCAAACAAAGAACGCATAAGGCGAAGTCAATACAATGGAATGCGTCAACGTGCAATCACGCAATACCATTCTTAGAATTTTGAGACTGTGTGACACACACCCACAAGCGCGCAAACACCAGCAGGTGTGCAACCGACGCCGCATTGCTAAAACAAAAATGGCTATGTGCGAACTTTGTCCAGCATGTGCTCAGAACCAGCCGGAAACATAATTGTAAGCCACACCCGTTTATGTGACGAAGGTACAGGCAGTGAAATTTCGTCGACGTCCAGCACACAAAAATCCCGTGTGTCGTGTGTGCAACTACTAAAACTTTAGCAGCGAAGGCTGTGTGCAGTGACGAAATTTGTTCTCAGGCAAGGCAGTGATGTCCGCCCGCATGTAAAGGCAGTCGGAAAATAACATCTTAACCCGCCAGACGCGAACCGTAGTGCATCACCGACTGGACACAAATTTTCATCTCAAATATATAACAAAATGTGAAGCAGCAGTGGTGTTGTTGCGAGGCGGCGGCGGCCGTTTGAACATAACGGGCTGCGGGCCGAAAATTTATTAACCGTGTAAATATATTCAAACATGTGCACAGTGCGACGTAGCCGGGGAGACGCCGTGAGTAAATAGACCACCAGACAATTATTAACCAATTTAATGTACAGAGCTCTAAATGTCATATAAAGTGAATAATTTAAATATTGAATGAATGAATGTGTGAGTACACAAATACTGGGCTGCATTTAAAATCAAAAAATATATCTATATAATACAAGTAAACTTAAAGTTAATGTAAAAGATTATTGACTATATTACTTCACCGAAATAATTGTTTGTAATTTTTTCTATTTTGTGTATTTCTCTAAGAAAAGTAAGATAAAAGTAAACCTATTTGTTTTCGTACTATAAATATGTGTTAGTGTAGTTATTTCGTCATTACCACTTCCTAATGTTCTGTGCTGGCAGTTTCGTCTAACGTTCCCGGATTTCTTCTGAATTATTATTGGGGGGTAGTCAGATTGCAAAATTGTCCCATTTTTTTTTATTAAGGTAGAGTGTTAAGGTTTCGATATATAACCAAAAATATCGTGGCGACTCTGGGCTTCTGATGAAATTTTATGAAAGGTAAGTAAGCGAAGAAAGATCGCAGGTAAGTTTCTGGCAGTATTTCTATTTATTTATTTCGATTAAGTTTGTTTCTCAACAATTGGCGACCAAGCTGCCAGGATCCTAATATAATTTTATACGAGGCAGACCTATTTTAAAGCACAGAAAGTAGGATTTGGTAATGACGTATGTATGAAAAATTATCGTATATAATTACGTTAAATTAGGTTATGTTTGGGTAGTGTACGTTTGATTACGAGTTTATGTGTGGGTATTTTGATTTAAACTGAATAGTTAGTGTGTGTTAGAAGGGTATAGTGGGCGCTATATAAAGGGTATATTATAAATAATTTTGTTTAAACATGGCTGAGGTAAACGAAACCGCAGAAAAAGAGCGTTCACGGGATGATGTAATGAATCTTTGAAAACAATATATGATAATATGACTAAGGGTTTTGATGAACTAAGGGGTGTTATAAACAAGGGTTTTGATAGGATGGATAAACATTTTGACGAGATAAACACAAAGATGAATAAACGGGATGAGAAATGGGAAGGAGATAGATGTCAATTAAAGGAGAATACAGAAGTTGAATTAAAACACGTAAGTGTTTGTGGCGGTAGCAATATAACGAAAAATAACGAAGGAATAGTAGAGAAGGTAAGTGGTGGTAGTAATACAAGTAATTATAATGGTGAAATAACGTTAAATAAGAATAATGAGTATATAGCTGAAAATGGGGTATCAAAAAGTGATACAGTAGACAACAGTAGTGAAAATGAGAGTTGAGGTTGATCAGGGATTGCTAGTTAGTGCTTATGATTTAGAAAGGGAGTATAGTGATAGTTTAAAGGTAGAAGGTGAACAGGGGGCAAAATTTTATAGGGTTAAATGTGAAGCAGAGACTTCACAAGTGTTGATGGAGGACAAGAGTTCCTCAATAGTTTTTGTAGAAGACAAAAGGTCTTCAGAATGTCATATAAGTTGTTTATGTTTATCTGGTAGGGCCAGATGGTGTTTAAAGAATTTTGTGGTATTGCCCTCTGCATGGAGTGAGAGAGAAAATGGGATATGGTGTTGTGATGAGAGAGAGAAAGAGTCAGAATGGTTCAAGCTAAATAGAGGTTATGGAGAGTTGATAGAGAAGATGAATATTAAGAGAATTATGATAAATAATGTAGACATACCTTGTGCAGTAGTAGACAATGATTATATTGATGATAAATATGTACCGGTAGGAAGAATTAGTGTACTTGTAGTGGAGGAATATGATGAGAAAATAATTTACCTGGGTGTAACAACAAATACTGATGGAGACCAGACCAAAATCTGATGTAGACAGGTTTTATGATTTGATGATAGTGGAACAATTTGAAGTATTAGAGACTTATTATATTAAGGTTAATAAATTGAGTGTGGACAAGAATGATTTATGTTATAAATACAGTATTCCCTCGCCAACCGCGGGGGTTAGGTTCCTACAAAACATCGCGGTTAGTGAATCCGCGGTTGGTGAAGTTAACTTTATATGGGAAAAGTAAGGTTAGGGGAATCTGAAACAAAGCCAGAAATATAAAATACTGTACAACTCTTTATTATACAGTATACACTACATTGTTCGAATGTCTAAAACCAGTCCAATGATTTCAAATAGCTGACAGTTATTTAAATTATAAAAATTTTCAAAATTTTTAAAATACATACTGTATTACATTATAACGAAAAAGCCGCTAAGACAAGGAAAAAATAGCGGCCAGTTTTTAGTGCTAAGTAAGTCCAGTTTTATAGCTTACTACAATTTTCAACTTAAAATTTTAAAATAAACACAATTTTTAACACACAAACAATTTAAACGCAAAATTTTAATCAAAACAATTTTAAATCGAGGCATGGGAATCGGCACTTGTGGAAGGGTGAGAGACGTCAGTTGACTTGCCACCAGATGATTTAAAATAGCATAAAAGAGAAGTCTGCTTCATTTTATTTTGAAACTCCTTCTGAAGCTGCTTGTATGGAGATAATAAATCCTTCAAACCCCGTTTGAATTTTATAGTTGACTCGTTGACAGCCATTAACCTGGCCACAGACGCAGCACTCTCACCGCGCCCTAACCTGTTCAAAACATCGAGCTTTTTCTCCAGCGGTAGTACATTCCTAGCCCTTTTGGCTAGCTTATCACCGCCAATTATGTTTTCCGAACGTTTGGAACACATTATGACGAAAGGATAGTTTATAAAAGAGTAAATTAACACTAGATAATAAGAACAACGCACACTAAAAACTAAAGAACACACAATACGTCACGGCAGAAGAGCAACGCGCGACTGACCGACTTCAATCCGATTTGAAGGGATATGTGTGCACGAAGTGCTGCCTAGCGGATGCTACTACAAACCGCGTATAAGCGAATTCCAGCCCCGCGGTTGGAAACTACTGCGCATTTATAAAACCGCGTATAAATGAATTCCGCGGTTGGAGAACCCGCGGTTGACGAGGGATTACTGTATATTAGATTAATATTCGATGATGGAGGGTAAATTAAAAGAGCAATGTATGGACATTTTTAAATATTTTAATTTGTGGTTATAACCTGGCTGACTTGGAAAATGAAGTGTGATAAATTGAATAATTAATGACGAATAATTTGTAAATAATTGATAGTGAAATTAGTGGTGTGTATTGTAACAAGTATTGTGAAGCTACTTACCTTTTTGTATCACATAAAATTAACTAACAAACATTGTATATTTCTCGGGCGCCATCTTACCAACTGTAAGAAAATAATTTACCAAGGTTCGAATCAGCGAACTAGGAGAACAGAATGTGGTTGCTGAAATAATAACAATCATTTATGTTCATCAATAATTAAACGTTATTATTACTTTATTATTATTCATATTTCATGTTAATAAAATCATACAGACAAAATTTGAATTAATAATTGACAAAACGTGAATAATAGTTGTTAATTACCTTGAATCTCTTTTAATTTACTTACTCGCATTACAATAACAGATTCTTGAAATACATTTTTAAGAATTATAATGGGAACGCAAACCAGCCTTCCTATTACTATAAACTATAGTAAAACTATATTCTCACACACACACACACAACACACACACAAAGCTACTTTAGAGATATCATTTTAAATATTTTATACTTTATGATTATGAAATCAAAATTGATTTCCCCATTCCGCCAGTAATTTTGAAAAACCCTTATTAAAATCTCATTGATACATGGCTACTTAGCTGAATTTGAAGCCGATTATTATTCCTGAAACCGTCACATGGTTTTACGTGCGCACTTTACTTCACTTCATGATTATCGAACTGTTAGATTATAATGAAACTGTTAATTACACTTTTCCTACGAAATTTTGATTTTAGTTCATGTTTTAAAATATAGTATTCACATTTTATGGTTTTGCGGGCGCGTCGGCAAACACACGATAACTTCGCCCAAAAACCGGCTAGAGCCGGGCAGACGCGACAGTTGTTTTTTGCGTCTGTCTCTAGTAGATGTTGATTTCCGACTGACTTTGTTCTGTTGTGTCACAATGTTGCTGGCGTGACCCACCTCGTTATATCAGTTGCTGACGCAACACATCGCCTGATGACTGGCTGCATAATTGGTTTACAGATTTAGTTACATAACGTGTTTACGTTTTTCGTGTTCGTCATTGTCCTTGAACTGACTTTGGTACATTTGCAGTTATTAAAACGGTCCACACAATTATTAAACAATTCATACAGTCAACAGCAGTGCAGCCACGTTGCGATCGCTTCCACATAACAAATTTACCTCTCGGTCATAACATTTTTCTATCCCTCAATTAGTTAATTATTATTTATGAAAAAAAAAAATACAAATTCTGTTATTACCCCAGGTCTGCCCAAAAATGCCCCGCTACAATACCCCCTCAATGAGATATTTTATGCCGAAGCATAAAAAATCTCATTGACACATTCATACTTGCTAGAGGGATCAGCCAGGATATGTCGCCACAACCCCCTGTTCGGTTTACAAAAAAAAACAAAAATATAATCAACTCACCCTTGGTCCGGTGACTGTGACCGCATCTGCATGACAATACTGGACTTCTCTCTCGAGATCCCAACACCGTAGAGTCAGACAGATACTCAACGCCCCTGCCCTGACGCGCAGGCCAGCTCAGGTCCGCCGCCACAGCATCACCAAACACTGAAACAACAAATCAAAATATTAAATAGTGGCCTTATACAACACCATATCCCCAACTGATCTGTTCCCCCCTAGCGGTGCTGGTTTGCGCTAAGAAGCACTGGTTTTGTTTTTACTCACTTATTACTAACATATATATCATAACATATTTACCAACAATATGACACCCCTCTTAAAATTCCATCTACTTTCCCTTCTTAACTTTATCCTAAAATTCAAATTATTGCCCTGATTCCCATCAGAATTTTAAATAAACAGACGACCGACTTATTAACATTTCCCATTACCATATTACATTTCTCTCATCCCCAATTTAAAAATGCATTTAAAATAGTTAACTTCATAAAATTCTCTTAAACTAACAAACACAATATAACATAAGAAAACATAGACATAAAACATAAAATAAGAAACATAGTACACTTCTAATTCCCATTAAAATAAACAACTGGTATTTAAAATGTTACACACTTTACATTATTAAATTGGCATATAAAATCAAAAAATTACTTTTAAACTTGATTTACTCTTATTAATTCGTTTCTCAAAATTACAAAAATTTATTTATTTATTTATTTATTTTTTTTTTTTTTCAATTATGGCCATCATTATTCCATTTCATTACTTTGGGTGATTCTACGTTATTCCTTATAATTCATTTTATCAACTTGGCATTTACTCATAATCTTACCCCTTTTATTACTCTAATGCTCCCTTACAAAATCTTTAACTAGTATGACACCCCACTATCAAAATTTTACTAACCCTTCTCTACCTCTAACTACTTACTACTTTAACTCCAATCGCCACCTTCTCCTCTTATATAAAAAAAAAATACTCTCTAACCCTTTGTACATAGGATACGTGTTTCCCCCCCCCCCAAAAAGCTCAATTCCCGTTCTCTGGCCCCTGGATTTTTACCTAAGGCGGCCCCTTCCCACTAAAACTATACCAAATCCCGTCCCAACCCTTATGTTGCGGACTCCCACATTACACTACCACTACTACAAAATTGCCATCCCCAAACAATCTCAATCTCATAACCTCACTACAATTACAACAAATTAACATCAACAAATAAACAACAACATATCACTCAAACTCTACATAAATTCTCCAATTCTACTGTGTCTCCACTTATACTTCTCAAAATTCTATAACATTACATTAACTCAAAACAACATTGTATTATTTTCATCTCTCATTTTCATATCTCAATATTTTTTAACTTGGACTGACTCAAACATTTTATTCAAACAATTACTGTCACTCATTTCTATCTTTTACAACCCATTGAAAATTTT
Source organism: Magicicada septendecula (assembly GCA_034769895.1). Lineage (NCBI taxonomy): Eukaryota > Metazoa > Arthropoda > Insecta > Hemiptera > Cicadidae > Magicicada > Magicicada septendecula. Next base: position 416,712,184 of record CM068372.1, on the reverse strand, counting down.
ACCTCTCGCAACTATTTTTCATTTTATTTTACAATCTATAAACACATTGAAAACATATCATCATATTTTTATAATTCTTATTCCTAACATACTAAATGCAATCAACACAATAAGACATAATAAACACAATATAGGAAGTATTTAGTGCATCTATTTTCTAAATTCAAACAAAATTATTGAGTAGCAAATCATCATTATTAATTAAAATATAACAAATTATTAATACGTTATCCCCTTGGATAACCTCCCAGCCACACACACTATTTCAGATTATGGAGGACTGTCTCGCCCTTTCGCTTCCACAGAGACTGTATAATTTTGGAGCAGGGTTTTACCTCTCCGTGTCTCTGCTTCTGCTGTTAAGTTTAAAATTAGTGAACATCATAATGTTCTCGTTAAATAATCATGCACCCTTAAACAGATCTACCACCTGGCTCTGCTGTTCCTCCTCGAACAGAGTGGCAGCCGCTGTTCCATAGTTTGGTGATTCCCCTTTTATTACCCCCCATCAATTTCAAAATACACCTTTACAACGATAACAGCTATGGCCAGTTATGGTCAGCGCGTAATCGTAATGTGCCCCAACCATAGCTGTTAAAGCTAAACCAATTCCACGGTCAGGGTTCGGTGAGGCCGTGACCGCCCAAAAATTTGGGGAATCACAAGTAAAATATCTTTCATAATATTAAATTTAAGAATTTATATTTAAATGACAATATTAATTTAGATGGGGTTTTAACCCACTTTATATGGAAGCTTAACCATTATTAACATAAAATATTAAATACAAAATCTACAACCTCCCCCCATAGCAGTTCCACACTACACTGTTATAATACATCACATAACACAATACACAAATAGCAATCAACCTGGATTATTAGCATACATCAAACAAACAATTCTCTTTTAAATAATTTATATAAAAATTTATAAACATTATTATTTAAAATGTTTCATTAACTCTTTTTATTTATCATCATTATTTCATTATTTATCCTTTGCTGTAATTAGCTTTTCAAAATTTCCTTAGAATTTATTATTAACAATTATTTTTAACCATTATGATATTCCACAAAATAGACCATTTAACATTTATTTACTTATTAATTATTATTAAATCAGAATCTCATTACACAATTTAAATTCATTATATAATTCAAACACATAACATTCAATCACAATATCTAAACATCTCAAATTAAATATTCATTTGATTATTAAAATAACATATTTCAATTATTATCAAAATTCTACAAATCATTAATTATTGTCTTCATTATTATTTTATTATTTAATTGGAATGCCAAAATATTAATAATATTATTATTATTAACACAACATTTTCTAAAACATATACACATTACTTTTCTAACATTTCACAATACACACAAATGAATTCAATATTATTTACAAAATATGCGTCAAAACTGTTCAAGTGTATCTCACTTCAGATGTCCAAATCAGCAAGGTCATTACCAAAATTTTACAATATTTAAAAATGTCCCAACACTGATCTTTTAGCTCACCCACCATCGTCATATATATATCTAGTGTATTTGTAACATTAATCATTTTTATCAACATACAATTTGTTATCATTACTATCATAATAATCCATCCATTCTATTTCATCCATTATACCACTAGAAATCTTGTTACCATAGGTTAGGATTGTCCCGTCTATATCAGTGTTATTTGTTAATGTCAGGTAAATCGTTTTCTCGGTTTTGTATTCCTCAACTACTACGTCAGGTAAGTCATTATCGTCAGGTAAGATATTATCAAAACTATTCTCTGTCTCTCTTTCAACAGGTACGTATTTCACATGATTCATCGTCACCCCTTCTAGTAATTTTCTCAATTCATCATACTTTCTTTCTAACTTATATATTTCTATTTCATTCTCAACATATAACTCTCTTTCTTCATAGCACCACATCACACTCTCACAATTATTACGGACAGAGGGTACAACATTATACCACATTACTTCATTTAACAATAAGGGTCTCTTGCCCTGAAAAAACAACATTAAATCATCATCATCATTATAAACAATAAGGGGAAAATTTGCCCTCTGTCCCCATTTAATTACTACATTATTCTTCCACTCTCTCTCTATTTCATAAACACTCATTAACATTTCATTATCGCATTCTAAAACTTCATCAGTACTATTTGTTATTATATTTTCATCATTTGCTTCTACATTATTCTTCACCCCCACTATATTCTCAGAATTGTCTACTATTTCGTCATTTTTACATTTTGTCATATTTAAAACATTGTCACCTAATTTCTCAACATTCCGTTCTAATTTATATAAACTGTTTCTTATTGTTTCGTTAGTGCTTTCTAAATGTTTATTAATTTCTTGTATCTCATGTTTCAACTCTTTATTCTGATGTTTTAACTCCTCAAAACTATTCTTTTGAATATCGAACTTTTCATTCTGTATATTAAATTTAACGTCAGAATCACTTTTTATTTCGTTAATTTGGTTTTTTAATTCTCTGAAATTACTATCTTGTTTTTCTACACTATTGTACATCATATCATACAATCTTGCTAACATAGTATCATTATCAGGTTTCTTATTTTGATTTCCTAAAATAGGTGTTGAATGAATCTCAACTGTCTGTATTATTTTTGACTCCTCAAGACTACTGTCAGTTGTTTGAATTCCGGAGTCGCTACTTATTTGATTTGCTATCTGACTATCAGATAAACTAATATCATTATTATCTGCCATTTTTCTTAAAAATTTTTTAATATATATTTCTTTATTAAAATCCTATTATATGTAACATATACTTATTGAAAAATATTCTACTCACCCATCTTGAACATAACCTCTTACGTCTAATTTACGTACATACGTAAATACACATTCCAAACAACCATTCTGTTCTCCCCGTAGGCTTATATTTATATAATATAATTATATAAATTGTCCCTGTTCGCCGGCAGCCAAATGTGAAGCTACTTACCTTTTTGTATCACATAAAATTAACTAACAAACATTGTATATTTCTCGGGCGCCATCTTACCAACTGTAAGAAAATAATTTACCAAGGTTCGAATCAGCGAACTAGGAGAACAGAATGTGGTTGCTGAAATAATAACAATCATTTATGTTCATCAATAATTAAACGTTATTATTACTTTATTATTATTCATATTTCATGTTAATAAAATCATACAGACAAAATTTGAATTAATAATTGACAAAACGTGAATAATAGTTGTTAATTACCTTGAATCTCTTTTAATTTACTTACTCGCATTACAATAACAGATTCTTGAAATACATTTTTAAGAATTATAATGGGAACGCAAACCAGCCTTCTTATTACTATAAACTATAGTAAAACTATATTCTCACACACACACACACAACACACACACAAAGCTACTTTAGAGATCTCATTTTAAATATTTTATACTTTATGATTATGAAATCAAAATTGATTTCCCCATTCCGCCAGTAATTTTGAAAAACCCTTATTAAAATCTCATTGATACATGGCTACTTAGCTGAATTTGAAGCCGATTATTATTCCTGAAACCGTCACATGGTTTTACGTGCGCACTTTACTTCACTTCATGATTATCGAACTGTTAGATTATAATGAAACTGTTAATTACACTTTTCCTACGAAATTTTGATTTTAGTTCATGTTTTAAAATATAGTATTCACATTTTATGGTTTTGCGGGCGCGTCGGCAAACACACGATAACTTCGCCCGAAAACCGGCTAGAGCCGGGCAGACGCGACAGTTGTTTTTTGCATCTGTCTCTAGTAGATGTTGATTTCCGACTGACTTTGTTCTGTTGTGTCACAATGTTGCTGGCGTGACACACCTCGTTATATCAGTTGCTGACGCAACACATCGCCTGATGACTGGTTGCATAATTGGTTTACAGATTTAGTTACATAACGTGTTTACGTTTTTCGTGTTCGTCATTGTCCTTGAACTGACTTTGGTACATTTGCAGTTATTAAAACGGTCCACACAATTATTAAACAATTCATACAGTCAACAGCAGTGCAGCCACGTTGCGATCGCTTCCACATAACAAATTTACCTCTCGGTCATAAAATTTTTCTATCCCTCAATTAGTTAATTATTATTTATGAAAAAAAAAATACAAATTCTGTTATTACCCCAGGTCTGCCCAAAAATGCCCCGCTACAATACCCCCTCAATGAGATATTTTATGCCGAAGCATAAAAAATCTCATTGACACATTCATACTTGCTAGAGGGATCAGCCAGGATATGTCGCCACAACCCCCTGTTCGGTTTACAAAAAAAAACAAAAATATAATCAACTCACCCTTGGTCCGGTGACTGTGACCGCATCTGCATGACAATACTGGACTTCTCTCTCGAGATCCCAACACCGTAGAGTCAGACAGATACTCAACGCCCCTGCCCTGACGCGCAGGCCAGCTCAGGTCCGCCGCCACAGCATCACCAAACACTGAAACAACAAATCAAAATATTAAATAGTGGCCTTATACAACACCATATCCCCAACTGATCTGTTCCCCCCTAGCAGTGCTGGTTTGCGCTAAGAAGCACTGGTTTTGTTTTCACTCACTTATTACTAACATATATATCATAACATATTTACCAACAATATGACACCCCTCTTAAAATTCCATCTACTTTCCCTTCTTAACTTTATCCTAAAATTCAAATTATTGCCCTGATTCCCATCAGAATTTTAAATAAACAGACGACCGACTTATTAACATTTCCCATTACCATATTACATTTCTCTCATCCCCAATTTAAAAATGCATTTAAAATAGTTAACTTCATAAAATTCTCTTAAACTAACAAACACAATATAACATAAGAAAACATAGACATAAAACATAAAATAAGAAACATAGTACACTTCTAATTCCCATTAAAATAAACAACTGGTATTTAAAATGTTACACACTTTACATTATTAAATTGGCATATAAAATCAAAAAATTACTTTTAAACTTGATTTACTCTTATTAATTCGTTTCTCAAAATTACAAAAATTTATTTATTTATTTATTTATTATTATTTTTTTTTTTCAATTATGGCCATCATTATTCCATTTCATTACTTTGGGTGATTCTACGTTATTCCTTATAATTCATTTTATCAACTTGGCATTTACTCATAATCTTACCCCTTTTATTACTCTAATGCTCCCTTACAAAATCTTTAACTAGTATGACACCCCACTATCAAAATTTTACTAACCCCTCTCTACCTCTAACTACTTACTACTTTAACTCCAATCGCCACCTTCTCCTCTTATATAAAAAAAAAATACTCTCTAACCCTTTGTACATAGGATACGTGTTTCCCCCCCCCAAAAAAGCTCAATTCCCGTTCTCTGGCCCCTGGATTTTTACCTAAGGCGGCCCCTTCCCACTAAAACTATACCAAATCCCGTCCCAACCCTTATGTTGCGGACTCCCACATTACACTACCACTACTACAAAATTGCCATCCCCAAACAATCTCAATCTCATAACCTCACTACAATTACAACAAATTAACATCAACAAATAAACAACAACATATCACTCAAACTCTACATAAATTCTCCAATTCTACTGTGTCTCCACTTATACTTCTCAAAATTCTATAACATTACATTAACTCAAAACAACATTGTATTATTTTCATCTCTCATTTTCATATCTCAATATTTTTTAACTTGGACTGACTCAAACATTTTATTCAAACAATTACTGTCACTCATTTCTATCTTTTACAACCCATTGAAAATTTTACCTCTCGCAACTATTTTTCATTTTATTTTACAATCTATAAACACATTGAAAACATATCATCATATTTTTATAATTCTTATTCCTAACATACTAAATGCAATCAACACAATAAGACATAATAAACACAATATAGGAAGTATTTAGTGCATCTATTTTCTAAATTCAAACAAAATTATTGAGTAGCAAATCATCATTATTAATTAAAATATAACAAATTATTAATACGTTATCCCCTTGGATAACCTCCCAGCCACACACACTATTTCAGATTATGGAGGACTGTCTCGCCCTTTCGCTTCCACAGAGACTGTATAATTTTGGAGCAGGGTTTTACCTCTCCGTGTCTCTGCTTCTGCTGTTAAGTTTAAAATTAGTGAACATCATAATGTTCTCGTTAAATAATCATGCACCCTTAAACAGATCTACCACCTGGCTCTGCTGTTCCTCCTCGAACAGAGTGGCAGCCGCTGTTCCATAGTTTGGTGATTCCCCTTTTATTACCCCCCATCAATTTCAAAATACACCTTTACAACGATAACAGCTATGGCCAGTTATGGTCAGCGCGTAATCGTAATGTGCCCCAACCATAGCTGTTAAAGCTAAACCAATTCCACGGTCAGGGTTCGGTGAGGCCGTGACCGCCCAAAAATTTGGGGAATCACAAGTAAAATATCTTTCATAATATTAAATTTAAGAATTTATATTTAAATGACAATATTAATTTAGATGGGGTTTTAACCCACTTTATATGGAAGCTTAACCATTATTAACATAAAATATTAAATACAAAATCTACAACCTCCCCCCATAGCAGTTCCACACTACACTGTTATAATACATCACATAACACAATACACAAATAGCAATCAACCTGGATTATTAGCATACATCAAACAAACAATTCTCTTTTAAATAATTTATATAAAAATTTATAAACATTATTATTTAAAATGTTTCATTAACTCTTTTTATTTATCATCATTATTTCATTATTTATCCTTTGCTGTAATTAGCTTTTCAAAATTTCCTTAGAATTTATTATTAACATATATTTTTAACCATTATGATATTCCACAAAATAGACCATTTAACATTTATTTACTTATTAATTATTATTAAATCAGAATCTCATTACACAATTTAAATTCATTATATAATTCAAACACATAACATTCAATCACAATATCTAAACATCTCAAATTAAATATTCATTTGATTATTAAAATAACATATTTCAATTATTATCAAAATTCTACAAATCATTAATTATTGTCTTCATTATTATTTTATTATTTAATTGGAATGCCAAAATATTAATAATATTATTATTATTAACACAACATTTTCTAAAACATATACACATTACTTTTCTAACATTTCACAATACACACAAATGAATTCAATATTATTTACAAAATATGCGTCAAAACTGTTCAAGTGTATCTCACTTCAGATGTCCAAATCAGCAAGGTCATTACCAAAATTTTACAATATTTAAAAATGTCCCAACACTGATCTTTTAGCTCACCCACCATCGTCATATATATATCTAGTGTATTTGTAACATTAATCATTTTTATCAACATACAATTTGTTATCATTACTATCATAATAATCCATCCATTCTATTTCATCCATTATACCACTAGAAATCTTGTTACCATAGGTTAGGATTGTCCCGTCTATATCAGTGTTATTTGTTAATGTCAGGTAAATCGTTTTCTCGGTTTTGTATTCCTCAACTACTACGTCAGGTAAGTCATTATCGTCAGGTAAGATATTATCAAAACTATTCTCTGTCTCTCTTTCAACAGGTACGTATTTCACATGATTCATCGTCACCCCTTCTAGTAATTTTCTCAATTCATCATACTTTCTTTCTAACTTATATATTTCTATTTCATTCTCAACATATAACTCTCTTTCTTCATAGCACCACATCACACTCTCACAATTATTACGGACAGAGGGTACAACATTATACCACATTACTTCATTTAACAATAAGGGTCTCTTGCCCTGAAAAAACAACATTAAATCATCATCATCATTATAAACAATAAGGGGAAAATTTGCCCTCTGTCCCCATTTAATTACTACATTATTCTTCCACTCTCTCTCTATTTCATAAACACTCATTAACATTTCATTATCGCATTCTAAAACTTCATCAGTACTATTTGTTATTATATTTTCATCATTTGCTTCTACATTATTCTTCACCCCCACTATATTCTCAGAATTGTCTACTATTTCGTCATTTTTACATTTTGTCATATTTAAAACATTGTCACCTAATTTCTCAACATTCCGTTCTAATTTATATAAACTGTTTCTTATTGTTTCGTTAGTGCTTTCTAAATGTTTATTAATTTCTTGTATCTCATGTTTCAACTCTTTATTCTGATGTTTTAACTCCTCAAAACTATTCTTTTGAATATCGAACTTTTCATTCTGTATATTAAATTTAACGTCAGAATCACTTTTTATTTCGTTAATTTGGTTTTTTAATTCTCTGAAATTACTATCTTGTTTTTCTACACTATTGTACATCATATCATACAATCTTGCTAACATAGTATCATTATCAGGTTTCTTATTTTGATTTCCTAAAATAGGTGTTGAATGAATCTCAACTGTCTGTATTATTTTTGACTCCTCAAGACTACTGTCAGTTGTTTGAATTCCGGAGTCGCTACTTATTTGATTTGCTATCTGACTATCAGATAAACTAATATCATTATTATCTGCCATTTTTCTTAAAAATTTTTTAATATATATTTCTTTATTAAAATCCTATTATATGTAACATATACTTATTGAAAAATATTCTACTCACCCATCTTGAACATAACCTCTTACGTCTAATTTACGTACATACGTAAATACACATTCCAAACAACCATTCTGTTCTCCCCGTAGGCTTATATTTATATAATATAATTATATAAATTGTCCCTGTTCGCCGGCAGCCAAATGTGAAGCTACTTACCTTTTTGTATCACATAAAATTAACTAACAAACATTGTATATTTCTCGGGCGCCATCTTACCAACTGTAAGAAAATAATTTACCAAGGTTCGAATCAGCGAACTAGGAGAACAGAATGTGGTTGCTGAAATAATAACAATCATTTATGTTCATCAATAATTAAACGTTATTATTACTTTATTATTATTCATATTTCATGTTAATAAAATCATACAGACAAAATTTGAATTAATAATTGACAAAACGTGAATAATAGTTGTTAATTACCTTGAATCTCTTTTAATTTACTTACTCGCATTACAATAACAGATTCTTGAAATACATTTTTAAGAATTATAATGGGAACACAAACCAGCCTTCTTATTACTATAAACTATAGTAAAACTATATTCTCACACACACACACACAACACACACACAAAGCTACTTTAGAGATCTCATTTTAAATATTTTATACTTTATGATTATGAAATCAAAATTGATTTCCCCATTCCGCCAGTAATTTTGAAAAACCCTTATTAAAATCTCATTGATACATGGCTACTTAGCTGAATTTGAAGCCGATTATTATTCCTGAAACCGTCACATGGTTTTACGTGCGCACTTTACTTCACTTCATGATTATCGAACTGTTAGATTATAATGAAACTGTTAATTACACTTTTCCTACGAAATTTTGATTTTAGTTCATGTTTTAAAATATAGTATTCACATTTTATGGTTTTGCGGGCGCGTCGGCAAACACACGATAACTTCGCCCGAAAACCGGCTAGAGCCGGGCAGACGCGACAGTTGTTTTTTGCGTCTGTCTCTAGTAGATGTTGATTTCCGACTGACTTTGTTCTGTTGTGTCACAATGTTGCTGGCGTGACACACCTCGTTATATCAGTTGCTGACGCAACACATCGCCTGATGACTGGTTGCATAATTGGTTTACAGATTTAGTTACATAACGTGTTTACGTTTTTCGTGTTCGTCATTGTCCTTGAACTGACTTTGGTACATTTGCAGTTATTAAAACGGTCCACACAATTATTAAACAATTCATACAGTCAACAGCAGTGCAGCCACGTTGCGATCGCTTCCACATAACAAATTTACCTCTCGGTCATAAAATTTTTCTATCCCTCAATTAGTTAATTATTATTTATGAAAAAAAAAATACAAATTCTGTTATTACCCCAGGTCTGCCCAAAAATGCCCCGCTACAGTATATAATGTAAACAATGGGTGTAGGTAATTGTTTTAATAATAATAATATTTTAATAGACTAAATAAATAATGAGAGTTGATGCTTAATGAATTGTAATTGTTTCGATAATAATTAAAATGTGTTTAATTAAAATAATTTGAGATGTGTACTTGATTTTGATTGATTTAAATGTTATATAATTGAATTTTTCTAATGAAGGATTTAAATTATTTTATGAGATGTGAATTTGACAATAATTAATAAATAAATAAATGTTAAATTGTTTAGTATGGAATAACATTGTTGTTAAAATGTTGCAGAAGGTACAGGGATTTACTGATATTTACATTTGTGTGCTTATGACAGGGTATGAGCGAGGTACTGTGAGTATAAATTTTATAATACAAGTTATATAGAGTAAAATGTTTACAGGTGTTGAAAAGATTTTAAATAATTTGAGATAACTGTATTAAATAGAAACCATAATCAAAAGGTAGTAATAATTGAAATATGAGATTAAATAAATGCTAATAATAAATTTGAAATTTTTGAGGAATCTAATTGTCGTAAGTGATAAATAATTAAATGATGATATATAGCAGAGTTAATAAAAAATTTCAAGTTATAATGTTTTTAATTTTCTGTATAAATTATTTAAAAGAGAAGTGTTTGTTTAATATGAATGTAACAATGCTAATGATCAAGGTTAATGTCTATTTGTTTATTATGTTATGTAATGTTATTATACAAGAGATGTGGGTAATTTTGGGGGGTTGTGTGGTGTTAATAGAAGTGCTATACTTAGGGAGTGTAGAAACTGCAAGTGTAGAAGGATTAATTTAGTTATTAATATGCTATTGCCGTGGTGGCATGTGCCACGGTAGATAGCGGTAAGTGTTGGGGGTAACAGAGAGTGTTACCTCCATCAGAGGCCAAAATGGCGTAAAATACACGGCACACCTTTTATATAATTTTATATTATATACTGACAGATTGCCGTGCCGTGTATATTAATGACGTAGAGAACATGCCTGAAGTTAGAGATGATTTCCCCGACTTTTCAGGCGATTACTGCCTTACCAGCACTAATCGTGGTTTTGGCTAGCGGTCAGCTATGGCCATAAATTAAGAACCTTGACCATAGCTGATTTGAAACTGGTGTATATTTGAAATTAATGGGGGGGGGTGACTGTAGGGGAAATCCCCGGAACTATGGAACAGCGGCTGCCACTCTGTTCGAGTAGGAACAGTAAACCAGGTGGTAGACCCGTTTTAAGGGCATATTAATTTATAACATAGATATGATGATATCTCAATAATTTTAAAATGTAACGCTGAAGCAAGGACACGGAGATGATAAATTCCTCCACCAATGCCGTCCTTGTAGAAAATGGGCGCAACAGTCCACCAGCAGAAAATAATAGTGTGTGTGGTTCAGGTGGTTGCTCAGGGTAGCAACGAATTAAAATTTTGTAACTTAACAATGGCAACTCGCTCTTGAAGTAATTAACTAATTGTTTTAATTTGAGAAAATGTAGACAGTAGATGTTTATTATATTTTGGTTATCATGTTTTAGTGGGTCATTAATCTTGTTATGTTAGAGTGTAAGAATTATAAATATGTGTTATGTATTTTTTGTTATATAATTTTGTGTAGCATTTTTGAACAAAGGTCATTCACCCGACCTAGAGCATCAGCTGATAGCTGGAGTTAGATGTGTAAAATGTCACTTATAAATTGTTTGCAAATTTCCAATGTAACTAATGTTTGAATATAATGATTTTAATGTGTTAAAGATTTTATTTTAAATGATGATAAAATGATGGAAGTAATTTAAGATAGTTGAGAATTTTAAATGATTTGTAAAAGATAGTAGATGGGAGATTTTGGGTGATTGTTGTTTTGTTAGGACATGTAAATCAGTCCAAGTTGAGTTTAAAGGGGTACTAGAGATGAATAAATATTGTTGTGAATAGATGTAAGATAGAATTTGAGTATTGATAGTGACACAGTAGCTATGGGGAAAATATGTAGAGTACTGATTGATATACTGATGTAATAAATAAGTGGAGATATTTTGTTGTAGTTGAAAGTGATGTATTGGGAGAGTAATTAGTTGATGGGAATTTTGTAAGGGGGGTGGTGTGATAAGGAGTCCGCAACGAAAGGTGTTGGGACGGGAAGGACCGTTTAGTGCCGGAAAGGGTTGCCTAGGGAAAGTCCAGGGACCAGATAAGGGAATGAGCTTTGGGAGGGAAACACACATCCTGAGTACAAAGGGGTAGAGAGTATATTTTTTTAGATATAAGGGTAGCATGATGCGAATTGAGTTGAGTAGTAAGTTGGGTTTAGAAATTGTTTGATAGATGTTTTGATAGAGATGGGTGTCATGTTAGTTAAAGCTGTTAGAGTGATATTAAAGTCAGAGGGGGAAGATTATAAATGTATACATGCCAAGTTGTGAATCAAGTTATTATGAATAATTAAGTCACCCAAATTTATTGAGAATGTTAAAGAAAGAAAATCATAGTTGAAATGATAAAATTAATGGAAACAAGTGACAGATTTTAATAGAAGTTGAAACTAATTAGAGCCATAAATGTGTAATTTTTAATTAATTTAAATGTCAATTTTATTGTTAATTGTAATAATAACCATGTTAATTTTGAATGTCTTATTATATTATATTTGAAGATAAAATTTTAAAGATGTTTAAGGTATTTTATGATGTACCCTATTTATAACCTATGTAGGTCAAGGTTGTGGACTTGACCCAGTTTGATCAGCTGATGGTTGATGTTATAAACTAAACCAGTTTTGGCAATGAAGTGATGCAAATTTTGTTGTTTAATTAATTTAAATAATTTTAAATTTTCTGAATATTGAGAAAAGTATAGTTTAATAAATTTAAATTTGTTTGAAAAAAAAAAAAATTTTTTTGATTTTTGTGCCTGCCATCTAATTGATGTTATGAGTTTTAAGTGTATTATTTTTTATGTGTATTGCGAGGGTTTTATTGAATTATATTGTTTAGAATATATGTGTAAACAAATGTTAGATTAAGTGACTTCGTGTTTAATAACATATTCAATTTGTTTTCTTTAGGGTTGTTAGTAGTGGTGAAGAGAATTAGGGATTCATGTAAAAGATTTTTCTTATTGTGATTTTTGAGGAAGTACAATTTGAGTTTAACGTAAATGAATTTTTAATATGAAGAGAAATGTTTTGAGAATTTTAAAAGATAATTTTGTTTAGTGAGTAATTATGAGAGTGTGTATGAACCCAGTAACTGCTAAAGGGAGCCCAGTATGCATGACAAGGGGGAACATATCGGTTGAGGATCTGGCAGGGAGTAAGACCAGGGATTTGGAGTTTGGGGGGTAGCATGTTAGAAGGTTAGGTGCGATGTGGTGCGTGTCTGTTCGATTTTATGGTGTTGGGATCTCGGATAGAGAAGTCCAGTAATCTCGTTCAGATGCGGCCATAGTCGCCGAGCCAGGGGGGTAGTTTACCCATGATGTATAAGAACTAATGGGGGGTTGTTGGCACCATATCCTCACCGGTCCTCTTAGGCGCTTGGCAATGAGATTTCTTCTGTTTCGACAGAAGATCTCTCATTGGGGGGTATTGTAACGGGACTAATCGGAGGGGTTTTTTATTTTATTAAATTTGGTTAAATTCATTTTCCACCTGTGTGATCAGCCACGTGTTAAAAGCTTTGTTCAAACAAAGAACGCATAAGGCGAAGTCAATACAATGGAATGCGTCAACGTGCAATCACGCAATACCATTCTTAGAATTTTGAGACTGTGTGACACACACCCACAAGCGCGCAAACACCAGCAGGTGTGCAACCGACGCCGCATTGCTAAAACAAAATATCGGTATGGAGAACCATACATGACTTCCATATTCTAAGATTTATATTAAAAATCATTTTCGAAATGAAATATTACCATAGAAACTACTTCTTTCTACTTACTGCTTCAGCCTTAACCACAGTACTGTGGTCACTAACGTATACCACCTCACGTTATCGCACTCGATTTTCACTGATGATGGAAGTCAATGGCATTGCCGAAATGTCTGGTTTTGTAGAAAACATTGGACTACGGCCAAATATCTCGGGAAGGAATTTTAACAAAAACTACTTCTTTGTTGCCGATAACGTTGTACACATATATATCAGTGGCGAAGTTACATGGAGGCAATTGAGGCAATGCCTACCCTAAAAAATTCTGCAGAATAAAAATTATAAATACGTATGAACTACATAACATAAAAATTATACATTGTTACTGCGACTGTCAAATTTATTAAACCGAAACGTGCTTTATTGAGCGATCGCTAGATGGTGACAGGTGAGATTCAGCATAGTTCGTTTAAAGCGAATGAGGCAACCTGAACTTGCCTCAGCGTTTTTTGTATACATCGTATGTAAGCAATGTAGTGGTGTGATAGGGAAGTGTAGGGAGGGGGGATTGTCCCGCGCTGTACACATAGAGCGTTGAGGCATGCCTCACTTCTGTGGTCCAAACAGTTAAGTTAAAGCGCCTGTGTTGTTTCTAAGTGTTTATTTTATGCTGTTATTAAAAGTGTCACTGTTATTCCCCTGAACTAACAGATGATCAAGATTGTTATTTGAATTATTTGTAACATTAAACATATATATAGAAACTAATCAAGTTTAAAAATTTGAAGTTCAATCAGTTGTATTATTGTGTATGACTAATACAAGGATTGTTCAATAGACACACGTATAGAGCTGTAAAGCATTTTTTATTCAACGATTTTAAAAGAAGTCTCCAATAACATTAAGACATGAGTTCCACTGTTGCACTAACCTGTAGATTCCCTGCTAGTAAAATTCTTACGGCTGTTTGTGGAACCATTCGGTTACAGCAAACTCTACCTCAGCGTCCGATTTGACCCACCGTCCTTTTAGTGATTCCTTAAAAAAAATTTAAGATAAGATTTTTGCCTACCCATTCATTAACTACTAGCTTCGCCAGTAAGCAAATTGATGTCCATTTTTTCGGCTTGCACGCGTTATGTTGGTGTGGGTTTCGGCACTTTCCATTTAAAAAGCGTGCAAACGTAAGAAAATAAACATGAGTGAGGCCAGAAATAACGTGAATTGTGTGTGTGTTTGTGTCTTACCTGCCTTTTTATTGCCGTATTAAATGAAAAATATTATATTACATTAAAATGAAAAAATTTTAATTTTATTGCCTGGCAACAAAATTATTTTATTTTTAACAATTACCATTGTTTCAAAAAGTTTAAATAAATTTTCAAGTACTTTACTCTTGTTAAAACGTAAAAGGTTGCAGGTAAACTACCCCTTCCCCTTAACCGATCTTCACCAAAATCGAAAGTCCTTCAGACCTCTACAATTCAGGGACGTATGCAAAAAATTATTTGATTCTGTTTGAATTTGCGGCAGTTATCGTTTGCCATAGAAAATACGCTTGATAAAAAACGTTGCAGGTAAACTACCCCTTCCCCTTAACCGATCTTCACCAAAAACAATAGGTCTTGAGTACTCTACAAATCAGGGCTGTATGCAGAAAATTATTTGATTCTGTTTGAATTTGCGGCTGTTATCGTTTGCCATAGAAAATACCCTTGTTAAAAAAACATTGTAGGTAAACTACCCCTTTCCCTTAACCGATCTTCACCAAAAACAATAGGTCTTGAGAACTCTACAATTCAGGGCTGTATGCGAAACATTATTTGATTCTGTTTGAATTTGCGGCTGTTATCGTTTGCCAAAAAAAAAAAATTTCCCTTGATAAAAAAAAACCGTTGCAGGTAAACTACCCCTTTCGCTCAACCGATCTTCACCAAAAACAATAGGTCGTGAGTACTCTACAAATCAGGGCTGTATGCAAAAAATTATTTGATTCTGTTTGAATTTGCGGCAGTTATCGTTTGCCATAGAAAAAAAATCTACAGACACACACACAGACACTTTTCGGAAAACGACTTTTTTTCATGTTTTGAGTGTAGTACAATCAGAATCTGCAATAATCTCGAACACGATTTTTTTTGTCATCACCATACTTCCATTCCTTAAGGAATATGGAAGTAAAATGGCTATGTGTGAACTTTGTCCAGCATGTGCTCAGAACCGGCCGGAAACATAATTGTAAGCCACACCCATTTATGTGACGAACGTACAAGCAGTGAAATTTCGTCGACGTCCAGCACACGAAAATCCCGTGTGTCGTGTGTGCAACTACTAAAACTTTAGCAGCGAAGGCTGTGTGCAGCGACGAAATTTGTTCTCAGGCAAGGCAGTGATGTCCGCCCGCATGTAAAGGCAGTCGGAAAATAACATCTTAACCCGCCGGACGTGAACCGTAGTGCGTCCACCGACTGGACACAAATTTTCATCTCAAATATATAACAAATTGTGAAGCAGCAGTGGTGTTGTTGCGAGGCGGCGGCGGCCGTTTGAACATAACGGGCTGCGGGCCGAAAATTTATTAACCGTGTAAATATATTCAAACATGTGCACAGTGCGACGTAGCCGGGGAGACGCCGTGAGTAAATAGACCACCAGACAATTATTAACCAATTTAATGTACAGAGCTCTAAATGTCATATAAAGTGAATAATTTAAATATTGAATGAATGAATGTGTGAGTACACAAATACTGGGCTGCATTTAAAACCAAAAAATATATCTATATAATACAAGTAAACTTAAAGTTAATGTAAAAGATTATTGACTATATTACTTCACCGAAATAATTGTTTGTAATTCTCTAAGAAAAGTATTTCTCTAAGAAAAGTAAGATAAAAGTAAACCTATTTGTTTTCGTAATATAAATATGTGTTAGTGTAGTTATTTCGTCATTACCACTTCCTAATGTTCTGTGCTGGCAGATTCGTCTAACGTTCCCGGATTTCTTCTGAATTATTATTGGGGGGCAGTCAGATTGCAAAATTGTCCCATTTTTTTTTATTAAGGTAGAGTGTTAAGGTTTCGATATATAACCAAAAATATCGTGGCGACTCTGGGCTTCTGATGAAATTTTATGAAAGGTAAGTAAGCGAAGAAAGATCGCAGGTAAGTTTCTGGCAGTATTTCTATTTATTTATTTCGATTAAGTTTGTTTCTCAACAAATCAGTCATTTAAATTGCTGACACTTATGTTTTTGAAAACAGGATTCTTCTAATTTAGTTATATGGTTGATGAGACATATTTGTTTTTACTTACTGAATCATCCTTGTATAGTTAACTGAGATGTGAAATAAAAAATGAGATGGCCTTATAAAACTAACAGCTGTTTTTCCAGTCTTGCTACTCCAAATTTAAAAAAAAAGAAAAGTTCAAATTTATAAAACATATTCAGCAGAACAATTATTTTTAATTGTACACAATAAGAAAGAATAAAAAAATCCTAGGTTAAAATATAAAAGTTATTAATGTAAACAGTTCAGCACAAGTCTGTGCTTTTGTTAATCATTTCAGTCCTTAGCAACATTCTCAAATACAAATATCGGTATGGAGAACCATACATTACTTCCATATTCCAAGATTTATATTTAAAATCATTTTTGAAATGAAATATTACCATAGAAACTACTTCTTTCTACTTACTGCTTCAGCCTTAACCACAGTAACACTAACATATACCACCTCACATTATCACACTCGATTTTCACTGATGATGGAAGTCGATGGCATTGCCGAAACGTCTGGTTTTGTAGAAAACATTGGACTACGGCCAAATATCCCGGGAAGGAATTTTAACAAAAACTACTTTGTTGCCGATAACGTTGCACACATATATATAAAAAATATGCATAAAATTAATGGCTTGTATAAGCTAATGATTGAACTCCATTAAGTAGTGCTCAAGTTTCCAAAGTTTTAATATTATGATGTCCGTAATTAAAACATCAGAGCAGGTTTAGTGTGTATGAGGGTACACCGTGGACAAAAATTTTCAACATTTCCTATTGAGCGTTGCTTAGAATAAAGCTGCGAATCTACAGTGTACGTTTCACAGAACAAACACGCGGAAAAGAAGGAGCGCTCCGAAGTCACTCATGGACCCTCAGCATCTTGCAGAGGGTTCATTCCCTAAAGACGAAAAGTCTGTCTATGAATCGTTCCTCTGTAAACACGTGCAGTTACACTGCCCAGCGATCCACAGGAAGCAAATCGCTATCCACGCTGGACACTTTTTCGGCTTGCATGCGTTATGTTGGTATGGGTTCGGCACTTTCCATTTAAAAACCGTGCAAATGTAAGAAAATAAACATGAATGAGGCCAGAAATAACGCGAATTGTGTGTGTGTGTCTTCCCTGCCTTTTCATTGCGGTAGTCATAATAATAAAATGGAAACGCAAACAGTACATAACTGAGAAAAAAATACATAAATGAAAAAATTATAATTTTATTGCCTGGCAACAAAATTATTTTATTTTTAACAATTACATTGTTTCAAAAAGTTTAAATGAATTTTCAAGTACTTTACTCTTGTTAAAACGTAAAAGGTTGCAGGTAAACTACCCCTTCCCCTTAACCGATTTTCACCAAAATCAAAAGTCCTAGAGTCCTCTACAATTCAGTGATGTATGCAAAAAATTATTTGATTCTGTTTGAATATGCGGCAGTTATCGTTCGTCATAGAAAATTACCCTTGATAAAAAACGTTGCAGGTAAACTACCCCTTCCCCTTAACTGATCTTCACCAAAAACAATAGGTCTTGAGTACTCTACAAATCACGGCTGTATGCAAAAAATTATTTGATTCTGTTTGAATTTGCGGCTGTTATCGTTTGCCATTGAAAATACCCTTGATAAAAAACTGTTGCAGGTAAACTACTACACCTTTCCCTTAACCGATCTTCACCAAAAACAATAGGTCTTGAGAACTCTGCAATTTAGGGCTGTATGCAAATAATCTTTTGATTCTGTTTGAATTTGCGGCTGTTATCGTTTGCCATAGAAAATACCCTTGTTAAAACAATAATAATTCAGAAGAAATCCGGGAACGTTAGACGAATCTGCCAGCACAGAACATTAGGAAGTGGTAATGACGAAATAACTACACTAACACATATTTATATTACGAAAACAAATAGGTTTCCTTTTATCGTACTTTTCTTAGAGAAATACTTTTCTTAGAGAATTACAAACAATTATTTCGGTGAAGTAATATAGTCAATAATCTTTTACATTAACTTTAAGTTTACTTGTATTATATAGATATATTTTTTGGTTTTAAATGCAGCCCAGTATTTGTGTACTCACACATTCATTCATTCAATATTTAAATTATTCACTTTATATGACATTTAGAGCTCTGTACATTAAATTGGTTAATAATTATCTGGTGGTCTATTTACTCATGGCGTCTCCCCGGCTACGTCGCACTGTGCACATGTTTGAATATATTTACACGGTTAATAAATTTTCGGCCTGCAGCCCGTTATGTTCAAACGGCCGCCGCCGCCTCGCAACAACACCACTGCTGCTTCACAATTTGTTATATATTTGAGATGAAAATTTGTGTCCAGTCGGTGGACGCACTACGGTTCACGTCCGGCGGGTTAAGATGTTATTTTCCGACTGCCTTTACATGCGGGCGGACATCACTGCCTTGCCTGAGAACAAATTTCGTCGCTGCACACAGCCTTCGCTGCTAAAGTTTTAGTAGTTGCACACACGACACACGGGATTTTCGTGTGCTGGACGTCGACGAAATTTCACTGCTTGTACGTTCGTCACATAAATGGGTGTGGCTTACAATTATGTTTCCGGCCGGTTCTGAGCACATGCTGGACAAAGTTCACACATAGCCATTTTACTTCCATATTCCTTAAGGAATGGAAGTATGGTGATGGCAAAAAAAATTGTGTTCGAGATTATTGCAGATTCTGATTGTACTACACTCAAAACATGAAAAAAAGTCGTTTTCCGAAAAGTGTCTGTGTGTGTGTCTGTAGATTTTTTTTCTATGGCAAACGATAACTGCCGCAAATTCAAACAGAATCAAATAATTTTTTGCATATAGCCCTGATTTGTAGAGTACTCATGACCTATTGTTTTTGGTGAAGATCGGTTGAGGGAAAGGGGTAGTTTACCTGCAACGTTTTTTTAACAAGGGTATTTTCTATGGCAAACGATAACAGCCGCAAATTCAAACAGAATCAAATAATTTTCTGCATACAGCCCTGATTTGTAGAGTACTAAAGACCCATTGTTTTTGGTGAAGATCGGTTAAGGGGAAGGGGTAGTTTACCTGCAACGTTTTTTATCAAGCGTATTTTCTATGGCAAACGATAACTGCCGCAAATTCAAACAGAATCAAATAATTTTTTGCATACGTCCCTGAATTGTAGAGGTCTGAAGGACTTTCGATTTTGGTGAAGATCGGTTAAGGGGAAGGGGTAGTTTACCTGCAACCTTTTACGTTTTAACAAGAGTAAAGTACTTGAAAATTTATTTAAACTTTTTGAAACAATGGTAATTGTTAAAAATAAAATAATTTTGTTGCCAGGCAATAAAATTAAAATTTTTTCATTTTAATGTAATATAATATTTTTCATTTAATACGGCAATAAAAAGGCAGGTAAAACACAAACACACACACAATTCACGTTATTTCTGGCCTCACTCATGTTTATTTTCTTACGTTTGCACGCTTTTTAAATGGAAAGTGCCGAAACCCACACCAACATAACGCGTGCAAGCCGAAAAAATGGACATCAATTTGCTTACTGGCGAAGCTAGTAGTTAATGAATGGGTAGGCAAAAATCTTATCTTAAATTTTTTTTAAGGAATCACTAAAAGGACGGTGGGTCAAATCGGA
This sequence comes from Magicicada septendecula, assembly GCA_034769895.1. NCBI lineage: Eukaryota > Metazoa > Arthropoda > Insecta > Hemiptera > Cicadidae > Magicicada > Magicicada septendecula. The sequence continues at coordinate 416,691,364 of CM068372.1, read as the reverse complement.
CGCTGAGGTAGAGTTTGCTGTAACCGAATGGTTCCACAAACAGCCGTAAGAATTTTACTAGCAGGGAATCTACAGGTTAGTGCAACAGTGGAACTCATGTCTTAATGTTATTGGAGACTTCTTTTAAAATCGTTGAATAAAAAATGCTTTACAGCTCTATACGTGTGTCTATTGAACAATCCTTGTATTAGTCATACACAATAATACAACTGATTGAACTTCAAATTTTTAAACTTGATTAGTTTCTATATATATGTTTAATGTTACAAATAATTCAAATAACAATCTCGATCATCTGTTAGTTCAGCGGAATAACAGTGACACTTTTAATAACCGCATAAAATAAACACTTAGAAACAACACAGGCGCTTTAACTTAACTGTTTGGACCACAGAAGTGAGGCATGCCTCAACGCTCTATGTGTACAGCGCGGGACAATCCCCCCTCCCTACACTTCCCTATCACACCACTACATTGCTTACATACGATGTATACAAAAAACGCTGAGGCAAGTTCAGGTTGCCTCATTCGCTTTAAACGAACTATGCTGAATCTCACCTGTCACCATCTAGCGATCGCTCAATAAAGCACGTTTCGGTTTAATAAATTTGACAGTCACAGTAACAATGTATAATTTTTATGTTATGTAGTTCATACGTATTTATAATTTTTATTCTGCAGAATTTTTTAGGGTAGGCATTGCCTCAATTGCCTCCATGTAACTTCGCCACTGATATATATGTGTACAACGTTATCGGCAACAAAGAAGTAGTTTTTGTTAAAATTCCTTCCCGAGATATTTGGCCGTAGTCCAATGTTTTCTACAAAACCAGACATTTCGGCAATGCCATTGACTTCCATCATCAGTGAAAATCGAGTGCGATAACGTGAGGTGGTATACGTTAGTGACCACAGTACTGTGGTTAAGGCTGAAGCAGTAAGTAGAAAGAAGTAGTTTCTATGGTAATATTTCATTTCGAAAATGATTTTAAATATAAATCTTAGAACATGGAAGTCATGTATGGTTCTCCATACCGATTTTTTTTCATGTTTTGAGTGTAGTACAATCAGAATCTGCAATAATCTCGAACACGATTTTTTTTGCCATCACCATACTTCCATTCCTTAAGGAATATGGAAGTAAAAAATCTACAGACAGACACTTTTCGAAAAACGACTTTTTTTCATGTTTTGAGTGTAGTACAATCAGAATCTGCAATAATCTTGAACACGATTTTTTTGCCATCACCATACTTCCATTTCCTTAAGGAATATGGAAGTAAAAAAGTATATATTAGTTTTTATTGTCATTATAAATCAGTTTATTACTGAGACAGAAAGAAAAATATATTTATATACAAAAAATTAAATAATTATATGTTTAATTTTAGTCAGCAATTTAGTGTTTTTAGGTACATTTAAAACCCAGGTAAACACACACTTTTATGTCACACTATATGATGAATTTTTGGTGTGCAGACAAAGGTATTATAGACAAAATCAAAAAAACAAAAGTTCAGGAGGCACAGAAGCACTTTCTTACACAACTTTACATATGGTCTAGCATCAATTTGCAGCTGTTTGAAAGACAGACTAAAATAAAAATTTCCTTTTCATAAATCCGAGAATACCAATATAAGTATACTATAAATATATTTTAATACAAAAGCTACCATTTACCAGGCTGCTCAAAATATCAAGTAAATTGACACTATAATAGTAGTTGTGATATAAATTCTATTGCTAGTTATCTCTATACCAAACTAGCAAGGCAGGCTCAAACTGTCAACTATGAGTCAAATCAGTAGTACTAAAAGAGTCAAATGCTAAAAATGGTGTGTTTTTAAATAAATATATGTTGTTATATTGGTATTCACATTTCAAGACAGCTCATAAAAACTGTGTTTCCTTGTAATGGCAATACTTTGGGTTTTTCTTTATTATCTTCACACAGAATATATGTTAATATGATCGTGCACATTACACTTGACGTGTTCTATTCCATGTTCTCACTACATGTTATTGTAACCATCCATAATATACTTCAATTTTACTGATGTTCACCTAAATTAATTTGTTGTCTCTTACAAGTTATTTGTTACTCGCTTTTGATGAACTCGTTTAGTATTCCTTACACTGCCAGCTTTCTCACTAATAAATGTTTTACCAATGCTACAATTAAATTATCACTGGTAAATCATTTGTAAAGAAGCCTACCTGTATAATAAATAAATTTACTTACTCATGTTTGACACCTTTACTGTGGATTAGTGTGAGGAACTCTGGTACCACAGACAGGTTGAAGTGTTTCTTCACGAGGATATAATTTGCGATAGCAGTGTACATGAGGTCACTGGTGTTTGCAAGTATCTGAACAGCTCTAGCAAAGAATACAGTTACTACTGAAGATAGTCTTGGTAACACCACATGCTTGCTATTCTTCTGCTTTGAATCCATTAAATCTATGACGCCCCCTCTCAGGGCATTCAGAAAATGAAGCCAGATATCTTTCTTTTTTTGAGGACTGCAACAAAGAAAATATATAGACAATTAACAGTAATCTATTAATTAAACCATTCTAAAAAAAATTAATTAACAAAACTACAGCTATTTAAACAACAACCTATTCTCTTTATTGTCTTGTATCATGATCATTTTTTGTTTGTATGTTAGTAGCTAATGATTAGTATACTTCTTGGTACCCCCCCACACACACAAGTGTTCTTTCAGAATTTACTTCTTCTGGATATTGTAAAAAATGTTTTCTGTTTGTCCAACTTTTGTTTATTATATGACATCATATTCTACAGCCAAACATTTTCTTTGTACTCGCTCTGTAAACCAAGGTTCACTACTACCAGCTTCAACATGCTCGTTTTAATTGTTTCAACCAGTCAGTATTTGCCTTAAATTCTGGTTCACCGCCTGTTAATTTCAAATAGACTCTCACATATCAAAGAACTACTCATTTGTTGGTCTTGGCATGTCACAGATACTCAATTGTTCGATTCTGTATCGCTGCTTCCATCTGTCTAGCCAGCCATTACTTGCTATAAATCCAGTTGCTCCATCTTCTTTTAATTCCTCATAAGACTTAGGAGCTTTTCCTTGTAAACTAGGTCCTGAGATACGTGTTCCTTTTTCCCTTTGTAGTCTAAACCAGTGGTTCCCAAACTTTTCAGTCCACGGACCCCCCCAAAGAAATTTAAAATTTCTCAGACCCTGTCTGAGTTATGAAATAAAACAAACAGTAAATATGATACACTCTTATATATTAATTACAATGTATTCAAATCAAAATTCTCTTAACTTGCAAAATTATAATATTAATTATATCAAACATAGTTTAATGTGACCAATGAAGCTGCTTTTGAACAATTAGCTCTGCAATACTAGGTTTAATGTCTGATAATTTCAATATTAAGTCACTCTCGACATCAAGTTTAAAACTTTGCCAACCTCGGCTCTAACTTTCCAGCAACATGTGTTGAAATCCATCTACTTAGGCATAAAACCAGCTACATGAAAAACTTTCTCCTTAGACACAGTGCTTATACGTGGACTAAAACAGCGCGATCAGTTCTGCGTTGATGCGGCGCTCTAGTCAGTTCAGCTCACAAACAGATCTGCTGCATGGGATGATTTAAAGAGATTATTAAAGCCATTAGTTTGAAATTACTTTAACAATTACAATTAGTTTGAACACAAACAAAGTACTGGAATCTTCTACTAATTGTTTAAGATTCTAAAATTTAGATTCTTAGAAAATTACATTATATTCTTTTTTTTTCTTAAAAGTGTCACAGACCCCCTGAAGCATTGTTGCGGACCCTCAGGGGTCCGCGAACTCCACTTTGGGAGCCACTGGTCTAAACCATTGAAAAAGAGCTTCACTAACTTTTCATAATCAGCACTTTTCATTGCTTTCCTGTCTTTCAGTGATTCCATACAGAGTATTTTCACACACCATGACTCAATTTTTGATCTCTTCTTCTTCCAGCCAAGTACCGTAGTCCGACTAACATTTAAATCAGGTGCCACTTTGTTCACACATTCACTTCTTTGTCATGTTAATTTGTTTTCTGGCTGACAAAATTTGTTTCTTTGTAAACTGGCTAACATTTTCAAAACACAATAGCAACACACACTTTCATAACACCATACTAAAGTTACGCACTTTGGAAAAGCTAATTCCACATACATGTAAGAAGGGGACACGTCAACAATACTTGACATATGCCACCAAACTGAGTCAAGGATGCTAAGGGTTAGGTAGCGGGGATGAGAGGCTAGGAATGCGATGACTTATATGTTACAGCAGGTGCACAAACACAGAAAGCAGACATGTGTTCTCCCTTGTACATGAAAACAAAAGTGCAGGTCGTTGACCAGCCCGACTAGCGTGTTGAGTTACATGGAATGTCGAGTGACTGGGGGTTGAGTTTGTGAGATTTTATTGTAATAATGCTAATATGATTTAGCACAGCAAGGTTGTTTGTTGCTGAACATATTTGAAGCTTCTCTTATTATACATTTAAGTATTAAAAAAACATAAGTTTTACAGTATTAAAACTTCCTGAGCTGTTAACACTGTGGCCAAGGTCTCCATGTAGGGCATCAAACAATTCACCCATACCCATGACCAGTGGCGAAGTTACATGGAGGCAATTGAGGCAATGCCTACCCTAAAAATTCTGTAGAATAAAAATTATAAATACGTATGAACTACATAACGTAAAGATTATACATTGTTACTGTGACTGTCGAATTTATTAAGCCGAAATGTGCTTTACCGAGCGACCGCTAGATGGTGACAGGTGAGATTCGGCATACAGCGAATGAGGCAACGTGAACTTGCCTCAGCGTTTTTTGTATACATCGTATGTAAGCAATGTTCGGACGTGATAGGAAGTGCGGGGGAGGGGGATTGTCCCGTGCTGTACACATAGAGCGTTGAGGCATGTCTCACTTCTAAGGTGCAAACAGTTAAGTTAAAGCGCACTGTATTGTTTATAAGTGTGCTTATTTTATGCGGTTATTAAAAGTGTGCCGGTTATTCCGCTGAACTAACAGATGATCAAGATTGTTTTTTGAATTGTTTGTAACATTAAACATATAATATAGAAACTAATCACGTTTAAAAATTTGAAGTTCAATCAGATGTATTATTGTGTATGACTTATACAAGGATTGTTCAATAGAAACACGTTTAGAGGTGTAAAGCATTTTTTATTCAACGATTTTAAAAGAAGTCTCCATTAACATTAAGAAATGAGTCCCACTCTTGCACTAATCTGTAGATTCCCTGCTAGTAAAATTCTTTACAGCTGTTTGCGGAACCATTCGCTAACAGCAAACTCTACTTCAGCGTCCGATTTGAACCACCGTCCTTTTAGTGATTCCTTAAAAAAATTCAAGGTAAGATTTTGCCTACCCATTCATTAACTACTAGCTTCGCCACTGCCCATGACACCTATCTTCAGTGGAGTACGAACCGAGATCTAATAAAACTAACCAAGAGCTAAGAGAAAAAGACAGTCCTACCAGCTGATGCACTTCTATTTATAAAACTTTTAAACCAGTTAATCAGTGCTTGCTGCTGAATGATCAATATTATGACCTATCGCACTGCATCTCTTCTGACAGGCATGGCTAACTTAGCATGCCTCAGGGCAGCAACCGTGCATCTGCCTCCATGCTTATGGAACTCATTCACCTCCCTGTGAAACCAAGCACAGCCAAGTCAAGGATAGGATCTGGGTCTCTTCTGCAGATGGTGTCACCTGAGTTCACTAATGCGTGTGTTGATACTGTGATTCATAGTACCTATACAGATTTTCTCACAAGAGGATGACACTAGGTCCACACTGCACAAAAACAGTGGATTTTGGGTATCCATCATCAATTGCAGGGACTACTGGATCTTCTGTGTTGGCAGAAAAACTATCTCTATACCGTTCTGCTTGAGCAACTTCCCAGTGCAGTCTATTACACTCTCGATGTATGCAGAATGCTGTTCCAGCAACCTGATATTCTTCCCACATACCTGACCAGCCACACCTATGTGGCCACAGACGAAGAGAGCCTGCAAGAAAATTTTAATACTACTGACACCAGCCAGGAGAGCGTATGCTCTATAAGTATAACTACCTGATTTGCAAATGATTATAGAGTCGTGAAATGACTACATAAGCTGCCTGCCTCAGCTTATCATCAGACAGTGAGAGGGCAGCAATTGTTAATGCCAAAGCACCACTGTGCAGAAACTTGTAACTCAATACTGATTCACCAGGAGCGAGTAATGATATGAATAGTGGAATGTAAAAAGCTGGATCATACACAGTTCTTCCATCTGGTGGTATCATATCCTGAAAAAAGCATGTTAATATTGGTAAAACAATCAGAATCTCTGTCACACACACACACACACACACACAAACTGTTATATCTACTACGATTACCTATGAGATAATACGAGTCTGTAATACAGAAACAAACTTTACATCACTGAGAATAGTAGACTTAACAATAAGTCTATCCTTTTTTAAGATGGTTCTCTAAAATACAGGAGAGTAAGTTATGGTCCTATGAATAGTACAGGAATTTTTCTCAAAGACATGGCAGCTGACAAAAATTCTGATTCGCATCTGAGCACAACTCATGCAGTAATGCTTTGTTCAGCTCTGGGTCAATCTGGCAATGCTTCCTGCTGAACTACCTCTAAAATAATGATTTAACAATATTTACATTTGTATTCATGAACTTCAAAATTTAAAATTTTATATGCTTCCAACTTGATTTCTTATCTATCCTTCTTACACACAAAAAATTTGGGAAGTTGTCTTCATATTTAGATTTGTATGGGAAGACATTGTGAACTAAAGAAAAATGAGTTTTTTAATTAATCTTGTAAATCAATGAAAAAAAATTTCACAAAAACTATATAAAATGACCACAACAATGAAACACTCTGATACGCCAGGATAAAATAAACATCTGAAGCCTGCCTAAAATTTTGTTGGATCACCTCGTGAACTACTAGAATTTTAACTACTAAGAATAACTTTGACCACTTGGTTGGGAGAGAAATTGGGGAAAAAATCTTGACATCACAACACTGAACTTTACAAAAACAAGTGCTGATGCCCCAATTGACTGTCCTGTGAGTTTCTGTTTTTTTAATTATGCTTTGATTCATTTATATTGCCCCCTTCAAAGCAACCTCAATCACATGTAACACAATTACGTCATATAATTATTTCACTACGACTTGGAACACAAAACGTTTTATGGGTAAAAACGTAAAAGTTCAAAGGTTCAACCTTTGAAGAAGCTTTTTAAAAGTGAAAACCGGTTCAGGTTATAAGGTAAAACTTTTACGTTTTTACCCATAAAAAGTTTTGTGTTCCGAGTCGTAGTGAAATAATTATATTTATTTAAGTAACGGACACGTCATGGACAACGAAATCCAAGACAATTACGTCATTTTTTTACATTCTTCATTTCTGATACAGACTTAAGATCACTTTATGATTCTTCTTTTGTGTCTTTAACAGTCAAGAAACATCTTTTTATGGTAATTTTAAATATCTGAAAGAGGAAAGATCACATTCGGACATATCTGGTGGATGTGGAGTCATTACAGTAGTTTTTGTTTAAAATTCTTGAACGAGCAATGACATCCATCCTGGTGAATTATCGGAGTGAAATTTTTATAAATTATTCTTCTGTAAACTGGTCATTTTCTATGAGTAGCCATACACAATTGGGGTAGCAAGATCAAATAGTACCCTTTATATACTGATTGCACCTAGCAATACAAATTTATGGAACACAATCTTTATTTGACTATTACAATCTACAACTCAATCACAACAGTTTTGAAGCTTAAGGACCATTTGTAAATTATCTGTTCATGCATACTAGTCTCATCACAAACCTTCTCTACAACACTTTCATTATGCTGGAGCAGTTTATCTCATTCATTACACAAATTTTAATCCACGTCCTTCAATCCTGCATTGTAAATTGTTTAAAAAAAATTACCTATTACACTGAAGCAACTTACTTAATTCATTGTCAAATCTAAACTATTCATCCACCAGAACTAAAATTTAGGACAATTATCACCACAATGTGTACCAATATCAGTTTTTTAATCGGACACTTGTAGCGCAGGAAATTCATAAATTACATGAACTTTTTTATCAATCCTCATACAAAAAATACATGTGTGTGTGTGATAGAAGGTGAAGTGAATGAGCAGGGTATCGTTAGTGCTTCCTGGGCATTCTTCTTTAGTAAAAATGTCTACAACACGTTTCAACTGGACGCTTTCCATTTTTCTTGATCTTGTGCATTGTCTTCATCTGACTATGGCTCCTTCCATTCTGATGTCATCAAGCAGTCCAACCTTTTTTCTTCCCCATCCTCTCTTTCCTTTCACGTTTTCCTAAATGATCTTTACCTGCAGATAGTTGGTTCCTGTGCAATGTATGCCCCAAGTAAGAGGGTTTTCTCATTCTTATTACTTTCAGCAGTTTTCTTTCCTCTCCTATTGCCATCAATACTTCATCATTTCTTACTCTATTTTCACTGACATGTAAAACCACACTGAAAATAAAATATTTTGAAAATCTTAATCTCCACTCAATCAGAATCTTTCTTTCTGTCAGTAATGCTTTTAAGCTCTGTTACACAGATATTCTACTCTTGATTTCCTCTTTACAGCTTCCATTCCATGTTACCATACTCTCCAGATACTTAAAAGAGTTCATTTGCTCTACAATGGGCACACCACAGTCTAAACCAAATATTTGCATGAAAAAAGAAGTATGTAGCACGATAAAAGCACAATACAATTTTTAGAGCAATCTTAGTTATGGATGTGAGAGAAGGTACTATCAACTCAATTAAAAGGACAGATGTGAAGTATCTAAGAGTATCAGAGATATAACCAGAAGAGACTCAACAAGAGATGATATAGCAGGCAGAGACATACAGGGACTCAATTAAGTAACTGGAAGAATAGAAAACTAGCAACTAAAGTGATTATATCATATTAGATTAAAGAAATTTATCTATGTAGCAAGAGTGAAATGAGGTGAACATGAGAAAACTTGGAATAATATTTAATCTAAAGAGAAGGTATGTAACCAGACCACAGGATGGAGGACTGGCAAAAAAATAATAAAGTAAATTTGTACACAAATTAGAATTATAATACTTAAGTCACAGTAGTTAAGGGGTTATAACAGTGTAATAATTAAGCAGACAAGTATATATTGAATATCATTATACGTATTATATCTGATGAACAATGTCACTTACTGTACATGAGCGCTGACAAGGGAAGTGTGTGATCGTATTATTGACAATATCCTGATTTAAATGGTCTAAACACTGTAACATGTTACGATCTCGTTGAAGATTTGTTGGTTTCATAATACTGTATACACTATAGTGGCTGACAGCTGCTTCTCCCCACATGAACGGTTTCCACTTTTGAAACCTTACTCCCTTGTTTTCATAAATCTGTAACAGCTGAAAAACCAAACCAGTAGCTTAATAAAACCTGTTCAGTGATGCCCTGAAGAGCAAAAAGATAATGCAAATAAAACATTATGCAATGTGCAGTGTTGTGACAGTACGAAAATCTCAATGTCAGAATTATGGTATGAGTGGTAACAAATTATCGTATTTTATTGTATCACCCACACACACATACATGGAGAGAACAATTTCCCTTTGTGAAGAGACAACTACGCAGATTCTAATAGATCAAAACGATTCCAAGGTCAGGAGTAGACGTGCGGAGACGAGCATACAAAATGGCCATCCAAGTGGAAACAGATTGTAAATAGCCACTCTCATTGGTCCAGAAGACGGGACGTCATTAAAATCAGTGATGACCTAACAAACAATAACATGACAACAGGGCGTGAGCCAATTTTGAACAAAAGACAATGACGTGGATGTGCTAACACATACACAAAATATGTGCTTTGCACCAGTCAGCATCAGACCATCAAGGCGTCAACACGCTGTGAAAATCGCCGGCAGTTTGTGCCAGCGAAAGTGTTTCTTAATCAAACTAACAATGTGGTAACATATAGTAATAACTCTTTATCAGAAATATCAAAGTAACTAGTAACAATGTAAATTAGAATCAGTGCAGCCAAAGAGACCTTTGGGACGATCGGCCAAACACCTGCTTGACCATGACGGCAATATAAGGACAACGGAGACTTTATACGCAGATACAGGAAAGTCCAACTATTTCTCTATTCCATTCTTTATTATTATTAACGTTGAGCTCAAAATTACAAAAATTCAATGTATGTGTAAATTCAAGTTTGGCGAAATGAGTGAGTGTGAGTGTGTATAGGCCGTACGGTTATTACTTATAAATAATGTTTTTCTTATGAGCCGTTGGTTTGTGTTCTGTTAAATATAAGAATCGATCAATTACAAGGTAACATGGGCAGTTGCAGTTAAATATAAATTCATTAAAAATTCCATAACAAGATTAATGCCTGAATAATCGAAAATAACAGAACTGTAATACAGCGGAATATGTGTCCGCCATTTTGTCAATTTAGTATAAGGATTCCATTTGTTTTATTAATGTTGATATTGATCTTAATTTTCTATGTTATTAAACGGCAACTATATATGTATTACGCTGTCTGATTTAACTATTCCGCACAATTATCCTGTCTCTGACAATCGCTTAATCGAACCCTGGGACCCGAACACAAGAATTTTGAATCATGAAGTTGGCACTACAAGATGGCCGCCGAACCGGTATGAAATACACAATAATTATGGTAATGAAAGGTAAACACCAAAACATACAATCACAACACCAAAATAAATATGTAAGTTGGTTAACAAATTGCGCCCAGAACAGTGACGTGTGAAGTAGGTTAACAAATGCCGCCCGAACTGGTGATGTGATATAAATAAAAGTTTATACAATAAGCCGGAGTCAGAGACGGAGGATTGTCGGAAGAAAGGAAGAAATACGTAAGATGTACCTGGTACGTAGATAATAGGTTATATTATTGTTTAAGTAAAATATAGAACAATTACTAAAAAATAAAATTCATTATAAATATGAGTAAAATGGCAGAAAGTAATAACAGCATAGAAATAAATAATACAGCTACAGAGTCAATTTTATTACACGGAATAAGTGCAAATTCAACGCCTAGGGCAATCGAGAGTAAGATATCGTTAGAAGATCTGTTTATACTAATTAAAACACAAAATAGTGTATTAAAAGAACAAATTGACGAAAAGTTAGACAGTTTCGAAAACGAACTAAAGAAACAAAATAATTTGCGAAATGTAAAATTGAATCAATTAGAGGAGAAATTAGACAAGAGAATTAATAAGATAGAGTTAGAAAATAAGAGTAGAGAAATAGACAAATTAGATGGAAACAAAGACAAGGTAAGTAGTAGTGGAAATTATGATAAAATAAATAAAAATATGGTAATAGGAGATAATAGTGTGGATGTTGGTAGTAATAATGAGATTTTAATGAGAGTAGAGGTTAATGGTGAGATGACAGTTATAGATGAGAGTGAAAGTGGGGGTAAGGAGAGTTTAAGTGAGTATAGTGAGCAGAGAGCAAATTTTCCCAGTGGTATAGTTGGAGTAAAGACTCCGAAATTGTTATTTGAGGATGAAGGTTCCTCTCGAGTTTATGTGGGAGACGTGTGGTCTCCAAATGATCCCTTAGTTTTTTGTGTTAGTGTACCTGGTGAGGCCAGGGGGTGTTTTTATGAAATAGTAGTGCCCTGTGCAAATATATAGAGAGAGAATGTAGCTTGGTGTGATAGAGAGAGATGTTTTAAAAGTGAGAGGTATTGGGAGAGAAAAAGAGAAGTAGAGATTTTTAAGATAAGTAGAGATTATGAAGAGTTTATGGAAAGGTTAGGAGGAGAGATGATATATAATAAATATAATAAGAACTTACCTTGTATTGAAACTGAGGTAGTAGGAGATGATGTTGATAACAATGATAATATAAAATACCGAATTATGACTGATTATACAGGAGGTGACAGGACAATGACCAATCATGACAGGTTAAATGAGTTTGAGGATAATGATGAACATTTGAATTGTATATGTATTTATGATGTTAGTATAAGATATCTAATAATAAACAATGTATATAGTTTTAAGATTCGACTATTATTTGACGATGGAGGTTAATTATTTTATTGTGTGTATGAACATTTAATTATGTGAACAGTGTTTTTCAGGATGGACTGTTTATGACTGATTTATGGTAAACGGTTAAATGATAATTTTGGATTGTATATTTTTGTGTATATTAATGTCAATGTATTTGTGTATTTTTGCTGTTGTGTATTTTATGTATTGTTTTACGGTAGAATTTTAAATAATTGATAAGGAATTTAAATGATATTATGAGATTCAGAGTCTAATGGTTACTAAATGATTACGCATATGATATATTTGGATATTGAGTTGTTTTAGGATTGTAAGATAAGTGATGAATTTTCTAGTGGTATATTAAGGTGAAATGTTGTAAAAGAGTTTGGGTAATAGTGATAAATAAAAGGGCATGGGAGTTAGTTAAATAGAGTTAATGGGAGTTAGTGAAAATAAGTGTTGAGATGCTGATAATATATAAAGAGGTGTTAGATATTTTAGGGACACAGTAGTTAGTGATTATATGTGTAGAGGTGAGTAATGTGAATGGTAATTATATTTGTTGATGATGATATTTTGTAATAAGGGTAGTGGTGTAGGGAGTCCGCAAAGAAAGGTGTTGGGACAGGAAGGGACCGTTTAGTGCTGGAAAGGGTTACCTGAAAGGGTCAGGAACCGATAAGGGAATGAGTTGGTTAGAGTTCGGGTACACACATACTAGTACAAAGTGAGCGGTGCCAGAGGTTTTAAATGGGATTTGTGAAGGGGGTTATTATAGAGATATTGGTGTCATAATATGTTAATGGTTAGAAGCGGTTGTTAGTAGAAAAGAAAAAAGAGGGGTAGTAAGGTTAGATTGACAAATGCTAAAATAAGATAGAGAGAATAATGAATAATAGAGAGTCACCCAAACTAATAAGGATAAAAGGTTAGAAAAGGAAAATTCATGGTAGAAAGGTAATTGTAACTGAAAGGTAAATGATAAATTTGAAATTGTTGTATAGAATCTAATATAATGAATGTCAAATAATTAAAAGTTAATAGAGAATTGTTGATAGTAATGATGTGATAAAGTTTTGATACCAGTTATTTAAATATAAATTGTTTAATGTAAATGTAATAATGTTAATGTGTAATGTACAATGTTCTATGATGTTTTTATTATGTTGATGGCCATCGCTACAGGGGTAACGACGGTAACAAATGTTAAAAGATAGTAGATTTTGGATGTTAAAAGTATAAGGTTAGCAATGTTTGAACAAATATAGTATGATGTAAATTGCAAAAGAGATAAAATGATTATAAAACTGAGTAATGAAATTTGAATAATGAGCTTGTCTGCCATAGTAGTTGTAGGTTGAATCTTATAGAAATAAATAGGTGATGGTGTTTTGGGGAATATTAAAGAATTGTTTATGTTATTTGTAGGAATATATATATTTTCTCTTACAAGGAAGAGATTGAATTTGTGTTGGTGGAAAAATCAGTCTATGTTGAATTCTTGTTGTTGTTGTGTTGGAAAAAATTTTAGTTGAACAAACCAACGTCTCAAAACACAAACCAATGCATCTAAGGGGAGAAATATCAGTTGTGGATATGGGAATAGATAAGGCCACTATATTAAAATTTTGTATTCGATGTTTCAGAGTTTTGTGGTGTTGTGACCGCGGTCCTGAGCTGGCCGGAGCGTCAGAACAGGAGCGTTAAGTGCCTCATGGCCTTATGGTGTTGGGATCTCTCCTGAGAAGTCCAGTAAGGTCAGAGGGTGCGATCATCATCATCAGACCAAGGGTAAGTTATTGTATTTCTTTTATATCAATGTTAAGGGGGTTGTGGCGACATATCTGAACTGATCCTTTTAGAAAAGTGTGAATGGGTCAATGAGAGTTTTTATGTTTTGACATAAAATCTTTCATTGAGGGGGTTTTGTGACAGTACGAAAATCTCAATGTCAGAATTATGGTATGAGTGGTAACAAATTATCGTATTTTATTGTATCACCCACACACACATACATGGAGAGAACAATTTCCCTTTGTGAAGAGACAACTACGCAGATTCTAATAGATCAAAACGATTCCAAGGTCAGGAGTAGACGTGCGGAGACGAGCATACAAAATGGCCATCCAAGTGGAAACAGATTGTAAATAGCCACTCTCATTGGTCCAGAAGACGGGACGTCATTAAAATCAGTGATGCCCTAACAAACAATGACATGGCAACAGGGCGTGAGCCAATTTTGAACAAAAGACAATGACGTGGATGCGCTAACACATACACAAAATATAAGCTTTGCATCCCCCCAGTCAGCATCAGACCATCAAGGCGTCAACACGCTGTGAAAATCGCCGGCAGTTTGTGCCAGCGAAAGTGTTTCTTAATCAAACTAACAATGTGGTAACATATAGTAATAACTCTTTATCAGAAATATCAAAGTAACTAGTAACAATGTAAATTAGAATCAGTGCAGCCAAAGAGACCTTTGGGACGATCGGCCAAACACCTGCTTGACCATGACGGCAATATAAGGACAACGGAGACTTTATACGCAGATACAGGAAAGTCCAACTATTTCTCTATTCCATTCTTTATTATTATTAACATTGAGCTCAAAATTACAAAAATTCAATGTATGTGTAAATTCAAGTTTGGCGAAATGAGTGAGTGTGAGTGTGTATAGGCCGTACGGTTATTACTTATAAATAATGTTTTTCTTATGAGACGTTGGTTTGTGTTCTGTTAAATATAAGAATCGATTCATGTCCGCCATTTTGTCAATTTAGTATAAGGATTCCATTTGTTTTATTAATGTTGATATTGATCTTAATTTTCTATGTTATTAAACGGCAACTATATATGTATTACGCTGTCTGATTTAACTATTCCGCACAATTATCCTGTCTCTGACAATCGCTTAATCGAACCCTGGGACCCGAACACAAGAATTTTGAATCACGAAGTTGGCACTGCAAGATGGCCGCCGAACTGGTATGAAATACACAATAATTATGGTAATGAAAGGTAAACACCAAAACATACAATCACAACACCTAAATATAATTGTTTTAAGCGTAACAGTGTCTGCCAAATCTTTTGACACAATGACGTAAAACTAATGATAACAAATTATGCCATTTAACGTGATATAGCATTTCACACAAAGAAACACTTTTATTTTAAAAGGGAAAACATACAAGCAAACACTACATCATGGTATAAAATAATATTTGGCAGGTATCACAATATAATAATACTAATTGAAATATCATTATGATTTGCATGGGAAAAGGAATATCTTGAAATTAATCAATTTTTCTTATATGCTTGTCAGTTTTTACTTATACCTTCACACACATGTAAAAATACATACCTTTAATATCTGCTGGTCACGAACACCGAGTGATAACTCATACGCAGAAAGGAAAACTGGAATATGATTTTCTAGAACTGTGGATGAATCAATTTCCAGTAATGTAAACAACAGACTGACCAGCTCATCTGTAACAATATACCAGATGTTGGCATAATTTTTTTTACAATTATATTACTGATGAAAATGTTTAAACAAACTGATAAAAAGTTGATATAAAAAAAGTTCTTGGATTTCGTTGTCCATGACGTGTCCGTTGATTAACTAAATATAATTAAATCACTACTGACTTGGAACACAAAGTTTTTATGGGTAAAAACATAAAAGTTTTACCTTATAGCCTGAACCAGTTTTTGCTTATTATAAGCTTCGTCAGAGGCTGCCACTGAGAGCACTGTCCGTATTGTTCTTGGCAACGCTGTCGACTTTTGAAGGATCAATGTTGTGTGTGTGGGGTGTGATATGTTCGAATAATGTGTGTGATGTGAATCGTATCTGTTCGTTTAGGATGTTGTTTTTGTGTGTTTGTATATTTCCAATTGTTCAAGTGTGTCTAGTTTTCGACCTTTTGTGTGTACATGTAGAATATCCATGTGTGGTTTGCTTCAATGAGGTGGTTTCCAAAGGTGGATTCGGTAGTGGAGTGTAGTGCCTTTGTGTGTTCAATGTATCTTTGTTTGAAGCTACGTCCTGTCTGGCCCATGTAGAAATTGTTGCAATCTGAACAATTTAGTTTGTAAATACCAGGTAGATCGAATTTGTTTTGTGCTTTGTGTGTGTGTTTTGATAGTGTGGACTATTTTTTCAGTTTGGTTATTGATGTATGTTAGTGTTATGCATTTGTTGTTTTTCTGGCTTTGTCTGTTGTTTGTTTTGTGTAGGAGTTTATTGACTATTGATCTGTTGTATTCTGCTAGATATTTTATCGTGTTTAGTTCGTCTTTGTAGTCTTTTTCATCTAATGGGATGTTGTTAAGTCTACGTATCATAGTTCTGAATGCAGCTAGTTTGTGTTGTATTGGGTGATTGGAGTTGTGTATTAGTGTGTCAGTTGTAGTGGGTTTTCTGTATATAGTGAATTTGTGCCTGTGTTTAAATTTTGTGATGGAGATGTCTAGGAAGTTTATGCCATTGTTATATTCGTATTTGGCAGTGAAGGTTATGTTTTTGTGTATTTTGTTTATGTGGGTTAGTAACTGTTCGCATTGTCTTTTGTTTCCCCTGTATAGAATTATGATGTCAATGTATCTGTGCCAATATAGTATTTTACGTGAGTGTCAGTCATTGTTTGTAAGGACTTTTGTTTTTTCTAAGGGTTGGAGAAAGACCTCTGCTAATATGCTGGATATGGGTGCGCCCATGGGTAGACCATCATTCTGTGTGTAAAATGTATTGTTATATGTGAAGTAGTTTTTGTTTTGTGATTATGTTCAGAGTTTCTGTTATTTATGTGATAAGTTCTTCTGGTGTGTTGTTCTGTTTGAGTTTATTTTGTAGGATGGTGATTGTTTCGGCGATGGGGATGTTTGTGTACAGGTTTGTAATGTCAAAGGAGGCTAGTATTGCATTGTGAGGGATGTGTATGTCTTTTATTTTTGTTACTAGGTCTGTGTTGTTTTTTTACTGCAATGTTGTTGTCTAGTTGTGTGTGTTGTCTGATAATTTTGTCTAGATGTTTTGCAAGTTTGTATGGAGGGCCATTTTGGTAATTGATAATGGGGTGGATCGGGATTTCTTATGGATTTTGAGAAGTGCTTAGAGGGTAGGGGCTGATCCTTCAAAAGCTGACGTCACCAAGAACTAGATGGACAGCGCTGCCAGTAGCAGCCTCTGATGAAGCTTATAATAAGCGAAAACTGGTTCAGGCTATAAAGTAAAACTTTTACGTTTTTACCCATAAAAACTTTGTGTTCCAAGTCGGAAGTGATTTAATTATATTTAGTAAAAAAAGGTATTTAAGTGCACCAGCATTACTGTATAATGTACAAGAACCATCAAAAGAGAGCCTATTCAATGATGTAGCAATTGTAGCTAGAAATGAATATAAGATAAAAGATACAATCTTAGCCAAAACTGTAGTAGAGGTAGCATGTAGGATGAGTTCACACCCTAGACATAGATAAGAAATATAAAACGATATGGACAAGAGAACCTCAAAGAGAGCCACATAAATGAGAAGAATTGAGTTTGACGAGATACTGCAGTTTGTTTAAGAGTTAGGCACAAGACTGACTAATAAATATAAAGATGGGAGGAAGACTGAGGGGAGCAAAGCAATCATATCTGGTGCAGCACTGAACCATCAAACATGTGATATATACATGACTGCAAAACAAGGGTGTAGATCAAGAAAACACAAGGAACATTTAATGAAATTGAAAGAAAATTGATCAGAAGAATCTATTTGTGGAGGGAAAAAAACAAAACAGGTATGTAAGAAAATCATGTTTCATAGTCTCATATACCATGAAGCCCAGCAAGTTCAATATAAAATGTTAACTGAGAAAAGTTTAAATATTATAATAAAACAGAGCAATTATTAATTAACAAAACTGTGGCTAGCCATTTCATGATATGGTGTTTATAATAAATACCTTTGTGTTTGCTGTGTCCCAGCATTATTTTCAGGAACTGTGAATGTGAGAAAACCATCTCGCAAAGAGAGGCAACCATCTCCTTGTTGTGTTTCATTATAACAGCAGAGGTAGCGCTCAATGTAGCCAGAAGGAAAGCAGATTCCAAGGACGGATCTTCGCCATACTTCAGAGCCAGTTTGGACCATTCAACCCACTGTGCGCTGGTGCACACTGTCGACCAGTCACAGTCTTGTTGGCTGCACACATATTTTACCAGTTTTGCACACAGTGTTTCACATCTACAACACAAAATTGAAGTGAATTATATAATATGCTTTAAAAACTATGTTATATTTTAATAATAAAAAAGGCATCCATATTGAAGTGTTTCTATGGTGAAGGAGCAGACTCTCCATCAATATAGAAGCTGCACTATGCTAGTTTCATAACAGATAACAATACACATTTAGCTTGTAAATTTTTGTGGTTTATATTAATAACAATGTTAATAAGTATTTATTTTATTATACTTAAGTGTGTCACCATCTATGTTTGTTGCATTGAGTTACGTATCCTAGATACCTACATTGTTTTTTTACGAAATATGTGCGGTAGTCATGAGTGATTCAATGTATTGTTTAATGTACTAATAAATGTCAATTCATTTAATTAGATCATTGTGTTTTATCACTAATTGCTTCCTGGTAAATATAACAACAGGTTATGGGTCCAGGTAAGTAATAAAACACATTGTTGAATCGAACTGTGGACAGTAAAAATACGCAAGAACCTTTTTTTTTTGTTGCACGTGTCAGTAAGAATTGAGTGCACAAAGTCAGTTGTAGAGAAGAAACTACATTAAACAATAGAAACTGATTTAGTCAGATCACATTTAGAAATGTTGAAAGATGATTTGCAAGGAGGTTCCAACTATGATTCATGGATATTCAAACTTAATCTAACCTTAAAATCAAAACGTATTTATCAAATCGCAACGGCAGTTAAAATTAAGCCTGAAGGAGATGAATCAAGCTCAGCTGTAAAAGAATGGATTGAAAAGGATTTAGAAGCACAAATATTAATTGGATTGAATGTTGACAGTAATATAGCCAAGAAAATTGCAAGGTGCCAGTCCGCAAATGCTATGTTAGAAAAGTTGGAAACCTTATATGGAAAAAAAATCAAACGTTTCAGTTGAAGGCCTGCAAAGATTATTTTTTAATTATAAGTATGATGAGCACAAATCAGTAATAGAAAATTGCATGACAATTCAACAATATGCCGATGAATTGTCTGCACTAGGTGAAAGCGTTAAAGAAACCTGGATTATGCAAAGGATATTAGGTATACTTCCAACAAGACTACATCATTTTAGAACGTCTTGGGATAATGTTATTTCCACAGACAAATCGTTAAACAACATGTTTGAGCGTTTAAAACTTGAAGAAGACAGGCAAAGAGAAAGTGAACAGGCCAATAATGAGTGTCAGAATGCTTTCATATCAAAGGGACAGAACAATAATAAAACAAAACAAGTGAATGTAAAGGAATGCTTTAAATGTGGACAAAAAGGGCACATAAAGAAGTACTGCAAGAATAAACCTAGTAAAAGTTACATTGAATATTGTACGAAAAATTATCCGTGTAATAAGTGTAACGAAAAAGGTCACTTTGCCAAAAATTGTACCAAAAATGTAGATAGTAAGTCAGAAAAATCAGACAAATCTACATCAAAAAGTAAATTGATGATTAATGTTGGATTGTCTGTTACTAATATAGAATATATATCAATGAAGAATGACTATCAAGATCTATGGTACCAAGATTGTGGTGCCACTCAGCACATGACTTTACGGAATGACTGGTTGAAAAATTATACTGTTTTACAAGAACCAGAAAAAGTCATGACTGGAGATTCAACACTTATAGAAGGTGTTGGTGTCGGAGACATAGATTTGTTAGCTTATAATGGTCAAGATTGGTGTAACATAACACTGAAAAATGTTTTGTATACACCAAAGATACCCTTTAACTTATTTTCCGTCACTAGTGCCTTGGACAAGGGTTATCATCAGGAAGCAGACACAAATTGCTCGAATTTTTTGATTGAGACACTGGTGAATTATAAGCCATGGCAAACAGAGATGGAAGATTGTTTAGAATGATGTTTCGCCATGAAAACTTAGAAAAGTGTATTGTTGCTATGTCAATTAAAAAGTGGCATGAAAAATTAGCACATCAGAATATTAGTTATGTAAGAGACATTTTGAAGAAAAATAATATAAAGTATGTAGACGATTGGGATGATTATGTGTGTGAAGGATGCGTTTATGGCAAACACCATCGTCTCCCACATCCAAGAAATTTTGAAGTGGCAAAAGAGGTACTTGATGTAATTCATGTAGACTTGTGCGAAATGAATATAAATTCTTTTGGAGGAGCAAAATATTTTTTTATGCTCAAAGATGATTTCTCTCATTTTCGCAGTGTCTATTTCTTAAAAACTAAAAATGAAACTTTTGAGAAATTGAAAATCTTCATGACTTTAGTTGAGAATCAGTTTAGAAAGAAAATAAAAGTTTTAAAGTCTGATAATGGGAAAGAAATTAAAAATGGAGATACTAAGAAGTTTTGTGAAGAACTTGGAGTTTTCCATATTAAGGCGAACCCATACACTCCACCACAAAATGGTCGAATTGAGAGAGAGATGAGAACCATTGTAGAATCTGCTAGATCAGCTATACATGCAAGAAATCTAAATGAAAACTTATGGGCAGAAGCAATTAGTTATACTACATTTACACTGAATCAGACTGGAACAAGTTCTGTGAAAGGTAAAAGTCCTGTGGATTTATGGTTTGGACGCAGAATTGATGTAAATAAGCTTAGAATCTTTGGATGTGATTGTTATGTTTTCATTCAGGATTTTAAGAGAGCCAAAACACAGAAGAAATCAGAAAAAGGAATTTTCTTAGGATACAGTTTAGATTCAAGTAGTTACCGAGTTTACTTAAGAGACAAAAATGAAGTTGTAACATCAGGAGATGTGACATTTGATGAAAAAGTAAACAGTAAGTCTAGTTGTACAGAAATTGAAGCTACCTTGTCAAATGAAGAAAGGGAATACATAGTGTCACGTGAAGAAGAAAAATCTGATAGTGAAAGTGTTTATGAAGGCTCTGTGTCTGACAATAATATGCAAAATGAATGTCAAGAAAATCATTGTGTAAAGTGTTTGGAATGAGATTCGAAACAGGGCTACTTTAAGGATGCCAGCAAGGATGGTAGATTATGTAGTTGAAGACAACAGAAACCAAAATGTAAATATGGCCATGATAGGTGAGGTAGAAGATATTTCCATTTTACAAGCACTACAGGATGAAAACTGGAAGAAAGCAATGTTAGAAGAGTATGAATCTTTGATGAAGATGAGAACTTGGAAACTAGTAAGTCTACCAAAAGAAGAAAAAGCTTTGACTTGTCGGTGGGTTTTATGCCAAAAACAAGATGGGCGATACAAAGCCAGGCTAGTTGCAAGGGGGTTTGAGCAAGAACAAGGAATCCATTATACTGAGACCTTCAGTCCTGTTGCCAAACATGCATCCTTTCGACTGATACTCAGCATTTTAGCCTCCGATGGAATGCATCTGATGACTTTTGATGTGAAGACAGCGTTTTTACATGGATCTTTGGATGAGAAGATTTACATGTATCAACCGGTAGGCTTTGATGATGGCTCAGGTAGAGTTTGTGAGTTGCTCAAGAGTATATATGGAGTTAAACAGTCATCGAAAAATTGGTTGTGACGATGATCACAACGTATTTATTATAATACGTATTTAGTATAATACAATATTATTATGTATTTATTATAATGGTGACAGAAGCATTATAATTGCACTTTTTGTAGATGATGGTGCTATTATAGGAAAAGAAAAACATAAAATGATAGATATACTAGATAAACTTAACAAAGAATTTGAAATTACATATAATTCTGGGTCAGACAACAAATTAACTTACCTTGGCATGGAAATTGAAATTAGACATAAGGAAATTTTTGTAAGCCAACATCATTACACTGAAAAGATATTGAAAAGATTTATAATGGAAGATTCAAATCAGAAGTCAACTCCAGTGGAAATATTTCAACTTCTTGAAATCTTTTGATGAAAGGTCTCCCAGTCTGGCCAATATAGAAACTATCACAGTCGTTACATATTAGTTTATATATGCCCGTTTTTATCTCCAAGTGGGTTTGAATATTTGGGCGAACTAATTTCCACAGACTATTATTAGTTTTGAAAGTAGTAGTAATACTGATTTTATTTAATATGGATGTTAAAATTCTGGGCATTATATTAGTGTAAGTGGTTGAAATGAATGTGGTATTAGACTTTTTAGCTGGTTCAGGTTTGGACTTTTTATATTTATATTTGTGCTTTCTGAGGATGTTATCAATCATTGAACTGTTGTAACCATTGGCTACTGCTATCTATATATTAATATGTGAAGAGAAAACTTTGTACCCCTTTTTAAGCATATTGCGCACACGGAGGAGTGTGAGATTTGGCATAGTTAAAGTTTATATGGAGAAGGAGTGCAGAAAACTAAAATTTATATATAATATATGTTACAAATACATTAAATAAAATAAAATAAAACAAACATTTGCACTTGAAAATTCATTTAAACTTTTTCAAACAATGGTAATTGTTAAAAATAAAATAATTTTGTTGCCAGGCAACAATAGTCTGTGGAGTGTATGTCAAGGCAAAAAAGCGTTTATTTTATATTTTGTATATTAGATATCAGTGTTTTATATATTAATGTGCAGTTGAAAGTGAAATACAGCTTGCTTAATACTGACAGATTGACTGAATGAGCTGTGAATTTTGTGTGATTTCAAATGTTCCTTTTTCAATAGTCTGTGGAGTGTATGTCAAGGCAAAAAAGCGTTTATTTTATATTTTGTATATTAGATATCTGTGTTTTATATATTAATGTGCAGTTGAAAGTGAAATACAGCTTGCTTAATATACACCTGTTGCAAAAGGAAAATTTTGTAGCAGCAATTTGAATTGACTTACTCTCGCCTAATTATTATTAGTGGTTTCAAAAAAGTGAGTACATTTTATTATTTTTAAATTAAACCCTGTCTATTCTTAGTTTCAGTAATTTCATTACATGTTTTTTTTTACATTCAGATATTCACACTGTAACTAATCTTTATGGGGTGTGTGGCCGCTATCGTTCAAGCCCCGCGATGGAAGCCACTTTGTAACTAGATGTAATATGATGTGTTTGTAAAATTTTAATTAAAGTTTAAATGTTTGTTTGGTGTTAAACGTGTCAAAATGTATGCTCTCAGTCGTGTACGGGTAAACCGTATTCTGCTCTGCTGCATTCAAACGTTGCCGCCTCGCCACCTGATTGGCGTACAGCTCTCTGCTATATTACCCAGCTTGCGTCTCGCTTTAACGCCTTCACTTCAATAATTATTAGTCGTAATTCTAAATTAACTGAATCAAACATACAGCATTGCAGATTGAGAACATTTATTAATCCTTTAGAATATTTATCTTGGTTTATTATACATCAAAATCCGTTTTCTGCACCGGCTATTACAATTGTGTAGTTGGTACTTGCTCAGCTCAGTTGTATACAATCAGTCAGTAATGTTAGTTTACAGTAAAAATTATCGTTTTTCTCAGGGGTGTAAAGTCCTTTTGGCTACAGAAATATTTACTTACGGCTAACACACACAAAGTTATAATAATTCTTACAACTAATTACATAAATAAATCGATATCTCATTACATTTGACTAAGTAATCACCAATGAAAACTTGTGAAGCAATTTAGGGTTATGTCTCATTTGCCAGAAGTTCGTTATTAGAAGATTCGTTAATTATTTATCATAATGTACTTTCTTAATAATTGTTAATTTGTTATAGTTAAATAGTGAATTTAAATAAGCATTTATTTTGACTCGGAATAGTGATCAGTGATTTTGAAATAGTTATTTTTAATTCAGACCAAAATTTGTGAATACGCTTTAAGGGATAATGTTTATACTCATCAGTTACTTGTTGCTGAAGATCCTGATGTCGTCTTCTTCGATAGATAACTCCTGGGCTGTCGTCTTCTTCTATGGATAATTCCTGTCGTCTGTTTCCCTCGTCTCGGCACTTTTCTTTGCTACTTCAGGCCTCGTAATTCTCCAGTTGGTGTCGTCTTCTTCTTTTAGGAGGTTCCACTGATCTTCATATAGTGTCCGTGGTCGTCTTTCTTTGTCACGGCGTCGCTTCGTCTTCTTTGGATCACTACGGTTTGTTAATTTAATTTTTTATAAATAAAAATTTACGTTCAGGATTCCCTGTACTGTTGTAATTGTCTTCCATTAATTTTAAATAGTTTTGAAATTACTTGAAGAATAATAATTTAATTTTAATACGAGAGCTACTCGGTCCACCCTCTGGCGTTGGTTAATAATGACTTACTGAAAATATAACGGTTTTTTGGCGTTATTTTTCTTGTTGCTATGGTTACTTCATAAATTATGCTAATTTTTCATTGGTTATTAACTCAGGTTATTGTTAAGATTTATCGTCTTTTTTCGTCTATTTCTACCAAAATATCTTCAACTGAAGATTACTACTTTATTCTAATATCTATGGTCATCACATTAGTACCATTCTTCCTAATTTTTTATGATGAACATTTTGATACCCCTCATGCCTACTTTTGGATAGCTAATTACATTTTTACTATTTTCCCAATTTTATATCTTACATATATTTTATTCAAAATTAGTTGTTAATCACATATCTTGGTACTATGAATACCCACTTACATGGTTTAATCATTTGGCACGTTCTGCCTTACCCTTGGATTATTATTTGTTCTCAAATTAATAAATTTATGTTCAACAGTTTGGCCTAGAGCCTAAATTCCATTCTACTTCCATCTAACATTTCTTACTAACATTCCTGGTAACTCTAATACAATTTACAAACAAAACAAACAATAAACATCAATATCCCTAACTCTAATTCTTACTATTAAACATTTCTTTTCAGGTTCTACCCTGAAATAACTTTTAATTGCTGTTATCTGCTTACCCTACAATTTACTCTATGCTATTATTTTCTGAACACAAACAAAACTCTTAATACTTCCTTAAAGAAACTTAAAGAAACTCTTATAATACTATTGACAAACTGTTCCTTGCATGATATGTCCTATCTACTATTCCCTTCACTTAAATACAGTGTTAGTCCTTCTTAATTTGCTATACATTCTGATACCTTAACTCTTACCTTAATATATAATCTTGATATCTTATTACCTAAATTAACAATATTACAATTAGTTCAATCTTACCTACTAATGCACAGTTTATCACAAATTGTTTATCTGTTTTAACATAGTTGGCTTATATAATATTTAGTTCTACACTCTCACTACACTTTTCCTTTCATTAGAAAGTTACTATAATTACTACCCTGCTCACTTTGTTTCATTATTCTATACCCATCACTTCACTACTTATTTAGTTTTACACACACACTTTTGGGCTTATTCACTTGTTTATTCATGGGTTGTCTGATTACTTTAAATCACTGTGTGATTATGGTCATGTATAACTATTTACCTCCAAATCACACTGATCACTTTTGGTCATCATTCTAATATTGCTTTTGTTTTGGGCTCAAAGTATTGTTTATAGCCTTTGGCCATTACTACTACAATTAGTTTGGGGTATGGTTAGCTTCTAACCCCCCTACATTATATTATACAAGTACATTCTTTAAATAACAAGATACATGTGATACTATTACCCTTCATTAATCTTATTGTCCTAGCTACATCTCATATGCTACAGACATCAATTCATTACTAAATTTACAGTATTCTGTTCACTTTTTTGGGATGACTTGATTGTACTTAAACTTCTTCTTCACTGTCTCTTGGTTTCTTTGGTTCCTATCCGATCTATTGTCAAGTCTGTCAGGTTAATAGTCATTTGTCATTTATTGGGTTACTGGGTTATTGATCTTTAAGTTCATAAGTTTTTTTGCCTTTTACTCTTATTTTCAGCTGTTTATTTTATAATTAAATACCATTGAATTCTTGCTACCTTATGTCACGTTACATAATGCATCGCCACCAAAATTGATTATTTCGAAACAAAGATTATTAGATTTTTTCTGAAATCATCAATATAGTTCATTTTATCAAGTTGTTATTATTCAGGAGTTCCTCCATCGCTACTTCTTCATTATTCATTCTTTATTAAGTCATGGTTCATAATATAATAATTGGTATTATTTTCTTTCTTTATTATTCCCCTTTATGTTCTATTTCCCTAAAATTTTTCTTCTCTCTCCTTCATATAAATTGGTAATAGCCAGAGGGCACGTGTGGCTCTATTACTCTGCTATCCATTTATACACATTTTGAGTTCAGAGGCCTTGCCTATCTGCTCAATAACATATGTTGGACGTATCTCAACATAAAATCATCACATAATAATATTCATAATAATTATAATAATAGTCGTTCATTTCCGACTCACATAATATTAATACAATAAAACACTTTTGGGATTAATTATTCTTTCTTTCATACAACTCATGACTTTTCATCTCAATAACTTATTTGGATTCCTTTGTTTTAAGCTTGTGGCGATATTTAATAGGCATTTAGTATTGTTTTAAGAGCTTATTCTATATGGTAGTGATTCTATTTGTCATCACTTTAATGCTCATTGATATTTAATTAACATTGTAGCTGGTTTTGACTCATTTATATTTTTTTCATTGATAGCTCAGCTAATCTGCCAGTGTTATTTTTTATTTGATTGTTTTCGTTTCTTCTTTTGTGAAACATTAATTTCTATTTATCCCCTTTTTGTGATAGGGTTTGTTAATGATGTTATGTAGCGTCATCATTATTTGTGTAATATTTAATTATTTTATATCTCAATTTTTATGATATTTCATTATACATTTTCAAAATTACAGGTGTTTACACATTTTGTTTCACACTTGGTCGTAAGTTTAGCCTTACTTTGTTTTGAACTTAGCTTATCTTTCTTCTAAATTCCCTCTCATTTATAATAATAATGGTTCCAATCAAATACTTACTGTAAGTTGTGCTTACATTACTTTTGAATTTTGATAATAGTTACTCACAAAATTCTTTTTAATTTTCTGACACTGGTTCATAATACTTTTTTAAAGAAGACTGGTTATAAGTCCCTTTTATCTTTTTAGTTGTGATTTCACTTATGACATAGGTATTATTTTTATTATCTTTCATTATGAGGTAGGGTCCATTATATAACAACAGTAATTTCTTCGTGATTCCCTCTCTGGAACTTGGTAATTCTCGGTTTCGTATTAATACCTTTTCTCCTTCACTGTACCGGATTGCCTTTGGTTGCATTTTATAATATTTAGCCTTTTTCTTTTCTGTTTGCTCCGCTATTTTACTATAGAATTTGGCATTATCAAATTGGTATATTGGATTGGTGGGGAAATTGACAAGTTCTTCTATGGCTCGAGGTGGTGGTTTTCCGTACATGATGGTGTACGGGGTATCCTTAATGGATTCATGGTATGCGAGATTTATGAAATTTTCAGTGGCTTCGAGGTATTCGCTCCACTTGCGTTGCTGGTCGTGGCAGTAGGTACGGAGAATTCTCCCAACTTCACGGAGCACTCTTTCCGCTGGGTTGCTGTTCGGGTGGTAAATTGAAGTCTTGTATGTTCGGATACCCAGATCCATTAACGTATCCTTCCATCGTCTTCCTCGGAATTGAGTACCATGGTCGGTGATAATATTCATGGGACTACCCACCTCAGTAATGTATCTTTGTGTGACAATGTTCAATACCTTGTTTGTAGTAGCACGGTTGATTGGGTATAATTTAAAAAATTTTGAGTAATGGTCCATAATAATGATGATGAATTTGTGCTGCTTTCTACCTCCACTTCGTGGCATAGGTCCACATATGTCTAGGAAAACTCGTTCCATTTTATTTGTAGAGGTTATTGCTTGCATGATTCCTTCCTTTCTGTCGTTGTTGTATTTGACAAGCTGACATATGTGACAGTGTTTTATGGTTTTTCTCACCCTTCGGTTAATATCCTTCAGGTATGTGTGTTCTTCTAACGCTTTTGTCACCTTCAGTGCTCCCATGTGTCCGTACCTGAGGTGGTACTCCATTATCATCTCAGTTGCGGTTTCTTTAGGTATCAACAGCTTCCACGTATTCTGGTTAGGTTTAGTTTTAATAAACAAAATATCTTCATGAATGCAATAGTACTGAGTGGCTTTTTCTTCCTGTCGATCCAGTCTCTCTCGGATTTGATTTAATCTTGCATCCTCTTTCTGGTGTCGTATCACCTTGTTCACTATCACTTCTAGGTCAGAGTTATTTTTCATGATGTTAAATACCTTCACAATGGTCTCCTTTTCTCCATCAAAGGTTTGTTGTTCAGTGTTGATCCGTGATAGCACATCCGCTGCTGTATTTTTGCTACCAGGGATATACTCCCAGTTGATGTGATATTCTTGGAGAGCAAGAATCCATCTGGCTAGTCGACCATGGCTGAGTTTGCAGTTTTTCAAAAATGAAATGGATTTATGGTCGGTGCGCACGGTGATGGGATACCCAAGTATGTAAGTCCGAAATTTTGCACATGAAAAGACCACACTCAACAGTTCTTTTTCAGTTACATGATAATTGCGCTCACATTGGTTTAAGGTACGGCTGGCGAAGCTTATCACTTGGTGGTTTCCATCTTTGTCTTCTTGGTAAAGCACCGATCCCAAGCTAATGTCGCTTGCGTCGCAGTTCATGAAAAAGGGTCTATTGAAATCGGGATGGTTTAACATGATAGTGTCGAGGAAGTGTGTTTTGATAGTGTTGAAGATGGCATCCTGTTCTGAGCCCCACATCCACTTGTTTTTGGATGATAGCTGTGGTGCTAGTCTAGTAGTCGGTTCTGAATAATTCTGCTGGAACTTTCTGTAGTAGTTACAGATGCCCAGAAACGACTGTAACTGCTTCTTATTTCTTGGGGTAGGAAAGCGTTGAATGGCATCTACCTTATCAATTGACGGTGTTATTCCCTGTCGTGACAGGTTGAATCCAAGGAATTGGACTTCTGCTGCTATTAGTTTAGATTTCTCGAGTTTTAATGTTACATTGTTAATAGATAATTTTTCTAACACTTTTTCAACTCTCATACAATGCTCCTCCCAATTTGATGAGGTGATCAACAGATCATCAACGTATACAGTGGTATAGCTCATAGTTTCGGGACCCAGTATCTGGTCCATGCAGCGAACAAATATTGCTACAGAGTTTACCAGCCCAAAAGGTAGTCGCTTGAACTGGTAGTTCCTGCCTTCAAATATGAATGCTACGTACTGTCGGCTGGCTGGGTGCAGTTCTACCTGCCAGTACCCGCAGACCGTATCCCATGTGCTAATAAATTGCGTTCCATGGAACTTCTTGAGGATTTCCTCGATCTCGCCAGGAGATGTTCTGTCGTTGATCAGTATTTTATTTATTTCTTGAGCGTCGAGACACAAGCGTACTCTTCCATCCTTTTTCGTGACAGCAACTATTGGACTAGTGTATTGTGAACAGCTATATTCTATGATGTCTTCCTCCATCATCTTACTAATTTCTGTGCATACTGCTTCCTTGGCTGCGTACGCTATGGGATAGGATTTTTTATTGAAATTGGCCATTTCTTTAAATCTTAACTCGCATTGATACCCCCGTACTTTTCCTGGTTGGTCGGAAAATACATGCCGGTACTTGTTGTAAATTCGTATTAACTTCTCCACCTCTTGCTCTGTCATTGGATTCCCATCTTGGGTTCCTCGGAATTGCCGGATCTCCTCCAATTTTTGATGCCATAGAATGTCATTATTTGTTTGACTGTTTGGCTTCACTTCCCACCTCCGGTCTGGTGAATCACAAACTGTTCTTATACTGTATATTTTACTCATTGGTAGGACCCCTTTGCTGCCAGTTAATTCAGCTACCCATTCTCTGCCTTCATATTTCATGGTTACTTTCGATAATTCCATATCGATAACTGCAGAGTATTTCCTCAATATGTCATACCCAATTAGGATGTCAAAAGGTATGTTGTGAGCGATCAAAAATATCATAGGTAGTGTCACGCCATTACTTATGACTTCTATTGACACTTGTCTCTTTATTGTCTTATTTTGCCTACCAGTGGCTCCTATTAAAATAATGTTGCTTATTGGTAACGTTGGTAAGTTGTTGGTCTTACCTTCTTTTTGAATTTTGTCATACAGGTTTATGTCAATTAGAGACACATTTGCGCCTGTGTCTATCATAAATTTTATATTTACATTATGTACCTTAGCGGTAACATAGGCAATTTCATTATCCGGGTGCTTGGTCAATGAGGAATTTTCTTCCATAAGCTCCTCTCGGATATTTTTCAGATAATGATTCTGAATTATTATAATAGTATTGTCATTTGTCTCGTCAGTCTGTGTCATTATTAACCCAATAGATCGGATCAGTGACGGGTCCTTTGGTATTTTCACTGCCGCTGTTCGTTTAAATGCTGGCTGTTACTTTCGGCGCGGTCCTCTGTTCTGACGGGGTGATTATTCTCCGTGTTCTGCCTCCTCTCAATCGAGTGGTCATTACGAGCTATTTGTTCTCGACCTCTTCTGTTCTCTTCGGCACTCCGGCTCCTCGGTCTTCTATAACTGCGTCTCCCGTCATTCCTACCTTCTGCATTTATATAGTTCACCCGTCGTCTGTATGTTTGATTCTGTGTCGATGGGTTATTATTATGGTACTGGTTATTTGGTCTGTTATACCCACCTCCATTTTGGTTGTTTCCCCTGTTGTAAGGATAGTTACCATTATTATTGTTATTGGGGTAATTCTGATTGTGGTTTCTTGGGTAATTAT
Source organism: Magicicada septendecula (assembly GCA_034769895.1). NCBI lineage: Eukaryota > Metazoa > Arthropoda > Insecta > Hemiptera > Cicadidae > Magicicada > Magicicada septendecula. The sequence goes on along the minus strand of CM068372.1, from coordinate 416,660,239 downwards.
TGTTGTTGTTTTGATTATGGAACCCTCGATAATTATTGGGGTTAGATGGCGGATGGTTGGCCGGGATGTGGTTTCCCTGTGGTCCACTTGGCTGATTTCGGTTGTCATAATTTCTATAGTTTGGTGAATTCTTTTGTCTGTTCAAGACATAGTGTTTCTCCCGCTCGTACTCTCCCAATAATGCGGCCATCTCTTGTATAGTTTTAATGCGTCTGCTTAAACGGCTTTTCGTGATCTCACCGTCATAGTGATACGCCAATTGCGTCACTAGGCACTCTTCCGGGATGTTGGGTTCAAGGTTCCTTGCTATGCTCACCTTACCTAAAAAGTAAGCGGTTGGTGACTGTCCTAGGTAAGGGTCGAATCTGCCATTGCTTATATTGTTTCTCACCACGTGCTGAGTTGCCTCCGACCAGTATTTGTCTTTGAATAATTTCTTGAATTCATTGAAATTATTTATGTCTGGTCTTACCGCCGTCCACCAATTATCATGGACTTCTTTAAACATGTCATCTATCATGCTCTTGATTATAGTCCACCTTGTCTCTCTGGTTCGGGCTAAGTTTTCCTCCACTCGTTCTATAAACTCAATCGGATTACGTTTATAGTTTTTAAAGTTTATGGTCTCCCTATTTTCACTGCATAACACATGTGAGGTCATGATTGGTCGATCTTTCAATGCGTCGATCTCCTCTTGTAGGCGTAGCTCTCTAGCCCTAAATTCAGCTATTTTCCCTTCTTGGGCGGTTGTGGTGTCTTTCACTTCACTTACTGACGCGTCCAATCTGCTATAGTTCTCCTCTACTCTGGTTTGTATTTGCTCTAATTTGTTGTTAGTTTCTTTTTGGAGTCCTTCAACCCTCCTCTTACCTTCGCCTTCCACTTCATTCACCTTGATTAACATTTCTTCTCGGACTTGCATCACTACTTCGCTGGTTTTCTCTATCTTCTCTTCCGTTTCCATTACAGTTTGCTTCAGTTCTTCTCTGTACTCCGTCAACTGTTGCTGTAATGTATCTTGGTTATATTCAATTTTATCATTCAACGTTTCAATGTCCTCCTTCATGAGTCTCAAGGTTTCACTGGTTTTCTCATTACTTCTCTCTATCTTCTCACTAATCAATTTATTCTCCTCCTTCATTTTCTGTGTCAGGGTTTCATTTAATGATTCAAATTTCTTGTCCAATTTTTTCTCCATTTTCTCATTATTTTGTTGTAATAATTTTTTATTGTCCTCCTTAATTGTTTTACTGAGATCGCCCATCAGCCTTACCATGTCCTGTAAGGTCAAATTCTCTGGTGGTGCGGGTTTATCTATTTCCATGGGAGCTAGTAACTCTTCCACGTCTTCCACCGAAGTCATTTTTCTTTCCTCCATTCTGGCACCTTTCTCGATCTCCTTTTCTAATCTCCTTGCTTCCTCTTCCGCCTCCTTTTCGCGCAGCAGCGTCTGATATCTCGCCCCGTGTTTCGCCGGTTCCATTCCTATAGTCGCCGCTAGAATCTGTAAAGTTTAAAGATATGTTTCCTTACCTATTCTAGCCCTACTAGTTGGCGCGCCACTTTGTAACTAAACTTTATGGGGTGTGTGGCCGCTATCGTTCAAGCCCCACGTTGGGCGCCACTTTGTAACTAATCTTTATGGGGTGTGTGGCCGCTATCGTTCAAGCCCCGCGATGGAAGCCACTTTGTAACTAGATGTAATATGATGTGTTTGTAAAATTTTAATTAAAGTTTAAATGTTTGTTTGGTGTTAAACGTGTCAAAATGTATGCTCTCAGTCGTGTACGGGTAAACCGTATTCTGCTCTGCTGCATTCAAACGTTGCCGCCTCGCCACCTGATTGGCGTACAGCTCTCTGCTATATTACCCAGCTTGCGTCTCGCTTTAACGCCTTCACTTCAATAATTATTAGTCGTAATTCTAAATTAACTGAATCAAACATACAGCATTGCAGATTGAGAACATTTATTAATCCTTTAGAATATTTATCTTGGTTTATTATACATCAAAATCCGTTTTCTGCACCGGCTATTACAATTGTGTAGTTGGTACTTGCTCAGCTCAGTTGTATACAATCAGTCAGTAATGTTAGTTTACAGTAAAAATTATCGTTTTTCTCAGGGGTGTAAAGTCCTTTTGGCTACAGAAACATTTACTTACGGCTAACACACACAAAGTTATAATAATTCTTACAACTAATTACATAAATAAATCGATATCTCATTACATTTGACTAAGTAATCACCAATGAAAACTTGTGAAGCAATTTAGGGTTATGTCTCATTTGCCAGAAGTTCGTTATTAGAAGATTCGTTAATTATTTATCATAATGTACTTTCTTAATAATTGTTAATTTGTTATAGTTAAATAGTGAATTTAAATAAGCATTTATTTTGACTCGGAATAGTGATCAGTGATTTTGAAATAGTTATTTTTAATTCAGACCAAAATTTGTGAATACGCTTTAAGGGATAATGTTTATACTCATCAGTTACTTGTTGCTGAAGATCCTGATGTCGTCTTCTTCGATAGATAACTCCTGGGCTGTCGTCTTCTTCTATGGATAATTCCTGTCGTCTGTTTCCCTCGTCTCGGCACTTTTCTTTGCTACTTCAGGCCTCGTAATTCTCCAGTTGGCGTCGTCTTCTTCTTTTAGGAGGTTCCACTGATCTTCATATAGTGTCCGTGGTCGTCTTTCTTTGTCACGGCGTCGCTTCGTCTTCTTTGGATCACTACGGTTTGTTAATTTAATTTTTTATAAATAAAAATTTACGTTCAGGATTCCCTGTACTGTTGTAATTGTCTTCCATTAATTTTAAATAGTTTTGAAATTACTTGAAGAATAATAATTTAATTTTAATACGAGAGCTACTCGGTCCACCCTCTGGCGTTGGTTAATAATGACTTACTGAAAATATAACGGTTTTTTGGCGTTATTTTTCTTGTTGCTATGGTTACTTCATAAATTATGCTAATTTTTCATTGGTTATTAACTCAGGTTATTGTTAAGATTTATCGTCTTTTTTCTACCAAAATATCTTCAACTGAAGATTACTACTTTATTCTAATATCTATGGTCATCACATTAGTACCATTATTCCTAATTTTTTATGATGAACATTTTGATACCCCTCATGCCTACTTTTGGATAGCTAATTACATTTTTACTATTTTCCCAATTTTATATCTTACATATATTTTATTCAAAATTAGTTGTTAATCACATATCTTGGTACTATGAATACCCACTTACATGGTTTAATCATTTGGCACGTTCTGCCTTACCCTTGGATTATTATTTGTTCTCAAATTAATAAATTTATGTTCAACAGTTTGGCCTAGAGCCTAAATTCCATTCTACTTCCATCTAACATTTCTTACTAACATTCCTGGTAACTCTAATACAATTTACAAACAAAACAAACAATAAACATCAATATCCCTAACTCTAATTCTTACTATTAAACATTTCTTTTCAGGTTCTACCCTGAAATAACTTTTAATTGCTGTTATCTGCTTACCCTACAATTTACTCTATGCTATTATTTTCTGAACACAAACAAAACTCTTAATACTTCCTTAAAGAAACTTAAAGAAACTCTTATAATACTATTGACAAACTGTTCCTTGCATGATATGTCCTATCTACTATTCCCTTCACTTAAATACAGTGTTAGTCCTTCTTAATTTGCTATACATTCTGATACCTTAACTCTTACCTTAATATATAATCTTGATATCTTATTACCTAAATTAACAATATTACAATTAGTTCAATCTTACCTACTAATGCACAGTTTATCACAAATTGTTTATCTGTTTTAACATAGTTGGCTTATATAATATTTAGTTCTACACTCTCACTACACTTTTCCTTTCATTAGAAAGTTACTATAATTACTACCCTGCTCACTTTGTTTCATTATTCTATACCCATCACTTCACTACTTATTTAGTTTTACACACACACTTTTGGGCTTATTCACTTGTTTATTCATGGGTTGTCTGATTACTTTAAATCACTGTGTGATTATGGTCATGTATAACTATTTACCTCCAAATCACACTGATCACTTTTGGTCATCATTCTAATATTGCTTTTGTTTTGGGCTCAAAGTATTGTTTATAGCCTTTGGCCATTACTACTACAATTAGTTTGGGGTATGGTTAGCTTCTAACCCCCCTACATTATATTATACAAGTACATTCTTTAAATAACAAGATACATGTGATACTATTACCCTTCATTAATCTTATTGTCCTAGCTACATCTCATATGCTACAGACATCAATTCATTACTAAATTTACAATATTCTGTTCACTTTTTTGGGATGACTTGATTGTACTTAAACTTCTTCTTCACTGTCTCTTGGTTTCTTTGGTTCCTATCCGATCTATTGTCAAGTCTGTCAGGTTAATAGTCATTTGTCATTTATTGGGTTACTGGGTTATTGATCTTTAAGTTCATAAGTTTTTTTGCCTTTTACTCTTATTTTCAGCTGTTTATTTTATAATTAAATACCATTGAATTCTTGCTACCTTATGTCACGTTACAACACCTACTTCCATTATGACTCGACATAGAACATTGACGGGTCGGAGTGAGAGACAAAGAAGAAGGAATATATATTCGCGTGAAAGTCAAAATGATAATAGACCAAATGCAAATTTAAATAGTGTAAATAGTATAACATTGACGGGTCGGAGTGAGAGACAAAGAAGAAGGAATATATATTCGCGTGAAAGTCAAATGATAATAGACCAAATGCAAATTTAAATAGTGTAAATAGTATACAAAATGATGAAATTATTTTGAGGGATACATTTAAATGCGCACTGAATGTCATTCCAAGAAATTTTAATACTTTTGATTGTGGATTAATGCATTTACAATGCAGGTTTTGCAATGCAAAACATTTCGAATCTGAGGTCACTTTAGGTGAAAGGACTGCATTCACTTCATGTTGTCATAAGGGTAAAGCAATATTACCGGCCTTAAGTCAAAATGAATACTTTAAATCATTGTATGATGGACTTAATTCAAATGAACCTTCAATAAAAAGAAAGTCAAAAAATTATTTTGAAAACATTCGTAAATACAATTCATCATTTGCTATGGTTAGCTCAGAAGCTAAAATTTCGGATACAGTTACGCGTAGAGTGTATCATTTTAAAATACATGATGTTTTTTATCATAGATCAGGTCCAATGACTGCTGGATATGGTCGCTCACCATGTTATGCGCAATTATATTTTTATGATGTTGACACTGCTGTCAATTATAGATTACGTGAACACTACAATCAAACATGCAATAACGATATAATGCGCGAAATCTCTCTTGAATTGGAACGCATTAATCCTTTCGTTCGGTCATTCATTGCAATGAAAGATCATTGTCAGAGAGTTGAAAATCAAAATAAAGAAATTTGTATGCTCATTAAAGTAAATCGTGATTTAGATCTACGCCATTATAATGATGCAGTTCAAACTGATGTAGCAGTAATATTTAGTACAGTTGACGGTGAGCCACCCTTTGAACAAAATATGGTTTCGTTTTCAAAAGTTAATGGTACCATTAAAAATATCTCTGTTTTGGATTCATCATTGGACCATTACTTTAGCGTATCCATTTCTTTTTCCAAATGGTGATACTGGGTGGCATATCAATATTTCTCATAATGTACCAACTACATCTAATTCAAGAGCGCCCAGAAATAAATTAACCATGCTTCAGTATGCAGCCTATCGACTTGCAATTAGAGAAGATTTTAGCATGTTGCACCATTCACAAAAATTATTTCTGCAGTGGATAGTTGATATGTATGTGAGAATAGAGGGCACAAGGTTACATTTCATTCGACAAAATCAAACAAGTCTTAGGTCTGAAGTTTACAACAATTTAACAGATTATTTAGAATTGAACCCCAATGCCAATAATGTTGGCCGTAGAGTAATTTTACCATCTTCATTCAATGGATCTCCAAGAAATATGTATCAGAATTATTTAGATGCAATGTCAATTGTACAACATTTCGGAAAGCCTTCTTTGTTTATTACAATGACTTGCAATCCAAGTTGGCCTGAAATAGTTAGCAATATTGGTGTAGGTGAGTCAGCTAATTTTCAACCTGATATTGTTGTGCGTGTATTCAAGTCCACACTGAAAGCATTAATTGAGGGCCTTACACTAAAAAAAATCTTCGGTAAAGTTGAAGCACTCATTTATACAATTGAGTTTCAAAAGAGAGGATTGCCTCATGCTCACATTTTACTCTCTTGAAATGAGCAAGATAAAATTGTTAACGCTACCGATATTGATAAAGTTGTATCTGCGGAGATTCCTAACATTCAAACACATCCTACATTACATGAATATGTTGTAAAACACATGATGCATGGTCCATGCAGTGTACTTAATCCAAATTCTGTATGTATGAGAGATGGAAAATGCACAAAAGATTATCCAAAACGATTTAATGAATTTACATGTGAATCATTAAATGGATATCCATTATACAGAAGGCGTGATAATGGTATTAATGCTGAAGTTCGCGGTAGTTGCCTCGACAATCGTTATGTTGTACCATACAATCCGTATTTACTTGCCAAATCTAATTGCCATATAAATGTTGAAGTATGCACTACAGTTAAAAGTGTTACATACATTTACAAATACATTGTAGCATGACAGATAATCCACTAATTAATAATTCAAAAATGATCATAATTACATTTAAATTAATTAAATCAAAAGAAAGTTCAAAGCAAAATAAATAAATATCAAATGAACATAATTAAATATCAAAGTGAACAACACCACCATAAAAGAAAGGTATAATTAAATAATAAAATGCAATGATAAAGTATCAAGGAAATTAAATCCAACGGAACTCATATATAAAATCAGGAGATTACCCAGGAAGTTTAGGAGCAGGTGATAAAGAAGATACCCCGAACCAACCGAAGAACATAATGAAATACTTACCTTGGAAAACCCAAGACAGAAGAAATGAAGAAAAGAAGATGTAGGATGGGAGAACTACGAAGAATACCGAGGAAAAACCTATTGATAAAAATAATAAACCCCGAACCAAATATTAATATAACCCCAAGAAAGTATAACACCCCAAAACCTCATGTAAAATAATTATAAACAAAAGTGTTTAGTAGTAAATAGAAGTGCACCAAAGAAAGTTATTATGTAATCAAATAAACAAATCTTCACAGTCCCCTATAACTAAAAGTTTGGTCTTAAAATATTGTAGAACTCAAATATAAATAAGAACCAACAGTGTAAGTGTAACAGTGCAAGTGAATCCCATATAATAAACTTTAAATAAAGGTGTACGGATATTGTAACTATATACAATAAATAACTTTAAGTTTTATAATAAATACAGAAAAGACATAGCATGAAGTATTGTTATGATTATATGTCAAATGTTTCATAAAGGAGGACACATCTTTTTATCAAAAAACATTTATAGAGATGCAAATGATGAAGAGAGCAGAGGGGGAATAATTACTGTAAAAGGGGATTAAATTATAATACAATGTAAACAGAAAGGACTGTGATTAACTTAAGTTTAACATAAAAATTTTAAATGGCTAATTATGTTTATGTTTAAAGCCAACACATTTCAAAGTGAGAATAGAATTATATTTAGTGTAAGAATGTTTATTAATATAACAGTGTACATACAGCCTAAAATGTTTATGTATGTACACTGTACCAGTTTATAAAATGTTTATTATGTATTTTAAAAATAGTTCAACTTAACAAGTCTAACTTAAAAGACTAATAATTAATGTTCAATATTGTTTTTATAGTATGAGCAGGAATACCATGCTACATGTTCCAATAGTGGTATAAGGAATTTTTATTTGATATTATATTAACTTTAGACAGTCAGAGAGGGTATATAGGATTAGTAATATTAAAAACCCAGTATATGTAAAACAATAGAATCTAGGCAAAATGGTAAATTCCAATAACATTTATATTTGAGTAAAGAAGTCTAATAAACCATGTAAACTAGTAAGATTTATATAAGGTAAATCAAGCACCAACTACTATAACAGAAACTATACTTTAAAAGAATAATATAAAAGGTTGAATAAAATTATTAAATAATTTCAAAATGTAATATCTAACCATTTCAAAGGAGTAATAGTAAATTAATGGATTTTAACTAAAAGGAGGATCAAATTGTTAAATTTATAAGAAATTAAGGAAAGTTAAGAATTTATATCAATCAGAAATTTATTATAATCATATTTATAACACCTAACATGGCTAATATTTTGGACAAGAACAGGAAGCTGATTTTGGGCCTATATTTCCAAAAAGACAGAAATATAGCAATTTTAACAAAAAACTTAATAAATATAGACTATTGTACGTCAAATTAAACAGAAGGAGGTAAAGAAACCAATTATATAATTAATAATTCACAAAAGCAATCAATAAACAAAAAATATTCCGATTATAATGTATTTTAGAATCACATGAATAGGAAATGAAAAATATTTAAACAATACTTTTCCAATATTAACTTGGCAAGATATTTCATGAGACGAAGGAAGTAGGATAGTTCTTAATTAACATTCAACGCGTACGGTTGTTATAAAATCGCTCTAAGAACCTGTCTCGAATATATGTAATGGCGTACAAAGTTATGCAGTACAAAACGAGAGTTACAGAATTGTCATTTTTAACTTAAAATCAGTGATACACACCACCACAAACAGTGAGAACAATCAATTTTAAACAGAATACTTGTGAAATAAACCAGTAAGACTATCACATATTAAGAATTCACGTTACAACGAAACTCACGATTTTGCTACACACAGACGAGAGTGAAAACACAATTATACCAAAACAATTAAAGCCAGTGAACGAAGAACACTTAAACAGGACACCTCAAACAACACAATAGACACTATACACTATTCCAGAGACCAATAAAACAGTGGTGAAGGTGAATTTATTGTCAGAATTTCCAGCAACCATTTATACGTTTACTTCATCATCTCAGCTAGCCGCCATGATGGTTCCGTGATGCACTGCGAACTCTCCAGATTGACTTCATCGACAGTGGCATTGGTTTGAGAACTTAACAATTATAAACATTATATTTTATTATAATCTTTGTTATTTATTAATTATTAAGAATTCTTTTGTACATGTTATACTTTCTATGCTTGTCCCTTCTCTGACTATATAACTATAACCGTTAAAAGAACCATTCTGAACATTCATATAATATAACCTGTTTTGTGAAATCGATTTATCCCTGTACAAGAGTCAACATCATATCAATATCGATTTTTAATCGATATTTTACAAATAAATGTCAATAAATCAAATTAATTCTATTATCTCGTTATAAAATTATTTCATACATTAATGTAAGAGTGTTTATTAAATACAGAACTTCCTGGAAAACGACATTTACTAAAGGGATGTGAAATACTGGAGTATCAAGAAAATCGTTAAACGATTAGTAAAGTAAGACAATCTGATTAACTCCAGAATCATTTACGGTCAACCAGAAGTGCAGATATTAACAGAATAGACTCAAAGAATTTTAAAATTTCAACGGAATTTCACAACAAGAATTATTTATAAATTAATCAACAACAAACATAAAAATTTTTTTGGAAAATTTTGTTTTTAAATCAAATTAAAATTTTTTTTGTGCAGTATTAAATATTTATTTGTAACCAGTGTAAACCGGTTTAGTTACAACGTGTATAAAGGCTATGACAGTGCATCTGTTGAATTAGGTTCAGAGAGAAATGAACCAGGTCAAGAAATACAGATTGATGAAGTTAAAAATTTTTTAAATGGCCGTTATGTCGGATCAACTGAAGCTGTATGGTGCATCTATGAATTACCAATGCATTTTCAATCACATGTCATCGTTAGACTTGACATTCATTTACCGCGTAGACAGAATGTTTACTTTTGAGAAGGGCAAGAACGTCAAGCAATTGAAAATGCAAGACAAACAAAATTATTAGCATTTTTTGAATTGAATCGATCAGATCCATCAGCGCATGAATATAAGTATATTGAAATTCCTTTGCATTATGTGTGGGAAGATTCCCGAAAAAAATGGAAGAAGAGAAGGCGTGGAGGTGATAAAATCATTGCACGCATATATGTAGTATCACCAAAAGACATCGAACTTTTCCATTTACGATTGCTTTTATTACATGTCTTTGGTCCAACATCATTTGAGGATGTTAGAACATACAATGGAATTATACATACTTCTTTTGTTGAAGCGTGCCATGCTCATGGCATTGCTTCAAATGATAATGAATGGCGCTAATGTTTAAATGAAGCAAAAGAATTACATTCACCAAAACAAATGCGAAATTTATTTGGTTACATTTATGCATTAAATGTGCCAGCCAATGCATTGGCGTTATGGAATGAATTTAAAGTATATCTTAGTGAAGATTTTTTGAGAGATTACAACGAAGAAGTATCCTTTAACACAGCTCTATTAGAAATTGAAGATATTTTGAATGTTCATAATTTGTCATATCAAGAACTTGGTTTACCAGTTCCCATGTCTTCGCAGAGAACAGACGAAGCAAATGCTATTGATCCAATAGAACAAGAGTTTGTGTTTTGTGAGCATTATGAAACTGCAAATATTGAACAGCGTAATCTAATTGATCGTGTGATTCGTGAAGTTTTGCACCATGATACTGGATCTAATGTTTTTTGTTTAACCGCTCATGCAGGTTGTGGAAAAACATTCACACAAACAGCAATCATTCACAAATTAAATTCACTTAATCTTAGTTGCATTGCAACAGCGTTCAGTGGCATAGCTTCAACTCTATAACTTGGAGGTAGAACTTTACACAATGTGTTTAAATTGGCTATAACCATTTTGGAAAATTCTGTAGCGAATATTACCGCAAATAGTAGCTATGGACGTTACATAAATTCATCATCATTGATAATTATTGATGAAATTTCTATGTGCCCACTGCAAGTGTTGAAAATCATAGATAGATTATTGCAGGATCTATGCGATAAAAATGATAAACATAAACCATTTGGAGGGAAAACAATACTTCTGTGCGGTGATTTTCGGCAAATCTTACCAGTTGTCCCACATGGATCACGTGCAAATTTAATTGAAAATTGTGTCACGAGTTGGCATACATTTGTTTATTTTCATAAAGTAACGTTTACTCAAAATATGAGAGCCTTACCAAGTGAAATAGAATTTGTCGAATTCTTGAAAAAAATTGGTAATGATGAAGCCCCACAATTCCCTCAGTTTGGTGAAAATATTATTGAAATACCTCAGCAATTAATAGGAGATGAAAATAGTATTATTAATGAGGTGTATGGAAATATTTCCAAAAACATACTCTCAGATAACATATTGAAGTCAGTTATTTTAGCACCTAAAAATGATGATTGTACTTTTATTAATACTGATATACTTAATCGAATACCAGGTGAACAGAAAACATATCATAGCTACGATAAAATAATTTGTGATGATGACAATGAAATCAATAACTATCCAGTAGAGTTTTTGAATTCTTTGACTATTAGTGGTTTGCCACCACATAAGTTAGTATTGAAAGTTAATTGCATCGTTTTACTGATCAGAAACTTAAATACAAATGAAGCATTAGTCAATGGAACAAGAATGCGCATAAAGTGTATGCATCGTAATGCTATTGATTGCGAAGTTTTAACTGGAACCGCACGCAATAAGAGAATTTTGATTCCACGTATAAATTTAACACATTCCGGTACTGTTTTACCATTTAACTTTCAAAGAACTCAATTTCCAATTATACCTGCATTTGCGATGACAATAAATAAGTCTCAAGGACAAACATTCGAAAAAATTGGAATTTTATTGAGGCAGCCAGTTTTTACACATGGTCAATTGTACGTCGCAGCAAATAGAGTTCGATCATTCAATGGTTTGAGATTTTATATTTCCGAATATAATGGCCAAGGGCATTTAGCAAATGATGAATGACTTTTACAAAAAACATCGTTTACACAGAAGTTCTGAATCATTAAATTCACTTTCAAACTATTTTAAGTTCAATGGACAACATTTATTTTTTTAACTGCCTTTTTTTTTGATTTAATGCAAAATATATGAAAAAATACGAGGCACGTATTTTTTATTTCATTTTTTATTTTGTATTAATTTTTTATTAAAATTTTATATAATTCGAAAAAGATAGGAAAAATAACTGTGTAGCCTTGGCGAAACCTGGTCAGTATGGCAATAAAAAAACCCAAGGAAATGTCAAAAAACGCGTTATTGCTTTTTAAATATGGCTTAGCCAAGCTAAACCTCATTTTTCCTATCTTTCATATTTTTCAAATAACTCGAAAATTAATGCATAGAAAAAAAAATTATATAAGCTTTGTAGCAGATAATCTTCAAACTGTTTTCGAATTTTGTACCTTACCAAAAATGAAATGTAATCCACTGGAATTGAAACCAATGTATCTTATACTTCTATGAATGTCAAGTCTCATTTTTATTAGCGTTTATTTGATTCAATAATAACATGAAAAAATTAAAACTGACAATGAATTATATCAAAAAATAAATACGAATACAAGCTGTAATTGTGTTTTTTTTCAACTTTACTAACATTAAATTTTAAATTTCATAGGTATTGCAGGGAACTAAGGCACCAATGTATGGCATTTATCAGCTTTTGTAATCCGGTTCTCCTCTGTCCGGTTTACTGGCGGATATTTATCTGAATTTTTATGAAAATTCCTATTTTCTCTCCAACAACAGTTACGCTAATAATATAATTTTTTATGGTTGATATGTAGATGACACATTTTTAATCTTTAATGGCACTTTACGCCAAATAAATAGTCTAAAAAATACCATGAATAACATAAACTGTAATATCCAATTCACTCTGGAGACCAAAACCGATAATAGGCTAAATTTCTTAGATTTAACTGTCATTAGACACATACATAATCTGAAATTTAAAATATATAGAAAACCGACAACTACTGTTGTAACTATACACGCTGACTCGCATCATCCCTTTTCACAAAAAATAGCAGCATACAATAGCTTCATACACAGATTATTAACGATACCCCTTGACATTGAGGATTTCAACGATGAGCTCAATACAATAAAACATACTAGTGGTCGCCCAGTGGTCGAAATTCGACCGTAATTCATTAAATTTTTAAGTTTGAATGTTATTGAGGTTCTTTTGTCAAAGAGTATACCTCTTTAATTATTGCATATAATTTTTTTGAATTTTGTTCTATTACGTCAGCTGCGAGCGTGTACAAATACGTCATTACCGTGTGTTGTTTGCCTTAATTCCCTGCAATACCTATGAAATTTAAAATTTAATGTTAGTAAAGTTGAAAAAAAAAACACAATTACAGCTTGTATTTGTATTTATTTTTTGATATAATTCATTGTCAGTTTTAATTTTTTCATGTTATTATTGAATCAAATAAACGCTAATAAAAATGAGACTTGACATTCATAGAAGTATAAGATACATTGGTTTCAATTCCAGTGGATTACATTTCATTTTTGGTAAGGTACAAAATTCGAAAACAGTTTGAAGATTATCTGCTACAAAGCTTATATAATTTTTTTTTCTATGCATTAATTTTCGAGTTATTTGAAAAATATGAAAGATAGGAAAAATGAGGTTTAGCTTGGCTAAGCCATATTTAAAAAGCAATAACGCGTTTTTTGACATTTCCTTGGGTTTTTTTTATTGCCATACTGACCAGGTTTCGCCAAGGCTACACAGTTATTTTTCCTATCTTTTTCGAATTATATAAAATTTTAATACAAAATTAATACAAAATAAAAAATGAAATAAAAAATATGTGCCTCGTATTTTTTCATATATTTTTCATTAAATAAAAAAAGGGCAGTTAAAAAAATAAATGTTGTCCATTGAACTTAAAATAGTTTGAAAGTGAATTTAATGATTCAGAACTTCTGTGTAAACGATGTTTTTTGTAAAAACTCTTTCATCATTTGCTAAATGCCCTTGGCCATTATATTCGGAAATATAAAATCTCAAACCATCGAATGATCGAACTCTACTTGCTGCAACGTACAACTGACCATGTGTAAAAACTGGCTGCCTCAATAAAATTCCAATTTTTTCGAATGTTTGTCCTTGAGACTTATTTATTGTCATCGCAAATGCAGGTATAATTGGAAATCGAGTTCTTTGAAAGTTAAATGGTAAAACAGTACCGGAATATGTTAAATTTATACGTGGAATCAAAATTCTCTTATTGCGTGCGGTTCCAGTTAAAACTTTGCAATCAATAGCATTACGATGCATACACTTGATGCGCATTCTTGTTCCATTGACTAATGCTTCCTTTGTATTTAAGTTTCTGATCAGTAAAACGATGCAATTAACTTTCAATACTAACTTATGTGGTGGCAAACCACTAATAGTCAAAGAATTCAAAAACTCTACTGGATAGTTATTGATTTCATTGTCATCATCACAAATTATTTTATCGTAGCTATGATATGTTTTCTGTTCACCTGGTATTCGATTAAGTATATCAGTATTAATAAAAGTACACTCATCATTTTCAGGTGCTAAAATAACTGACTTCAATATGTTATCTGAGAGTATGTTTTCGGAAATATTTCCATACACCTCATTAATAATATTATTTTCATCTCCTATTAATTGCTGAGGTATTTCAATAATATTTTCACCAAACTGAGGGAATTGTGGGGCTTCATCATTACCAATTTTTTTCAAGAATTCGACAAATTCTATTTCACTTGGTAAGGCTCTCATATTTTGAGTAAACGTTACTTTATGAAAATAAACAAATTTATGCCAATTCGTGACACAATTTTCAATTAAACTTGCACGTGATCCATGTGGGACAACTGGTAAGATTTGGAGAAAATCACCGCACAGAAGTATCGTTTTCACTCCAAGCGGTAATATTCACTACAGAATTTTCAAAAGTGGGTATAGGTAATTTAAACACATTGTGTAAAGTTCTACCTCCAAGTAATAGTTGAAGCTATGCCACTGAACACTGTTGCAATGCAACTAAGATTAAGCGAATTTAATTTGTGAATGATTGCTGTTTTGTGAATGTTTTTCCCCAACCTGCATGAGAGGTTAAACAAAAAACATTAGATCCAGTATCATGGTGCAAAACTTCACGAATCACACGATCAATTAGATTACGCTGTTCAATATTTGCAGTTTCATAATGCTCACAAAACAGAAACTCTTGTTCTATTGGATCAATAGCATTTGCTTCGTCTGTTCTCTGCGAATACGTGGGAACTGGTAAACCAAGTTCTTAACATGACAAATTATGAACATTCAAAATATCTTCAATTTCTAATAGAGCTGTGTTAAAGGATACTTCTTCGTTGTAATCTCTCAAAAAATCTTCACTAGGATATACTTTAAATTCATTCCATAACGCCAACGCATTGGCTGGCACATTTAATGCATAAATGTAACCAAATAAATTTCGCATTTGTTTTGGTGAATGTAATTCTTTTGCTTCATTTAAACATTCGCGCCATTCATTATCATTTGAAGCAATGCCGCGAGCATGGCACGCTTCAACAAAAGAAGTGTGTATAATTCCATTGTATGTTCTAACATCCTCAAATGATTTTGGACCACAGACATGTAATAAAAGCAATCGTAAATGGAAAAGTTCGATGTCTTTTGGTGATACTACATATATGCGTGTAATGATTTTATCACCTCCACGCCTTCTCTTCTTCCATTTTTTTCGGGAATCTTCCCATACATAATGCAAAGGAATTTCAATATACTTATATTCATGCGCTGATGGATCTGATCGATTCAATTCAAAAAATGCTAATAATTTTGTTTGTCTTGCATTTTCAATTGCTTGACGTTCTTGCCCTTCTCAAAAGTAAACATTCTGTCTACGCGGTAAATGAATGTCAAGTCTAACGATGACATGTGATTGAAAATGCATTGGTAATTCATAGATGCGCCATACAGCTTCAGTTGATCTGACATAACGGCCATTTAAAAAATTTTTAACTTCATCAATCTGTATTTCTTGACCTGGTTCATTTCTCTCTGAACCTAATTCAACAGATGCACTGTCATAGCCTTTATACACATATTTATAAATGTATTTAACACTTTTAACTGTAGTGCATACTTCAACATTTATATGGCAATTAAATTTGGCAAGTAAATACGGATTGTATGGTGTGACGATTTTGAAGAATATAGTAAATCGCACAAATAAAAATTTTAATTTCTAACAAGTAAGAGTATTATCCACCCTTACCTATACCCAGATTCCTGAATCAACTTGAAATTGTCCCGTACCAAAACGCAAAGAAAGGTGTTAATTAAATAATAATAATAATTACGTTAATTATTTAAAATACTATATAAATAAGCAAATCTCTAATTCGTAACAAAGTTAACGTAAAGGATTTACATTCTAATTGATGAGTAATTAATAATAAATAAAAGAACGAACTATTTTCTCAGTGCGTAAATACGCGCCAGCTTACTGACCCCGCGCCCCTAAACTATGCACGCAGTCGCCAGTAGAACTTCGACATGTAAAGATGTGAGTTTTGTGTTGTCCACATACACGTAGGTGTATGCCGTTTAAAAAGGTATCCAGTTTAAGGTGATTTTATTTTGAAGAATGTAGTGTGGAAAATAATAACAAAAATAAATAATGTAGTGTGTGTAGAGTTATAAAAAAATATAAAGAAAGGAAAACTTAGCCGACACATCTGTTTAAAAAAATAAAACTGTAAGTTGTAAGATATGTAACTTACCAGACTTTAGTACTGCAAAGTAAGAACTATCATTAAGGTGTAAAATATGAACTACAAACTCCAGACGTAGAAAACTCAAAATTCAACCGTATGAACTTCAAGAAAAAATCTGATCGTCGAGACCAGATATAATCAACCCGATGTAGCTTCAAGAGGAACCACGTACACCACCCTAGAAGACGACAGAAGATGACCACCAAGGACCCAGCCACAACCTCATGTTAAATTCAGGTGATATCCAAACACAACATTTGTACATATTCGTTTCAATAAGAGAAGTAACAAAAGAACACTAAAGAACTTTTAATAATGTAAAGAATAACTTATCAGATTTGTAATTTTTGTAATGAAGTAGTAGTAACAGCACTATATCTAAATGTAAGGTAATTCTGTAGTTTTCAACCAATATTATTCTTCCAATAATTTGGTTAAAATTGTGATAAATTAATTTTTAACAAAGTTCAGACCCGGATCCGAGGTACTTAAAACAACATCTAGATGAGTACTTTTGAGATAAAAGGAATAATACACTTAAAATTTTAAAGCATTAAAAGTAGAATTTGCTAGAGTAATTCTTTTGAAAAACAAAGTAAATCACGAGATTTGAATAGTAATAAAGAGATGTTTTTGCTAACACCAAGTGAGTGAATAAATCTGTGCAATCCTTGTCTATTTCCTATGTAAAAAATTGTGTTGTAATTTGTTGGTAAGGAAGTTTTACTAACAACGGCAGCTAGTTTAATTAACTGGTAACGAATTGAACTAGTTCCCGACTTTTGTGTTGTCTTAACAAGGGAGACGTCACAAAATTGCGCCACTCTGCTATTGTGTAAAAACTACTCTGCTTAATTATATAATAGGTTTATAAGCATCGTGACACCTACAAAATTGCGTCACTGTTCTTTGTAAAAATAATAATAATTGTATATTGTTATAATTCGTTAACAATAACTTTCACAAATATAAATTTATTCACTCTGAAATAAACAAAAAATAAATGAGTAAAATTTTAATTAAGTTATAATAATATTAGTATCGTGACTTTGCTGTAATAAACAAGTCATCGCTGGTAAGTATTCCATTCTAAACCTGTCGGTAGAAACCAGTCTGTTCATGTTAAATACGTGTTGAGGAATGTAAACTCTCCCCTTTTGTATGCACGCATCTCATTCAAAACCTCCCCTCGCTAACCAAACAAACCACATTAGACATGCTCTTTCCTGTTTTGAATTGTCCTGAATTACCACCCTATGCAACTAGACGACTCCCCAAAACAGCTGACCCTTTGTGCTATTTTTAAGCAATGAACTTTTCGTATATGAAATTTCTCTCTACTATACAATGGTATTAGCGTTTTGTTTTGACTAATTATATATGACAGTACAAAAAATTGAATTGTTGTGAGATAAGTTTATGTTGATTAATTAATATAAGATTCCA
This sequence comes from Magicicada septendecula, assembly GCA_034769895.1. NCBI lineage: Eukaryota > Metazoa > Arthropoda > Insecta > Hemiptera > Cicadidae > Magicicada > Magicicada septendecula. The sequence goes on along the minus strand of CM068372.1, from coordinate 416,641,927 downwards.
TATGTAATAAGAGATATATATATATATATATATATATATATATATATGTATGTGTTTAAAAGAATTCACGTTTTATAAGAATTTAAAATAGATGACATAAGATTTGTCGGACGTAATACGTCGTGTATTTAAAGTAGTTATTAACAAAAATGGCTCAATTTAACCCGGACTTGTTGTTGAGAGTGAACAATAGATATATTCACCCTCTAGTTGACTCCCCATTTGTAAGCAAAACAATGCCATTGTTTAAAACTAGTCTGACCTACATTCCAGCAAACAGCTGATCGTTTAAATAGAAACTAATGCAAATGTTTAATAATCACTGTTAATAAATGTTTACCATGAACTAAACTGTGTAGGCGATAATTGTGTGTAGTATAGTAGAGCAAATAATATTGTGATTTAAATTTTCAAATAAATAATTGACTTAGTTAAACCTCCATTGTTAGATAAAGTGTTAAACCCACATGCCCCAAAACAGTAAACTTTTAAACTGAGCGAAACTGAAAACAAAGTAAATAAAGTGTCCTAAATAAATATAGTAATTCGATAGGAAATAATTCTAAGTAAGTTTCTTAAATCTCCCCCAAAGTAAATAATAAGTAAATAAAAAAAAGGTAAGTTTCTTAGAAAGAGACCAAAAGGAAAATAATAATAAGTGAATAATAATTGCTTTAAATAATAAGGCTGAATAAATCTTAATTTATACTAAATTGTGTAAAGTGTAGCAGTAAATAAGGGAAAAGAAAATAATAATAAAAGTACATTTGAATTGTAAACACCCGGTCGTGGCCTGTTCAAAATAATTTCCCCCGCTTGCCAGTAAGAGACAAACTTGTTCGTGCAGGAAATATTGTAGTAAGCCACCCCTATTGTCTTGAATTGATACCGAAGTAAACAATGGTGAACCACCCTAGCGTATAATACAATGCGTCCAGTGTTTGACCCCTCTTAGATTGTAAAAGCTAATTGTTTAAATGTAAATAAAGATTCTCCTTTGTGAAATTCCACGTATCTCAGTAGAATAAGAAATTAGTGTTAAGATAGGATCTAAGGTCAAGTATGGGATTGGCTTTAGATTACTGTAGTAGAATTAAGAGATATAGGGATAAAAACGTAACACAGTCACAATGGCGCCGTACTAAAGAAAGTTCTTTACAAGTGTTGAAGAAAGCGCAGAAAGCTAACCAATATAGTTAGAGTATGCAATGTAATCAGTCGGGCCACTATATTGTGAAGTTACGGGAAACTAAGAGCAACAAATAGATTAATAAATAAGTAATGTTTATTTATATGTGAATAATAGTAAGGTAGATGTTAAGAAATGAGAGAAAGGGAATTTCACGAAAGATAAAAATGTAATTGTGTTTATTAGTTTTTCTATGATTACCCCCACCACCCCGTTTTCATAGTTAGGTGCAGGAGGATGTGACGATTTTAAAGAATATAGTAAATCGCACAAATAAAAATTTTAATTTCTAACAAGTAAGAGTATTATCCACCCTTACCTATACCCAGATTCCTGAATCAACTTGAAATTGTCCCGTACCAACACGCAAAGAAAGGTGTTAATTAAATAATAATAATAATTACGTTAATTATTTAAAATACGACTATATAAATAAGCAAATCTCTAATTCGTAACAAAGTTAACGTAAAGTATTTACATTCTAACTGATGAGTAATTAATAATAAATAAAAGAACGAACTATTTTCTCAGTGCGTAAATACGCGCCAGCTTACTGACCCCTCGCCCCTAAACTATGCACGCAGTCGCCAGTAGAACTTCGACATGTAAAGATGTGAGTTTTGTGTTGTCCACATACTCATAGGTGTATGCCGTTTAAAAAGGTATCCAGTTTGAGGTGATTTTATTTTGAAGAATGTAGTGTGGAAAATAATAACAAAAATAAATAATGTAGTGTGTGTAGAGTTATAAAAAAATATAAAGAAAGGAAAACTTAGCCGACACATCTCTTTTAAAAAATAAAACTGTAAGTTGTAAGATATGTAACTTACCAGACTTTAGTACTGCAAAGTAAGAACTATCATTAAGGTGTAAAATGTGAACTACAAACGCCAGACGTAGAAAACTCAAAATACAACCGTATGAACTTCAAGAAAAAATCCGATCGTCGAGACCAGATATAATCAACCCGATGTAGCTTCAAGAGGAACCACGTACACCACTCTAGAAGACGACAGAAGATGACCACCAAGGACCCAGCCACAACCTCATGTTAAATTCAGGTGATATCCAAACACAACATTTGTACATATTCGTTTCAATAAGAGAAGTAACAAAAGAACACTAAAGAACTTTTAATAATGTAAAGAATAACTTATCAGATTTGTAATTTTTGTAATGAAGTAGTAGTAACAGCACTATATCTAAATGTAAGGTAATTCTGTAGTTTTCAACCAATATTATTCTTCCAATAATTTGGTTAAAATTGTGATAAATTAATTTTTAACAAAGTTCAGACCCGGATCCGAGGTACTTAAAACAACATCTAGATGAGTACTTTTGAGATAAAAGGAATAATACACTTAAAATTTTAAAGCATTAAAAGTAGAATTTGCTAGAGTAATTCTTTTGAAAAACAAAGTAAATCACGAGATTTGAATAGTAATAAAGAGATGTTTTTGCTAACACCAAGTGAGTGAATAAATCTGTGCAATCCTTGTCTATTTCCTATGTAAAAAATTGTGTTGTAATTTGTTGGTAAGGAAGTTTTACTAACAACGGCAGCTAGTTTAATTAACTGGTAACGAATTGAACTAGTTCCCGACTTTTGTGTTGTCTTAACAAGGGAGACGTCACAATGGTACAACATAAAGATTGTCGAGGCAACTACCGCGAACTTCAGCATTAATACCATTATCACGCCTTCTGTATAATGGATATCCATTTAATGATTCACATGTAAATTCATTAAATCGTTTTGGATAATCTTTTGTGCATTTTCCATCTCTCATACATACAGAATTTGGATTAAGTACACCGCATGGACCATGCATCATGTGTTTTACAACATATTCATGTAATGTAGGATGTGTTTGAATGTTAGGAATCTCCGCAGATACAACTTTATCAATATCGGTAGCGTTAACAATTTTATCTTGCTCATTTAAAGAGAGTAAAATGTGAGCATGAGGCAATCCTCTCTTTTGAAACTCAATTGTATAAATGAATGCTTCAACTTTACCGAAGATTTTTTTTAGTGTAAGGCCCTCAATTAATGCTTTCAGTTTGAACTTGAATACACGCACAACAATATCAGGTCGAAAATTAGCTGACTCACCTACACCAATATTGCTAACTATTCTCACCTACACCAATATTGCTAACTATTTCAGGCCAACTTGGATTGGAAGTCATTGTAATAAACAAAGAAGGCTTTCCGAAATGTTGTACAATTGACATTGCATCTAAATAATTCTGATACGTATTTCTTGGAGACCCATTGAATGAAGATGGTAAAATTACTCTACGGCCAACATTATTGGCATTGGGGTTCAATTCTATTGCACGCGTTATGTTGGTGTGGGTTTCGGCACTTTCCATTTAAAAAGCGTGCAAATGTAAGAAAATAAACATGAGTGAGGCCAGAAATAACGCGAATTTTGTGTGTGTGTGTGTCTTCCCTGCCTTTTTATTGCTGTAGTCATAATAATAAAATGGAAACGTAAACATTACATAACTGAGATATGCTTACCTGCCACGAACGATATATTATTTTATACATGTACGAGGTGTGTTCAAAAAAAGACCGAACTATTTGTGTAGCACGTCAACTAGCGCATAGAGCGAGCTGCAGAATTAAGTCCTGCTAGCGACAGGTTTTGACGCCTGAATGCCGTTTTCTCTGTTCCGTCACGATCTTCAGTCTTCGAGCTACACGCGCTGTAGTGGGCACGGGCACACACCGTCCGGCGGATTTATAACGAAGTGAGAATGAAGATTTTAACACAACGTGTGTGTATAAAATTTTGCTGCTGACTTCGTAAAATCTTTACAGAGCTATTTCCATTGTCTTCCAAAGTTTTCATTACCATTTGCATTGGTACGCAGTTGTTGACCGATTTCAAAACGGGTCTCTTTCTGATCGTCGTCAACAAACACAGTAAGAATTTTTCAGTGATACGATACATTTAAATTTTTCTATCAAAATTTAATTTTACGATCTTAAATGGATTCTGTCAGAAAGTATCGGCATTTAAACGATGATTTACAATTACCACATCACGAGCTCTCTTCCCATGATCTTCGATATCGCTTTGATCTGCACCGACCATTGTTTTTCCCTCTTTAAAAATTCTTAAACTAATTGTTCGCCTCACGCAGGCTTCCGCGTATGCTTAATTGAAAACCATAATGTCTCTGAAAAGTTTTAACCTAGTTTTGCTGCAAAATTTCATACGCACACGTTGTTCTCGCGGTCTTTCTTAATCGCTTTGTCACTAATCCGCCAGCCAGCGTGTGCACGTCCCCGCTCAATGTGATATACCTCAAAGACTACTGCTAATAGCGGAACACAATAAGTGGTAGTTTGTTGTCAAAAACTATCGCTACGTGCGCGCAAAGTCGCGGCGCGTCGTTTGTGCAGAATGATGTGTTACTAAAAAAGTTTGGTCTTTTTATGAACACACCTCGTATATTAACTCATACATAATTTACATTAAAATGAAAACATTATAATTTTATTGCCTGGCAACAAAATTATTTTATTTTTAACAATTACCATTGTTTGAAAAAGTTTAAATGCATTTTCAAGTACTTTACTGTTGTTAAAACGTAAAAGGTTGCAGGTAAACTACCCCTTCCCCTTAACCGATCTTCACCAAAATAAAAAATCCTTGAGATCTCTACAATTCAGGGATGTATGCAAAAAATTATTTGATTCTGTTTGAATTTGCGGCTGTTATCGTTTGCCATAGAAAATACGCTTGATAAAAAAATGTTGCTGGTAAACTACCCCTTCCCCTTAACCGATCTTCACCAAAAACAATAGGTCTTGAGTACTCTACAAATCAGGGCTGTATGCAAAAAAATATTTGATTCTGTTTGAATTTGCGGCTGTTATCGTTTGCCATAGAAAATACCCTTGTTAAAAAAACGTTGCAGGTAAACTACCCCTTTCCCTTAACCGATCTTCACCAAAAACAATAGGTCTTGAGAACTCTACAATTTAGGGCTGTATGCAAAACATTATTTGATTCTGTTTGAATTTGCGGCTGTTATCGTTTGCCAAAAAAAAAAATTTCCCTTGATTAAAAAAAAACCGTTGCAGGTAAACTACCCCTTTCACTTAACCGATCTTCACCAAAAACAATAGGTCGTGAGTACTCTACAAATCAGAGCTGTATGCAAAAAAATATTTGATTCTGTTTGAATTTGCGGCTGTTATCGTTTGCCATAGAAAAAAAATCTACAGGCAGACACACACACAGACACTTTTCGAAAAACTACTTTTTTTCATGTTTTGAGTGTAGTACAATCAGAATCTGCAATAATCTCGAACACGATTTTTTTTGCCATCACCATACTTCCATTTCCTTAAGGAATATGGAAGTAAAACATTATAATTTTATTGCCTGGCAACAAAATTATTTTATTTTTAACAATTACCATTGTTTGAAAAAGTTTAAATGAATTTTTAAGTGCAAATGAATGTTTTATTTTATTTTATTTAATGTATTTGTAACACATATTATATATAAATTTTAGCTTTCTGCACTCCTTCTCCATATAAACTTTAACTATGCCACATCTCACACTCCTCCGTGCGCGCAATATGCTTAAAAAGGGGTACAAAGTTTTCTCTTCACGTATTAATATATAGATAATTTTGTTCTTGCACAAGCTACTATAATTATTTTCTTTATATTTTGATATAATTACAAGAAAATTTGAAATTTGGATAGTGAATTCAACATGCGAATTGTGCGCATGCACGCACGCGTGTGTGTGCACACACACACATGTACAGAGTAAAGTTTCTTAAACAAAATTTTAATATTTCAAAGCTTTTACGAATATGATGAGTAATCAACTAACCAAGACATCAACATAACGAATGCTTTATCTCTCTCTCTCTCTCTCTCTCTCTCTCTCTCTGTTTCATAAAGGATGCTATGCTGCACAAACACTCATAAAAAATTTCAAAAATGTACTACTTGGCGGCTTCACTCACTTGGCATAATGACAATTTCATTTCTTCTTCTTTTTTTTTTACTTGATATTTGTATTTGTGTTGTTCCCTTTGGACACTGATCTATCTCTATTATTTTACACACACTGCGGTGGAACTCAGTAAGCCTTAAGCTTCATATATAATTCTTTCTATTGACATTCACGACGTAACGCCTGGATGGATGGATGAATGAATAGGTAAACACACTTTTTTCCTATTTATTTGTCTTTAGTTCAAACTTGTATTAATTTTCGTGTATGTAGTTTTTCGGCTATGTTAAACGCAATTTGAGTCATTATATGTTGTCCAAAAAAATATTTGAAGCACACAAGTATAATGGATTTATTAATAAACACAAACAAGACTATAATTAGATACTAATTACTTATGGATTTGGACATAAATTTGAACAGCTGTTTGTATACTGATGAAACCAATTTCATAGATGTCCACAATTCTGGTTTTAATCTGATGAAAGTATATTGTAAAAAAATCAAGCTGTGATAAAGTTCACAGCATTTTTGTAAAGCATTTTGTTATAAGTACGTTTGTTAAACTGTTGTAAAGGAACTTCACGTTTCACTTAAAAAACTATTTAAAAATTTTATTTATAACCAAAACAATGTACTTCTGGCAAGTAACAAAAACATTAATTTTAAATTGTTAATGCAGTTCGGATTTATTAGAAATAACAGCCACAATACATGGGAAAACTTGAAGATATAGTGTTTTATATGACCTCAATTATGTTATTAATATTTTTATTTCTCACCCTTAAAGGTACTGATTTAATAATTTAGAAAATAAGGTGCAACTTTAGATAAACTGATACATTTGCTCATTTTCTCATTACAGTAATAGTTTAATTCTTCTTAAATATATACTCAGTAATGTTGTATTTCTCAATTATAATAACAAATGAACGTTCCATTTTCATCTATACCAATAGATCTCTTCATCGCCCCTTTTACCCTTGTGAGGCATTGATGGTGTTGTAAGGTTTCATTATTTCCTGAACAACTTGGGCCAACCACTTTGCTTCCTTAATTTTTATCCACTGACTCCATTAAGTTGGTAGGTAACCTGTCTCTTATCTTCCTACAGGTCTTGCATCTTCTACGAGGTGCGTTTCAAAAGTAAGGGCCAGTAGCAAATGAAGAGAAAAACATTTATAATTTGTATACACCTATTTTGTTTATTTTTTTAGTACATAGTTTCTAATATATATATTTTTTCTTCCTCAGAGTTTTAGTATCTAGAAATGAGCATTTTAAAAACTTGTTCATAAAAATGTGCCAGTTCAACAGTGTTTTCAACTCCTCACTGTCTTGAAACCATTTAGATGCAAGCCCCACTTCTTGAAGCAAAGAAAGACATGCAAATCACTAGGTGTGAGATCTGGGTTGCAAGGGGGAGAAATCTAAAAGTTCCCACTTTAACTGGTGAATCTTCTCTTTAACGGTGTGGGCAGTAGCGTGTGGGCGAGCATTGTCATCCATGAGAACAATTACCGACGTTAGCATCCCACGTTGCCAGTTTAGAATTGCATGCCTCAGTTTTAAAAGTGTTTCACAGTAAACATCCACTGTGACTGTTGTTCTCAGCTCTAAAAACACCAACCATTGAGACATATTTTTTCCCTGGAAACAGTGCCCATGAACCACTGAGTTGACTGGGCTTGTTTGAATTTTTTTGATTTTGATGAGTTTTAATGATGCCACTGCACGGTTTGTTGTTTGGCCTCAACATTGATATATTAAATCTCTCTCTCTCTCTCTCTCTCTCTCTCTCTCTCTCTCTCTCTCTCTCTCTCTCTCTCAAACTATAGATCCTCTCTCTCAAAAAATCCCCCTCTCTCAAAAAATGTAGATGTCATCATTCAACTTTTGTGCATGTCATTCAACATTTTTGGGACCTTGTACAATAAGTTTTCACTTCATCATGAATGTTTGTATGAACATCATTAAATACATGACACCACTGCCTTATCTTTTCACTTGTCACCATAAGCCCATAAACTTCATATGATTCACAATGAATGTCAGAAGCATTAAAACATTATGAACTGAGGAATCAAATCACGGACTGAACTTCATAGCAGCGATGGATGAAAAGGGGGGAGGGGGCATTTGTTCCCCCCCCCCCCAGCGTAATAATGAAAAAATATTAGCGAAGAAAAATAATCAAATAAATGTTGAAATTCTTGTCCGTTCTTTAGCCGACTAAAATATTTTGTTTCGATATCGCTTGGGGCGCCTCGATCTAGAAGTCAATCCCTACTGCGTATGCGAATCTGTTAAACTGTGATGTTTACATTTGTGTGATCGTTGCGTTGCTCCTTAGTAATTCGAGGAATTTGCCACACGAAAATATGCACTCGCCTTATACGCATTGTTTGCTCGGTTAAAAGTATTTTGATTGCTACGTGATTCATAAATTCGTTTTAAGTGTTAGATTCAAGTTTACATTTTTAACTCTTGCTTTATTGTTGTTTGTTATAATGAAAAGACAATCAATGCTGAAAAGTTTCTTTACGAAAAAGAAGTGTAGCAATAGTGGTGAGAAATTGGTGCCTCTGGAAAATGCTGCTGGACCTTCAACATTTAATGTGTGTCTTGAAGTTGTTGAAGACAATACGATTGCAAAGGGAAATACGGACCAAACTTCTAAAGAAGGTAAGTTTTATCGATATTCGGTTGCCAATTCAATAGTTATATAGAAAGATATTCAGAGAATTGAGAATGTCGCATTTCCTATAAAAACGCGTGTTAATGAATACATTTTCTAATTGTTATATCTTTTTTTCTATACTCGCTTTGTATTCGAAACTTTAAAGACAATATTTTTTCATAATAATCTATATATATATATATATATATATATATATATACACTGAGTTTTATGGAATTCTGTTTGTTAATTCCATAAGGTTTGTTAATTCTGTTTGTTAAGGTTATGAACTATCTTAAGGGCCTTTCTTATCCAGATCGTTGGAAAATAAGCAAATTTCAGAATTTTTTAAATTGAAAACTAATTTCTTTCGTTTTAGGGGAAAATGAATCTTGCAGTGAATCTTTGCCGAAGTCATCTGTAATCTATGAAAATCACATTGGAAATTACATTGGAAAAAACTCTCAGACAGAATTCTTGCCAATCTTCTCGAAAATCATTGGGAACCTCCTTCCGGATACAAGTATCCAAACTCATCACATATCAAGAATGGCAGAACTGAAAACCGACAGTTAAAAAAAGATCATCTAGAGAAGTATAAATCGTGGCTTGTCCTTTCTCATTTGAAGCAAGGTCTTTTCTGTAAATTTTGCTACTGGCCATGTGCATGTGGGTGGACACCATGGTGGGATGAAATTGAATACCCTTGTTAATCAACCACTAACTAAATTTGCCAAGCTTTTGGGGAAGGATGGAGATTTAGAACATCATAGTAAATTATTGTATCACCAACAGGCAATGGGAAAAGGAAATGACTTTTTGTTAACTTACCACAATCCTGAAAAATCAGTGGAAAATCAAGTTGATTCTTATAGGCTTCAACGTGCTAAGGTAAATCAAGAAAGGTTGTCATCATCTCTGGATAATGTTCTGTTTCTTGGTAGACAAAATATTCCTTTTCGGGCCCGACGAGATGACAGATTTGAAAATATCCATTGAAAAATCAGGGAAACTTTAAAGAACTAATGAAGTTTAGAATTGAGGTCTGTAAAGATGCACAAATTCAAAAGCAGTGTGACTCTATAAGGCACAGAAATTCCTTTCTGAGCAAGACCGTTCAAAATGATTTGATTGAATGGTGTGGGGAGGAAATTTTATCACTAGTACTTAGAAGAATTGAAGAAAATAAAGTCTACAGTATTGGTTTTGATGAAACAACAGATGTTTCACATAAGACCCAGTTATCAATTTTCTTAAGATATGTTTGTAAAAACTGTATAAGGGAAGACTTTGTTGGTTTTATCGACCCACGGAATGACAGTGCCAATCTTTGGGAAAACAAAACAAAACCCCAAAATCATGTTGTAAGTGAAGAAACCCTATCATCCTTTTCAAGTAATAGTGAGAGTGAGGAAGAGCCTGTTGAGTCAGAAGATCCCAGATTAACAGGAGATAAGTTAGGTAAACTGGTGTTAGAGTGCCTTCATGGAATGAACCTGGATCCAAGTTATTGCATAGGCATTGCAACAGACGGTTGTTCTGTAATGACTTCTGAGCTGGTAGGGGTGATAAAAACTATAAAAGATCAGTGTGTCTTCGCAGAACGAACACCCTGCTTAAACCACTCTTTAAACCTCTCAATTTCTAGTTGCTCTAATGTACAAGCAGTTAGAAATGCAATTGGGATAATAAAGGAAACAGTTTCCTTTTTTACGGCCTCCCCGAAAAGAAATAGTGCTTTTTTGAAGAATGTTGGGAATTGATATCAATGTGTGAAACACGTTGGGTGGAGAGACATTTATCTGTTGCTGTTTTCCTAGAGAATTTTAATAAGATCGTTTTGACTCTAGAAAAAATTTCAAACTGGGCTGTTTTTATGTCTGATAAGTCCTCAGCAATGGCAAAAACTCTTCTATGTTCAATTACTCATGGCGAGTTTATTATTACTTTAGTTTGCTTCGCAGATATCCTTAGTCAAACTCTCAGCAGATATTTCCAAAAAGAAAATGTTGACGTATACAAGGCTTCTGAGTTTTTGTCCAACGTTCTTTTTGAGCTTGAAGACAAACGACAGAATGCATAAACTGGATTTCATGAACTTTTTGAGCAAGCAACAGAAATTGCAAAATCTGTCAACAGTGAACTGAAAGTCCCTAGAACCACTTCTAGGCAAGTGAATAGAGCAAATGCTGCCACATCTGACGTTAAAAGTTATTTCAGGGTAAATTTGTACATACCAATCCTTGATTCAATTGTCACAGATATGAAGAGTAGATTTTCTGCTGGTGCCTTAGAATTATACAGACTTAATATACTCTTACCAAAAGAATGTATAAATGATACTGTAACAAAGGAGAGGCTAAATGCTGATACTGAGTTGATTTCAAAAAAATATGGCAAGACCATGGAAAAAGACGATAGTGCCTTTAAATCTGATTTAAAGGCTGAAATGAACATTTGAATGGCAAAATGGAAAAGAGAAAACTACAACAAAACTCCATTACCATCATCAGCAATAGAATGCTTAGGTTATTGTGTTGCAGAAATGTTTCCCACAATAAAACATCTTTTAGTAATACTTGCCTCATTACCAGTATCAGTTGCAACAGCTGAGAGGTCTTTCTCAACCTTAAAGATAACAAAGACATGGCTTCGAAATCGTTGTGGCCAAAAACGTTTAACTGGCCTAGCCCTTATGTATATTCATAAAGATATTGTTATTGAAAAAAACAAAAGTCATAAACAGATATATTTAGAAAGGTGGAAAGAGAAGGAAAGAAATGTTTTCATGAAAGAAGAAAGAAAAAGAACAGAAATACTGTAATTCTTTATACTATATTTTAGTGTTTTTGTATCTTTGGAAATTATTTATTATGTTATCTTTTGAACAAATTCCTCTCTTTGTAAATTCTCTTTCGCTTATAAACAGAATTATTTTGTTTTATTGCTTAGAATAATACTTAAAATGATTTTTTTTTTTTTGATTAGCTTTTTTGTGGTTAATAAAAACCTCGGAATGTATAAAATGTTTAAAAATATGCTTAAATTCTATTTTTATATTTTTGTATGGATAATATAATAATATGAAATTAAAATAATCTATTTTGTACTTATAAAATGAAATAATAAAAATGTACAAACAGAAAAATAGTGCTGAAAATGAGTTTCCGTGGTGTCATAATTCATTCTGAAAAGATACATCTTGGATAATTTTTGTTGGATTTTGGTCATTTTAGTCTTGCCCCCCCCCCCCCAAAGTGACACTAATCCGTCACTGCTTCATAGCTGGTGTAGGATTGTTTATTGTCACAGTCACCATGAAACGCTACCACTAGAAAGACCAATAATACACTTTGGACAAAACAACTGATAGTTTTAAAGTAGTTAAAGCTATTAGTGATCTGGTATAAGAAACTGAGTAATGTAAATGTGCTGAAGTTCCTTTCTGATTTGAAGACATATGTTCATTGCAAAATTTCCATCTTGCACTTTCACCATCTTCTGTTGTTTTATTGCCAAGCCAAATTCCTGTCTATTTTATTTTCTTAATTCTATGAATAATCAAACAACTCTAGTCTATTTTTGTATCTAACGCTTTCTAGGCTCTGCTTTCACATTACACCCCCTTCTGTGCTTTTCCATGCCATCTACAGTTTTTGGTATCACGATGGTTTCCTTGTCCATGATTCCGATCCACATGTGACTGCAGAAGTAAAAAGGCAATAAAAATTCCTTGAATTAAAAGGCAGTCTGACGAGCTTCACAATATAACCCAACTTTGAAAGGCAATTTTCTCTAATTTTAATCACACAATTAATCTGATTTTTGACTATTTCAAGTATTGCATTGTCATCGAATTTTTTTATACTGACACCCGTCTAACCATTACTGACAAATTTTCATTTCCTAATCCAGTCTGGCATTATTAAATGTTATGTTTGTCTTTTCTGTAGTTATTTTCAGAGCAATTTTTACACTTTCCTTATCAAGCACATAATCATGTTCTCTTTATTACATTTCCACTAAATAACGCAGAATCAGGAAATTTTACGTTTGTCAGACTGAGATTACACAAATTACCACCATATTCATTTATAGAAATCATATACTAAATGCTGTATAACTAATTTTGTTGATTAAATTTAATTCAGATTCCATAATGTAATAAATAATAAATCGTGTGTTTATCTTATTATGTTTGGGTTATTTTACAACATTTTCCAGACTACAAGTGCATGACTGAAAAATATTGCACTTTTATAACATTTTCTTGCACATAAAAATAAAATTATTTTATGTACGAATTACTTAACATAAAATTAAATGACAAATAAAGGTAGCTTACTGCATGTATACAAATTTTAATATTAAAAATGATTGTGAAACTGACTCCATTGCATACTCTGGTATGTAATACAAAAACATTTGTTTGGATTTGAATTTAACTGACAGAATTTTGCTATCACAGAAAAAATATAAACGCAATGTTTCGGCTACCCAAACAATCGGCAATCATCTTCAGGCTAATTATATACTGATACATGTAAAAAATAATGAATAATACCCTATCATCCAATGACAAAGAGTCAACAAAATAATAACAAAACTTCACATAACATATAAACTAATGGTAATATAATCCAAATGAATAATTACTCTAAAAACTCACACAACACTAACAAAACACATGCACAATCACTTGCACACCCCTAACAACAAATATTTTCTTTACATTCCAAATTCCTTTCTTTAGATGTATTCAGGGGCGGATTAACCATTAGGCTGACTAGGCTGTAGCCTAGGGTGCGGGACTTTGGGGAGCGCAACATTTTACAGCTAAATGTAAAATTGGTAATGAATTACAAGGATAAAAGTTTGAGTTCATTTTGAACACAGGCGCCTGTTTGCGGGAAATTATGGTAAAACTGTACATAAATAATAGAAGTGCTTTCCAAACTGTTTTCTCCGGCTATGAGTCATCAGCGGACGGCGCTCATAGAATTATGCCGCCGCCGACATCGACATGGATAGTGTGATTGGCTTATACAGCTACTTGCAATAATTTGTTTCCACGCTTTGAGACGAGAGAGAATTTGAGAGACTGGAAAGCAAGGCAAAGGAGATGTGCAAATCAAATGGCTACAAAAAAGATGTTACAAAAAAAAAATTACAAAAAGAGCACTTTGATGAAACATCTGAAGACACTGCTGCCGCCGCTTTAGATGGGAACGATGGGAGACAATCTTTCATTATTGAAAACTGCTACATTGCCTTAGATTTGCTTCTGCTTAATTTGAACAGAAGAAAATCAATGTACAGTGCTATAGGCCTACATGACAAGTTTGGGTTCTTATGGAAATTACCTGAACTTTCTTAACTAAAAAATGACATAATAAGACAAAAAGGTAATCACCTTCTAGAAAATTATGCTGTTGACCTGGATCAGACATTTCCTGATGAGTGTGTGCATTTAGCTCAGTTTTTAAAAGACTATGGGATCTTTTAACCCAGAACAAGAAGGAGAAGAAAAGAAGAAAAAGTGATCTGAAGCAAAACCACTGTTGAATTTTTTGAAAAGGCTTAACTTAGAAATCAATGTTTCCTAATGTTGAGATAGCTTTGCGCAATCTCTTACTATGGCCGTCACTAACTGTAGTGGTGAAAGATCTTTTTCAGTTTTGAAGAGGGTAAAGAATTATTTGCCCTCAAATTTGTGCCAGGCTAAACAGACCAGTGTAGCTCTCTTGTTCATTGAAAGTGACTTTCTGCAAGTACTTGATTTCAGTGAGGTGTTTAAAATGTTTGCTCAATCTAAAGCGAGAAAAAAGAATCTAGCTTGAACTTTACATGAGTCTTAACAAATCCACAAGATATTTAACTGATTGTCTTCTTTGTGTAAATGATGTTAAATGTCCTCTTAATAAAACTGTTATAATTCTGTAACTACTTAGTTAATTTTTTCCTTATAAAAGCCATGCAAACTACAAATGGTTGAAGATGTAACTCTAAAACAATCTCTGAAAATAGCCTCAGTTTTCAATTCTTGAGACTATTTCCAAAAACAGTAAGGTATTTGAAATATTCCTAACTAAGAAATATATTGTAGGGTGTTTAAAGCTTCATTCAGCCCCTTGGAAATAAACGTAAGAGTAGCCTATGGGAGGTGAGGGGGTGCTAAAATATAATTAGCCTAGGGCGCCAAGATACCTTAATCCGGCCCTGGATGTATCAGTATATAATTAGCCTGAAGATGGCTGCTGATTGTTTGGGTGGCCGAAACATCACATTTATATGCTTTCTGTGATGGCAAAAGTCTGTCAGTTAAATTCAAATTCAAATGTGTGCAATCAGCCATCTGTTTGGAAATATTAAAAAATATCATTATCTCCTATCAAATCAATAGTTCTGTGACATTTTGTGACTTGTACTGCATCCCCAAAATATTAGCCAAGCTACTGATACTAGGCAAGAGCAGGTGAGGCTATCTCATTACGAAGTGTTTACTAAGTAAGTGATATAATTTATACTTTTTTTGTGTGTGTTCTGGGTGTTAGACTATGATCCATTATTTTGGCTATTTGTGGGGCCTGGTCACCAGCAATGGTGAATTTGTTGACTTTTGCTGATTATTATAATGATTGAAGTTGACTTCCGATGTTTTTTTTTTTGTTGGCAAAGGTTTTTGACTTATCATGTGGAGATAAGAAACAAGTTGCACAATACCTACTAAGGGTGTCTGATGGTGGTAATGTATCTGATGCATGATATTCCTATATCTTTCCTAACAGATTCCAGATCACAAATTACAGAGGAATTTACAAGTATAGTTTGTTTCCTTCTTCTTATTTTTATATTAGTTAAATTGGTGATAGCTGCTTGTAGTCTGCTTAATTCAGTTCTTTTTTCATCCTTGTACTGAGCTGTTTGAGATCACCAGCTGTAGTCCTTTTTAACTACCCTGCTCCCATCCATTTTTAGGATATGATCTGGCCACACCAGTGACGTGATATATTGAGAGAATTTAAAGTCATCACAAGCTCTGTACAATTCTGTTTTTCTCCATACTGATTTTGCAAATTAATTCTTTGCACTTTCTAAGTATCCTTCTTCTGAACCTGTTCAACAGACCAGCAGTGTCAATTTGTTAGAGTTCAAGTTTAACTGCTATATGTCATAACTGATATGATTCTGCGGCCTCACTAATTTGAAGTCTGGTTGTACAGCTTATTAATGTACCCTTCAAGATCTAATTTAAAATTAAATATGGCTTTTATTACTTACTACATTTTTCTTTATTGATCTCTCCCATCTGCTAAATCTAGACTCATGAATTACTAAAAACTATGATACATTTGTATACCCAGGACGTGTCGCTTTGTAAAAGATTTGATATCACTGTACCTCATACCTCAACTCTTACAACGTGAATATACATACTATAGTACGGGACTTACCATAATAAGCTTTGAGGTTACGTAACAGTACCAGCTCTTCCCCGCCCCTTGCCATCCAGCGTTGTCGCACGTTACACTTGGCTATGCGCAGGCATTGGCGGGGAGGGAGGGTCTGTTCCAAACACTGGCAATTCCGCACTGGCCTCGAAGCTTGTTTTGATACATCTCACATAATAGTAGTATAGTCTTAATAACATACTAACTGCCAGATACTAATTTTACTTATTACAATAATAATCAATTACAATTATAATAACATAATTACTAATATAAACAATCTGCATTAGCCACATTACACTCAAGAATCACTTCAAAAATGTTATTACTGAAACTACATATCAGATAATGCATTAACTACTACTTATTATGTATTATTATGCTTAACCACATATGTACTTCTTTTTGTTGGCAGTATGCAAAGTAAAAATACAACTGTAAATTCTATATTTGTGACTATGCTTGCACTCTGTTAATTTATGATTTACACACCAGTTCTTTTTTAAAATCTAACTTTGATATTCTGACAATAAAAAAAGTATTTTGTTTTCCTAATAAGAAATGTAGTGATGCAGCAAAAATAATAAGATCCAAAACTTGTACACTAATTATTTTAATCTGCAATCAAAGTCTTCTTCTAGTGGTATTAAGCTCTAGACTGAGCCTTAACCTACACCTCTCTATGTCAATTTCTCGCCCAGCTCTGGGCATCTCTAGTATATCCTGCCATTGTGCTTGCAATGTCTATTCCTGTGTCTTGTCTTTATGAAATCTATGTTTCATCATTCTTTCTACATGCCCATGCCTGCCCATTGGAGTTTTGGAATATTAGTTGAGTGCAATATAGAAATGTTTGACACGATGTGGAAAAACATTCTATGTTGCACACAAATGTTTATCATTACTAATTTTTAAAAGCTGCTTGAAGTCACACACACACACGTTTTTTCAAAATAACATTAAATTATTAAAATGTAAAGGACCCCATATTCAAGATCGGTCAACAGAAGTCAATTATGAACATCTTTAGTTTACAGCTGATTCCTTCCCTAGTCTGCTTGGTCTTGATCATTTTAAGTATTTCCAATATTATACCAATGTCTATTGGATATTTATCACTTTCTTTCATATACCATATGTCAGTTAACATAATGGAAATATGTTATTTCATATTTCTATTAATAAACTCAACTATTTTATGCTGTGTATCATCATTTGGACCTTGTTCAATTAGCTTCTGTAGAAAAAATAACGGTATGCAGAACCATACATGACTTCCATGTTCTAAGATTTATATCTAAAATCATTTTCAAAATGGAATATTTCCATAGAAACTACTTCTTTCTACTTATTGGTTCAGCCTTAACCACAGTACTGTGGTCACTAACGTATACCACCTCATGTTATCGCACTCGATTTTCACTGATGATGGCAGTCCATGGCACTGCGGAAACGTTTGGTTTTGCAGAAAACATTGGACTATGGCCAAACAGCCCGGAAAGGAATTTTAACAACAAACTACTTCTTTGTTGCCGATAACGTAGTACACATACAAAATTATCTCTCCCCCTTCAACTATAATTTTCATTTATAGTAATTACCCCCACCCCGTTCAAGTAGCCTCTTCATTTATAGATATTTCATCTACGTTTCTACAGTGGATTATTGTAATCTTCTTGTCAGGATACTTTATTTATCAAAATTAAGTACTTTACTCTTGTTAAAACATAAAACGTTGCAGGTAAACTACCCCTTTCCCCATAACCGATCTTCACCAAAATCAATAGGCCTTGAGTCCTCTACAATTCAGGAATATATGCACAAAATTATTTGATTCTGTTTGAATTTACGGCAGTTATTGTTCGTCATAGGAAAAATTACCCTTGTTAAAACATAAAATGTTGCAGGTAAACTACCCCTTTACCTTAACCGATCTTCACCAAAAACAATAGGCTTTGAGTACTCTACAATTCAGGGCTGTATGCAAAAAATTATTTGATTTTGTTTAAATTTGCAGCTGTTATCGTTTGCCATAGAAAAAATTCTACACACACACTTTTCGAAAAATGACTTTTCTTCATGTTTTGAGGGTAGTACAATCAGAATCAGCCATTATCTCGAACACGATTTTTTCGCCATGACCATACTTCCATTTCCTTATGGAACATAGAAATAAAAATAACAATTCAAATGGGTACAAAGTTCTCGTCAGTCAAGAAATATAATCAATAAATACACACACACGCACACACACAAAACATTCATAATAGATTATCAACATCTGTTTTATAATCCAGTGTTGAGTTTGTGTTTAAAGCATTTCACACACACGCACACACACACACACACACACACACACACTTTTATGCACAAGCCGGTGGTTAACACGACAAACTGTGACTGCATTTGAATGGCATTAAGGAAGTAATAGCGGCAACAGCACAAGGGAAGGAGGTATTGATTATTTTTCTAAAAAGGTATTACGGCTCAGCTCTCACAAATAGTAATAGAGGAACTGAGTGACCTTCAGTTGGTCAGCAATAAGTGGCTTACTTATCAGACAATTGTGTGATGCCCTCAGATGACAGCACCCACTGTGTCAAATGTCAACACCACACACCAATGATGCTACTGACAGATTTAACAGTATATATTACTTAATCACAGCAGGTATGTGTAACAGAGTTTACAATTAAAATACATAGTGCGTATACAAAAATATACTAGTTATTATTAATTAAATAAATGTTAATAATAAATTGTTTTATTGTTACTAGCATCTTTTTTATAATTGTAATTAAATAATATTTATATAATATAGTCTTTTGAGCATCACTACAATATTTTGGTTTTTATAATAAACTTTATCTTATATAAAAATATAAATTAATTAATAAATCAATAACTTCTCTATTTATAAAAAGTAAAATGAGAATATATCTTGATTCAAGTAACTGTACCACGGATAATTTTGTATCCAAGAAAACAAGCTGTACTAAGAAAAGCATATATCGCACACATATCCGTGTATGTGTGCACTACAATATTTTGGTTTTTATAATAAACTTTATCTTATATAAAATTATAATTAATTAATAAATCAATAACTTCTCTATTTATAAAAAGTAAAATGAGAATATATCTTGATTCAAGTAACTGTACCACGGATAATTTTGTATCCAAGAAAACAAGCTGTACTAAGAAAAGCATATATCGCACACATATCCGTGTATGTGTGAGAAATGAGATTTCAAAATGAACGTTTGTAAAGGCATTGGTTTTATGAGGTTTATCAGCTACTGTTATTTCCTCAGTTTTGTGTTAAACATTCTGTTAAGCATGTATAGTTGAAGCTGATGGATTCTGACCCATCATCCCCAGAGCATGCATTGTTACTTATTCATATCTTTGGATTGAGTTGTTTGTTATTAATACAATTTGTCAAATTTGTTTCTTTCATTTTGTTCAAGTAGTTTTATAATGTAATTAACAATCTATAATTAAAAATTATAATTTAAAAATAAAAACGCTCTTTTTTAAAACTGTCTGTTGTATTACCTTTGGATATTATTATATCTGAATTAGCATGCAATTAAAAACTGCTCTTGACTTAAAATAGTTACCTCAAGACAATGCAGGTTGCAGGTACTGAAATTTATAAAAATATAATGTATAAACATATCAATACAAAAGACTTAACACTGAGCTGTAATTACCCCCTCCCCCACATACAGGGGAACAAACATTCTTTACATATTTTAGTTTTTAAAAAGAACAATTTGCTATGATTTGTAAGAAGGTAGTCTTTTCAAAAGCAACCTTCTTCATTCCTGATTGATAATTTCTTTATCACATCATCATCTTATTTTTTCACTCAAATTGTTTACTTTATTCATATCTGTCTGCTGACCATTACTATTAATTTCATCTCCTATATCAGTGCAATATTATTACTATTTTGTTCACTTTTCCATATTTATTCTCAAAGCAACTTTTATATTTTCCTTATTAAACATATAGCATACACCATAGGAACTTGATAATTTGAAAAATATAACAGGTTGAAATCACTGGCATTCAGGTGGGAAGCAGACACATTACATGCTTACATAACAAACGACATTTCAGTGACATTAGAGCAGTGGATATCTCTACGCTGTGTGTTTGTGGTGACTCACTGTGAATATGCAGTGATTATTCCATTGTCTCTACTAGTAATTTTATACAAACCACTATGTTGTCTTTGGTATTGATGAGCGCTTTCGGCAGTCAAGCCATCTTCAGGTCATTTACCAACCTTTCATTGTCATTTCACCATTCCATGTCAAAGCAGGTTATGATAAAACTGTGACTACGGAAGTTAGAGCAACCATTTTTCAGTAAAAATGAAAGCAAATGGTCCCATCTTACCCCAAGAACAATCATCAAGAAAGTGAGGAAAGATATGATTACGAATTTGTTGAATGATGAAATTATTCTGTTAATGATAGATGAACAGCATTAGAATTTTTAAACATGCGTGAATGAGCACGTTACTATACTAAATGTAATTTTAGCAGTCTTCATTATAGCAGAGCTGTAAATCATAATTAATTTTATTATTTTAACAAACTAAACAGAACTCCAAATATTGAGTATTAATCATTTAAAATACACAGAACATATCTCTCTATGTTTCGTGGTTTTACTCTTAAGAACAAACATGTTTTCAGGTTCAACACGTTTTATTTGTTTTGGCAAACATTTTACCTAACATTTGCATGAAACATTTTACCAAATAACGAGGTGTCTTCAGCCACTGAGGATACCCCAGTGGATAAAACTTTCAATGCTACAAAAAATAAGATATGAGGTTTGGTCAAAAAGTTCATGCAGTTCTTGTTTATTTTAAAAATTATGTCTTCATTCATGAACACTTGTACTGCCTCCTTACAAAGTAGTCTCAGTTTAATGTAACATGATTAAGCCAGCTGTTTTGGAGTCTTCAAAATATTTCAAGCATTTTTGGTACATACTTGAGCTTGCTTAGCGATTTTCGTTTTATGTCTTCAATGGTCATAAAATGCAGTCCTTTCGTGGAAATTATCACTATTGGAAAGAGGAAATATCATGTTGGGACACATCTGGTGAATACGGCTGTTGCTGTGTCATCATTATAACGTTTTCTTTTGCCTAGCCTTGCCAAATTCTTAACAAGCATTGACATGCATCCAGGTGCATTATCGGGCTGGAATTTTCATAAATTATTCTGTAAATCTGGCCGTTTCCTACAAATAACTTCATACAAATGGTCTATAATGTCTAATTAGTACTCTTTATTTACCACTGTGCCTAGCAATGAAATTTCGTGGAACACAAAAACATAATCTTTATCTGACAAACACAATCTTCAACTCATTTACAGCAGTCTTTGAAGCTTGTAAACCGCTTGTTCACACAAAGCAGTCTCACCAGAAGCTTTCTGAACATGTTTACCAGGAGACGGCAGTTTATCTCACAGTTTACAAAAAAATGTAATGCATGTTCTTCAATCTTGCATAGTAGAATGATAAAAAAATCGCATAATAGACTTAAGGATGAGTTACTCAATTAGATGTGAAATCTAAACTATCCATCAGATAGGGCTAAAATTTTAGACGATTGTCACTAACATGTGTACCAACATAAAATAAAAACAGTTTTTAATCGGACACTTGTAGCGGTGGAAATTGCAAAACTGCATGAACTTTTTGATCAAACATCGTATGTTGCAAAACACCTAAGAACATACTCTTGGTCTTAACAACTGTTACATCTTTATTTATTTAATGAAACACTGCATAACAAAGATGTGAATGTGATTGCTTCTAATCACAGCAGTGTTATGAATGCTGATTTTGTAAACACACACACACACGTGTTTGCATGTGAGCATACATGCACAAACAGCAGTACAGATGACTGACCACTGTTATCAGTTATCAATATTTGGTTCCGTTTATTAATATTTATAAAAGGGATTAACAATTTTAATTAATAATAAACTATAGTAATTACACTGGAAGTGGCCGCGTTTACTGTGTGATACAGTAACAAGTGATGTGTTTAAATTACAGTTAAAATGTGTATGTGTGTACTATGAAATAATAGCAGATTATTGAACAAAAACTCTGTTGTAATGCATTTTATATGTGAAAATATCTATCAGTACGTGTTCAATTACTTTTTAGTAACAAATGTGGAATTTAATCTTGAACTTTTTATGAAATGATGGCATCAGTAACACTTGTGCTTGTAACAGTGGAAAGCAGAAACAACAATATATTATGTAAAAAATCAGTATCATGTGCAAGAATTACTGAACCAGATTTAAAAGACAACTAAACAAAAGAGTAGCACGCTTTTAGCTAAACCAAAATTTTAAAAATACGAACTGGACAGTTAAGATAAAGTACATTTGAATAAAATAAAGATGCTGCCAGTATATACATGGATGTTAGCCTGTACAACATTGTTTACAATATTTATGTTAGGAATTTCATCTTTGTGAAGTCAATTTATAAATTCATTTTTTAATTATAAATTATAATGTTTCAAGAACTTTATTATATATCATTATTATTTTTTGCACAGTATATAAGTGAATTCCGATTTTAATAAACTATAGGAGTATTCTGTTTACACACAGCTGTTGTATTTCACAGATTTTGTTTACTTTCACCTGATAATTTAATCACATTCTGTTTTGATAAACATTATTAAAATGAAAATGCAAAGTAAAGCAATAAATATACACATTGTTGCTACGCTGTCAAGCCATTTGTAATTCAATTAAACATCACTTGTAAATCAGTTTATTGTCATTGTAATATCCTGCCGATTGACTGTGAGACACTGCCTCTCTTAGTGTGTCACAGAGTGGTTCGTGTGTGTATGCTACTTGGAAAAGTATTGCCACATGTGTTTGTGTAACGTGTGTGCTATACATTTACATAACTAAAAGAAATAAAAAAGAAAGTTATTAATAACTTCTTAACTGTTTTTCATTCTGAGTGCTTCCATTTTTTTTTAAAACAACCACACACATGCACAAAACACGCAGGTTAATTACGTTAGTTGCTATTAAAAACCTCTATCTATTTTACTTTGTTATGAAATTATTGTACACTAATTTTCACTATTACTTATAGGGACTTATCACTATTTTTGTTATCTAAATTTGAACTTTGTTTCATTATTCCAAATCTTTGATGTGTTCATATTTTTGAAATGTCATACTGAAAGATTAACTCTTC
Organism: Magicicada septendecula; assembly: GCA_034769895.1. Classification (NCBI taxonomy): domain Eukaryota; kingdom Metazoa; phylum Arthropoda; class Insecta; order Hemiptera; family Cicadidae; genus Magicicada; species Magicicada septendecula. Next base: position 416,618,335 of record CM068372.1, on the reverse strand, counting down.
TGATATGTTTTCCAAAGATTAACTATCCCATACTGTTTTCACCCAGAACAGAATTGAAATCGGACCAAACAAAATTAACAGTCGTAGTTTATATTCACTGTACAGTTAGTATACAACTGAATTATATAAATTTTAAAAGCTAATTTAATGCATATGTCCAGAGGCCGGAGCATAAATGTCATAATTCATTTTGTTAAGAGAGCTAGATCAGTTTTATTTTGTCCAAAAATGTTTTAATTTTTCTGTTTCGCATCCTTGAAAACTGTAAAAAATCAAACCATTTCCGCTTGAAGCTGTAAAATCATGTATTTATGAGATATGATACCCCCATTATATATCAATTACTTGAATAATGTGTGTGCACCCTAATTTTCAACAAACATCTTTCCTAAAATAACATTTGCATAATATACAAAAATGCAAGATAAATAATCACATTGTTGGTTTTTAACAATATCTAAATTCAGAGGACTTTCTTTTATGTTGGGTTGATGCTGAAGAATCATTACTAATAATATATTCATCACGTACAAGTTCATTCTATATTTATTGTTGACAGAAGATTAAATGATCTTATCCTTACTAAGATGGAGTCACACTGACCTTATTAGACAGTGAATCAACCATATTTTTTACCTCTACGTACATTTGCTGTATGTGTGTATGTTTATGCCTAAAGTTTATTAGCTTTAATGGTTTAAATAACCCATGATGCCTTCTTGAAATAACAGTTTCATATATTCAAATTTAGTTAAATACCTGTTATTATTTTGTTCTGCACATAATTGTGATTTCTGTATTCCTACATAGTTACCTGATAAAATGGTAATTAAATCCTTATCAATGCTGTTAAAATTCTATTATTTTGAAATATGAAACAGCAACTGACAGAAGAAAAGTTAAGAGGGTTCATATATAAATAACAAACTAATGGCACACATTTGTATAAGACGAAATGTGAAAGTTTTTGGTTCTTCCCTTTCGAGTTCACAGTGTATTGTACGAGGGCTATTCAGAAAGTAAGTTCCGATAAGGTATTAAAGGAAAGTAAGAATATATTTACAAAACATTTTTATTGCTATTTTAAGTACAGAGCTTAAAGTACTTTTCTATATAGTTTCCGTCATTTTTGAAACACTTTTGATAGCGAGGTACCAGGTGTTGTATACCTTCGTTGTAGAAATTTCCTGCCTGTGGTTTGAACCATATACAGGTGGGGCAGAATAACGGGCTATTTTGAAAAGGTTGGCAATCCTGCTGCACTGAAGGGAGGGGATTAGAAAGCTGTTGGCCATGTTCTACACACCGTAGCATTTAGTTACAATGGAGCGGTGGACCGATGTACAACGAGCGTTCGCTGTCAAAGCGTTTTATCAAAACTAGCTCTTACGAATGTGTGCGTCGTGTTTTCCGTGCCCATTTTAACATTCATCGGAATCAGCCAGTGCCATCAGCCCATGCGATTAAAACGTAGGTTGAGAACTTTGAAGAGACTTTGTCAACAATAAAGAAGAAGCCTGGAAGACCAAAATCAGTGCAAACTCCCAAAAACATCGAGCGTGTAAGAGTTGCGATTGGAAGAAGCCCGTGTCGTTCGGCTCGCCGGCATAGCAGCACACTTCAAATTTCCACCAGAATGGTAAGACCGATTTTACATGATGATCTTCACTATCACCCATACAAAATTCAAATCGTCCAAGCTCTCAATTTTATGAATTTGGTAGACCAAGTGTATAGTTACGTTATTTTTGAATTTATAAATACGATATATTATATCTCACAAATGTGGTTATGTATACAAAACTAGGACGCCATCTTTTACTACCTAAGTCATGGGCCAGAACTTCGTTACGCGAAGTTATAGGAAACGGAAATTGCTTGAAATAACAAAACAGCTGTTCTAATTGTTACCAATGAAATACCCCTTTTTATTCTTTACTTTGTTACATAACATTTTTTAAAACCAACTGTAACCCTTCCAAAAACATAATGTGTAATAATAACTTTGATTAAGTTAATGATTATATGTTTAAATGATTATACAATAATAACATGTATATATTTATATAGTGGTGCTCAACCCAGCACTTAGAATAATTATGCACGCACACAACCACTCACCCTTTCATTATCATGGTACAAACTTATTTAAATTTTGGAGCTCCTTAAATTTTGATTGAAATTTTGAATAATTTGTTAAATGATTGATTTCTACAATAACATATATTGGGAAATAAAGGATTCAAAATATATAAGGAACGCTCTCACCAATTTCCGTGTTGGCTTCCTCGCACTGCCAGTCTCGTTCGTATATCGGCACAATCGGTGTATTTTACTGCGCTTGACGGGACACCTTTGGTCAACCCACGTAACCCACCGTCGTGGGACCGATTCTATACGTCGATCTTGTTTACGAACGACTTAATCGGTCGAGGACGCCTACACCAAACCGAACTATTACTTTCCTTAATACATTTTGATAGTAGATATTATACTGTTTATTAACCACCTACAGTGGTCTAAAAAGTTAAAATTCACTCGTAAGTGAATGGGCGGCCGGCCGGCTCAAATCAGAGCTGCAGATGAAATGACCGCAATTTCTGGTTGAAATCTGCGGAAGTGGGGTGTATTGACGTCACATTCCTTTGTCTAAGTTGTTGACATCGCCGTTTGGTTGCTGTCAACACATTCTCCGCCTCTGACGTAACGAAGGCTTGGCTCTGCTTATCTCAATAACTGCACACTGTTTTTGTGATGTGACACCGTTTTTTGTCATGAATTAGTTCAAATCCTGGCAAATACTGTAATATAGTCCACTCACCGTAAATTCTATATAGGGTGTTTGAGGTTGGGTTGGGTATGTCAAAAAATAGGAAAATACAATATTTATGATCTCGTTACCATATTTTATGTAATTATACAATGTACCATGATTGTACCATCACAAAACCCCCTCAATGAAAGATGGTGTGACGAAGCACACAAACTTTCATTGACCCTTTCATACTTCCTAAAGGGATCAGTCAGGACAAGTCGCCACAACCCCCTTACAATTTTATATAAAAAATAACAATAACTCACCCTTGGTCTGGTGATGAGGACCGTACCTTCATGACCTTACTGGACTTCTCCTGCGAGATCCCAACACCATAAGGCCACTTAGGCTCTTAACGCCCCTGCTCTGACGCGTTGGCCAGCTCAGGACCGCTGTCACACCCCAAACACTGAAACAATTTATAAAAAATATTAATATAGTGGCTTATTGAATCACTCCATCCTCAACTGATCTGGTTCCCCTTAGCTAAGTGCTGGTTTGTGCCAATAAGCACTGGGTTGGCTTAATATATTTTAGTATGCTTAATAAAATTATAAGATTATATATTATAATCTTCAAGAATTAAAAAGAATATTATACCAAAATTGAATAAGATATAATTGAAAATATAACAAGAAAATTACACATTATAATCTCCCAAATCTGGAGAAAAACAAATTATAAAAGAATTAATAACTCTATATATTTATTTATTGAATACTCTTAGTGCATGATAAAACAAAAATAAAATTATTATTATTATTATTATTATTAACAGTTAATTATTTGGCTGATAAATATTATTAACAGCGCCATTTAAAAAAATTTTTTTTTTTTTTCTTCCTACACATATTATAACATCATGTTAAAAAGTTTTCAAATAAATACATAATACATTAATAATTAACACTGATATATTAGTAATACAGTTAATACATTTTAACTACTCAATCATATTCAATCATATCTTAATAAATAATTAAGATATATCAAAATTGAAATATCATTTAAAAATGTTAATTCTTTAGTTACATTAATAAATTTGTAGACACTTTCCAAGTCCAAAACATCACTTTTCTAACACTCCAGGAAAACAATGGATCTTCTGATATGCTTAGTTACATAAAAAAAATATAACTCCTTACTGAGTTAACCTCTTAAGTTACACAATTTTCAAATTTTATTCTATGATAAAACAAAATTTCATGGGATTAATGCCAAAAGATATTTTTTTTTTTTTTTTTTTATATCCCAAGAATTAGGGGTCCCCCTCCCCGTTCAATAATAAGATTAAATTTTCAAATTTCTACCAATTTTGTGTGGAGGAAGACCATCGTTGCTTTCACTTCCTTACGTCAGTTCCGCCAACCATGGTCCGCCTCCCAAACTCCAAAATCCACAATCAGAGGTGGTGAGTCTGTGATCGCCCGAAAATGGGGGAGAGTCCCTTCTGTAAATCAATAGCTAAGTTAATACTCATACACTCAAAATATAAAAACACCAACATAAAAATAACTAAGACGACCAGTACAATTTTAAATTTGTAGCATTGTGTGTTCCTACTATCTCTCCAGTTACGTTGTTCTGTAATACCGCACTTAACTTAGCGGTTAGGTAGGCGTAGTTCCTTTGAAATTTCCTATAAAAGTTGCACAGCCCAAGAAAACTCTGAAGTTGTTTGATGTTTCGCGGTTCAGGGAAACGCATAATAGATTCGACCTTGTCCGGGTTTGCGGAAATTCCTTCCGATGTAATAATGAATCCTAAAAAATTAATCTTCGTTTGTAGAAATTTGGACTTATCCCAATTTACGGTTAATCCTCCCGCTTCTAATTTTCCTAAAACATATTTTAAATGTTCTAAATGGTCTTCAAATGTACGTGAAGCTATTAAAATATCATCTACATAAACTGTGAGAAAATCTAAATCTTTTGGTCTCAAAATTCTATCCAAACATTTAATGAAACTAGCTACGCTGGTATTTAGCCCAAATGGTAGTCGCTTAAACTGATAATTTTTTCCGTTAAACAAAAATGCTGTGTATTGCCTACTTACCTCTGCTAATGGTACCTGCCAATATCCAGCAGTCAGATCTAAGGACGTCATAAATCGTACGCCACTAAACTTTTGAAAGATCTCATTTATAGATTCTGGTGATTCTCGGTCTGGTATAATAATTTGATTAATTTTCCTTGCGTCTAGGCATAATCTTACTCCTCCTTCCTTCTTGATTACCACCACTAACGGATTTGAGTAGTGAGACACTGACCTCTCTATGATACCATTATCTAACATCTTATCCAACTCCTCTTGCACCGCTCGTCTTTTAGAGTAAGGCACTGGATAACTCCGCTGCATGAATGGTGTGTGTTCCTTTATCTGTAACATACATTCATAATTTTTTGCCCTTCCTGGAATATCGGCAAACACTCCCTTAAACTGCTCTATTACCTGCCATAACGCTATACGTTGGCCACTCCTTATCACCTCACCCCCACTACAGAATTCATCCGCCCTTATCTCCCATACTTCATTATTAATATTACTCATTTCATTATCAACATCTTCTAAATACTCACCCTCTATACAAAAATTTACTTTAGTATCTAAGTGATTCTCAACTACTTGTTTCTGTAACAATTTCACACCAGTGGTTCTAACTTTATTTATCACATTTTCAAAATTAATTTTCACAGACCGATCACCCCCATCTAACTCCAAAATTTTTTCTTTAAAATTTATTACAGCTTTATTTCTTTGTAAAAAATCATTTCCCAAAATGATGTCTAAACTTAACCCCTTGACTACCAAAAATGTATTATCAAAATTAATACCTCCAATTGAGAAACTTAAATGTATCTGTTTTGTCACCCTTTTACTACGTACCCCCGTGACTCCTATTACTGTAACCCCTGCTACGGGTAAAACTGGAATATTCTTATTCAATTCTTTCAATTCACTTAAAATGTTCTCGGCTATTACTGAAATTTCACTCCCTGTATCAACAAGTGTTTTAAAGTTTCTATTATCTATTGTTACCTGTATTTCCGTGAGTCCAGCTCTCACCTCCAATGTCGTGTTACACTCCTCCTCCAATAAATCGGCAACGATGTCTGCTTTTATTACGTTGGATTGTAAGTTCTCGATGGGTCGGACCTCATGAGTTTCCCTGAACAGTGGTCGGGTCCTACTTACCACTGTTGACTTCAGTTTTCCGGCTGTGTCCTATTATGACTTGTTGATGGCACAGGGTGTCCGCGTGTTGGTCCCTGATGGTGGTACGGTGCTCCTCTGTTACTCGGGGCTCCTCTGTTCGCAGGTATGAATTGCTTTACTTGGTTATTTCTTGGTGCTTTACAGAAATAACAATGCTGCATGTGACCCCGATTCTCCTTCCTGCAACTAGAACAACTCCAACCGCCTGGTGTCTGTAAATCATTTCTAACATTATATTTATTGCCAGTATGATTAAAATAAGGCCTTGGCCGATTAAACTCATTGTTATTATTGTTATGGTTATACGTATTTGGTTGTATAGGGCGTCTACCCATTTCACGATCATTTATACTTTGTAGTATATCTAATACCCTTTCCAGTTCATCAAGATTTTCTATTTCTTTAGTCATCAGAGTGACCTGCACTTCTCTAGGTAAGTGCTTACTAACATACCTAACAAATGACTTAAATGGTATAGGAGGCTCTAAATATTTAGCTTCGTTGTACAATTTTGTTACATAAATAGTAATGTTATTATTACTAACGTTACGTCCCATGAAATTACCCGTTCCCATAATACGGCTTCTTAAAGTCTCCTGCTCTTCTTCTGTCCAATATTTACCCTTGAAAGCTTTTTCAAAAGTATTATAGCAATCCCATTCTAACCTATGAGCTTCAGCCCATATGACTGAGTTACCCTTGAAACATTTAATAATTTTATTTAATTTCACTTCCCAGCTACTACTACTAAAATGATTATAATCCCTAGTCTGATTAAGGAATCGCATGGGATGTATTACTCTGTTTTCATGGCTAAAATTCTCTAGTTCTATTTCATTATAGAAATCTCTAGTTACTACTACTCTATCAGTTATGCTTGAAACATTTTTATTTATTTCTCCCCGTAATTCGTTTTTTACACTGGTCAAATTATTTGGAATCATATCATATTTATCATGCACATCCATACTATTTTGTACAGTTAAGTCATCAATTTCTTTAATCTTACTTTGTAACAAATTAAATCTACTCTTGGTATTTTTCTCATGTTCAGTCATAGTACTATCTATAGCTTCTAAATTTTTAGTAATATCTATCACATTTATTTCAATGTTTTCTAAATGATTTTGCAACACATTGGTTTTAACTTCTACTTGACTTTCTACAAAATGTAAACATTTCTGTTGTATTTCTGTACTGCTTGTCTCTAATTGACTTTTAATCGTGTTATTTACTGTGCCATAAACTAGATCGATTTTCGTGTCTAAATCATTTATGGTACTATTGAACTTGTCATCAACAATGGCTAGTGTGGTTTTCTGTATGTTATCACAACGTGTTTCTACTGTGTTAATTCTCTCCTCAAATTGACAATTTTGTCTTTTTATTTCATTCTTTAATTCATTGAATTTAATATTAAAATCGATTTTCTGTTCATCTAGTTTTTTATCAAAACTGTCAAATTTATTTAATAAAAGTTGCATCATTGCATTAGTTTCATCCTGCTTACTATCTAAACTAGTTGAAATGGATGTATTGACTTTCGTTATTTCTACAGATACAGGCGTATGCGCCTCGTCAATCTGACTAGTTTGAGGTGTTTGTACATCCATCTCGCCAGTCAAATTTACATTAGTTGTACCTATTTCTAACGTAATATTGTCATTAGTACTCATTTTGGCAATTGTGTAATGCACGCATGCATACAATTGTCTAACCTAATTGTGGGGTTATGCTTACTAGTTATAAAATTTTGTCTGTTACCTCAAGCAATTTTTTCCCGTGTTCTTTCTAGGCGTATCCCATGTAATAATATACATACATAATATTACATAAGGTCCCTGTTCTTACGGGCGACATCTGTATAGTTACGTTATTTTTGAATTTATAAATACGATATATTATATCTCACAAATGTGGTTATGTATACAAAACTAGGACGCCATCTTTTACTACCTAAGTCATGGGCCAGAACTTCGTTACGCGAAGTTATAGGAAACAGAAATTGCTTGAAATAACAAAACAGCTGTTCTAATTGTTACCAATGAAATACCCCTTTTTATTCTTTACTTTGTTACATAACATTTTTTAAAACCAACTGTAACCCTTCCAAAAACATAATGTGTAATAATAACTTTGATTAAGTTAATGATTATATGTTTAAATGATTATACAATAATAACATGTATATATTTATATAGTGGTGCTCAACCCAGCACTTAGAATAATTATGCACGCACACAACCACTCACCCTTTCATTATCATGGTACAAACTTATTTAAATTTTGGAGCTCCTTAAATTTTGATTGAAATTTTGAATAATTTGTTAAATGATTGATTTCTACAATAACATATATTGGGAAATAAAGGATTCAAAATATATAAGGAACGCTCTCACCAATTTCCGTGTTGGCTTCCTCGCACTGCCAGTCTCGTTCGTATATCGGCACAATCGGTGTATTTTACTGCGCTTGATGGGACACCTTTGGTCAACCCACGTAACCCACCGTCGTGGGACCGATTCTATACGTCGATCTTGTTTACGAACGACTTAATCGGTCGAGGACGCCTACACCAAACCAAACTATTACTTTCCTTAATACATTTTGATAGTAGATATTATACTGTTTATTAACCACCTACAGTGGTCTAAAAAGTTAAAATTCACTCGTAAGTGAATGGGCGGCCGGCCGGCTCAAATCAGAGCTGCAGATGAAATGACCGCAATTTCTGGTTGAAATCTGCGGAAGTGGGGTGTATTGACGTCACATTCCTTTGTCTAAGTTGTTGACATCGCCGTTTGGTTGCTGTCAACACATTCTCCGCCTCTGACGTAACGAAGGCTTGGCTCTGCTTATCTCAATAACTGCACACTGTTTTTGTGATGTGACACCGTTTTTTGTCATGAATTAGTTCAAATCCTGGCAAATACTGTAATATAGTCCACTCACCGTAAATTCTATATAGGGTGTTTGAGGTTGGGTTGGGTATGTCAAAAAATAGGAAAATACAATATTTATGATCTCGTTACCATATTTTATGTAATTATACAATGTACCATGATTGTACCATCACACAAGATGAGAACATCGTACACAACTTATGGATGAGTGAGGAGGTCCATTTTCATCTGTCTGGTTACGTAAATACACAAAACTTCAGATTTTGGAGTAATGTAAATCCTCGACAACTCCATCAGCAACCTCTCCATTCTGCGAAAGTTACTGTGTGGTGCACTATGTCTTCTTCGGGGATCGTAGGGCCCTACTTTTACGAGAATGCTCTTGGAAATGCTGTGACCATGATGTCGGAGAGATATGCATACATGTTGGAAAACGTTTTTGCTCCACAACTTGCTCAGTACAATGTAAACGAGGAGACATTTTTTTCAACACGACGGAGCTACCAGCCACACAGCGAGAGTAATGTTGTCAACGGCTTGTTTCCAAATCACGTCATCTCTCGAAATGGGGATATTGCCCGTTCGCCAGATCTCACAGTTTGTGACTTCTTTCTCTGGGGTTAATTGAAGAGTTGAGTTTACCAGGAAGAACCACCGAGAACAATCGAGGCCCTAAAAGAACGGATTCGAGATGAAGTGGCTCAAATCCGACCGGAAATGCTGCGTAATGTGATGACGAACTTCAAGACCCGGGTTCAACAATGTTTGAATTTAAATGGACGTCATCTTTCAGATGTAATTTTTAAAAAGTAAATTATAAACTTACTTTTCTTAAATGCTTTTTTATATACTTTAATGTGGTGACAATAAATTTAGTACATACTGAATACTTTTTTGTTTACAGTCATTTCAAAATCGCCCGTTATTCTGCCCCACTCTGTATTACAGCTTGTTTGACATCACTGGCCACCAAGGAAGTATTTCTCATGCTTGAAAAGGTGATACTCGCTTGGTGTGAGTTGAGGGTTATAAGGCGGATGATCAAATTGTTGCCAGCCAAACTTTGTGAGGAGACGTTGCGTTGTAATGGCAGTGTGTATGCAGTGCCATGATTCATCACAATGTCCCGGGAATAAGCATCCTATGTCACTTACTTTAGATCGGACTAAGCAAGAAAGTCGTATCCATCTTGGTACCACTGAATCGGTCACTGCTTCTTCTCCATAAATATCGAAAATCTGATGGCGAATTTCAATCAGCCTTTTGCATTCAAAACTGAATCACATACCTACTTTCACATGCGGTGGGCGTCTTGAATTTCTTCAACATTATAAACATGTCCAGTGAAGCTTACTGAGTGCACAGTTGTTTACAAATGGCGTTATTGGCTTGGCAACGAATCAACAACTAGCCGCGTATGCTCAACATCGTGACGGCATCAATACCACAGCAGTATTTAAAAACGGAACTTACTTTCTGAATAACCCTCATAAATCAGAATAAATACATTTTTAATTATATGGTAGAAACATATTATAAACCTACAACAGAGGAACAAAAATTTAAAGCAAATTTTTATTACAGCTACGTACTCAGACAAGTTCCTCGACTTCATGTTCTGCACAAGAACTGCCAGCAAAGACTGCACCAACACAACAGATTGCTTACACTTGGTGAAGACTTGTCCTGTAACATCAAGTACAACTTCTCCAACCGAGATCTGTTGAATTTTGTCAATGAGGTAGGAACACAATTTTTTGCAAACTGCATCATCTGAAACAATCCAAATACATACACGTAATAAACATTTTAGAATGAAGTTTCTATGACAAAGTCAAAAAGATGAGTAATGGTACATATTTTCTGTTCTACTAACAAATGGTATAATTTTACCATTTAGTGCGTAACACAAGAATATTGTGGCTGAAGTATCTTAAATAGTTTGTATGGGAAGTTGTGAGGTTACGTGCGATAACGGACCAATAAAGCATGAAACCCTGAGGGATCATGGTGTACAAACGGAGTACTTGTTATCCTATTGTAAACCTACAAATAATGATGTGAGGATGCACCACCAACTCATATAACAAGGATAGTTCTTGCTTATAAACTTTTGCAGTTTTCATAAGTAATAAAAACACTGTTGTTCAGTTTATCACAAGATTTTATTTTTCTTAGTAGAAAAGGTGTCTGAAGATTCCTCATCATAAAGTGGACAACATATTTGTCACTGAGAAAAATAAAATGTGTTAGCTGAAAACAGATGTAACTGACCAGGCTATAGTAGTGCAACACATGTTTTGGACTAACGAGGAAACACAACTCAACCACAATATACCAGTTCTAAACCACCTTGGTATTTGTGTTTAATGCAATGTATTACAAAAGTATTTAAGCACAAGCAATAACTAAATATAATTAATTCACTACCGACTCGGTACACAAAGAATACCTTTGTGTTCTGAGTCAGTAGTGAATTAATTATATTTAGTTAAGTAACGGACACGTCATGGACAACAAAATCCAAGAAACAAGCAATAACATTCGCTTAGGTTGCACCCAGTGCATGTTTTCAGAATGTAGTCCAAGCGCTTTTTCACACAGCTTGAAATCCTGCAATCCTACTCTACTCTACTGTAGTCTATTACAATCCTGTAGTTAATAATTGTTGCTGAAAATCTTGCTATAGCCCATGTGTTGGTTTCCAAGTGAGTATGGGGTGTGAATTTGTAGATTTTATAATTATGAACCGAATTTCATTAAATGAGTTTTGTTACAGTATGTACTGTATTAGTTGTTCATCAATGTTGATACAGATATTGGAGAAAACATTCGATATATTCTGTATTAAGTGACAAGTTAGTGAAGGGTGAACTTGTGCTTCTACACATAGTATACTGAAAAAGTGTAGGAACGATATTGTTTCTAGTATATTGTAAGAGTCTAGTATATTGTTTAAAGTACTAAAACAGTAATATTAACAATTTACACATTAATTTAATTCAGTAAAGCATATAACACACAGACTTATACTTGCTTCCAATTTGCTAATCACAAGCATTTTTTTTTTTTTCGTTGTTTGAGACCGACCAATATGGTCGGACTCAGGCTGTTTTGGAGACTAGCTCCCTTCAGCCGTGTGGGTATGGGGTTTTAGGGGAGACGTACGCCAGCTGACCGGGCCGTTGAGAAGGTGGAGGCACGAAGTTGGGAGAGTATTGCTTGTGAGTTATAGTGTGTGCAAGTGTAGTGGGTAGCCATACGCGAGCGGGAGAGGTAGATGGATGTGGCCATTATAGTTGTTTGGTGGTATCTTTATTAATTCATTTTGTTTTGTTTATTTCTTCTTTGATGATCTGTTGGGGGGCGGCCAAGGCAGGGACGTGTGATGCAGGTCGCCAAAGCTGTTAGGTGGCGACAGGGTGCCGTCAAGGGAGGCGGAAGGAACAGATTTGGGGATTACAAGCGGGGACGTGAGTGTGAGGAACTAGAATGTGTGTTGTTATGTGGTGAAGTGAAGATAGGGCTTAGAGTTTTAGAGTGTGGGGGAATTTAGCAGTGTGTTGAGTATTTAGGCTTTATGAGTGTGTCTAGTCGCTACCGCTGGGGAGAAATGAGTCATGGCCGGGGGATTGGTATGCATTGTTTAAGTGTGTCTGTGTCTTTGACGCCGGCGGAGAGGGAGGCGAGGGGGAGGGCCACTGGCTATTGTAAGGAGGCGATTTATTAAGTAGGAAGGTCTGCTTGTGTTCCGGGTATTTCTGTTAATTGAGGGGACTACTGATTGTACGGAAGTGCGGCGGGAGGGTGTGCGGGAAGGGAATACTTCCAGTTAAGCTTAACGAGGAAGGAGTCTAGGTTAGGGAATCGGGTGTTTAGTGCATACAGGGCTGCGTTGGAGGTCTTCGTGAGGTGTGGTTGGCAGTATATGAGTCTTAGGGCTTGTCGTTCTGTGACTCGGTGGAGATCTAGGTAGGCAGGGGAGGCGGTCAGGAGAACTGGGTGGGCATACGTCATGATGGGACAAATGCAGGTAGTGTAGATGCAGCCAAGTAAGTCGCTGGAGCAGTGGTTTAGTCGGCTGAGGGTTCTGAGAGAACGGAGGTGGGTATGGAAGATGGTCGTTGTTCTTTTAATATGTGGTCGCCAGGTAAGTTTGGAGTCAAGCGTGATGCCCAGATACTGGCACGCTTCGGGCGTACTGATGATGGGCTTACGCGGACTGGTGTATTATAGAAATGAGTCATGTTGCGTCCGGTGGAGTTGAAAACACTGAGTTGGGTTTTGTCCGCGTTTACATTGATTCACCAAGTGTTACAGTGTGCGAAGAAAGGCTTGAAGATTTGTTGTAATTTTTTTGTGACTTGCCAGTCTGCGTACTGGGCTAGGCCTGCTGATGGGTAGGGCAGAGTTGGCAGGGGGAGGGGTGTCTTTAGTAAAAATGATATACAGTAACGGGCTAATGGCGGAGCCCTGGGGGACACGGGCATTGAGGTGGAAAGGTGTTGCTAAAGCCTGTGAAAAAAGAGGCCAGTCGGCAGCATTATAGTCAGTTATGGCCATCGTGCGAGGTTCAAGGGTAGGGTATTTCACGTGGCCATAGGAGATTACGAGAAGGATAGGGATGTGGTCAGAGCCAACATCCGGGCCTTGGGAGATTCCGCTTATTCTACGGGAGATGTCAGCTGAGGTAATCAGCTTATCTGGACAGGTGGGTTGTTGGGCCAGAGTTACCGGCTGGCGGGTAAACGGTGTACAATGGTGCCTGAGACCAAAGTTATTGACTGCCCGAAGCACTCGCATGACTCGGGCGGTGTTATAACGGTCTCCAAGATGCTGGTGGTGGGCGTTCAGATCTCCGAAGAGAAGTAAACGGGTGTAGGTCGTGGCCAAATGATGGAGGAGTTGACGTCTAGCAAAATACAGCAGCATGTTTTCATACATTACAACCTTGGTGTATTCTCAGCAGGTAACCTTGAAGACTAGCAGGAAATCATGCTGTGTCTTGCCAGTCATGCAACCCCATTTTTTCAACATGTTTTTTCTTGGTGGGAAATCTGTGAGAAAAAAAGCCGTGGCCTTTTGACTTATATGCACAAAAAGACTACCAATTTTATAGAGGTTCAAACACTGATTTGTGATAACAATGATAAAAACTAAAACAAATACCACATGCACTTAATTTGATTATAACAATATGGCGCTTCAAAGAAAGCCAATAAAAACCAGTTACTGATCATAACTGAGCTAAACCAGCATACATTAGTGACATCAGTTATACCTAGCTCCAATAATAAGTCAAATATTTTATTTATCTTTGTTATATTTACTAACATCTGCTTATGTGCACTTCATAAGCACTGTTAGTTATCTTATGTCTTCTAAACAAGGTAAATTGTCACAATTAAATAATATTTAAACTGCAACAAATCATACAGCACACACACACACACACACACATCACAAATCTGTATTTTCCATTAGTGTTTACTCATGTGGTCTTCAGCCAGTTCTGATTATAGTCTACCCAAACAACAGCTAGCATCACATTATATCTTATCTGCTTTATGGGTCAATTCATTTCAAGTGATCCAGCACTAGTTGCTTGACCATTCAGGAAAAATTCATTTTTGTGCATCCATTCCTTTATGTTTTGCGAGTTCAAAACACATTTTTTATTTTTTTTTTATATATCCAGTTTACAGATGGCAGTTATTTTTGTTCTATGGTGCCCACCGATTTTCCAGTTGTGGACATTACATTACTCTAAATTTCTCAGAACTCCTAGGCCTTTCAAATAAACTTCATTGCTTTCAGTCCATCGTAACCTATAATTTGGAGCCTTGTTTACTGACACAGTGTGTTTCTGTACAGGTGAATCTTTGTAATAGATGTTGTTGAATAAGAAGGAATAAAATTCAATTTTTATTGTATAATTTTTCAAGGAAGGGAAATAATCTCAGCCTTAATGTTTTTATGCATATTTACATTGTGACGGCAGCGGTATGCGAACATCTGCTCTCCGGTACCAGCGGTGGACACAGTGAGCCAATCCGGCATCAGCATTCGGAGCGAGCCAATCAAATATCCCGGTTAGTTAATAAAACCCGGGCCGGCAGAAAATTTTACGCATTCTTCATCGCCACGCCATCGGACGCACTTCATCTCCTCTCCTCTCTCGGACGACATCGGCGCAGAGTCAGCCGGAAGGAACGGCCGAAGAATAGAACCGGTGTTCTTGCGTCTTCGTCCTCCAGTTCCGCGCCAGCGATGGATTTCGCTGGGCCGGCAGCCGACTCTACAACCGGTGCCGAAAGAAGAGGAGGACAGCAGTATGCCACGATCAGCGGGCACAGCCGCCGAACATCTCAGCGCGGCACTACCACCATCAGCGTTCTCACCAGCAGGTCCTTTTTAGGGCCACCAAAATAACTAGAGTGTACGATTGGTGCCATTTGTCATGTGGCAAGCCTTTTGTCCGGTGACAAGTGGCAGCCAACGTGGGGCAACGATCATCTTGCGGATGCAAGATCCAGCCACGCCAGCGAGCTACCAGCCGGCACACCAATCAACATGGCGCCCAACAGACACCTCCACAACATCTGGAGAAGAGCAGTAGGCTGGCTACTGGAGACCATTCAAGACCCGGTGGAGTTGTGACGGCAGCGGTATGCGAACATCTGCTCTCCGGTACCAGAGGTGGACACAGTGAGCCAATCCGGCATCAGCATTCGGAGCGAGCCAATCAAACATCCCGGTTAGTTAATAAAACCCGGGCCGGCAGAAAATTTTACGCACTCTTCATCGCCACGCCATCGGACGCACTTCATCTCCTCTCCTCTCTCGGACAACATCGGCGCAAAGTCAGCCGGAAGGAACGGCCGAAGAATAGAACCAGCGTTCTTGCGTCTTCGCCCTCCAGTTCCGTGCCAGCGATGGATTTCGCTGGGCTGGCAGCTGACTCTACAACCGGTGCCGAAAGAATAGGAGGACATCAGTATGCCACGATCAGCGGGCGCAGCCGCCGAACATCTCAGCGCGGCACTACCACCATCAGCGTTCTTGCCAGCAGGTCCTTTTTAGGGCCACCAAAATAACTAGAGTGTACGATTGGGGCCATTTGTCATGCAGCAAGCCTTTTGTCCGGTGACAACATATTGAATATAGTTAACTTATACAAAGTGTCAGTGATGAGAAGCGTATTGTTTAAAAATTCCAGTCTCTTGAAAAATTTAATTTTTTTTTTTTTTAATTTAAACTTTGATATCTCTGTTGTGGGGGGGGGGCAGAAAATATCTGGAAACTTCACACATAAAAGGTCTCTATGATAGTAAGTATCAGTATAAATTTCGACTCTGGGATTCAACTCAGATTAGAGAAAACATCTGTTGTAAAACCAGTAAAAATGGTAGTTTTTCTGCACAGGGAATCAGTGGCAATAAGTAGTAATTCAGAAGAATGGTGTTCTTTAATATGATTAGTTACTTAACACTGAAATGCATGGATGTTTGTATTGTGTTTCAAATGGTACAAAAAGTTATGGCTCTTTACTTTGTCAAAGTCTTTGTAATAAATAAAAACAAATGGGTGAATTGTAGCATCCCTGTTACCTCAATGATGGATTTGTGTTTCATCCTATACCACGAAACAATGTAACGGTACGAAATTGTGAGCCACCCCAGTTTAATTCTATATTAATGTAAATCATCATTTTAAGCACTCTCCAAATTGCCAGACTTTCACCTGTGGGGAGCCTCCAGTACAGCAATGCAACATACATACAGTCAGCCAAAACAATTGCCAGACGTATTGCGTAACCACCCACCAGCAGGCTTGTGTGAAACCCAGTCTGCAGCTTGGTATTAGAGAGTGCACAACAGACAGCCAGCATCAGACAGTAAAGTGCGTAAATTAAAACCAGTGGCCTCGGGCATAAGATAGGCCTAGATTAATTGGGCCTATCTATTTAAACAACTCAAAAACAGTTCCGCGCGGCCAGTCTGCAAAAAATTAGTGCGAATAAAATTAATTCGGCCGACTTAATCATAATGTATAATGTGGAACCTTAATGTATAAAACAGTAAGGGCTTTTAACCACAAACAGTAAACGTGTTAAACGAGTACCGAAGTGCGTGAGATCGAAGCAAGTATTCAACACCAGTTCGCGCAACTAACCCTAGGAGTACGCTGCGTATGGGTAACTAGAAACATTCAATATGCATATTAAAACCAATGCCAACTAACTGGTGATTATTCGTTATAAAAGGAAAACATATAACACCAATACTTTGTATGATAGAGTTTTCTCAGGGGCGGAGTTTATTTAAAGATCAATGTAACAGAATGAGTGTGCGTGTGCTAAGATAGATGTTATCCACTGGTTCATTTTCAATGTTTTAATTATTTAACAATATCACTTATAATATTAACCAAAATAAAACTCAATAGAGATAAGAAATAATTTCAACCAGTTGTACTATCGTTGAAAGATTGTAATAACATAAAAGAAAGGCGAATTTTTGATAAATAAAAATAAGTATGTGTTTTAGACAGTATCACATGTGTTAACGTAATTATTGAACATATCAAATCCAAGTAATCCTTTCTGCAGCTGTTTTCGTCTGAAAGACTCTGGAATAAAAACCCGAAGGTAAGAGATAATTATAATGTAATTAAAGGTAGAGTTTCACTGGCCCCCGAACTGGGACGGCGAATATAATTTGTGGTTATATTCGCCAGACCTAATTAAGCTGCAGAACGGGTTATTTGGGAGTGGGGCGAGGTTGTAAATTGTAGAAACAAAATTGGGCATATTTATCTATATAGAAAAAATAAATAAAAAATGGAAAGTAATAGTTTGACCGAATCAACGGTCATGAGTGGGTTGGAGGTCCATTCGACCCCAATCCCAGTTCAAATTAGAGAATCAAGTAAGTCAGATGAAATAGATGACTCAGGGATTCAGGTAACCCCACCCGTAATGAATCAAAATAATCAACCAGAAGATAATATGATGAAATATCTATGTAGCACATTGTGCAGTTTGAATAATAAATTTGATAAATTGAGTAGTGACGTGAGTGAAGTCAAGAGTAGTTTTGATGTACAGAATAGTAAATTTGATATTATAAACAGTCGTTTTGATGTAAGTGATGTTAAGTTCCATGAGTTAAAGGGCGATATAAATAATATTGACCAAAAATTTGATAAGCGTTTATATGATATGAAACAACAGACGAATGAATGTTTCAATACATTTAAAGAACAAGTGGTAGAACAAATTGAGAAACAAATACAAAAGGTAACTGAAAATTTTGAGTATAAAACAGATGATAATTATAATGATATGTGTAAAAACGTGGTAGTAGAGAGTAAGATAAATAGTAACAATAATATTGAAAATGGTAAGGTGATTGAAAGGGTGGTATCAGAAAGTGATACGTTGAAAATAGATAGTGAAACAGTGAGTGAGAGTGAGAAAATGATAAGTTGTAATGAAGTAATAATTAGTGTTGTTGAATTAGGAAAAGAATAGAAGGGGGGAGTAGATGAATGTGTCGGGCAGAGGGTAAAGTTTCCCCTTATTTGTGATGAACCAGAGTTTTCAAAAGTGTTATTTTTGGGCAAGAGACCCTTATTAGTGAAAGATTTGAGTTGTTTATTTTTGTTGAATAATTTTGTACCCTCTGCATGGAATGAGAGAGAAAGCGTGATATGGCATTATGATGAGAGAGATTTAAATGGAGAATTATGTATTGACAAAGAGATAGAATTATATAAACTAATGAGAAATTATAATGAGTTGAAAGAGATGTTAGAGATGAAATACTTACCTGTTAAAATAGAGAATGAAGATTATTTTGACGATACATGTTCAAACAATAATAATTTACCTTATGATGAAAAAATAACTGACTTGATAATGAATATTACTGATGGAGACTTAACCGATGTACTCAATGTTGACTTAGTATATGACTATTATGGTAAAATGAATAAACAGAAATTGTATGGTTACTATACACAAGATAACCGTATACAGAATGTAAATAAAATTGAAAATTGTTATGTGAAACCCCGACTCATTTTTGACGATGGAGGTTGAAATTCATAAATGAACATTTTAAATATGTTAATATATGGTAATGACCTAGCTGAATTTTGATATTGAAGTGTGATACAACTGAATAATTATTGTTGAAGAGTTGTAAATACATGTGTAGTGAAATTAATGGTATGTGTTATAAAATGTTAAATTGTTTGCATGAAATAACATTGTTGTTAAATGTTTCAGAGGTTACACGGAGATATTGGTGTGTGTGTGTGTGTGGTGTGTATTTTGTACTCTTGTCAATAGGTGGATAATGTATTGTAAGTATAAAGCCTATAATACCACTTAGATAGAATACAATGCTTACAGGGGTGAAACGAGTTTAATTCAATAATAAAAATGAATTGTAAAATGTTATTAAAGTAATTGAAAGGTGAATTAAAATTATATTTGGTTCGAATTGCAACAAATAGATTTTGATAGATATGTTAATAAAAAGATTTATAGAAAGGAAAATTTTTGCAGGAAGTATATATGCCAGTCCATGATGTAACCAGAATGTTTATACTATGTGAGTCTTGCAGACTAGTGTTTATATAAACAGGTGTGGCATGTTGAGACTAATGTCTGTGGTCATGTTTGGTGACAATAACAAAAAATGCTGTAGTCTGCTGAATCATTACCAGCAGCAGCAGAACCCTATTGTGACATAAAAGAATTGAAATTAAATTTTTACAGACAAAATAATACTGCGGTAATTATTGTAACTTAGAGTTGGAGAAATTAAATAAAATTAAATCAATTTGGTAATTAAATTACTTGAAAAATGATTTTTAATAATGAACTCTTAATAATGAACTTAACTTTATTTTTATTCGAATTCAAACTGGAATTATAAAGCAAACGCCAATTGATGTAAATAATGATTAAAATATTCATTTAAAATTGAAAACTGAGGGAAATATTTGAGCCAAGATAGTGTCTGGAAATAAGATGTATATACTGCTGTCCAAGTAACTTGTATCAAGGCCAATCTATATTTTATGTTTTAACTGTAGATTCCCCACCTAAGTGCGGTCATGACCTCACCGGATCATGACCGTGAAAGTAGTTAATTGTGGCAAATCATAAATTTTACTTGATATAACCGGCTTGTGGTTTGTTTTATTTTGTTAACCCGGTGGTTTGTTATATTTAGTAGGGGGGTTATTTTTTGGGGAATCTACCAAATTTTGGAACAGGTCTATTTTCACCCAGATAGGGGTGGTAGTCCATTAGGGGTGTATAAATAAAAAATAGTAGGTTATATGTATACCGAATTTTATTGTAACGCCGAAGCAAGGATGGGGGTGGAATAAAAGAAAAAAATGTCCACCCCTTCCGCATCAGTCCTTGTGAAAGCAACTAGACGCCACAGTCTAGGGGGGGTAATAGTGAGTGTGGATGGGCGGTGACCCAGTTACAGGTCACGAGGGAGATGTGGGTTACGGCGAGGATGAGGCTGAAAAAGGCCAAGAAGCCTCGCGCAGACCACATTAAAATGTAACGGGTATCAGGGGTTAAGGGATAAAAGGGGGGCAGTAAAAGAAAAAAAAAAATGTTTTGTTTATTCTATATACAGTAAATATGAGTAGGCAAGTAAGGATATAATTTGTATTTACTGCGAGTTAATGTCATTTTGTATAATTAAGGTGTTGTGTTGGATGGGCAATATTGTATGGGGAATATTATTCAATTTAACTGGAATTTATGTGTACCATTGTAAACCAATATTGTTTTATTAATATTATTCTTTATGGTCTATAATATAAAATGAGCCAGTACGTTGTCAATGAACCAGTACGGCTAAGAGGAAACAAATCAGTTGTGGGATATGGAGTGATGGAAGGCCGTTTGTCAATTTTTTAATTACATGTTTTAAAGTCAGGCGATACTGGGTTGGGTATCTGTTCGGTTTTTCGGTGTTGGGATCTCGAACAGAGAAGTCCAGTAAGATCGGATGGGTGCTGTCGCAGTCGCCAGACTAGGGGGGTAAGAACCCATGATGTAGTAGAGTGTTCAGGGGGGTTGCGGCGCCATATCCTCACCGATCCTCTTAGGTTTAGACAATAAGAGTTTGAACGCTCCGGCCTTCAACCTCTTATTGGGAGGGTATTGTAACGGTACGAAATTGTGAGCCACCCCAGTTTAATTCTATATTAATGTAAATCATCATTTTAAGCACTCTCCAAATTGCCAGACTTTCACCTGTGGGGAGCCTCCAGTACAGCAATGCAACATACATACAGTCAGCCAAAACAATTGCCAGACGTATTGCGTAACCACCCACCAGCAGGCTTGTGTGAAACCCAGTCTGCAGCTTGGTATTAGAGAGTGCACAACAGACAGCCAGCATCAGACAGTAAAGTGCGTAAATTAAAACCAGTGGCCTCGGGCATAAGATAGGCCTAGATTAATTGGGCCTATCTATTTAAACAACTCAAAAACAGTTCCGCGCGGCCAGTCTGCAAAAATTAGTGCGAATAAAATTAATTCGGCCGACTTAATCATAATGTATAATGTGGAACCTTAATGTATAAAACAGTAAGGGCTTTTAACCACAAACAGTAAACGTGTTAAACGAGTACCGAAGTGCGTGAGATCGAAGCAAGTATTCAACACCAGTTCGCGCAACTAACCCTAGGAGTACGCTGCGTATGGGTAACTAGAAACATTCAATATGCATATTAAAACCAATGCCAACTAACTGGTGATTATTCGTTATAAAAGGAAAACATATAACACCAATACTTTGTATGATAGAGTTTTCTCAGGGGTGGAGTTTATTTAAAGATCAATGTAACAGAATGAGTGTGCGTGTGCTAAGATAGAGGTTATCCACTGGTTCATTTTCAATGTTTTAATTATTTAACAATATCACTTATAATATTAACCAAAATAAAACTCAATAGAGATAAGAAATAATTTCAACCAGTTGTACTATCGTTGAAAGATTGTAATAACATAAAAGAAAGGCGAATTTTTGATAAATAAAAATAAGTATGTGTTTTGACAGTATCACATGTGTTAACGTAATTACTGAACATATCAAATCCAAGTAATCCTTTCTGCAGCTGTTTTCGTCTGAAAGACTCTGGAATAAAAACCCGAAGGTAAGAGATAATTATAATGTAATTAAAGGTAGAGTTTCAACAATAATTTCTCTTTTAGCCTCTTCTTAGTAAAACTACTGGTATTCCCAGTAATAACCTAAGTGGTACACAACTGTTATTAATTGAATCCTGTTTCAGACAATATTTTTCAAATCAACATACTATATTACATTACAGTATTTAGACCTATCTTTGTATCTAAAAGAGTTTTAAGTTTTATAATATTAAGCACCTATTGAGAATCTTAATATACATTTTTAAGAAATATAGTTATCTTATATTAACAACCCTAAATGACTGAATAACTGCTTAATGTCACTGATTCCCTGTGTGGAAAACAACTATTTTTACTGGATTTTCAAACATTTTTGTCTCTGGACAGAGTAGAATCTCAAAGTTGAATTTATATCAAGCATTTTAAGGTTGTACCACAGACACCTTTTACGTGTGCAGTTTACAGATTTTTCTCTGGTCCCCCAACAGAGATATCAGCTCTGTTGATATTTGAAAAAAAAAAATTAAAATTTTGAAGAGGCGGTAATTTTTAAATGATATGTTTCTCACCAAAAATTAACTATACTCATCATGTAAATCAGCATATAAAAAATTAAAGGGTGATATTCTTTTCTTTCCTTAGGAAATTACACTATGAAAATTGAATTTTATTTATTCTTGTTCGACAACTTCGGACACAAAGGTCACCTGTACAGTAACATACTTGGTCAGTACACAGGACTCCAAATTGTAGGTTAGAATGTATTGAAAACCATTATGTTTGTTTAGAAGGCCTAGGATAACCCAGTCCTGAGAAATTTAGAACAACGCAAATGGACAAAACGTTGTCCATAGAACAAAAAATGGCCACCATCTGTAAACCTGGTACATTAAAGATAAAAGAAACTACCAAAACATAAGGGAATGGACACTCAAAAATTAATTTTTTCTGAAATGGTCAGGCAACCAATTAATTTTTTTTTAGACCAAATTGACCCTTACGAAATTGGGGTTAAAATACAATTAAAACCTCTCTGCTGACATAGTCAAGATGGCATAATGTGGAACACACACACACATCTTTATAATGCCAATATTAATGCACTGAGTGTTCGTAAATGAACAGCTCTGGTAAATAAATAAGTGTACATATTTGAGACAGCTGAATTATAACAACGAATCACACATGTGTTGTTGAAATATACTAAACAACAGCCATACGCTGTCATAAAACTGGTACAGACTGGCTTCTATGTATTAATAACTACACTGGTTCTCATGGTAGGATAAATTTTTGTCTACACAAAAACAAATTTTGGCATTTCAAAAATGAATTATTATATGAAACAATAGTATAAAAAAAACTGTATAATTACAAGCATTGGGAAGACCGTAATGATTTATATTACGAACAAAAACTACAATTTTTCCTTTTCTTTTGACACCAACAACAGTTATAGTACAAAGTAACCTACTGTATATGGATAATATTGTACACTTTAACCCATATGTTTGGGATCTATATTATTATCAAATATACACAAATTAATAAATTAAACCAACACATTAGTGAAGAATCATTATAATATTTCAACTCTGTGAATAGGAACTTGTCTTGTCTGTGAATAGAAATAAATACTCTGAAAGTATCCCATTAAAAAACAGTAGACAAAAATGGACGGACTATAATGTAGGGTATTCTCTAGTGCATTTTGAGATTTTGACTGATTATCATTCAACCATAATTCAGACTAGAGAATTAAAATATACTCAAAAGTATTAATAATAAAATAATTGATAATACATATAAATTGGAATAGACTTGATTGGAAAGCGATGGAAGCATGTAATATTCTGTTATAAAAGATACATGTATTGCTAACGACGACTGCATAGGAAGAAGCAAACGGGGTTCAATTCATGGTTTCAGTTGGGCATATGAAGTGAGGTTTGGGCACTAAATGTGGATTTGGAGGAGGAGTGTTGTGGAGTCCCAATGTTGTGGATTGTATCATACTACTTATTACGCCGTGCCAGACTCTGAAGATTGTATTATGAATGAGAATATGGAAAATAAATGTCCTCAAGACAGTAACAAACAGAATGGAATAGTATGGACTGAGACAGTATGATCATCACAACCTATCACTTAGGCCTAAGCATACTATTTAGTAACAACAAGTCAAGAAGAAACAATGAGAAAACAATATATCCGATATCATTACTGACAGAATAACACAGTTTGTCTACTGTTTACTTACAAGCAGTGGCGGCTGGTGGTTCCATATTTTGGTAGTTGCAGTAGTCGGTAGAGTGGGGGGCGGTGGTTAAAAGAACACATTAAGCAAATGGCAGACCTACTACATATGTGTATCATACATAGTGCTGTCGTATGGGAAAAAATAGAAAATTACTGTTTTCCAATTGTCTGAGCAATTAATTTGTGGGAAATTCCAAGTAAGTTGTGTCGAGACAGTTCATCTAACAATCATGATGCAAGCGACTGAGCATCATGTTTAGGAGAAGCAATGAAACCCAGAATCTTTCAACCTGTTCACCTTTTATTATATAATGATACACTATGACCATTTGAAAACATTGGCAATCAACGTCGACAATTACAGCCAAATAATCCGCTTCTTGTATCTTAATTTTTCATGGGATATTACTAACATTATATTTAAAAGTTCACTTTGAATGGTTTTTGAGGTGTCCTTAAATACAGACTCTTCCTCTAAATGATTTTTAATTGCTGTGTCAAGCTCAGAACTGAAGCCAATTAAGCCTCGAAATATACCAAGTTCTGAAGAAGATTCAGTCTAATCATGACCCTGCAAAGCTAATTAAAAAGTTCCACAGAAGCGGATACAGTTTATTATTAAATTTAAGACGTAGCGCGACTACTGCTAACACTTTTGTTGTGTAAAACAATATTTCGTCTATGTTCACTGCCCAGCTGCTGTGCTATATTAACTGTACCAAAAAGAGAAAACTGAAAATCATTCTTTATATGTACGCTTGATGCCTGATGATTTCTTATTTTTTCGGCTAGATGATTAATATCTTTCTTTCCTAATTTTGTCCAGGGGTCCTCTCATCCAAACAATAAACATGGAAAACAAAATAAAGAATTTATTCTGTCACAACCACATAACTAGTCAGTATTTTAATTATATTCTAGTTTAAATGATCGATTAAATTGTTGACCGCCTGATTTTACAATTTGATTTATTGTTAAGGGAGGCATTTGGTGTCCTAGTCTGTTGGTTATTAACACTATTCATTAAAAAAAAAAACACTTTGTTTAAAAGCACAAACACAAACGTGCACAGCGGCACTAAACAAAGAAAAAATAATACTTAACACACAGTTTAATTAATCAAAAGTCGACTGACACGTTATTATCACAATCGCAGTTATATAAAATGATTACTATAATTTTAGAAATTCAAACGTTGGGTAACGTTTACTGGTATCTCTGATACGCACTTTCTGTACTGCACAGCA
Organism: Magicicada septendecula; assembly: GCA_034769895.1. Lineage (NCBI taxonomy): Eukaryota > Metazoa > Arthropoda > Insecta > Hemiptera > Cicadidae > Magicicada > Magicicada septendecula. The sequence goes on along the minus strand of CM068372.1, from coordinate 416,592,697 downwards.
CCGCTTGCGGTGGCGGTTTGCAGTACTCCAATGCACCAGCTGAACCTATTCGCAGCCGTCATGTATTTTATCCCTACTAGCCTACTACCGTTTTTGTCACTGTGCTGTGTTGAAGTCGTATCACAACGGTCGCATTTACTGGTTTGCAGAGCTCATACAACCAGCCGAGTGCACACCAACTACCGGCAGCACGCTTAACTAAGTTGTCTGCTGTACTACATAAGTCGTGTGCTGCATTATACATTATATTTCGATATTTTCCCAGCTATAGCAAAATAAGTTTGTTTGAAAAACAGCTGTGGAAAAATAAGAATGTTCTAACATAAAAAATTTTGTTGTATCACTTATAGTTTAAATATATATATTCAAACACTTCTTGCTACAGTCTGTTTCTTGATGTATATAAAACACACACACTGTTGTGTTAGACCTATAAATACTGGTGGTTGTGCAACCTTACAACCTTAACACCAACCGCCCCTGCTTACAAGTATGAAATTTTTACAAAAATAGATTCATGTTATGTATTGAGTTATAGATTTAGTTTAGTAAACAATATGTTGAGAGAAATCTCAACATAGTATCATCCAAACCAGATAAAAGGTATTGTTGTAGAACAGGGTTATTGTTGTTTACAAGATCTTGAGAACGGTACAATAATACATTCTCAATTCAACAGATTAAACATTAAACAAACATTAAATTCTCATAACTGAATTTCAATAATTACTTCACAATTTATAATATTCAATTCTGATACAAACAAGACCTAATGCAGCAGGGGTTTCCTCTATTAACTGGCCTGAAAGTTATACTATGGGAAGTCCTGAAATGAACCCTCCACCCACTGCTGCACTGAAGTCAGCAAAACTCGGCAACGTTTTACAAGTTTAGTGTAAAGCAGTGGACTGTTAATTGTGATGTATAGATTTTCTTTTCCTGAAGCCACAGTAACTTTGTGGCATCAACATCACTACATGTTGCAGTTAACACGTGTTTTTGCATGATCCATCATATCTGAATCCAGTTTCCCCCATCTCCTTCCTTTTCTTTAAAAATGTTGCCATCATCAATTAATACTACTAAAGAATATATAACAGTCTAAATAAAAGGAAGCATTGGTCACCAAGACAATTATTTACTGGTTTCATTCTTGTTTCACCAGATTCTTCAATTATGGTAATTTCAGCTAGTCTAATTTGCTTGCAAGACAATGAAACCATTCTGATGAAGTTAAGAAAGATAAAAACATTACGTTCTGATCTTCTAACTGTTCATATATATTGAAATTATTGTAGCTGTGCATACTTAACTGTTGTCATAGTATAACATAAAGTAACGGTTCTCTTGTAATATATGGGCAAATGTCCAACCGAGATAATGAAGGGCAAGATCAAAGGGTCAAGTTTGCTCTTCAAATGACAGTGACGGGTCTTCCCGACTCGTTCATAGTTTGAGTACTATGAGGAATATACATATTAATAGTGACTGAAAACCCAGTTATCACAGAGTTAAGCATATTGTTAAATCGATAGATTTTTATGTTACATTAATGGAATTAATGCTGGGACCCAAATATGTTATTGTTGTATGGAGATTCTACCATTTCAATAAATGGAAGCTACTACATAATCTGCAGCTCCAATAATTTTGATCCTGAATTTAAAAAGTTATTATTTTCTTGCTGTGTGTATATCAATTCATCATACTTTTCTTCAGTTCACTTCTTATTTTAGGTATATTTGTCTGTTATGGCAACAAATTCTTCTGTGGACTTACCACATTTCTTTGTTCAATGCATTTATAATTTAATACCCTTACACAGAACTTTCCTATGTGTACAATATTTTACAACTTCATTCCATTTTCTTCATGGCTAATTTATCTAGCCATTATAACATTTTTCTAGCCAAGTTACTCATTTCTAGTTCATCTGACATTGTTTCTTCAATGATTACTTTCTGTACATCATTTTACTCTTCTTAGAAATGTTGATATCTTCAACTTGTATTATAATGTCTCATTGTTTTTTTTCTATAGTGTACATTTGGAACAGCTATACTTTTATAGAAGTTTAACTGGTCCTATGATCCTATGATTGTCCTCCATAAAGCAGTAAACTGGCTGAGTTCAGAAGTGGTGAGTCTTATTACAACTTGTAATTTTAAAAAAGCTATTTTTGCATATGATATCCTATTTATTGTCTTAACTGGGTCATACTTGGTTGTCCGTAATGAAGAATTGTATTTACATTTACTATTATTACTTCATGGTATCCACCCACACACTTTCATACATAACTCAATGTTCATAACTCTAGTTAAAAATAAGGTTACATCCCAGATATTTAACAAATTTTGTCTACTCTAGAATTCTGTTCTTAACTATGCTCTTGACCTAACTGATTGTGTTCTTGAGACTGTAATAATATTGGGCTCCTACTTGGTAGCTAGTTTTCTGTCTTGGTCAGTTCTTAACAATAGTTACACTGTATGACACTTAAAGTATTGTTACTGTGTTCAGCCTCCAATACTAGTATTGTATTATAGTCTGTTACATGGTTTGTTAATTTGTGCATAAATCAATTTGACAATTATACATGTATATGTAATGTTTTGAAATTGTCTAGCATGCTGTCAATGATGTTTTGCTTTTAACTGCCATAATTATTAACATTATATAGAAGATTGTGATTAAGAATAAACAACAGCATACTAAAATAAAAATAATGGCAGTATTATTGTTAATGATTATGATGAAGAGTCTGTTCAAGAACAGCTGACTAATTATATAATCCATAACATTGACCTTCATCACTCAAGCAGCCCGGTAGAGTTATCCAACATTCTTTTGATATGTGTGTGTATCATACGCACAAACATCTGTATGTATGTGTTAGTGTGTATGTATGTGTTAAAGAGATGGTCTCAAGCCAGCTGGTTCACTGACTCTAAAAAAAACTCTAATATTATATAAGTTTTATCAGAATTTTTTTTTAGAAACGATTGTCTTTGATACAAAAAGTATATACGATGACCTAAAATAAACTTCTTATAAACTGATTTTTAGGTTATTATATGTCTTATCATACAGACTTACTAAAAAAAAAAAATTTAAAAATAGGCAGTCATTGAGGACTGCCGACAGAAGTGAAAACTTAAAACTATGAAATAACAGTGGTTTTTTTTTGGATATTCAAATTAATTGTAGTATCAAAAATTAAAATTTTTTGTAAATTAAAATCTTTAACATCAGTCTGGTTTTCACATCTATCGGCACTCCAAGCAACAATTATATACATTTTTATATGGTTTACTTATTAATTACTAATCCGCGGCAAAAATACTATCGAACAACTAGAAATTTGTTTTACCACGCTAGTAAGATAACTCCTAAGCCACTATGAAATACTCATTGCATGATGTATGGCAGAGGTCAAATATCAAAAATAAAAAATAAATAATATCAAATTTTTAAACGGAAATATTGATACGAATATTGGAAATATTTGAAAATACATGCTTTGTTTATGTTATTTATTTTTCTATATAAAAATATTAACATATTTAGTACTCACTTTTGTATTGCACAGTGATCCTACATTTGAACATTTAAAATAATGATCAAACTAAAACACAATTTAAACAATGCACAGTATACACACATTAAACTTTCCACGTAGTCAATTTAACTTTACTTATATACATATACACAGCACTAATGTTACAATCTTACAATAATAAAAAAACTATTAAAAATACATACTTCGACATTAGACATGACGAAAAACCCTAAGTTAACAGCCAGACGGACAAATAACAATTATGTAAATATCATATAATATAGTATAAGTAATTAATAAGAATAAAAATAATGTATAATAGATCATAAGTATTGCGTTAATTGTTAATACAGAAAGCCAAAATAGCGCTAGGGATCGAACATGCGATAGCAAATTCGGCAGTGTAAGAAACTCCAAAATAAAGTATGTAAACGATAAAAGTGTGTTAAATAGTATAAATAATAGTATTACACACAAGTATAATCTATACTTTCACTGCTGGCCACGCGCAACACGTCATATTTATAGCTACAGATATACTGTTAACATTAGCATGCCGACATTATCATGTTGGCATTAGCATGTCGGTGACGCGAGAACTCATAAGATTTTACCCATCCAAAAATCGCCCAACGTGCCTATAGAAGTTTTCACTTTAAAAATATTACAGTAGATCTCTACCACACTAATATTCAATTTTCTGTACATAACCAAAATGTTTTTTTGCAGCCCCAACTGCAGAATGAAGTAGTACTCAGTAATTAATGATTAATTTTGCGTTACCTTACCTTTATTTGAACGTCAAATGTAAATCTTGACGTTCATGTGAAAATTAAACAAGGTGTCGTCTAGTGTACTTGGGAGAGAAAAACAGGTCAATGCAAATAAACAAGTACATATTTATAAGATCATATAAAACATTACTTTATTTCTTTAACATGACATTCATTTCTTTTTCTACGTATTTTTATATAATTATATTACGACATACTGTGATAGCCCATTATAGGATGTTATCAACTAAACATATTAAAGAAAACCAAACATTGAAAATACTCATTATAATCGGTATACCTTAAATAATTAATGCAACCCAGTGTTTTTGTTCATTACGTAATTTTCACACTCCCATACATACATATATATATATATGTATATATATATTTATATATATTTTAATAAATTAAAATTTTATTTGAATTTAATTTTCATTCTACACACATTCATAATTATATACTGTCAATTATTAAAAAATAAAAAACTTATTACTACCATAAACTCGATTGCCACTATAAATTGATTACAACAATATAATATACACAAGATACTATGAATCAGCTGATATCTTATCAAAGTAGCATAATCTCATATAGAGAACATGAAAACATAATACAACTTTAATTCATAAAGAAAATAAATCTCATTTCATTAAAATAAACATCTCATTTGCATCTGACTAAAATTTACAAACATTTCAATTTTAATTTTAACTGAACCTTTCATTCCTCAATCTTTGATTATTTATTAGTTATTGTACCATTAAATTCTCAAGAAAATTCAAATATATTATCAACATTCATTTTACAGAAGACTCTTTTACTTTACTTCAATGTCATTATCGAATTTATACTTACATATGGTCAATTATTTAATTGACCTCACCTCATCACCTGTCACAGACTCAAACTATAAACAATTGTCACCACAAACATAGAGTACCTAACTCTATGTACCTTCTGAAACATTATAACAATCATATGACTCCACAACTAAACACATTTACTATTTATTATCACATTCACATATCAGAGAAATCATTTAAATTCATTTATACAACATTTTAAATTAATTAATTCATCTCACATTTATTGAATTCAACCAGATTTTTTTTTTTGAAACGCTAAGTTTTTTAAATACAATTCCAAAACAATTACAATTCATTTGTATTACAAACTTCATAATTACTCTCGTTATTTATTTAGTCTGGTATACCATTATTATTATTATTAAATCAATTTTCCTTGCATACATACATTGTTTACATTACCTACTAAGTACAACCTAACCTACTACACCAACACAATTTACCTCACTATAAATTTATCTACAATTTTTCGTCATATTATATTATTGTCTACCACATTTCATTTCATAATTTAGCCAAGTCATTACCATAAACTAAAATATTTAAATGTTCATTTACTGCTTGTCTAACCACCATCATCGTATATTAGTCTGACTTTCACATAACACTTATCATCTTTATTTATACTCATTACATTATTATTATTTATATAATAACTCTTTACTATTGATTCATCCCCTATATCGCAGGAATAATTCCCCAAATTACTCCCCATTATTAACTCATACAATCCGTCTACATTGGTATTTCTCGTCCTGTCTCCGTCAGTATTTTTGGTTACCATCAGGTAAGTTATATCATTATATTCATCTACTACATCAGTTATCTCATAAGGTAAATAATCAATATCACCAACCTTATCATCATTTGCTGTACTACCTATTTCGCAAGGTAAGTATTCAATATTATTAACTCTCGTAATATCTAATTTCTCTACTAACCCTTTATAACCTCTATTCAGCTTAAATATTTCTGTCACTCTCTCTCTCTCATAATCACTTTGTATTTCCATTAAAACTTCATTGCCACTATTATTATTTATTTTACCTTCTAACACCACATTTTTAACTATATCATCATAATTACCACTAGTTTTAAATTCGTCACTTACCTTAGTATTTGTACCTTCGTTATTTTTGTTCTCGTTACGCTCACCTGTAACTGTACCATTTTCTACCTCCTCCTTCAGAGTTCTACTTTCATTTATTTCGTCTTGTATTTTATTTATATTGATAGTCGTCTCACCTTTCATTCCAGCAATAATCTTATTTTGTTCCTCTAATTTATAATTTATTTCTCTTAATTTTTCGTCTTGTTTGTTTATTTCCGTTTTCAGCTCTATGTTACTAGCATTTATCTCTGACTTGATTTCAATCTTAAATTCATTCAAACTCGTGTTTAAATTATTATTTTCTGACTTCATTTCAGCTTTAAATTCATTCAAACTCGTGTTTTGTTGTTCAAACTTATTATTCATTTCTGACTTGATTTCAGTTTTAAATGCATTCAAACTCGTGTTCAAATTATCGTTATTCTTATTCATTACTTCCATAATCAACGGTAATTGATTAAATATATCTACATTATTGCTTTTGCTATCCTTAGCATCTACCGTTTCAATTTCGTCTACGTTCTCGTTACCATTTTCGTTCGTCGATATTAAATTGTCTAATATTGACCCCCCTTCTACACTCTCACATAAGTTTGCATTCGTATTTTTCTCTGCCATTTTCGACTAGGTTGTAAATTATTAATTTTAATTTACAACGTCCCTGTTCGGGCGCCGTCTGAAGTAGTACTCAGTAATTAATGATTAATTTTGCGTTGCCTTACCTTTATTTGGACGTCAAATGTAAATCTTGACGGTCATGTGAAAATTAAACAAGGTGTCATCTAGTGTACTCGGCAGAGAAAAACAGGTCAATGCAAATAAACAAGTACATATTTATAAGATCATATAAAACAGTACTTTATTTCTTTAACATGACATTCATTTCTTTTTCTACGTATTTTTATATAATTATATTACGACATACTGTGATAGCCCATTATAGGATGTTATCAACTAAACATATTAAAGAAAACCAAATATTGAAAATACACATTATAATTGGTATACCTTAAATAATTAACGCAACCCAGTGTTTTTGTTCATTACATAATTCACACACACACACACACACACACACACACACACACACACACACACACACACACACACACACACACACACTATTTCTTTAAATTCCAATTTTCTTTTTTAATTAATAGCTTTTTTTATTTTGTTTTATCAGAATTTAAACAGCTGTATAATATGTTAAAATTTGTTCAAAATATCGAAAAAGTTTAAAAGTTACTCATCCTCATTGCTAATCCTTTCGCCACCAGTTCGACTTTGTTATTCGCCACTCCAATATTATTTTAAACTGTTAACATTGTTTATTAATGAATGTTCACTTGTTTCTTACTCCGTTATTATTAGAAATACTTTTAAAACCACATTTTATATTAGTCGGTCGACTGGATATTTTGCTCGCGAGCACTGTTTTCTGACTGTGCGGTCTGAGGGCTTTTGCGACTGAAGATTTTCAAAATGGCCAAAGATCTTCTGTGTGTGGCAACTTGCGTCGGGATTGGTGGAACGCATCTTGAGGAGCTTACGTCATCTAGCACCTGGTGAGAAGGAATTTTTTGGACGTGCTTTTTCCGTGTGACCGTTGGCCGACTCACACGCGCATACGCATGAATTCGCATCCCTTCAGATAATTCACATTCCCAGACTCTTTAATTGCTTTCGTGCCTCGCACGGCTTGGTTCGAGGGGGACTGCAAGGTGTTCAAAAATGTCATGCGTTTGTGATCAAAACGTTGTTCAGCTTGAGTTGCTACTACTTTTTATAATTATTAAAGAATGAAATAAATCCCAATAGTTTGTCCCGTTACAAGAATTAGTGGACTACATTCTGAAGTCAACACAACATCATGTTGATCACCCTATGTCTAAAATGCCTGGATCCTTTCAAATACTTTGCCACAGAAATTGAGTCAAAAACCTGTTTTTACTTCTATGTTCTGTAAGGAAATGGAAGTATGGTGATTGCAAAAAAAATTGTGTTCGAGATAAGGGATGATTCTGACTGTACTACCCTCAAAACATGAAGACAAATCATTTTCCGAAAAGTGTCTGTGTGTATGTCTGTCTGTATGTAGCATTTTTTCTATGGTGAACGATAACTGCCGCAAATTCAAACAGAATCAAACAATTTTTTGCACATGTGGTCGAGTTGTAGAGGACTCAAGCCTATTGATTTTGGTGAAGATCAGTTAAAGGGGAGGGGTAGTTTACCTGCAATGTTTTACATTTCAAAAAGTGTAAAGTACTTAACTTTGATAAATAAAATATCCTGAACAGAAGGTCATAATAATCCACTGTAGAAAGATAGATGAAATATCTATAAATGAAAATGGTAATTGCAGGGAGAGGTGGTAATTTTTCAAAAACTACCATTTTGATGTCAAATAAAGTACTTCATTCTGAAGGAGAAAATACCTTAATAATTACATATAATGAAACTGTTACTCAATAAAACTGTACATATAAATAAATGTGGTTATTCGGTTAAGGGGGAGGAGTAGTTTACTGGTAATGTTTTGTGTTTTAATAAGAGTAAAGTAGTTAATTTTGATAAATAAGTCCTCCGTAAATAAAGTCATATTAATCCACTATAAAATGGTAAATGAGATATTTATAAATGGAGAGGGTAGTTGAGGGTTTTCTTTTTTTAAATTACTTGGCTGATATCTAGTAAAGTACGAGTATTTAATTTTGAAGTATAAGATAGCTTAGCAATTATATATGATAAAACTATTACTCTATGAAAGTATAAATATCATTAATGGTGTGAACTGGTTGATGAGGAGGGATGATTATCTGTGTAGTTCAGTTTCTTTATAAGAATAAATTACCTAACTTTTATAGATAAAGTGACTAGAAAGTAACATTATATTAAATGACTAACCCATAACAACAAAAGTATCTATAAATAGTGAAAACAGTTTGAGGGTGGGGGGATATTTTTTTTTTAGAAATGATTGAACTGAATTCAAGTAAATGATTTCAAATATAAATCTTAGAACATGGATGTCGTGTACGGTTCTCCATACCAATTTTTACCCAAGAATTCCTCCCTTTGAATTTCCTCCATGCAAGCATGTGTGTGTTTACTTATGTACATAGTTCCAATTGAATTAAAATGGCTTCAAGAAATGTTTCTTTGTTTTAAGTTTTATTACCACTTCTTATTTTAAAAAATCTATTTTTGCATATGCTATCCAAAATTTATTGTCTTAACTGGGTCATACTTGGCTGTAATGAAGAACTGTATTGACATTTACTATTATTACTCCATGGTACCCACCCACTCACTTTTGTAAATAATTGTCTATCACCAATTCTTCCTTTTAGTTAGACTGTTGTATATATATTTTGTAACGTAATTACAAAATAATAATGTTATAGTTGTAATTTGTTAAACTTGAAATTAAAAAAAATTTTGTATTTAAAAAAAAAAAATTTTTTTGTTTTCTGAAAAAATATTTGTTCGGGTTTTTTATTACTGGTATTTAAGAAATAATTGTTGTTATTGTCTGGTGTTAAAATTTTAATTGTATTATGGTTGATAGTGTAGTGGTGTCACTTTCTATAAATCACTTCTAAGTTAATCTGGTTAACTCCGGTACTGGTCGATAGACGGCTCTTCTTCTTCTTCAATGTGCTCTTTATTTTCGTAAATACCGCCTTTCGGTTAGTCCGTGTCCTTGAATTAACTTATTCTTTAATTATATTTAAAGAAAAATTCAACCAATTTGCATAATTAGAAGGTTTATTAACAATTTATTAAAAAATATCGATAGTAATCGATTGTAGACAACAGTATCGACTCGTTACTCAGGGCCGGTCGACAAAAACTTTACATTAACAGTGTATATAATATATGTTCTTTTAACGGTTATGTTAGAATAGCCAGAGAAGGGTAGGGCCAAGAAAGTATAACATTTACAATTAAAATGTCTTAAAACTAACAATTACAACATTATTAATCAATATAGAAAGTTTATATAGTATAATTTTCGAACCAATGCAGTCTAGAAATTCATTTGTTCCACCTCGAAGAGAATGATGGGAAAATCAAAATGGCCGACAGAAGTATGCGTAGTTGAATGTCTATCACCTCGACGAATATTTCTTACAATAAAGATGTCCTTTCACTGTTTCTTCGTCTCAGAGCAATTGTGGATATTAGTTCTGGAGTTAAATGAGTGTTCCTGGTGTAGTGTTTATTAGTTCACTTGGTGTAAATGTGTGTTATTATGTCTATTTCACTTTGGTTAAATGTGTCGTATATAACCCTTTTTGTTTCGTCCGTAAAATTTATTAGTAGTGATGTTATTTCAATTATTTAGGCATATGTGGTTCTGTTTATCTGTAATGCACTGTTTATTGTTTGTTTTCACTGCTTCTCAAGTTAAAAATTCAAATTAAAAAAATTACAAAATTTGTACTGAACTCGGTTTAATTATCGTACGCCATTAGTATAGGTTATACGGAGCAAAACCTCGTTTAAGTGTTCGCTTCAACGGATAATAATTAACTGTTCTCATTTCCTTCGTCTTCTGAAAATCTTAGCCAATTTAATATATATCATACATTGTTTCAACTTAACTTAGCTTCCGATACATTTTATTTGAATACATTATACACGGAAAATATTTTCGTTATTAATTAACTGTATGAAATACTAAATACATATTCGGTTTCTTGAATCTATTTCGTTTATTTTGATACTAATTAATATAGTTTTACAAAGTTTTTATTTAAAAAAGTTATATTTCTTTCATGTTGGAAAAGTAGGTTTAATTTTGTGTTTCCTGTTCTTGTCTAGATAATTATCTCTTGTGTTGCCATTTTCTCTGATATAATTATTAATTATCTTGTTGTTGCATCCTCTTCGTTCACTTGTTAATTTAATAATATATATATACTTTCACTTATGAAACTTACTATTGTCACTTCCCAAACGTTTCAAGATGTTGTTTCTCTTCTTCAGTGGGTTGAGTACTAACTGTCGATTACAGAATAACCGTTACGGAATGGAGTGTGTGGTGGGGGTTGATGGTGGGAAGGGGTTGGCGCTGAAATCAACCCCTTCCCACCATCAACCCCCACCACACACTCCATTCCGTAACGGTTATTCTGTAATCGACAGTTAGTACTCAACCCACTGAAGAAGAGAAACAACATCTTGAAACGTTTGGGAAGTGACAATAGTAAGTTTCATAAGTGAAAGTATATATATATTATTATAATTATTATTATACTGAATCTAAGACTGATATAATTGTTTATCTTTCCTTAATTTCTTGCAATTTTGTTCATTAGTTATTGTTTTTAAATATAATTCATTTATCTATGACTCCTCCTCTGAAATTTTAGTTAATACATTCCATTTTTATTTATAATTTTACTTATCTTCTGACAATATCTTTATAAAGTATAAGTTACATTGTATTACTATATGGTGGGTTTATCTTACTTAAATTTCATCAGTTTAGTTGGTTTATAGGACTAGATTTGTCAATTATAATGTAGTCTAAATTTACTATCTGGCCTAGATTTTATCTGTTGTTACTTACAAATTTTTAATAATACAGTTAGTTCATACCCTTTTCTCTCCTTCTATTCTAATATAATATTCATTAATAATTTGTTCTTTTACTACTATAACATTTAGTATTGATTTTTAACAATTAAAACATAACAATTATTTAACATTAAATCTGGTATTTAGAATCATACCTTTTTTGTACTGATTACTTACAGTAACTTCTAAAAAACATTTTACTATATAGGAATGATATACACATTCAGATATGGCATTCCTAATTCAAACTACTAACAAAATAACATTTTATAAATACAAGTATTAATCTCTATTTCTACATCTTATTTAGAGAGTTCATATATGGAAACTGGAACCTAACATTTTGTTCCATTAAATTTTTTATCACTCCCTTACAACTATTTGTTTACAGTCTTATCTGTTTTTCTTAATTTTAGGGATGTATTCCCCGTCACTTTATGTACTAACTCCACGCTATCTGTTTATACTATTTATTCCATTGAATGTTCTCATATAAACAGTGGCATTTTATTAGAAAGAGTATTCAATGCTCCTTCACCATAATAATTGATTAAATATCATTCATGATACTATTTTAAAAAACACTTAAAGTTATTTAAATGTACAGTAATTCATGTACCTTCTCAAAGTTTATTTATGATACTCTAATAACTTGCACTTGTCCCTTGTTATTTCTTGATACTATCACTAGTCCTTTCATAGTTTTATAATATCAAATTGTTTAATCATGGGGGAACTGTTAAGATTTGTCTATTTAAATTATACAATAACTTTCTTGGGTGCACTTATACTTAGCACTTTAAACACTTTTTGTTTTTATTAGTTTTACATGAGTTTATGGTTTGTTGGAGTGTTATACTTTCTATTGTGACATTTACTTTCTTTTGGGGTTTTTGTTTTCTCCCTATTGGGTTTCTTTTGGGTATTGGTCGTGTTATACTTCCTCTATTCCATGTGATCTTCACTTGTGTCCCTGTTCATTAGGTATCTTTGTTTGTTTTGGATATCTTCCTTCTTCATTCTTGGTTTCTTCAGTACCATTCCGTTATTATTCACTTTTGTTTATACTGGTCTGTTTACTTGGTCTGGGTAGCTTCCTTACCTACTCCTATCCTACCTGGGTATTATTATTTTAATTTTAGTTTTCTGGGGTTTTACTTTGTTGTACATTCATATTAGTTGCAGATTTTTTCTTTATGTTTACTTTTTCTTGTTATAATGGTAATTTATTGTGCTTTTTATTTGGTTCTCATTTGGATTTTTCTGGATATTCCATATACTTGATTTTTACTAATGATCATCTGGTAATTGATTTAAGTGGATTATCTGTCATGCTACAATATATATATATATATATTTTTTCTTTATATCTCCCCTCAAACATTTTTTAATGAATAATATATTATGCTATTATATATTATAACACACACACACACACACACACACACACACACACACACACACACACACACACACACACACACACACACACACACACACACACACACACACACACACACACACACACACACACACACAATAAGTGAACGTAAGCTTTCACGGCCAATGTTTACATTATTACAACTTTCCGGGTTGTTAGGCTGTAGTCTTACTTATTCATGTTTCACCAGACGTTTCATGCATACTGATGATGGATATCATCAGTGGCACGGGAATACAGATCACAACACCCGCGAACAAAAATAAACAAAGACTGTTGTGTCCTGTTGAGTCACATTTTTCCATTTATGAATGATGGATCTGAAGCAATCTTAAGATGGACCATTTATTTAAGATCAAGTATGACTATCTGTTATAAAACCTGTTTGTACATTCTGAGGTGCAATGAAACAAAACTGTCAAAGATGCTCTGAGTATATATAACTTTATTTAATGAAGAAAGTTGTGTTAGTGGTTATAATCACAAACAGAATTATCACTGCTGCACACCACTATAGAAAAAGTATTCTGATTAGCGCTTTCAAGCCTCTCAGCTCATTGTCAGATCGGAAATAAGAAGAAGAGGATAAAAACAATAAACCCTCCACCCCCACCCCCACACCACTGACCACACACAACAAGCTATAATTCAAATGTCCCTTCCCAACCTCCAAGCCCTGTCACCCCCGTCTGTTACATGTTTTTCTACCTCATTCCTTGTGTTTATGTGTGTGTGTGTGTGTGTGTGTACATTCTTTTTAAACCTAACGTTGTACCGCCTTTCTCATTCACACTTGTGGGTGCGGTCACTCACCCTTATTTCAAAAACATCTATATAGTCCTATGCAGTTTAATTCTTAATGTTATATATCCGTCCTCTTTAATTTCTTTTATCTATCTTTAATCTATCTTTTACTTTTTAATTATATTATAAAATATTTCTTCATTATCAAATTTAGTTTTAGTATTCATTAAATTGCCCAACCCTTTTTCTCCTTCTTTCAATATTTTTAACTCCTCCCAAAGCTTCCTTTCAACTGTGTTATTTACTACTTTTAAAATTTCATAGTCTTCCAAAGGATTAACAAACTGTATTTGCATCTGATGGGCTATATATATCAAGTAACAAATGCAGATAACATATTAAAACAACTCAATAACATACATCCAAAAATACAATTCACAGAAGAAAAAGAAAATCACAACAAAATAAACTATTTAGACATAACCATCACAAGATACAATAACCACCTACAATATGCAATATACAGAAAACCAACTTCCACTAACATCATTATACCTAACCATTCTGACCACCCACCACAACATAAAATGGCAGCATTCTATTCACTATTTAACCGAATATACAAAATACCCCTAAACAAACAAGAAACACACAAAGAAAAAAATATAATTTACCAAATTGGTTATGAAAATGGATATAATAAAAATACTGTAAACAAAATAGAAAATAAAATCAAATATAAAATAAAAACTGAACAAGTAAGAGTTAATCAAAATGAACAAAAAAAAAATAATAAAAAAAAAAAAAAATTGGCCACATTCACATACATAAATAACAAAATGACAAATCTAACAAACTGTTTAAAAACACAGACATTAAAATAGCATACAAAACTAATAAAAATTATCTACAAAAACTAAATAACCCACACAACAAAGATAATACAACAACCAGTGGTATATACAAAATTGAATGCCAAGATTGCAATAAATGTAACATAGGACAAACAAAAAAACAACTGAAAAAACGTTATTTTGAACACCTAAATGCATACAAAAAAACAGAAATATACAAATCTAATTTGGCCACACATGCAATAAACACTGGACATGAATTCCCAGACATACCCAACATGACACTAATAAAACACATACCACACAAATGCACCATAATGAACATTTGGGAAAATTTACAAATATACAAACATAAAATACAAAAACTAATACCTGAACACATACAAATCAATACAAAACATGACACAATTTTCGAAGCACTCAACATCGAAAATACACAAAATACTAATACATACACCACAATCACACACAATAATACCACTTTAAAATACCAGAGACCACCAAGAAACCAAAATAACGTCCAGCCAACACATAAATACTTCACCAGATGCAAGATCACGCAGGCTGAGGATGAGAACACAGGGGTTCTCGAAACATGTTCCTAATAAGGAAAGAAATATCTTGAGGTAAATTCATTATAAAAATTAAATATAATATATATATATACATTATATTTATTATTTATACTGAAATTACCTAAAGATATTTTATTTTCCTTACTAAGAACATGTTTTGAGAGCTATTGTGCTCTCATCCTCAGCCTTCGCGATTCTGCGTCTAGTGAAGTACCTGTGTTGGTCTGTCGCCATTGTGGTCTCCTGTTGGTTTCTGGTATCTCAAAGTGGTATTTTTGTGTGTGATTGTGGAGTATGTATTAGTATTTTGTGTATTTTCGATGTTGAGTGCTTTGAAAATTGTGTCTTGTTTTGTATTTGTTCGGGTATTATTACAATACTATTTAAAAACAGATATCAAAATAGCATACAAAACTAATAAAAATAATTTACAAAAACTAAATAACCCACACAACAAAGATAATACAACAGCTAACAGTATACAGTGGAAGTTGGTTATTACGGCGGCCTCGGCTGTTACGTCAACTCGGGTGTAGCGTTATTTTGTCATAAGTCCGGTCAAACTGATATCTTTAACATTATAAAAATTCCCGGTTTTAACGTCACTAAATATTGTACTACTCTGTTATAGCATCAACAATTTCTCAGATATTTTACTCTAAATTTCATATAAACGTATATATGTGCGCGCGCTATGCCCATGGCTACAGACATACATTGTATGCAAGCAATAAGCACTGTAACAGGACCGTCGGTGTCAGCCGGTGTCTGGCGACTGACATGTCTCCCCACCACTCTCACCGGGTCAGTAGCACTGTGCGTCTCGAGGCTATTGTTCACACCACTTAACGAGGACACCACGCTCCTCCTGTGACTGAATTTTCAGTTTTATCCTAGTACAGCTGATCATATGTGTTAACCTCAAAGTGTAATTTAGGTTATGCCATATGTCAAGAATAGGCATCATAACCTATGAGCGGATAACCTTTATGGAATATTGTGTCAGTGTTGTGCAGTGGATATTAAATATCAATTAATCAATATAGTGGATTAAAATAAAAGTGCAATAAATAAAGGAGGGTACAAACAAGCAAGTATGGTGTTAATTAAACAATAATACATTATATCGGACTTAAGAATTTTGTATTCCCTTTCCATTATTAGAGACACTTAGAAATTATTCAACCACTGTAACACTATTTAACCACTTTCACTAATCCTTTTAACGATTATTTAATTTAATTTTTTTCAATATTATAAAATTTGTAATGGACAAGCTAACCAAACTTGGTTACGTTAACACATGGATATAATCCGACATTTGTTTTGTTCACAACCGTAGATTTAAGTAATTAGTTCAAATAATTCTATTGTTATTACTCTTTTGTGAAATTTTGTTCTTCATATGAGACATTTTTATTTCTATATCATGGTCAAAAGAACCCAATAATTTAATAATTGTATAATAATGAATGCTACTGTTTACATTCATTAGCGAATCTAATGTTACCAACTTTGAAACCAGGGATTGTCTTTAGCCGAGTCAATCAGTTTCTATCATGAGAATTGTTATGTTTATCGAAGTCAGAAGGAAGATAATATGGATTTTAATTGAAAAATAAAAGCATGTTAAAGGAAAATACTGGTGTATGAACTATCATTATTAATATTAGTGACCGTCTGGCCTTACTCGAAAACTCGTATTAGTCGACCATCACTGGTTATGTTGGCGGCAGTTCTTTTGGTAAATTATTTGTATGAAATACAAAGGTCAATGAGTTCAAATGACTAGTAACTTCAGCTATTCACTTTAAATAATTAACAGAAGAGTTAAACCAGGTAGGTCAATGGCAGTTACTACCGTACTACTACAATAGAGAGGTTCATCATTATTATATAACCAGTTAAACAGTGTAACACCTCATCATTGTTTACATTACAAATTGGCGCCCAAGGTTAATTCAAGTGCTTTTAAATAAATCAAATCTTATTAAACAACAACAGTCATAAAATAAAAAATGGTATATTATAATATATATATATATATATATATATATATATATTGTAACGTGTCATTTCACAAAATGTAATAACCATATAACAACCCCTTATTAAACAATAATAAAGTAGCAAATGTAGTAAGGAAAGTACAAAGCTATAGCCAGAAGTATGATGTAAAATTACCAATAAATAAATGTAAAATGAGTAATATTAAATAATATTGTTATTAGAATAGGAAGTGAATAAATCCTCCATATAAAAATTACCCAATATTCATGATGAGGTGAGTTGTGTGGTGAAATCAAGGTGAAGAAAAGAAAGAAAATACTAGTTAAATAATAATTATAGTTATCTGTTCGTGGTAAAAGAAATAGTATTATGTTTTGGAAATGATTAAGAATCACTTAATATTAAATGTTAATTTGTTGTAGTTTTGTTTAAAATAGTTCTGTTCAATTAAACTCATGAAATATGATATAATAACTGTATAAAGAAAGTCAGGTGATCTAGGCCTAATGAGCCTAGAGTGAAAAAACAATAATTTGTAAAATTTAATATAATAACAATAGTAAGTAAGAACAAAATGTAGGTAATAGTATTAAAATTGATAATATAAATTTAAGGACACCAAATGAATATCAAAAGAACAAGTTATAAAATAATTAATATAAAAACAAAATTGTTAACATCATAAATCAGTAAATAATGAACAGAAACTAGTCATGTTTGGTTTCTAATTACATTATAAGAGAAATGCAATGTAATAATGTTATTATCTTAGGAATTCAAAGTAGTATCAGAAAGTTATGTTAATTTAAAAAATATCTTAATTTTGTAAAATTTTATTAGCAAAATCTAACAATGTAAACAATATTTTCAACCAATGAGAGCATGAGGCTGGCTACCTTGACAACCAAACATTAACAGAAAAAACCGTTAGTCCATTCTTAGATTCAGAGAAGAGCAGATCAAAAATTATATGCAGCTCAATATTATAATTTAAAAGTAATAAATCAAATAGAAATGAAATTGCAATAAACACTAATGAGATGATGAATAAGAATTGTATGACAAAAAGAAATTCAATAACCAGAATTATTTAAAATCAAAGGAAAAAATCTACTTAAGAAATTACAAAAGAAAACGAACTCAGAGAGACAAATCAGAAGTAAAGGAATGTGATGAGTATAAATTAATTTAACAACAAAATGCAAAAGGACTAGTCTACACGGTTACACTTTTTTCACTCCTTTATATAACTTTTTTATATAAACTTTATATAAACACTCACTTAAGGAATAAACTAGGAACAATCAGTTTATATCTTTATTCACTTTTTAATTTATGGTGATCAAATTATTGAACAGTGGGATCTTCTTTCAAAACGAACTCATAACCTAGTCACCAACTACCTCCAACACTTGTAATATAACCTAAGAATTAATTTATTAAGAACTGTATAATATTTAAGTTTGTTTTATGTGAAGTTTTGTACTTTCAAAAGACTTCTTGTTCATTTTTTTCTGTAATCACAAGAACCCAACTGTTTAAAATAATTAAAGTAAAACATATCAGGTTAACAAGCCTACCCTGAACTGTGAAGAGTTGCCAACCGCTGAGCAAATAACAAACGGAAGTTGGAGGAAAAATATATGTTATATAAATATTTCATTTTGTGTTTAAAAAAGAAATTAATAAAAAACACTAGAGAACAATACCGTATTGCCTATTATTAATTGTATCTTTACCTTATGTCATTATTACTAACAATTTATTCATCCAAATAGCCAAGGTGGAAATTTTTTTACCAAAAAATAGAGGTTGGTAACCCCTATGTTTTGGAACGAAAATTCGAATTGACAACCAGACCAAGGTGAGTCACATTAAAGTGAAATAAGAAGAATCCTTTTAATTGTTTTGGGAAAATAAAACAATTTGGTGCCTTAAATCGAGAAACTAACAACAAATAACAATAGACAGAATTAAAGTAAAGTAATAGATTGGCAAAGCAAGGTAAGACTTCCACGGGTATGACATAGATGGAGTGTAACAAATTGACGCAACCCACGTGTGGCTTTCAAACCATACTGATAGAGACGTTATAGAATTGGCACACAAGCGTGGGGCTTTAAAGGAAATATTTAAACACAATAAAGAGAAGTAGACAGAGTTCATTTCTAGACGTTACAGAATTGACGCCAACAACTTGGGGCTTAATTAAAAACAATAAAGAGAAGTAGATAGAGTTCATTTAGAGATGGTACAATATATATATATTCAATCACTTTCTGCTACAGTCCGTTTCTTGATGTATATAATACATTCAATATTTATAACTAAATTTACCTCAAGATGTTATTTTTCCTTATTTGGAACATGTTTCGAGAGTTCCTGTGCTCTCATCTTCAGCCTTCGCGATCTTTTGTCTGGTGAAGTATTTGTGTGTTGGCTGCTGGATGCTATTAAGGTTGTTTGTTGGTCTTTGGTATTTTAAAGCTGTATTATTGTGTGTGATTGTAGTATATGTATTTGTATTTTGTGTATTTTCGATGTTGAGTGCTTTGAATATTGTGTCATGTTTTGTATTGATTTGTATTTGTTCTGGTATTTATGTTTTGTGTTTTATGTTTGTATATTTGTAAATTTTCCCAAATGTTCATTATGGTGCCTTTGTGTGGTATATGTTTTATTAGTGATACATTGGTTATGTCTGGGAATTCATGTCCTGTGTTTATTGAATGTGTGGCTAAATTGGATTTATATATTTCTGGTTTTTTGTATGCGTTTAGGTGTTCAAAATAACTTTTTTCAGCTGTTTTTTTGTTTGTCCTATGTAACATTTATTGCAATCTTGGCATTCAATTTTGTATATACCATTAGTTGTTGTATTATCTTTGTTGTGTTGTGTTGTTGTTGTATTATCTAAATAGCTCAGAAAAATAGCTCGCTGTTTTTAACACTGTCACCCTCTTCAAATTGTTTACCCATTTGCAAGAGTTCACAGCCATATAAAACACTTCTAAATTTTACACTGTATGGATTTCATTTCCTTTCTATGAACAACGTCTTATATACAATATAATAACTGATGTATGACCTGACCAAGTTTCTTGACACAATTTTGGAGACATGTGTAACGTATTAAATAAATTTTTCTGCCTTTGAAAAAATTATTGCTTCTAATACCATTTCCTCACAAGTTGATGTGGGAAGTAGTAACATTACTGGCAATTGTTTGCTACTAAAGCAGATGGACAGTGTGTTTCTGAATTCAGTTCTGTTCGGAATCATTTCTATGTGCACAACAGTCCTATTACTGGTTTACACATCTACTATTTACAACATTTTTATTTCAATACTTTAACTTTAAAATTTAATTTCACTAAAGACAATTCAGTGGCACTGCAGCATGGTACACTCTTTGAGAATAACTGTACAAGCAAGTGTCAAGTATTTATGTGTGTAGTCCTGATCCTTGTAGTGAAGAAAGAAAAGAAAAGTTATGAATTATTATATAGAGCAGTTTTCCATTATCTTGCACAATGACATTCAACAATCAGTGCCATTACAGTTAACATTCTACAATCACCCATGCACATGTACACCCTGTCACATGTTATCAGAACATGTCAGAGCTTCACTGTCCCAAAGGTTTCCTCACACTGACATACAGCAACCAAAACAAAAATAAAATGATAAAACATGGCATTGTAATTAACTATGAGTGGATGCATTATGTTTTGGAAAATATAGTTACAGGGATAGTCAACTGTACACATGAAACACTGGAGACAGCGATAGATACGATAACTGTATTTCTGTAAAATTCAGTTCATTATTATTTGTATGAAAACGCACATTTGTAATGCTGAAATTCTGTTATGCACTACTCACAACGAACAATAACAGCTACTCAGTCAATAAATTTACTATGAATTAACTACTGCTGAAATATCAACTAAAACCCCTACAAAATTACCCACTTTTAAACAAAATCTGGAAATTACGATGACCTGAGATTTATTTGATGTCCGACAGTTCATCTGCCAGAATTCCAATGAAATTCCAAAGCTCTAACTCTCCTTTACTCTTTGCTTGAATTGTATCAGTAATACTAACAACTAACTAATTCTCTACATCAGTGGTTCCCAAATCTTTCAGTCCGCGGATCCTCTAAAAAAATTAAAAATTTCAGGGACCCCGCCTCAGTTCTGAAATAAAAGAAACAGTAAATATGATACAAACTCTTATATTTTAATTAAAATGTATTGAAATCAAAATTCTCTTAACTTGCAAAATTATAATATTAATGACATAAAACATAATTTAAGGTGAACAATGAAGCTGCTTTTGAAAAATTAGCTTTGCAATATTGGGTTTAATGGTTTAATGTCTGATAATTTCGATATTGAGTCACTCTCGACATCAAGTTTATTTCTTAACTTTGACTTCAAGTACCTGAGCTGGGAGAATGTGGTTTCACACAAATAATTATAGGAGAACACAGTTATACACTTCAAAGTTTTTTTTTCGAGTTCAGGGTAGTCAGTCATTACATATAACCAGTAGTCAGCTAGCTGTAATTGTGAGAACTGTAATTTTAATGGACTGAATTTTAATGGAGTGAATCAATGAAAGTCCTGCCAGTGAATCTTCTTGTAGTGTAACAGAGAGGTTAGTTGACAGCCCATCAGCAAATGAATTCCTTATCCACATGTCACTGTCATCCGTCACTGGAAAATATTCCCTTAGCTGCAAGAACAGTTGCTCCAAATGAACCTTAAGAACATTGAGGATCTCCTCTGGAACATTTTCTCTTGACATCTGGATGAAATCTGCCATGGAAGGGAATTGTTTGAAAATTTCAGAGTCTAATCTCTGAATCCACAGCTTCAATTTTTTTGTCATCCCCTCGGTTTTATCTCGAACTTGGAAAATAGTGATCATCTCTGCAGGTTTTAAGTGAGTCCATTCAAATGAATTAAGGTATCAGCAAGGTATGATAGTTTCAAAATCCAGTTAAAGTCATGCAACCTGTGTTAAAGGTCGAGTTGGAATCTAATAAAAAGAGCTTTACTTCATACCTCAGTTCAAATAATCTGTTCAATACCCTTCCACGCAAAAGCCATCGTACTTCACAGTGGATCAACATCTCCTTGTGGCCACTAGCCATTTCTTCACATATTATACTAAATAATCGAGAATTCAAAAGGCGCGATTTTATTCACAATCCAAACTACCTTGTAAAAGCAACTCTTCGATTCTGGAGGCATATTCTTTGTTGCTAACGCTTCTCTGTGGATGTGTTATGAACTCACTCAACAAGTGGTGCTACAGTTTTTATCGTTGTAATCAGTCCACTATTTCTTCCACACATCGATCTTGCTCTGTCACTGCAACACCCACACATTTATTCCAATTAAAACCGTTGTCAATCATGAACTTATTAACAAGTGTAAATAATTCTGCTGAAGTTGTATGTGATGGTAGATGTTTACAAAAAAATAAAATCCTCCTGTAATTTATTCTCATAATCACAGCAGATGAAAGCAATTAAATTTGTGTTATTCACAATGTCAGTACTTTCATCTAACTGGATAATAAGAAATGTACAATTTTTAATTCTGTTCCTCAGTGTCTCCCTAATATTTTGTGTTATTTCATCTAGCCTTCTTCTTACTGTATTGTTTGACAATGAAACTGAATTCAAAGATTTACTAGCTTTCTCGCCCAGAACTGCCAGGGCATCAGTTTAGCAGGAGGTTTTATTTCCTCGCCAATGGTAGGCCTATGTGGCTTCCTGTTTTCTGCAATGAGTACAGACACTTCATGTTGAGTATGAATTTCATTATAGCCACCACTTACTGTATACATAGTTTTTTTTTTATTATGCTACTTAAGCGTACAGCCAGCTACATGGAAAAACAGTGCTTGTGAGCAAGATACAGTGCTTATACGTGGACTAAAACACCGCGATCAGTTCTGGATTGATGCGGCACTCTAGTTAGTTCGGCTGACAAACAGATCTGCTAAATGACATGATTAAAAGAATTATTAAAACCATTAGTTTGAAATTACTTTTACAATTACAATTACTTTGAACAAAAAAAATATACTGGAATCTTCTACTAATTGTTTTAAGATTCTAAAATTTAGATTTTAGAGAATAAAAAATCAGCAAAAATTATGGTATAATCTATTTTTTCTTAAAAGTGTCCGCGGACCCCCTGAAACATTGTCGCGGACCCCACTTTGGGAACCACTGCTCTATATCACTTGATGTCTGTTTAAAATCTAATGTAATCTGGAGATCATTTTGAATGTACTGCTTCTACTTAGAAAATTATAACAATTCTAAATAATTACCTCTGTTGATTAAGCCTTCCATTCATAATGACCGTGAAATCCACACTCTTGTTTCTTACAAAATACACAGTATCAAGGCTCTAAACAAAGGGCATACGTGTTTCACAGCTTCATTATATTTAATAGTCTCAACTCTTGTCCTTTCATAAAGAGTATGATCTACTTTCCCATGTTCCCGCAAATGTTTCTGAATATTCTCCTTATTCTAAAAATAATTTTGTTCCTTTCTCTGTTCTGCTTTTCTACGAAAGTTTTTTGTAACCATTACCACACATAAAATCCATTCCTTTTCACCACTAAACAACAGACAACAAAAAGATTTTGGTTCCAGAACAGGCTTTAATTACAAATACTATACATAGAAAGAAAACTGTCAAAATATTTAATGTCTCAATCAGGCGTATATCTTTAGTTTTTTATGTCTTACAAGAAGAAAAGAATTTACTTTTAATAACTTCAAAAGAGTTGATAAGAACTTGAAAGGGTTGTGTTCACTCATTTTTGGTGACACACTTATTAGCTTTACTTATGCAACTCACAACTAATGAAACCTTCAACTTTTATAAACTATTATTAGTATTATTTTATAACCGTCAAGTTGTGTTCCTATTTTCATTTCATACCACATACCATGCTAATAACTATCTTGATAGCTATTCAAGAAATGACTGACATGCTTATAATCAACAACATAACATGCACAACCTAGTTGAGATTCGTGCGTCAGGGGATGGAGGACAATCCCCCCCCCCCAGTCCTTGTCATTGCATGCTGTAAAACCTTAAAAGCACATTTGGTTTGTGCTCCTCTCAAAGAGTAGGCCTGATCACTTTAGTGCTATGTACTTTAAAAATTTACAATATATCCATATACATGTAGTTTTTTAAATATCAAAACAAATTTTAGTTCACAATAAAAAAGTACAAATGCAAGGGTTGCACCTTCCGGTAGTGCTGGTTCTGAGCAGCACAATTCTATATGATAATGACAACAGTAATAACATATTTCTTTCTCCACTATGATTGTAGTTTATGCAACACAGAGTAAGGTGCCTAGCTAGATGAGGTAGTTGCATATGTGGGCAATAATGTGGAAGTACTATGCCTATAAAATTTTTAAGGCTCAATAATTAGTCGTGTGCTCTTTCTGAGAATTAGGAAGTTTTCCTGCCCTTCTCTCTTTAATGCCACTGCTATCTCATTCTATCTACCTGTGTAGAAGAGGGGGGATCAACTGCCCCCTCTTCTACACAGGTATTAAAAATGTTCATCAACATTTCTTAATCACTTAACATAGGTCTAATTCTGAGACAACTGAATATGTTAAATCAACAATCTTAAATAATTGTTTAAACAAAAGGCATAATAATATTGTGTGGCCTACAATAACACAAACTGAAAAAAAAGAATTAAAATTGCTTCATGTACTGGATTCTGTCAAATAAATGAGACTGATATAAATGAATCTGGTTATAGGCATTTCAACCAAAGATATATAAGACTACAGGACACAAGATACTAGAATCTAAATTAAGTTTAAAGAAATGAAATTCGTAAGTACAATAATCTAAAAAAAACTTATTTTTGTGAGCAATCTAGTTGATATTACAATTTAAATGAAAAAAAATGTAAGTCTCCATATTTCATAGATTTTTTTTAACTACAATATTTGTTTGATTGTTTAAATTTAAACAGAAAATAAAGTAACAGATAAAATAGTTCTTTGTAAATTAAAAAAAAAAAAATCACTATAAAGTGACAGGGTTAAGGTGGCAAAAATAATAATTATTTTTAAATTATAAGGGAAAAAATTATAATTACTTTTCCTTCTCTCAATTAATTGTACATCCCATTTCATAATTGATTTTCTTGAATCATATTATTTTTTTACTGATTTAATGAATGAGAGAAGCAAATTCTCGGTTTCAACTCAACCTCTTGGCATTTGTCTGTCCGTCTATCTGTATGGGGTATGTTTCATAATAACTTTTGAACATATCAACATATATTAGTAAAACATGGCTTGTGTGAACAAAATTTTATTTTTTAGATAGATTCGTCCAAAATAGGCGGATGGGATGTTTTGTGTCCAAAATGTGAGGGAGTTAATAGTGAAAACATCACAAAAGCCCATGCGGGGTATCAAATTAAAGGGATTTTTAACCACAATACGAATGTAGTGTTCGTTTTTGAAAATTTCAATGAAATCAAAAATTCATGTGAGATATCAAATTAAAGAGAATTTTAACTGACATCTGAATGTAGTGTTAAGTTTTGGAAATTTAAAAAAATTGTGAAATCCAGCAGACTAAAAGGAACTGTAACAAAATTCAAATGTTTCCAATGATTAGTGTTTATTGTATGTTGATTATATAATTATTAAATAACTAGGCAAATAGTAGAGTAATGAGGATTTTTGTAATTATTCTTATTATCAAAAATTATCTAACATGAAAACTGATGTAATAATAAATGTACTTAGTTCAAAATAGTGAATTCTGCAGCTCAGGGAAGGTGTATACTGTATGTATTTTAATGTTATTTGTAACTCTCAGTAAATTTAGCATAGTTTAATTTCAGCACATTCAGTAGCTTCCACTGTACACAACAAATGTATTTTGGAGACTAATAAACTATCTCTCCAAAATTTCGACCTCAAAAAATACACAGAATAATGATTGAATTATAAGACTTCAAGACACTGTGCAAGCTATCGCCAGTGACACACAATAATTAATATACAAAACAATGATGCACACGAGTCAGTCACCAACCCAATCACGCCAGTGTCACTGGGACACATGCTATTTATACAACCAAGAAAATGCTTGTCAGCAAGCCTGTTGTTTGTCAGGAAGCTTCAATCATAGAGTTCATTTCTAATAACGTCTATATCTTTAATATGTATACTTTGTTATATCTGTGTTTTGTATTATTATTAAAATTATTATTTACACTATAAGTAAATAAAAATAATGATTATTATTTTTGTATGTATTTTGAGTGACTTTATTGATATTAATTTTTTTACACTTCCCTGTGAGTAGACACCTTATTTGTTTGCTTTCTTTTCCCACTAACACGCTAAAATTAAACCACTTTCAAATGACAGCACTTGCTAAATGTCTGGAAACAGACATGACATCAATATGTCATGTCTATTCAGGTTGGTCTGCTTGTTTATGATGTTTTTACGAATTTTATTTTTATAAATTTGAGCAAAAGAAGGAGTGAAATATGGGAAATGTTAGTGCATGTGTACAGCGAGAATGCCATGAAGAAAACAATGGTGTACAAATGGATTAAACGGTTTTCTGAGGGGAAGGAACAAGTGACTGATGAAGAAAGGGGTACGGCAGCCAGTAACAAGCCGAACGGACAAAACCATTGCCAAAATTCATCAAATTGTGCGTGAAAACTGGCGACTGACCATGAGATCCATAGCAGACCAAGTGAACTTTGATAGGGAAACTGCAGAAAGTTTTAACTGAAGACCTTGGCATGTGCAAGGTGTGTGTCAAAATGGTCCCAAAGGAGCTCACTGATAAACAAAAGCAAAGGAGGGTTGAACTGTGCACAGACCTGTTGGAGAGGAAAGACGATGTTTTGGGCTGAATGATCAGAGGTGATGAAACCTGGATCTTTGCGTATGACCCTGAAACAAAACAACAAATTGCCCAATGGAAGTCATCTGATTCTCCACGACTGAAAATTTCTGTCAATCAAAATGTTGTTGATAACCTTTTTCGATATCGGAGGGATTGTTCACTATGAATCTGGACCACCAAGACAAACAGTTAACCAAGTGCACTATTTCGGAGTGCTGCAAAGGTTGCGTGAAAAAGTGAGATGCAATTGACCGGAACATTTTGCCAACAACTCATGGCTTGTGCAACACGACAATGTATCTGTATCTGCATACACAGCACTGTCTGTATGGGAGTTTTTGGCCAGGAAACAAATGACTTTGGTAAACCACCCATCATACTCACCTGACCTTACCCCTAAAAACTTCTTTCTTTACCCGAAGATCAAAGAAGTTTTGAAAGCAAGACATTTTGAAGACATTGAGGACATTAAGGCTAATACGACAGCAGCTCTGAAGGCCATTCCAAAAAAAAGAGTTCCAAAATTGCTTCAAAGAGTAAGCGCTGGCATCAATGTATAACTTCTCAAGGGGAGTACTTTGAAGGTGACCACACCGGTAATCCGCAATAAGGTATGTACCACATTTTCTAGGACGAGTTTGCAAACTTAATTGTCAGACCACGTATATCAAGACATAAGCTCACAATGAGATCATAAACAAGTGAACAGATCTAGATGGCCATAGCACGTTCAAAGATGTCTACAGACACTTAGCAAAGCAAGCACTGCCACTAGAAAATGGTTTAATTAAACCATTAACAGTAAATAGAGGATGGTTTAATTAACAGTGACAGCAAACACACAAATGAAATATGAACTCATAGAAAAGTGTAAAATACCAATTATAAAAACAAAAAATAATTATTGATCAACATATAAAAAAAAGAATACCTTTATTTACCAGTAAATGTTTGTTCACCATTAATTTTTTAATTGACACAAACTGTGATTGATCACATAAGCAGAGTGGTCAATTCATAAAGACCACAAAGTTGTACGCGCTGGATTTCCACTACTGTACCAGTGTAACTGAAATGTTTCATTTAAACTGAGCTGAAACCAATAAATTGTAAAATGCAAAGTCCTTTATGTGTTTAATAAACCATGTTATAGTTTTTATTCACATAAATAATGTTCCGACGGTCTACTTGATCGTCGTAGGTACAGTGGAAAACAAAATAAGTACAAGACACCAATTAAGTCACTAATCACCAGCTTTAATTTTCACAGTTAAACAATTCGTAATTAACAACACAGTCTCTTACAACAAATCAAATAAAAATTGTTCACATGCAATAAAATGTCCACTAATATTAAAACACAATTGTACTACAATTATCCCGCCCGATTATAAAACGCAACACTTCACTAATAACCACTTGAACATACACGGTAATATCGCCCGATAATAACTCGAACTGCACTGTAAATATATTGCCACTATACTGAAAAACTAAGGCAGCTGCCGCCATGTATTTATACCTCCGCTCACAGACCAGAATGTTCCAAACTATGTTTTAGCGCCAGTGTGTACTACATAATTAATTGAGGCCTTGATACAGTCCGCGCGGCTGGGGGCTTCGAGAAAACTCTCGCGAATGCGTCTAGAGTCACATATGCCACACACATTAGAGCGAGATTCTTCTGGCACATTCGACAAACACATAGACTGTTCTGTGATGTCGTAACAATAATATGACAAAGGAATTTACTAGCTTATTGCCAAATTTTACAGGAAATAGTACACAGTAAGACAAGAGACTATTACTATATGTATTTTTACTATTATAAGGAATAAGCTATTACTTCCATAGTCTACTGGAAATGAAAGTATGGTGAGGGTGTTAATATCATCTTAGCGTTAATAGCACTCCTATAATCTACTACCAGTAACACTCTCTCCAGTGCTCTGGACTAAGCTAAACCTTGACTTCCATTCATTTCTGTCCTGGGATACGTTTTTCCACTTCCTGATATACTGTATGTACTTGTAAAACTGTTTTTAACACCCTGCACATATTATAGTTTTCTCTTTTTGGACAATAAAACACATCACCTAATATTATTTTTGCATTTCATTGTTTCTACTTGCTTGTCATGACCAAACCAAATTATTCTCCAACTTGTACTCCGTCTTAATTTTTTTTGAAAGCTTCAACTTCCCTATAATGATTCTGCCATTACGCATCCCATTCTGCCATTTTGTATTCTGTTTCTCTTGGTCTAGAAAATACAACCTCACAAGAGACTGGCTTAATCCTACACATTTTGTCAAGTATGTATTTCAGAGAATCGTAACAAAAAAAGAATTACACTTTTCACATGCTTTGTGAAATATCTTGAACTGAAATTCCTAATTTTATATTTATATTTACATTTCATATTACTAATCCTAAATAATATTTATAGTGCAATATATTATATTTTAATAATTAAAATTAGATAACTTTAAAGTGAATATGATTCTGAAATGACAGAGTATTAAAAACATAGGTTTTGCTAGAATAATGAAATAATAATTAAATACATGAACAGAAATAAATGGGTATTTAAGTAAATGAAATATCAATTTCATTGCACATATCAATTTCTATGCACACACATGCACATAAATAATATGTTTTTTCACATGAGTGAAGTTGTGGTATGTTTAGCCCACAACAATTAAAAGATGTACAATGCCTGTATGTGCGTATATATAAAAAATTAACATTTTGATTTATATATTATTATATTTCAAAAAATATCACACACACACACACCTGACCTACTCTTCAAAATATATTCACACACACAACTTATTCGCATACTTGTGTACTACAGGAAAGTAGTCATACTTCTATAATACATCTATAGTCCTTCACTATAGTTTTTACAGGTTCCAATTTGTTTGAAGTTTTAATTTCAGAAATTACAAATTTTATATAGAATCTATTATCATACATAAGTGCACATAAAACATAGAATTTAATTGCAGAAAAAATTTATTATTTTGGTAACACAACATAGCATTTAACTACTACAAGAAACTCCAAAACATCAAGAAGAGTTACTTTCACGAAAAACAGAAACTTCAGTATCAAAAATTAGATTATAAAAAATAAAGTTGTAAGTAATGTGTAAAGGGTAAAGGAATAATAGGAATAGGCGTGAATGCCAACTAATGGGTGTGAGATGCCAGTAGACCAAGTTCAATAACAAGACAACTAATCCTTAAATAGACGAAGAATTTAACATACACCTATTGGTTTGACAACTTATAAAACATGTTGTTTTAAAGAGCACAACGACACTGATGAAACCCAAGAATACAAACATGGAGTAAAAAGGTAAACAGTGAAAATACTTAAAAATGTACTATGGACATTACAGGATTTTGTCCTGTAATTTAATATTTTTAAAAGAATTTATACATTTTTGTGTAAGTCATCAATGAATACATATCAGAGTTATTCACTATATCGCATAGAATTATACAATGTTGGAGCACAAAACTAGTATTTCCAAACATTTCGAACTACTATTTCCAAGTATTTATTTTCTGCTTTTGAAAGTATAAAAAGGGCTAGTTAATAACTGATGACAAATATTAAGTAATGAACTGTTTTTGAAATGCTTCTTCTATTATCTAGTATCAGATAAGGATTTGATGATGTACTAAACAAAAGAGTCCCCTATTGTAAACATACTGTTTAAACTATCAATAAAACCAGTTAACGATAATAATAGCATAGTACATCAGTCTGAAAACAAAACCTCAGTCATCTTAGAATAATCTACAAGTCCTGATAAGCACATCTGCTTTAATATAATGAAACAGTTAGGGAAAGAAACAACGATTTATGTTTCATATGTGTTTTACTCAGTGTCAGCATTTACACAGGCGTATTCAGTGATCATCATAAGTCATTTCATTTATTATTATTATTATCTTACTACTTAAACATCAAAAATCAATGTCAGAATTTACACACATTGAAAGAATTAAAAAAAAAAATAATTTTATTAAAAAAAAGCACTGGGCTCATTATAACATACAGGATTTCTGTCTGCCTATTACCTCTACTTAGCTAAAGTGAATAATTGACCACGTACATCTCTCTAAACGGTAGCCGAGTGTTTTGGATTGGCTCATAACTCTGCTAACAAAATGGGTCAAATAGTATTCAACTGTTGCCTCAAGGAAATAGGTAAGCAACAAAACAGATATTTTGCTTGTTATTATTTTGAATGAATAAATTACACATTTCCTTCAAATGAATTTGAACATAATATGAACGTTTCATAAAAAGTTATGGTTATGTAACCAAACCATATAGAAATACTGTATAAGGGAATTTCACAAACAGATTGAATTACACTTTTGTAATTTTTCACAAACAGATTGAATAAAAGTTCACTTTTGATTTAATGCTCATTTCTTGTGTCTGTAACAACAATCAGTTGATTTGAATGTGTGATACTATTTCATTATAGTCAATATGTAACAAAACCCATTAGTAAAAAATTAATTAATCTTATTTAAGTACACTCCAAGTGTTAATCCAACCAACATTAGCTATGGTACATGGTACACGTTCCTCCAATATTGTGTGTATTAGGGTTATGTGTAAGGTTACCACCTGCTAAACTGAACTCTTAGAACAAAAATGGCTTCAAAAACTAGGACATAAAATCTGCACATCTAAAAAGTCAACAACAATAATCTGACACATTTGATGTGTCATTAACATATCATTCATAATAAAATTACTTATTTTGACAAAAAAATAAAAATGATTTTCAAAATGATTTCTGGTTTGAAAAAAGTGTGTAGTTGATCAAATATAAGTAACTTTTATTAATAAAAAAAAATTATGTTTATATGTAGGATAGACTATTATTGTTTATTATAAAATGGTATCTTCATTTTAAAGAACACAGTATATTAATTAAACAGGGAAAATTATATGAAAACAAATAATAAGTAAACAAGTATAAAATAGTTAACTTATTGTTGTTGCTAACAATAAGTAAGCTAGCAAAAGAGTCATATCATGTACATGATTCCTAAATGGTGTCTCACAACAGCCTGGCACAGGACTATAAAGAAAATTTTGCAGCAAAACAATGCCTGAATTTGGTAGCTCTATAGAAATATTGTCAGTAAAATCATAATCTGATCTTTGATTTTAGCATCCACCCATTGATGTACCCAGGGCTGCTCCCACATTTGCCCTACTCCCTGCCCGGGATTTTGCAAAATTTTAGAGTTAAAGGTATCAAAATGGAAGCATTACAAACGGAACTGTACAACAATAAATTGTTACAAATTTGACTGCTTATGTATTTGTTGCTTTAATAATCGTAATTTTTTTTAGTCATCAAATGTTTTATCAAAATATAAATTGACTAATAGCACTTGGTAGTGTTGAGAAGCGTGAATGTTTGGGATCAATGTATTAAGTTACTGCTTACAACAATACAATGTGCTAATTATTTCTGTGTTTGTTTTCTCTTAATAAACTCCCTGATAATCTTCTGTAAAACTGAACATATGTGTTGAGCAGTTCTACGATATGTGAACGTTTCTGGCTTCTTGTGGTTTAGCATTGTTTCTGTAATGTAAACAGTTTGTGTATGTTATGTGTGTTGGTACATGTCCACACTTCTATTCCACTTTTGCTTTCTTGTGTTTATCAGAGGGTAATAACTTTTTCCAGTGTGTATTCAGTGCTTTGTGTTATTCAAGTGATAGCTGTATGCTTCTTGCTCGCGTGCTATAATTTGCTACAACCCCATCAAAATGAAACCACTTAAAAAAAGAAAAGAGCACTGTCCATATTTACCAATCAAAGATACATTTTTGCTGATACTATCATGGCCCACTATCAAATTAAAAATAAAATGTGTCTTTATGTTTTTACTATTTAACTATTTACTAACAGTACAGTTTTTCCATTCTCGAATAATTTAGTTCACACAATAAAACTAAGTTTATTATATTCCATTTGCCGATAGTTAAGAATAGATGCACAGAAAGAAAAATTATTCTGATTGGGTGAAGTTAATATGAAAGATTAGCATAAGCCAAAAGGAACAAAACATGTATTGCATCATGTAACCTCAGAAACTGACTCCTTTTATAATTTAATGAAAAAATTTTATCACTTGGATAAAAGTGATTTAACTTAAAATTGAAAAAACTAATTTACAGCAGTACTCTTACTTTTATTTTTTACTGTAACGGATGGAATGTGTATAGAGAAGAAATGAATTAGACAATAATGCAATAAGCTTACACATAACAACACTATATTAAGTTACTCAAAATTGTATGACTGCTCATGACTTGTTTATATTTTGTCAGGTAACTACTTTCAACTCTCAATAAATAGAGCAAATACTTCTTTCATTATTGTTTCTTATCTGTTTATGGCAGTGACATAATGTGACATTTAAGTGGCAGTTGCAAGTATCATCGTTTATAGTGCACATTATTTGGCATATATTGTAAATCACACAATCAATATACAGTAGAACCCTGTTAAAACGTGCCTGCTTATTATGCTATCCCATGTAAAATGAGCGTTTTGTCTGGTCCCTGCACATCTCGCATATAAAGACATTATAACAAAACCCGATTTATTGCGCTTAAATCTTGTACAATACACTGTTTTTCATTAAACAGTAAAATTTGTTCAAAGTGGATTTGCACAGTAGAGTACTTTAAAGCAACTGTGGGAACATTTACTTTCCTCAATCTTTATGATTTTGTGTATATCTGAAAGCTGCTTGATCACTGGAACAGCAATACAGGGTGTATAAACAATTTGATGATACTATGACTCTACAAAATGGTGAAACCTAGATGCAAGATTCTGTTGTTCATAGACAACTGCCCCCCCCCCCCACCTAAGATTTTGGGCCCCAAAAAATGTGGAGTTTGCCTTTTTATGTCCATGTACATCTAGTAATCTCCAGCCTATGGACCAAGATATAATACAATTTCTCAAGCATTTTTTCACAAGCGGAATGTTCTGCGATATCTGCAAGACACTGACAGTGGGGAATCTAATCATGTCACTCTTCTGGATGCTCTAAATTTTGGCAGTGCTGCATGGGAAGGAGTCCAGTTTGCATCATTGCAAACTGCTTCAAGAAAGCTGGATTCAATAAAGTAAGAAACTTGATTTAATTAAAGTTTGTGTGTACTGTGTAATTTTCTATTGCTGCAGTTACTACCCTTTTTTAATTTATAAGGTTCTGATAATTCAGTCCCTTAATTTGATCCCTTTTCTGATCTAATCCAATGTGGGCTGCTGTGTTCAAAACGTTGAGAGACATTAATTTGGAGGATTTTGTATCTGTAGGCAATTGGGCAATGCCTTCAGAAATACTCAATGTAGATGATATATCATCGAAAACCATGCCAGAGGTGATGAAGATGGGGTCGAATCTGAAGAATCACCTCCCACACAGCAGGAAGCCCTCGCAGTGCTAAGACAGTTAAGACTGTTCTACTAACAAAATGTCAGTTGGTGTGAATTCATACTTGAATCATGTAGAAAATGTGATTATTCACTGCACAGATCAAGTACGAGGCAAACAACTATATATGAATTTTTTTGAAAGAAATAAATGAATATTTAATGTTAAGTGAAATAAGTTAAATTAAGGAAGTTGTGTTAGTGGTTATAATCACAAACAGAATTATCACTGTTGCACACCACTATAGAACAATATTCTGATTAGCGCTTTCAAGCTTCTCAGCTCATCGCTAAGAAGCACTAATCGGAATAATTTTTCTATAGTGGTGTGCAACAGTGATAATTCTATTTGAAATAAGTTACTAAAATAGATTTGAACTCTTTAATTAAAATATTATACTTAAGTACAGTATATTTCAATAAAAGTGCTAATGATGCTAATATGTTGTATAAGTGAAATATATGAATACTCAATATTACAATATATATCTATACTACTTGTTCATATTCCGTTTAATACGCAGTTTTCATGCTGTCCCTTGACGAGTGTTATAATGGAATTTTACTGTATTTAGCTTTAGAGTATATTAGGTGTATGCACACATGCGCAAGCGGGTGCACCACAGGAACACTGTTACTAACAATGTGAAAACTATGACATATTTTTTGAGTAAAACCCTCTCTAAAAAACCTGAGCCACAGTTCTTGAGAGTGTTTCTTCTATTACAATTAATCATTCCACATTTTTTCATTTGGAGGAATTTACTTTTGGGGGGGGGGGGGATAAAGTGTATTACTTATTACAAACTAACATCAGCTGAAAATGTACTTTTCATCATTTTGCATCTTATATGACTGAAATACATACATTAATGGATAATCAGTCATATACAGTATTAATTAAAAGAAAACAAAATTATACTTTATAAAATGCATTTTTGCTACCCCCCCCCCAAATAGTTTTTTTCACAGGTAATTTTGGATTTGATAACTCATGAACTTATTTCGATCAAATAAAGTGTTTAATGATTAAAATATCGGTATGGAGAACCATACATGACTTCCATTTTCTAAGATTTATATTTAAAATCATATTCGAAATGAAATATTTCCATAGAAACTACTTCTTTCTACTTATTGCTTCAGCCTTAACCACAGTACTGTGGTCACTAACGTATACCACCTCACGTTTTCGCACCCGATTTTCAATGATGATGGCAGTCAACGGCACTGCCGAAAAGTCTGGTTTTGCAGACAACATTGGACTACGGCTAAACACCCCGGGAAGGAATTTTAACAAAGAACTACTTCTTTGTTGCCGATAACGTAGTACACATACAAAATTCTCCCCTCCCCCTTCAACTATACTATTCATTTATAGAAAATTACCCTCACCCCGTTCACCTAACCTCTTCATTTATAGATATTTCATCTACGTTTCTACAGTGGATTATTATGAGCTTTTTATCAAGATACTTTATTTATCAAAATTAAGTACTTTACTCTTCTTAAAACATAAAACGTTGCAGGTAAACTACCCGTTTCTCTAAACCAATCTTCACCAAAATCAGCAGACCTTCAGTCCTCTACAATTCAGGGCTGTATGCAAAACATTATTTGATTCTGTTTGAATTTGCGGCTGTTATCGTTTGCCATAGAAAAAATATTACCCTTGATAAAAAAACGTTGCAGGTAAACTACCCCTTTCCTTTAACCGATCTTCAACAAAATCAACAGACCTTGAGTTCGGTATAATTAAAAAAGGTATGAAAAAGACTAGTTGATTCTGTTTGAATTTGCTGCTGTTATCGTTTGCCATAGGAAAACATGGAAGTAAAAATTACCCTTGATAAAAACAAATGTTGCCGGTAAACTACCCCTTTCCCTTAACCGATCTTCACCAAAAAAAATAGGTCTTGTGTACTCTACAAATCAATGCTGTATGCAAAAAATTGTTTGATTCTGTTTGAATTTGCGGCTATCGTTTGCCATAGAAAAAAATTACCCTTAATAAGAAAAATGTTGCCAGTAAACAACCCCTTCCCGTTAACCGATCTTCACCAAAAACAACAGATCTTGAGTACTCCACAAATCAGAGCTGTATGCAAAAAAGTATTTGATTTTGTTTGAATTTGCGACTCTTATAATTTGCCACAGGAAATACCCATTAAAACATAAAACGTTGCAGGTAAACTACCCCTTTCCATTAACCGATCTTCACCAAAAACAATAGGTCCTGAGCACTCTACAATTCAGGGCTGTATGCAAAACATTATTTGATTCTGTTTACATTTGCAGCTTTTATCGTTTGCCATAGAATATACCCTTGTTAAAATATAAAATGTTGCAGGTAAACTACCCCTTTCCCTTAACCATCTTCACCAAAACCAATAGGTCTTGAGAACTCTTTAATTCAGGGCTGTATGTAAAAGAGTAGTTGATTCTGTTTGAATTTGCGGCTGTTATCGTTTGCCATAGAAAAATAAAATTACCCTTGTTTAAAAAAAAACCCGTTGCAGGTAAACTACCCCTTTCCCTTAACCGATCTTCACCAAAATCAATACGTCTTGAGTACTCGACAAATCAGGGCTGCATGCAAAACATTATTTGATTCTGTTTCAATTTGCGACTCTTATCGTTTGCCATAAAAAATACCCTTTTAAAACATAAAACGTTGCAGGTAAACTACCCCTTTCCCTTAACCGATCTTCACCTAAAACAATAGGTCTTGAGTACTCTACATATCAGGGCTGTATGTAAAACATTATTTGGTTCTGTTTGAATTTGCGGCTCTTATCGTTTGCCATAGAAAATACCCTTTTAAAACATAAAGCGTATAGCAGGTAAACTACCCCTTCCCCTTAACCGATCTTCACCAAAATCAATAGGTCTTGAGAATTCTACACTTTAGGGCTGTATGCAAATAATCATTTGATTCTGTTTGAATTTGCGGCTGTTATCGTTTGCCATATAAAATACCCTTGTTAAAACATAAAATGTTGCAGGTAAACTACCCCTTTCCCTTAACCGATCTTCACCAAAAACAATAGGTCTTGAGAACTCTACAATTCAGGGGCTGTATGCAAAATAGTAGTTGATTCTGTTTGAATTTGCGGCTGTTATCATTT
Source organism: Magicicada septendecula (assembly GCA_034769895.1). Classification (NCBI taxonomy): domain Eukaryota; kingdom Metazoa; phylum Arthropoda; class Insecta; order Hemiptera; family Cicadidae; genus Magicicada; species Magicicada septendecula. The sequence continues at coordinate 416,554,565 of CM068372.1, read as the reverse complement.
GCCATAGAAAAATATCGGTATGGAGAACCATACATGACTTCCATGTACATACATGACTGTTCTAAGATTTATATTTAAAATCATATTCGAAATGAAATTGCTTCAGCATTAACCACAGTACTGTGGTCACTAACGTATACCACCTCACGTTTTCGCACTCGATTTTCACTGATGATGGCAGTCGATGGCACTGCCGAAAAGTCTGGTTTTACAGAAAACATTGGACTACGGCTAAACAGCCCGGGAAGCAATTTTAAGAAAAAACTACTTCTTTGTTGCCGATAACGTAGTACACATGTAAAAAATTCTCCCCTCCACCTTCAACTATAATTTTTAATAATAGAAAATTACCCCCACCTCGTTCACCTAACCTCTTCATTTATAGATATTTCATCTACGTTTCTACAGTGGATTATTATGAGCTTCTTATCAGGATACTATATTTATAAAAATTAAGTACTTTACTCTTGTTTAATCATAAAATGTGTCAGGTAAACTACCCCTTTCTCTTAACCGATCTTCTCCAAAATCAATAGACCTTCAGTCCTCTAAAATCCAGGGATGCATGCAAACAAATATTTGATTCTGTTTGAATGTGCAGCAGTTATCGTTCGTCATGGAAACATTTCTCTTGTTACAACATAAAATGTTGCTGGTAAACTACCCGTTTCCCTTAACCGATCTTCACCAACACCAATAGGTATTGAGAACTCTACAATACAGGGCTGTATACAAAACATCATTTGATTCTGTTTGAATTTGCGGCTGTTATCGTTTACCATAAAAAAATTACCCTTGATAAAAAACCGTTGCAGGTAAACTACCCCTTCCCCTTAACCGATCTTCACCAAAAGCGACAGATCTTGAGAACTCTACAATTCAGGCCTGTATGCAAATAATTATTTGATTCTCTTTGAATTTACGGCAGTTATCGTCAGTCATAGAAAAAATACCCTTGTTAAAAAATAAAACGTTGCTGGTAAACTACCCCTTTCCCTTAACCGATCTTCAACAAAATCAACAGACCTTGAATTCCGTATAATTCAAAAAGGTATGCAGAAGAGTAGTTGATCCTGTTTTAATGTACGGCAGTTATCATTCGTCATAAAAAAAATTACCCTTGATAAAACAAAAAACGTGGCAGGTAAACTACCCCTTTCCCTTAACCGATCTTCACCAAAAACAATAGGTCTTTAGTACTCAACAAATCAGGGCTGTATGCGTAAACTTATTTGATTCTGTTTGAATTTGCGGCTCTTATCGTTTGCCATATAAAATACCCTTGTAAAACATAAAACGTTGCGGGTAAACTACCCCTTTCCCTTAACCGATCTTCACCAACACCAATAGGTATTGAGAACTCTACAATACAGGGCTGTATGCAAAACATCATTTGATTCTGTTTGAATTTGCGGCTATTATCGGTTACCATAGAAAAAAATTACCCTTGATAAAACAAAAAACAGTTGCAGGTAAACTACCCCCTTTCCCTTAACCGATCTTCACCAAAAACGACAGGTCTTGAGAACTCTACACTTCAGGGCTGTATGCAAAATATTGTATGATTCTGTTTGAATTTGCAGCTGTTATCGTTTGCCATACAAAATACGCTTGATAAAACAAAAAACGTGGCAGGTAAACTACCCCTTTCCCTTAACCGATCTTCACCAAAAACAATAGGTTTTTAGTACTCAAGAAATCAGGGCTGTATGCAAAAACTTATTTGATTCTGTTTGAATTTGCGGCTCTTATCGTTTGCCATAGAAAATACCCTTTTATAAACATAAAACGTTGCAGGTAAACTACCCCTTTACCTTAACCGATCTTCACCAAAAACGAAAGGTCTTGAGAACTCTACAATTCAGGGCAGTATGCAAAACATTATTTTATTATGTTTGAAGTTGCGGCTGTTATCGTTTGCCATAGAAAATACCCTTGTTAAAACATAAAATGTTGCAGGTAAACTACCCCTTCCCATTAACCGATCTTTACCAAAATCAACAGATCTTGAGAACTCTACAATTCAGGGTTGTATGCGAAACATTTTTTGATTCTGTTTGAATCTGCGGCTGTTATCGTTTGCCAAACAAACAAAATTACCCCTTGATAAAAAAAAACCCGTTGCAGGTAAACTACCCCTTTCCCTCAACTGATCTTCACCAAAAACAATAGGTCGTGAGTACTCTACAAATCAGGGCTGTATGTAAAAAATTATTTGATTCTGTTTGAATTTGCGGCTGTTATCGTTTGCCATAGAAAAAAAATCTACATACACACAGACAGACAGACACACACACAGACACTTTTCGAAAAACGACTTTTTTTCATGTTTTGAGTGTAGTACAATCAGAATCTGCAATAATCTCGAACACGATTTTTTTTGCCATCACCATACTTCCATTTCCTTAAGGAACATGGAAGTAAAAATCTACAGACACACAGACACTTTTCGAAAAATGACTTTTTTTCATATTTTGAGTGTAGTACAATCAGAATCTGCAATAATCTTGAACACGATTTTTTTTTTTGCCATCACCATTCTTCCATTTCCTTAAGGAACATGGAAGTAAAAAAAATCAGAGTAAATTAGTTCTTTTCTCATTCACTACTTTAAGCTTGTTTGTTATAAACAAATTATGATAGCATTTTACTTCCCATGGTTTACAGCATATTGGTTTGGACAGTGTAAATTGTTTGTATTTATTATAAAACAACACATGAACAAGATACTATACAAACTATATGTCGAGGAAAATTACTGGTTTACACAATCAATAAGTAATCAATAATCAGAACATAATAGAATAAAATGTTTATGAGAATTTTAATGCAGAAATCAAAAGTATTATTACATTTTGAAGTTACCGAATTAATTTTCATATTTACTCACATTAATCTAGTTCTTTTAAATTATGATAAATAATAATACTTTGTTAAAAATAATAAATAATAATAAATTACATAAATTATAAATCATTATGTATCGGTATGTATAACAATCATTACTTGTTTCAAAAAATGTTACCGTATTATTTATTATTACTTGGTTATGAATTAATTTTGTGTGAATATATATATACATATACACAGATTAGGGCTAACAATTGTTCTGTATTAATTAAAAAAATAAAATAATAAATTTTATTATTTATTACTCTCTCTCTCTCTCTCTCTCTCTCTCTCTCTCTCTCTCTTTTTTCATCTTTGAAACAAAATTAACTGCCAAAAAACAATAAAATGGTTAAAAATGATTGTCAAAAACTTGGTTAATAATAAACAATAATAGCAATATGATACTAACACTAAACTCTACAACCACAGTAATAATAGTAATCATCATCATACATAATAATCAACTGTATTATGAAGATGTGTTGAGGTAAGAGAGTAGGAGGAGGTGGTGGTTGAGTGGGAGTGGAGGGCAAAACTCACCCCCTCAGCTGTGACCTTGGCAGGTGGCAGTCAGTTTAGCAGTGCAGTAGTTGTTGTGACAGCTGTTACACTGTGTTTAGCATTTAATGACTAAAGAAACAGTAATGAAGAGTTGTCTTGTTGTTTACTGGACTTGTTGTTTCGTCTGCCTTTATAAATGTTTTGGTGTATGTGAATAATATTGGTATGTATTATAATGATAACAGACAGAATTATCACTGTTTAATGCAAGTAAACACAAAACTAGTTTGTTAACTAAATATTTTTAAAAAAAACAGAAAATGTGTTTACATAATAATAACAAATTTAACAATGATCACATATCACCCAAAAATAGAAACAATTTTCAAGCTGGCATACATAGTAGTAAGGTTTTGTTACTTTACTCATAAATTACTGATAATTCTGTTATACAAGGTAATTAATTTATTTAACTTGAAGTATTTTAATTTATAAATATATTTTCGATTTCACAGTTTTTAACTACTGTATATTTTTAACAGTTTATTAAAAACTTTTGTGTGTGTGTTCAGCATTATCAAAGAGATATTTTTAAATTCTATAATTTCATTAGTGTGTATTCCGGTATGTCAATGACTGATACCAATATTTTTGTATACTACTTAACTCAATATCTACAGATATCTTTACATAATACATGGGACAACAGTAGTAATTATTTACTTCTATACAAGGAAACTGCTTGACAAAAGACTTTACTTGTAACAATAAATAAATGTGTCATGATATATTGCATTTATTTATTAACGTACTGTATTTTTCATGTTATTTATTATTAAAATTAAATTACTGGGTAATAAATAAAATTCAATTCAACAAAAATATATTTTTATTTAAATTATTTCATATAATACTATACCTTATAATACACTATATTTTGGCAGTTTTTATAAATACTTACTTACTTACTTACTAGCCAACGCCCACCCTTGGCTGTTGGGCCATTAGGCGGCGCGCTGACCAGTAGAGACGTGAGAGCCTTACCGTACCATCTTCGTCTTGGACTTCCGTGTCTGAGATCAAGAGTTTTATAAATACTGTGTTTGTCGGATATATAATTGTTTCAAATTATATGTAATTTAAATAAAAATACATTCTTGCTGAGCAGAATCAAGTATTATTCAATAATAAAACAATGCAACTATAAAATGAGTAATAAAATGAAATTATATATTTCCATGCTGACAGTATAAACTTCAAATTGTATTTTTTTTTATTAATATAGTATTTTTCTTTTTATTAGTTTTAATAATAAAGGTTTCTGTTACTCTCATGGTAATAATGGTGAATTATTTTTTAAGAGAAACATACAGTGCATCACCTATTATTGTCAATTCTGGTATTAATGTTATTTTCTTCTTTTCTTGTGAAGATAAAATTTTTATTAGCAGTGACAATTCTTTTTGCAGCCTCCGACTTCACTAGTTCAATAATTTTTTGTTTTGACTTGAAACTGATCTTATATAAATTAAATTATTTACTTTCTCTAAACACTGTTGTACGGTGTTATGAATCAACTATAGAATGGACTGACTAATATATTATTTATTTATTAACAATCAAATATTATATATTTATATAATAAATAGATTGAGACATTATTTTATGTGTTAAAAAAATTATGTTTTTTAGTTATGTGGTATATATTGACTGTACTTGGGCTAATGAATGAGAAACCTGTTCCTGATTATATCAAAAGCATTGCAACTAATCATGTGATTGTATGCATACTGCACTGATTGGAGATGGTGCTTTCTTATTCTGACAAGTTAATATTATTTATGAACACAAAATACAGAATATTACACTTTTGTGATCCCCCGTATGCAGTACTATGCTAGTTGGCATTGTATTAGTGTTATCATCTCAATGAAAAGTTTGGATACAGTGCAAAGTGATTTTTAATTTTCTTTTCTGATACAAACATTTTCTCCATAATCAAAAAAATATTAATAATTGATTTCTTGAGAAGTATAATACAGGATTATAAAATAAGATAATAAATTTATAAAAGTGCCTTTTCTTAATGTATCTATTAGTAGGCAAAGATGGATCGTTACTTAGTTGAAACACGATGTTTGCATTGAAATTCCACTATAAATTCCAAAGGTGCTTGCAGTTACATAACAAAAATCACACAACTATCATACAAATACTTAGTTTCCAGCGCATGTGAAATATATTTTGGGTACTGCATACTTCGGTGACTTAATATTACATCAAAGAGTCTGAATGTCTGAACAATTGATTTGTGTATACTACCGAAGCCAGGTTAATTTTATATGAATTACAAACTGACAATTCAGTCTGCCAATACAACTGTTGATATGTGTTATTTTTACACATTTTTTAGACAATTTTTAAAAAAGTTTATACTTGTACGAGAAGCTAGTAATATTTGTGGTGATAATAATAATAATAATAATAATAACAACAACAACAATAATAATAATAATAATAATAAATACTGCATTTTAGGTTATTTTTAAATTCGATTCAATTATTTATAGCACCAACTAAAAAACAGCAATTATAAACAAATTTTTTTCAGTCAAACTGTGTATTTTATATTATATATGACTAACCTGTTTTATATTAAATGTAAATTTTGTTTATTTAAGAGAATAAACAAACAAAATTACATTATAAAATCAAATCATAACACTGAAATTATATTTGAAATTAAAATAAAACAAATACTTGAAATGATAATTTATATTACAATAAAATCATACGCGCGCGCGCGCGCGCGCACACACACACACACACACAGAGAGGCTTCATATTAATTGTAGTTAACTTCATATCTTCATTATTGATCTCTTTACCTTAGTAACTACACCTGTAATAGTGAACTGACAGGTATATAATACGTCATAATATTGTTTTCATCAAATTTTTACTTCCATGCCTTCTTTTACGATGATTTAAATACTAAAATCCCCATCAAATTGTATTTTCTATACACACTAGCAGATCTAATCTTATGTTCAGCGCATGTTTACACAAAAAGCATGCTTTTGGTTGTTTTACCAATAACACACACAGACAAGTTAGTACATGACTTTTATGGCATATTTCTAAATAAAATACAAACCAGATTGCTTTTTTAAAGGTAAAAACATTTTTTTAAAACCTTGTCTTTGCTAAATAAATTGTTTTATTTTTTTGCAATGACGTGTGTCAGCAGAAACTTATTTCTATCATTGAATCCAGTTACTTTATGCCTGTTATTACTATGTGCATGCAGTCGCATATACCAGACAAATAATTCTTGTCTTAAAACATAAGCTACCCATGCTCACCAACTTCAAATTACTTTGCCTAAAATGTCACTATTTACCTGTGCTACCAACACCATACGTGAAAATATTTATTTTCAGAATTTAGAACTAAAGTCGTTTAAAAATTCATACAACAGAAATGATCCCTCGGCATGAAATGGTATGCTATTAAAGATACATATAATCATCACACTTCATTCTGTCCTGCCCTTCAGTGAATTTTCAAAAAACGATATATCAGCATGTTCACATAATTCAGTTATTTTCTCTGGATAAAGTTAAATCAGATAACTTGGTTTCAAAGAGATATACTGTAACACATATAATTATTCCTGGAGTTTTCTGTTGCTGCTTATTTTTTTGAAGAGGTAATGACTGTACAACTGTACCATCATTGTGAAGTTCCTGTAGAAATGATTTTTGAGAATAATTTTTCTACCTGACTATGTTTAATTTTATGTGTGTGATCACTAATATGTATCGATTTTAGACTAGGCTATTCTTTACACATATAAAACACTTTTTATGATGCACTTCAGACATTTAGTTGAATTCATTTTCCATTATTAGTTATTTAGTTACGTAGGATAAATATGTATTGTAAAAAAATTGTATAAGTCTGTCACTTTATTTATATAATGAAGTAAACAGTCTTCACAGAAGTTTGCAAAGTTACATTTAAAACATAAACAGGAAACATTACTTAGACAATTTGCCATATGATACTCCTGTGTGATTGTTATTAATGTGTTACAATCAACAATTATTTTTCTTTTCTATTCATTTAGAAGAGACTCTTGTTTATAACAAAGTTTCAATATTCTGTTAATTCTTGCATCTCATTCTTGGACATGCAATTCCTTTTATTCTTTATACAATTATCATATCCTGTTGATGTGCTTCTTCCAGATCTGTCTCCTTTTCTTTATGAAATCTTTTGTGACTGTTATTTAGCATGTGTCTAATATGTTCACACTTATTACTCTGTCTGGTGTAACAAAGCAAGTTACAAACACATCATGTCTCCTTGTTACAACATGTATGGAATCCTTTGTGACTGTTATTTAGCATGTGTCTAATACGTTCACACTTGTTACTCTGTCTGGTGTAACAAAGCAAGTTACACACACATCATGTCTCCTTGTTACAACATTTATGGAATCTTTTGTGACTGTTATTTAGCATGTGTCTAATACGTTCACACTTGTTACTCTGTCTGGTGTAACAAAGCAACTTACAAACACATCACGTCTCCTTGTTACAACATTTATGGAAGCTTTTGTGACTGTTATTTAGCATATGTCTAATATGTTCACACTTGTTACTCTGTCTGGTGTAACAAAGCAAGTTAAAAACACATCATGTCTCCTTGTTATAACATTTATGGAATCTTTTGTGACTGTTATTTAGCATGTGTCTAATACACTCAAGTTACAAACACATCATGTCTCCTTGTTACAAAATTTTCAAGTTTAAACATTCACATAATCTGTTTATGATACCAATGATCGCAGTCTGTAAAACCATAACCTTTCTTAGAGTAATCAAGAGTACTGAATCTCAACTACAATCAAGTGAAGTATTGGTTTCCTTGGTTAACCCCTACATCCATTGATATCTAAAATAAATCATTCATTCTTATTGTGATACATGTGTTTGAATTCCTAACGATCTTTCATCACAGTTTGATAACTAATATCAACATGTTATTTGAATAAGTCAGTAATGATTAATACATAACAATAACAATTTTTAATTTGCACACTACCTACAACACTATAAAACAATTAATAATTTAATGCACTTTCACTTGTGAAAAAACTTACTTTTTGTTATATCCTCATAAGCACGTTTCAGAGTAGTTTGCTCCTTCATCAGTGAGGTATAAGTGCAGAAAGTGTCAAGGCGTTGGTAATCTGTAACGGTTTTTTGGGGATTGGTTGTGTGTGGGGGTGTGTAGATGGAAGGGGGTTACCGAAAATACACAAACCCAATATACCCATAAGACCTTTGATAAATAACACACAAGCACCATCCCACAAAATCACCAAACACCTAGATAAACTAATCAGAAAACATATAAACCTAACCAACAACACTTCGGTTAAAAACAACATAGAACTTGTGAAAAAATTAGAACATATCCATATACCACACAACTCAACTTTAGCATCATTTGACATAACGAATTTATACACTAATGTACCCGTCAAAGACACTATACAAACACTTGAACAATTACTCAGACAAAACAACACACCTGAAACACACATATAAGAAATCATCACACTCACTAAAATAATCACAGAACAAAATTACTTCACGTACAATAACAAAATATACACACAAACAGATAGACTACCCATGGGTTCCCCCACATCGGGCATACTAGCTGAAATATTCATACACCACATAGAATAAGAGCATATAATACATAACAACAAATACACTAACAAAATTATATATTGGCACAGATACGTAGACGACATATTATTATTATACAATGGCAATACAAGACAAGTAGAAAATTTCCACAAATACATAAACAAGATACACCCAAAATTAAAATTCACAATAGAAATAGAAAAAAACAACAGTATAAACTTTCTAGACTTAACAATCAACAAAACAAACAATACACACACATACAAAATCTACAGAAAACCAACCACAACTGACATGGTCATACACAACACATCAAATCATCCAACACAACATAAACATGCAGCCTTCAACCATATGCTACATAGACTCACAAAAATACCACTAAATAAACAAGACTACAATGAAGAACTTAACACAATAAAATACATAGCAATAAAAAATGGATACGACCCTGAATTAATAAACAAATTACATAGAAAAATCCTATACAAAAACAACACAAAATACAAATAACACACAACAAAACAATTACATCACACTCACATACTACAACCCTAACACACACAAAATTGCCAACACATTCAGAAAACACAATTAAAAAATAGCATACAGAACTAACAATACCATCAAGAGACGCATTAACAACACAAACAAAGACATAGACATATACAACAAAACAGGCGTATATAAATTAAACTGCAACAATTGTTATAAAATCTACATAGGCCAGACAGGAAGATCTTTTTACTCCAGATTCTCTGAACACACAAAAGCTTTATCCAATAACAACTTACAATCCACATTTGCCACACACATCCAAACAGAAAACCACAGTTACACGAACATAAAAAACAATCCTGAAATTTTACACTACACGCCCAAAAGTCGCAAACTCAACACCGCAGAACAATACGAAATATACAAACACAACAAAACACAACCAAACAACATACTCAATGAACAATTACAATTTAAATCCAACACACTATTCGACACAATAATACACAACAGACACAATTTTGAATTTCGCGCCAACCTCCTTCCATCTACACACACTACCACACACAACCAATCCCCAAAAAACCATTACAGATTACCAACGCCTTGATGCTTTCTGAATTTATACCTCACTGATGAAGGAGCAAACTACTCCGAAACGTGTGTATGAGGATATAAGAAAAAGTAAGTTTTTTCACAAGTGAAAGTGCATTAAATTATTAATTGTTAAAGTGCTGTGAAAGAAGTGATGACCATTCAAAATAATACTATAAAACATTTTTCCAGTTTTGAAAAGTGCTTTCAAATTAATGTTGTGTATTTCTCATAAGAAAAGTTCTAAAGAAAGAAAAAAAAAGTTAAATTGTTGAAAAACATGAAAAACAGTTCATTAAATTAATACAATTTATGTAAAGACCTGTGAAATAATATATACATATACAGTCATAATGTATACAGTTTTTACAAATGCATTTGTATATGTGTATGGTTGACACATGCACTGTGTACACAGGTGCACTACTGTATATTTTATTCTGATTACAAAACTGTCAAACTTTAGTTACTATGTGTGACCCCCCACAGCCAGCTCACATTCATTCAACTGAAATATTAAATTTACTTATCAGTACAATTTAAATCAAATTACATTTAGTTACATGCACAGTCAAGATATTGACTCAGTAGTGACAAGGTCACGACACTGACTAGATGTCAATTAAACCGTTAAACAGACAGCCACGTGACCACAACAGCGTATAGCTAACAAAATGCAGAGTTTAATGGACTAACATTGCACTGGTTCCACAAATTGTGTTTGTTGTGTGCGTGCGTGCGTGCAAAGAAGTGCATGTGCGTACGTGCGCACATGAATGACAGGGATTTAATATTAACAATAAATGACAATCACTATTAACAAACGTACTGGTAATTAAAATGTTGAAATGTCAGTTATCTGTGTTGCTTCATGAAGGGTTACATAAAATTTACTAAGGCAATTTTATCTCACACATTAGTGGTAATAATAGAGGTGAATATAGAGCATAGTACAGTGTATTATATATGATTTCTAACAGTATAATATTTTAAAAACCTAAGAGAATGTTAAATGTCATCAAGACATTGAAGCTTTCGTGGTTAGAGGCAATTTCATTACTACCTTCTTTGGGGCTCTTGTTCTCAGATGATTTCTTTAAACATTTTGATTACTTCCACAGTGGTCATTATTATACCATAGCTGGTCCTGTAGTCCTGGCTCTACATACGAGGAAGATAACTGACATTTCAACATTTTACCAGTACTTTTGTTAATAGCGATTGTCATTTACTGTTGAAATAAAATCCCTCGCACGCAAGCGCGCATGCATGCACACACACACATATACACACAGCTAGATTATGACAATGATTATCATGACAGTAACTGGAATGTTTGAAGAAACCAGCTATGGGCTGAAGACCATAGCCCAACTGCCTGTAAGTGATATTAAAAAAATATTAAACGTCTTGTTTCATTAGTTACAATAATTAATACACACAGTTCATACATATAGTGGAATCCCTTAGTTAATTAAACAAAATATTCATAAAATTAAAGCAGCTAGATGTAACAGAGAATCACAGCCACGATACTGATTAAATATTATATACAGCTATATGATCTGATTTTACTGAATACACACGATAGTATGAAATCCACCTTACTCATTTATAACTGGCCTGACATCTCACACACTCTGTACATAGTCACATGCAGGAAAAACACCAACTGACAATTATTTAAATTATAATTTATTACTATTCTGAGATCAGTATTTGTTTTTCCAACTTCCATGTTGACAGATGATGTACAGTGTACAGGAGTAGTGTTGCCTCTGTGTGTGTGTGTGTGTGTGTGCTACAAAACCTTGTATTTAAGATCCAAATAATAAACACTGCATATTTACTACAGTGAAAACAAAGGCCTGTTTGGCAATAAAAACTGACAGCATTCATCTGTTACTATATAGGAGGGGTGGCAGAATGTCTGTAATGAATGGCTAGTTCAAAGAATACCAATTTCCCACCTGTTCTGTTACCAAATGCTGAAACAGTGGTGGATATCAAGGCGATGTAGAACACAAATTTTGTCTACAGAAATAAAGGAAGTTTTATTTAATTTCACTTTGCATAACATCAGTACTTGTAACCCAAATTAACTGTGTTGGTTTTTATTTTCCCGTTGTTGTTTCATCAATCTGGAAACAGAAAGCAGTGGCATAATTATTTTTTCTTCCCCTACCTCACTCCCTACTACCATTACTTAATCCATGTCCCTTTGTTCCCTCTTAATATTTTCTAGTAATGTCTTGTGTAGTATTCACTATTACAGAGAAAAACTGAGCAGTCTGTTTTTTTCATTATTTCATTTCTGTTTTGTTATTCATTATTACAGATTAGTCTGTTTCAAAATAATATTTTCAACTTTTAGATAAAAGCTGAATGAGTCCTTCCATTTTGAATTCTGGATCTCATATACTTCTCACTATTCTTTGGACCACTAGTTATTTCTTGCAACAAAGGATCATGTTTACTCAAAAGATCAATAACTGCCAAAACTTTTCCGCTATTAGGCTGGCATATGTTCTCTTTGTGGCCTCTAAAGGCTAAATTTAAAGCTACCAGTTTCAGAGTAACCTTTACAACGCAATCCAGAACTTTGGACCTATTTATTAATTTCCTTTCATATTTCATAACAAATAACAATGCAGTACAGAGACCTTGGTGCATTCTTTAACTGGAATCATCGTTCTATTGTGCAGTCAACAAAATAATGTGTACTCTCAAAGTACAGGTACCTGTAAAATAACAGTAAAAAATTAAAGTATTTCTTTTTGATGTTATACACATATGGGGAAATGTTTGTATGGACCCCCCTCCACCACATTGCGGGAGCCTTGCAGATACGCTTCTGACAGAAAGAACTGATAAGCAAGTCCATCTTGTTTGAGATGTGAAATATTCCAATTCTTGGAAAAGACAGTAGCACACATGAGCTAGTGAAAACTCAATTGTGCTTTCAGTATCTCTCTGTTTAGAGGACCCTTCAGCAAACTATTTGATGCACTGATAGGATGTTTTATGCAATTACAAAAGTGTGTGAATCTTGAAATATTGTATTCACTATTAAAAATTATTGTCCTATTCTTTTGATACTTTACTTGTTAATCAGTATCACTTATCATGGAAGTGTCATGTCATAAGTGTTCTACACTTTTGAATTTTTTTGATTTTTAAAAATTGGTCATAGTGTGCTTTACTGTTTGCTGTTATAAAGCATAATTGTATTATTGAAGAACTATAAAATGATTGTTTTGGTAGTAGACAAATTAGTGAAAAGCTGGAATCTGTGAAAAAGCGTCAGGTACCTAAAACTATCAGACCTTACAATTCTTTACTGAAATTTTAGGCGGTAGGTTTAGAGATTACCCACTGCTTGAGTCCACCCTCTGCCACTAGTCAAAAAGGTATTAGATTATACAGTAAGTCTCTTTTCATTTAAAAATGAAATTTGTTGACTGTATTCTTCTCACAAAAGCCTAAAAATATTTTATGCTTCGTCAGCTATTCTGTTCTGTTCTGTTCTGCGAGCGCGTGCGCGCACACACACACACGCACAGAGAGAGAGAGAGAGAGAGAGAGAGAGAGAGAGAGAGAGAGAGAGAGAGAGAGAGAGAGAGAGAGAGAGATGCATGGCATATTCTTACTTGTAACATGAATTTTGGACACTTTTTTTAACCTTTGTTCTGTACAAGTGTCTTTGTGTTACCCAATGTTATCGGTTTACTTTCTACTATTTTTTAAATATTTGTCGCAGTTTTATCCCATATTTTTGAAAAAAAAAACCCTTTTCTTATATTCTTATATATTTCCAAAACACAGTTCTATAAATTCAACATCGGGCAGCATTTACAAATCTCTTTTTAATTTCAACAATCTTGTAACTCTAATGATTTTTATGAGCCACTTCATCTTTGTGATATGTATATATTTTTGTGTTCCATACTCAGTATCTATGATTCACACCCAAAATTAGTACAGATCTGTAAATTGATATAAATACCTTCATGTTTTTTTTTTCATGTACATTAAGGTTTATAACTGTAGCTTATTCCACCAATTATAAATGCACCACCAAGTACATTAATTGTTTATAAACTTTTTGTGTATGGTGGAATATGATTTTACTGTTATGTATGATTCCACTCTAACATTAACTTCAGCTTCTTGTGTTGCTTTTCCATCTGTCCTTTCTTTCAATACAGCCATCACTTTAGTTTTTTCTTTTACTGATTTGTGTTCTATTCCCTTTAAGTACTGTGTTATACCAGTACATACCTTGATTCTTTTCACATTTTTTTCTCATTTTTAGCCATTAACACCACGTCACTTGTGTGTAACATACTCCGAGATGTCTACACATTCAAATTAAAGTTCATATTTTAAATTGTCAGTATAGCTCAAAGCACACCAAATACATTACTTGTTTTCCCTGGCATCAAACGGTATCAGTTATGTGACAAGTAAATCTGAGTGAGCCAAAGCACAATTTAGTGTCATGCCCATGACCTACCGTCAGAGGAAGTAAACACAGAGCATCAGAGTAGTAGTTGGATATAGGTCAAACAGTGGGGTCAACTGGCTGGCAACCCAACGGGATTTTATTTCCAACACTGTGCCAGCAACGTCTATTGTTGCATCACTAATTTATAGCTCTGATTGTGTACAAAAAAAGAGTTATGTTGCTACCATTAATTTTAACACGTGTTGCTACACGATTCATTCATATGATAACATTACCAAGTCAAGTTGAACATATCCAGCTGTATATCAAGTAATTTAGGATTGTGTGTCTGTATGATCTAATTTTAGTTCTTTGTATAGTGTGAGTGTGTGCATGCATCGCATGTGTGTGTTTTTTACGGATTAGTGTAAATGTTGCAGAAAAAGTATTTATATACCCAATGGAAAGTTGAAACATCAATAATTAAACATTCTTTCATGTTCAAGGTTTGTGTGTGTGGTTTATACCGTGTAGTGTTTATAAAGTCTGTTTTGAAAACCAGTGCCAACATTAGAGAATTGTTGTTGTTAAATTTATATAAGTAACCACAGCGTAATAAAATGCTTTTTCTAATGTTCCACTGTTAATTAATTACTTGTTTTGGACGAGCAAAAGTAACTTTTGGCTGAAATGCTTCAGTCCACTGTACAGGTCACACATAGTGGCTCAAGGTGGAGAGTGTGTTCATAATTGTTTCTGTTTTACATTTACCATATTTGATATTACTTTGACCCAGAGGTTATTAAAATCCTCTTAAAAATACAACAGGCTTGAACACAAAGGTGAGTTGATTGATACAAATTATTAAATATATACAACTGAATTTTGCCAGGGTTTAAAAATCTACCTAGTAATAAATAATTCAACACACACAGAAGAATTAAATTAAATTGTGATTACAAATCTATACTCTTAGAAAATTCTGATATGTATTTTACATTTTTAAGTTTTTAAACTTAACAATATTATAGTTTCCTATTTAACAGTACTGGAAATACACTATTTGTTCCTGGAAACAAATGTGTATACATATTTAATTTGCTTTAGTAATGTTTAGCTCCCACCCCAAAAAAAAACTTTGATTACTAAAATATGGATATTTTTAGAGAATATATATACAGTATTAAAAGACAGGGCTGAACATCTGTCAGAAACTAATGTCAATAAAAATATCACTATAAATTTTACACAAAAAAGTATTCAGTGTATAAAAGCCTCTAAGACAAAACTTGGATCTGGTTGTAAAGTAATAACCAGGTCAATAACAACAAAACAAATTCAGAAAAATTTCTTCAACATTTCTTTCAATTCTTTTTAGATACTAGTAATTAATCCACTGTACTGAATAGTAGATGTTTTTAGTTGAAGCTCCCACTGCCACTAGACTAATCTTCATTAGGTTCCCGATGATCAAAGTTGAAAGCTCAAGCCTGTGTTTGCAAATTTGTTTGAATTCATTTATAACTGCAACTCTTTATAGAAATATAGTATTTCATAGATGGGTTTCAATGATTTGTTTTTACTATGTATATATATATATTGTAACGGTACATATCTTCACCGTACATTTGAAAACAACTATAAGAAATAAAACACTCATTAATTAACACTAGAACACCCAAGAGATGAATAATTGTGTACTAAATATTATAGTTGTCTTGTTTGTTCTGACGTCTGTTTCTAAGCTGACGAAGGCGAATACGATGCCGAAACGCGTTCGACGAAAAAGACAAGTAAGTTTCACAAGAGAAAGTTTCAATATTATATAAAGTAAATATTATATCCGGTCCGCGAACTAATTAAAACAACAAATGAAGAATAATAAACAATAATGAAGAAGAAAAATAGAAAACAACATGGTAATGTGATTAACCAATAACCCAATGGATATGGTAAGTGAGAAGAGAAAACCAAATATACCAACAACGAACACCAACAAGATACAGAAGGTAACATGAATAAACGCAAATAAATTGATAAGCGAGGAAGAGATAACAACTCTACTCTACAATGTGCCAATATGAATACCAAGATATAATGAAACAAATAACAAGGAGTCTACAGAGTTAAGAAACCAGTAAAGATGCACAGACATGTACAAAATATTACTAAAGACTTGACCATGACTAAAACTCTTTATTTTAAGGTGAAAATATAACTAATAAACAACAGAAACAATGAAATAAAATATTAGCAATATAAGAATGAGTTAGTTGTCATAGCAATAACAGAGTACCATGACTGCTTTTAATGCAAGTAAATCCAATTAAGAAATATTAAACAAAACCTGGTAATCACCAGTAAACACGTAAATATAGTGTGAAAAAATAATAAATAATGATTATCAAGAACATGGGTGTAAAATAATAACCTTAGAACATTGAGATCAGGGGATAAAATGCATAGAAAGAAAACACAATGTAAGACCATTGTTGTCAGCCAAGGGGGTCCCAGATAACCTTACTCTGGGTACAAATTCACTTATAACTAGAATAATTTAATAGTAAAACGTAAAACTAGTTTATGTTATGCAATTATGAAACTAGACATTATAAAGACAAACCTAGTGCTATGATTTAGTAATTAAGAGTGACATGTGTTGTGTCTAATGTAATTACACAGACTGAAATGGACAGAAAGATGTACCCATTAAACACACTCAGAAGTTCCACAATATTGTCAATCAGAGAAAGACAATGACATAAATGTGTAGTGCAATATCTATACTGCTATTATAAGGTAGAATAAAGATAATTAACTATTAATTAAACCATAATTATGAAAAATTAATGTAAACCGTCTGACTACACTAGATGCAAGAAGTGTTAGTGAATTATTCACAATCTCACATAAAAATGGGAGACTAACCATTATAAAACTTTCTTTAGACTATAAAGACCATTTGTAAAAAAAAGAACCCCTTAAAATTGAGTATACTGTTACGACGTCACAGAACAATCTACGTGTTTATCGAACGTTCCAGAGAGATCCAGAGTGTAAGCATGTGGCATACGTGCTTGTAGACTCATTTATGAGAGAGTTCTCGATGCCGCCAGCCGTGCGGACTGTGTCAAGGCCGCAGTTAATTACGTAGTTCATACGAATGCTAAGACGCAATTAGTCTAGATATTCGACTGGCTATAAATACCAGTACTCAACGACGTTCAGTTTAGTATTTGGCGAATTTTTGACTGCATGGTTCAAGAGTTATAGTAGCGATATTACTGTGCGCGTTCAAGTGGTTATTAGTTAAGTGTTGTGTTTTATAATCGGGTGGTATAATTGTAATACAATTGTCTTTAATATTAGTGACATTTTATTGCGTGTGAACACTTTTTATTTGATTTGTTGTAGTAGACTGTGTTGTTAATTATGAACTGTTTTACTGTAACAATTAAAGCTGGTGATTAGTGATTTAATTGGTGTCTTGTACTTATTTTGTTTCCACTGTACCTACGACGATCGAGTAGACCGTCGTAACAGTGGTGTCAGAAGTGGGATAGAACGGTTAACAGTGGACAGTTTGTACAAGATGTAATTCGTAATTAATCGATAAACAATGGATGCCAGTCAGATGATGGAAAATTTACAGGCACTGCTGTTGCAGACGGAAAAACGACAGGATGAAAAACGTAAGCAGGAAGCAGAAGACATCAAAGCATTAATACAGGAGCAGAAACAGATGCAAGAACATAGTACTGCAAAATTCGTCCTGTTACAAGGTGAGCTGAATAAACAAGTTGACAGAATATCTGAAATAGAAAAATCTGTGTCAACTATGAAAACAAGTATGTCAACCTTAGAAGATTCAAAATATCAGAGAAATCAAAGAACGCTATTAACTGAAGTAGGGTCAGTTTTTGCAAAGGCCCCATCATTTAATGGAAGCACCCACTGGGCAACTTATCATCGCCAATTTGAAGCTACCGCTCGCTTAAATAACTGGACGGAAGAAGAGAAAGGCCTTTCACTCATTCTTGCGTTTAAAGGACCTGCCTCAGAGGTAATACACAAAGTGCCATCTGACAGTCAGAACGTCTATGCCGAATTAACTAAAGCTCTGGAATTACGGTACGGTGACCAGCATTTGTGCGAAGTGTACCGTGAACAACTTAAAGCGAGGCGACAGCATTCAGGGGAGAGCCTTCAAGAGTTTGAAGCGAATGTCGACCGACTGACAAGAATGGCTTATCCCGAAAAATCGGAGGACTTCCGGAAGTGGATTTCTCTCATTATGTTTATTGACGATATCAGACGCTCTTGTTCATGCTCTCTGTTTTGAAGCTGCCAAGTTGGCGACCTACATTAATCAAAGTATGCCATCACGTTGTAGCCAAACGGATCCAATACCACAGTATCGTCATGGCGGATGGCATAAAGAGACGATTCAAAAACAACAGTTTAAGAAGTCAGCAGCACCACAACGATCTTTCGAACCAAAGGACAAAGACAGAAGACCGAAGTGTTACAACTGTGGGAAACGTGGTCATCTACAGGTAGACTGTTGGGAGAATAAAATACCGAGAGAAGGGAGTGATCGCACCAATTGGAGAAGTAAAGCCCCAGAACAGCACACAGTGTCCACGCTACATAAGACCAGTGGAAACTTGATCGTTAATGGATTTGCGGAAGGTAAACCAACATCATTTACAGCTGACACGGGCGCAACAGTGTCCATTGTGCGCCCTGACTTAGTCAGCAACCGCCAGCCTCTAATTAGCTCTTGTACAATACAGACTGTGACTGGAAGCCCCGTCAAGGTGCTAGGAAAGGTAGACGTACATGTACGCCTGGGTCTTCTCGAGTGTAGCCACCAAATGCTCGTTGCAGACATTGTCGATGAAGTGATTCTTGGCACGGACATTATGAATGGCTACGGATTCGTTGTGGACTTAAGAGAGAATGTCCTGAAGGTTGGCCAAGAGAAGATAAAGCTTTGCATTGCTAAAATGACAGGGTCTACCAACCATTCGATTAAGCGAGTGGCTTAAGGAGGAGGCAGTGTTATGACATCATAGAACAATCTACGTGTTTATCGAACGTTCCAGAGAGATCCAGAGTGTAAGCGTGTGGCGTACGTGCTTGTAGATGCATTTACGAGAGAGTTCTCAATGCCGCCAGCCGTGCGGACTGTGTCAAGGCCGCAGTTAATTGCGTAATTCATACGAACGCTAAGACGCAATTAGAAATCATCTAGATATTCGACTGGCTATAAATACCGGTACTCAACGGCGTTCAGTTTAGTATTAGGCAAATTTTGGACTGTGCGGTTCGAGAGTTATAGTAGCATATTACTGTGCGCGTTCAAGTGGTTATTAGTTAAGTGTTGTGTTTTATAATTGGGCGGTATAATTGTAATACAATTGTCTTTAATATTGTATAATTACAAATTCCCACTTTATAAATTTTAATTATTTAGTATTGTTTAATTTGAAAAAATGGAAAAGTCTGTAGTGAAAAAAGCTGTCGACTATTTGTTGTTGGTTCTCTCGCAGGAGTCCGTGGATATTCGTAGATCACCGCAGATTCTGATTCTGCTAAAACAAACACAAGTTATTTACTTATGGTAATTGAAGTTCGAGAAGGTTGACCAATTCGTAAATAATTGAATCGGTAACTCGATCCTCATAGATCAGTGTTACACGGTGCCACCTGTGAAAGTATTGCTGAAAATCTAGCTTGTGATTGTACTGTCTAAGTAATAAAAAGTCGTCAACTCTTTTTTTCTGTTATGAATTTTAAGTTTTATTAACAATCTTGATAATATGCAATCATTACTTTAAAATTTAACACAGGCAGTTTGCCTAGTCAGTCACTGACTTTACTTTTTTAAACTGCTCTTAATTTCAGGGTTTTGAAAATGTTATTCTTGAACCTTGGTTCATTATGTTTACAGTTCTTCAGTGGTTCCTTTGAGGCTGCAAGATACAAAAACAAGAAAAATGTCTGCACTACTGTTTAACATTAGTAGGCAGAGTTAATTATCATAAACAATGAACGTATTAAATGGTTTCATAAGTCATTACCATTGAATAAATACCATCGACTATGGTCAACCTTACATTTGCTCTACGCATAACGAATTAATCTTTACAATAAAAATTACCTGAAACGGTTTCAAAATGATTAAACTATAGTCGTAACATTGACTGATCAACATTGGATTGCCTCGAGGCATACTGATTCAAACATTTAGAAATAAAATTAACATCGAACGTTTATACAATTATGAACATGGTTATTAAATTGACTATTGTCAATATGAGCACAACTTCAGGCATACTGGATTGCAATAAAATATTAACTATCCCAAAATATCGGGTATCAGCTTAATCTAAAATATCAAAAAAGTTACATCAGTATTTAAAGAATAATTCACTTAATGTTTGTCAATTATTATTATCCATCTTATGTAGCACACTAGTAGTTCAAACAATTATGATTTGTCACATAATAAGTGTTCATCACAATATTAATTAGTGGTTTATGTCGGATACCAATTGAATTCAATAGTTCATATAACTTCTCTGTGAGAGTTTATTATTCATGGTTTAGTTCGACTTGGTTCGATATTTTTAATCTCTGGAGTAAATTTATTATTTATTTCTATAAAAAATACGGGTTCATGAATATCTGTGAATGACTGTTAGTCAGTTTGTTTATTCACTATGAACCTCGTTAATCTATTATGGTTGGTTCTATGTTTCAAAAAATTGACAATCTTAAAATCTCTGTTTTTTCATTAATTATCATTAATAATCATTTAAAACTATACTCCCTGTTAATACACTTCAATTGCAACTTTATTATGCACTGTGCAATTGCATTTCGCTATAATATAAGCGTTTTAGTTAAACACTCGACACTAAAAATTTCAAGGTTAGGATGCCCCTTCTGTTTACGTTTTATAACCGCACAGCTGATCTCTTGTAAACGACTGTATCCGCGCACAGAAATTTACCGTCGTCTCGCTTCGCTAGGCTGAGGTAGAATAATAAAATTATTTTTCTTCTTCACTGTTCCTATATCGGGAGCACATACCCGCCGGTCGATTTTGATCGATTCCATTGGTTAAAAAGGTGACATTCCATCCAGTGAGGTCACCCCCCTTGTGAATTAAATAATTTTACAGAAAATTGTTAACGGCTTTGGGTTGGAGAGTTTCGTTTGTAGACTTCTCGTTTTTTCCCAAAATAAATATAATTCCTTTAAAATTGGTTTAACGTCCTTGTTATATGATTATTACTTAATATGATCACCTCATGTTATCACAATTAATCTGTTCTTTAAAATAAGTCCTCACAAGACATGTGTAAGTTTAATAATAAGAAAGTTAATTCCTTACTTATGACTATTACATATTTCTTATAGTTTTACATGATTAATTACTAAAATTGACCAAATGATGATTACATTTCATCATATGGTTCCTTTGAAGTTCATTTATGATAATATCTAGTACACTGATTGTCTAAAATTAATAACATTACTATATTTGACCCATGCTTTCTGTGGCATAGAGCATGGTCAGTTTGATTTACTTTATTTATTGACATATTTTGTCCTGTCCACTTTTTTATAGTGATACTGATATTCTAAGATGTCCATTACAACTTCTGGATAGCTTATTTTTCATTAGAATACAATTATTTGCTGG
Organism: Magicicada septendecula; assembly: GCA_034769895.1. Taxonomy (NCBI): domain Eukaryota; kingdom Metazoa; phylum Arthropoda; class Insecta; order Hemiptera; family Cicadidae; genus Magicicada; species Magicicada septendecula. The sequence goes on along the minus strand of CM068372.1, from coordinate 416,532,187 downwards.
TTTTTAATGTAACATTTATTGTTCATAGTCTTAGTACGCTATGTATCATTATGATTTAATTTTGAATTAATGATATACCTATTTTTGTGTGGTTCTTTTAGGTCTACATTGTCTTTACAGTTTAAAGGTTGTTTTGCAATGGTTGTTCTCTTACAATTACATGTGATATTGATAATTCTTGCATCTAGTGTCGTCAAACAGTGACCTCAATTTTCCTTAATTCTGGTTAAATTAGTTTTTCATTATAATCATTGTATACTATAATAGTGGTAATACAGATTATATTGCACTTCTGTGTCCTTGTTCTTTACTGGTTTATATTATTACAGAAATTCTGAATGTGTTTAATGTGTACCCTTTTCTGTCCAATTTCAGTCTGTGTATTTGCATTAAACACCACACATACCACTTTCAATTAACAAAATTGTATCACTAGGTTCGTCTTTATAATGTCTACTCTCATTATTTTATAACTTACACTAGTTTACATCGTTTTGGTCTTAATCTATGCTAATTACAAGCTGATTTATAACCGAGTTGAGGTTACCTGGGACCCCCTTGTTAGACAACAATGGTGTATGTTTTGGCTATCTGGTTTCAATGTTTTACAGGTTTAATTATAAACTTTTACTCTTTTTAATTAGTATTTATTATTTCTTTATGATTTCTACCTGTCTACAGGTGATTACTAGGTTCTATTTTTGTTATCTTACTTGAATTTGCCAGTATTAACATGTATGGTATACTGTTCTTACTAAGATACTTAATTCATTCTTATCATTCATTACTTTCTTTAATTGTTTTGATTTATTTAATTAATTCTATTCTTTTATTAGAATAAAGAGTTTTTGTCGTGGTTTGTCTTTGGTAATAGTTTGTCTATGTCTGTGTCTCTTTGCTGTTTCTTATTTCTGTAGATTCCTTGTTTTATTAGTTTCATTCTCTATCAATTCATTTTATAGGCACATTCTCTGACATATTTGTAAATTCTTCTGTGTTTGTTACCTTGCTTGTGTTTATTTATATTCTTCAGTCTCTTGTTAATGCTGAATGCCCTTGTACTTTAGTTTTGTCCTCTCACTTACCATATCTATTGGGTCATTTGGTTAATCGCATTATTATGTTGTCTTCTATATTTTCTTCTTTATCACTATTTATTATCCTTCGTTTGCTGAGTTAGTTATATTAATTGTTTTACTTAGTTCTTGAACCTTCTATAATACTTTGTTCACAGTTATTTAGTTATCATTCCTTTCTTAGGTGTTCTGGTGTTAGTTTATGGGTGTTTCATTCTTTATCTTTTGTTGTTAACTTTATGGTCAGGATATGTACTGTTACAATATTAGTGACATTTTATTGCGTGTGAACACTTTTTATTTGATTTGTTGTAGTAGACTGTGTTGTTAATTACGAACTGTTTTACCGTAACAATTAAAGCTGGTGATTAGTGACTTAATTGGTGTCTTGTACTTATTTTGTTTCCACTGTACCTACGACGATCGAGTAGACTGTCGTAATAATATTATTAACCATGAACCAAATCACAATGACCCATGGCATACCAAAACTATGTATAACTAATAAAACTAAAAACCAGAAATTAACTATATTTGAATAAAAGCTGAGATATCCAGAAGTTGTAATGGACATCTCAGAATTATTATATCACAGTAAAAAATGAACAGAGCCAATTATTAAAATAAAAGGAGTGAATCACATTAACTATGCTCTAGGCCAAAGAAAGCATAACCACATATTGTAATTTTTATTCATTTAAGACAATTATTGTAGTAGAGATTATCATAAAAGGACTTGGGAAGAAACATATGGATGAAATGTAATCACTATTTGTTAAATTTCCACGAATAAACATGTAAAATCATAAGAAATATGTCACAGTCATAAGTGAAAAACATTAACTTTTTAATTAAAGCACCAACATATGTCTTGTGAGGACTTGTTTTAATAAGCAAATCAACTGTAATAAATTGGTGTGGCTATATAAAGTATTACCAGTAACGCAAGGACGTTAAACCAGTTTAAAAATATGTCTTTTATTTTGACAAAAACGAAAGCATAATTTCTATAGCCTCAACAACAAAGTCATTAACATTTTATAAAAATTAATTGTGTTCGGCAAGGGAGTGACCTCGCTCAAAGGAATGGCAGCAATCTCTAATCCAACAAAATCGATTAAAATCAACAGGGGAGTATGTAATCCCAAAATTGGAACAGCGAGAGAGATGCCAATTTCTTCACACTTCATATCTGACGAGCGAAGCAGTAATGACAACCATTTCTGTGCGTGAGAAAAGTCGAGTGCGGAATTGAATCAGCTGTTCGGGTTTCAATGTAAACAATTGGTCACATAACCAAAAATTTTTAAGTGTCGAGTTCAATGCATAAATGCAAATGCAATAGTGAAACAACACTGCAGAGTGTGCAATAGGCTGCAATTAAGTGAATTTCAGGAAGTATAGTGATTAATTATACATTATACCTATAAAATTTTAATCTGAATAACAGTAATTTTATGAATTGACAATAAGTAATGAAAATAAACATAAACTATTATAGCTTTTTTTGAAACCTGAATCCATAACTAACTGACTTTGATTCACGAATTTTATGGAATATTATTTGAATTTTGAACAAAAGTAGATATTTTGTACTTACCTTGTAAAGGTTATTCAACCAGTGATATAAATACTAAATTAATATGAACTCAAGAGGGGTTATCTAACCTTGTGATTATTATTTTTCCGATACATAAACAATCATTAAATATTTTAATGAAATTAAACTAAGGAATATACTGTAGTTAATTAACTGATGAAAGATTAGTAAGCAATAGACTTGATGATTAATAATGAACAAGAGATGAACTTATGACTTTAATTATTTATGTATTTGTTATGTATAGGTTAAGAAGTTACCTTGTTTTAAAATAGATCCAACTTTGTATCAGCTTAGCATGCCTGAATTAACCTCAGTGTTAACGATAGAGAAATTTTCAAATCTATGTTAATAATTAAAATTTTTTTTGTTATTTTTATTTATGTAACTCATTTCCAACAACTCAGTTTAAACAGTAGTGTATATGTTTTCTGTTATGTATCTTGCAGTCTCAAAGAAACCACGAAAATTGTAGAAGTAATTAACAAAGTTTCAATGTTATATTCTAAAAAAGAAATAGTTTAACTACCCTGAGAGTTAGAGTCAGTAATAACTAATGTTAATTATTAATGAGGCAAACAGCCAGTTATTATTCAATCAATAATTTCAATTTATTAAAATTGTTAATAAATCATGTAGTAAAACAGTAAAAGAGTTGACGAATTTTATTTACTCGACAGTACGAATACATGTTAGGTAACTATGAGTACTCCTACAGGTGGCACGAATTAACTCAAATACTTTAAATTGAGTTGTCTACTCGCTTGTGAACACGGTTGTTAACAAATCAGACCTTCAAATTCAGTAAGTACCAGATGAGTAAATAACTTGTGTTTATTCCAGCAATAATTGAATCTACGGCGAACTACACTATCCACATGCACCTGCGAGGGAGTCAACCCAACCAATTCGTATCTGAACTTCAATTTTAAACGAACCACATAATGTAAAGAAGATATTAAATATTTTTTACTAAACATTATTAAACCATTTTAAAGCATTTAACTAAAATATTTAAATAACTGAAACCACGTGTTACATTTTAACACGTACGAACTCCGAATATTACAAATTGGCCACCAACTTAAGAGGCCTGAAATTAGAAAAAAAGAACCAATGAAAAATAATAATAAAAATAAAATAACCTAAACCCAAGCAACAACTCCAATACAAAAAGTACAGGATACACAAGAGCATTCATTACAAATATATATATATATATATATATATATATATATATATATATTCAATCACTTTCTGCTACAGTCCGTTTCTTGATGTATATAATACATTTAATATTTATAAATAAATTTACTTCAAGATATACCTTTTTTTTCCTTATTAGGAACATGTTTTGGGTACCATCTTGTACCCATCCTCAGCCTTCCGGTTTTTTGAGGATAGGTATAGGTACCCATACAAAAAACCGGAAGGCTGAGGATGGGTACAAGATGGTACCCGAAACATGTTCCTAATAAGGAAAAAAAGGTATATCTTGAAGTAAATTTATTTATAAATATTAAATGTTATATATATATAACATTGTGCATGTTATATATATATATAACATAATGCATTTAAACTTTATATAATTATATTACATGATTTAAGTAAAAATGTTTATTTTTTGAACTATTTACAATTTTACGTTAAGTGTATTAATATCAGCATATCTCTACTCATATATTTATATGACTACCAGTATAATATTAATTTCTTTCATTTAACCTGTTTTTCTTCTTCTGACGATGTTTTCTGTTGGGAAAGATTTGTTTATAACTTTTAGGGATGTGTTTACAAAATATTTTGTTTTGTCTGTCTTTTTTTTTCAAACAAATAATATGATACATTAAATAAGTTTATATTTTGCAGTAGATTGTCAAACATTAACAGAATTTATTGCGCACTTTTGTTTACATATTAGCAAACACAAAGTAAACATTTAAACATTAAGAAAACAAAATTTAAATAAACATTTCAGAACCAGAAGAGTATCTCTCAGAACCCCCCCCCCCCCACACACACACAGGTATATAGCAGCAGGGTAACAGCCAATCTATTTTGGTCAGTATTATTAAGGAAATTTCATTGTCCTGTTTATATATGTATATTATTCTACTGCCAAACGCCGTGAAAAACAGTCTATTTTAGTTTGATAATTAGAACACATCCGTAGCATCAACTTATAACTGTTACAAATAGTCAACTAATACACCTGAATGTACCAATCAAATATTTTATGTCTAAGTGTTACAAAATAATCAATAATTATGTTAATGTTTGTTTATGTCAACTGCCCATATATCTAAAAAGAATAAAATTCTACATAACGCCCCATTTCTTGTTTCTTTGAATGTATATTATTTAATTCAAAACATTTCTAGAACTTAGAAATGTTCCAATGCTAACTTCAGTTACATTCTCAGGTGTCTCTAGAAAATAATAACAGAATAATTGAAATAATATATGTAAACTAATTTTTCATTAATACTGAATATTAAACTTTCACTTGTGAACTTACTTTGTTTTTTCAGTATGCGTTTTGGCGTGATGTGCGCCTTCTTCAGCGGTGTGAGACAGAATGTCCGGAACTTGTAACGGTTTTTTAGTTAGTAGGTTGGGGTGGAAGGGAATTGGCGCGGGGATCCGAATTATTGTATGTTTTATGTATAATTGTGCCAAAGAGTGCGTGTGATTTAAAGTTTAATTGGTCGTTAAGTATGTTGTATTTTCGGTAAAGCATTTAGTTTTGGGGGGTTTGGTTTGATTTGTTTGAGATATTTGGTGCTTTCTGTTTGGATTATGTGTTTTGCGTTATTTATAAATTTGTTTATTTGTTTTTGATATTTTAATGTGGGGTCCTTATTTATTTTTGTTATATTGTTTTCGGTGAAGAATTTCTCAATTTTATTGTTTATTTCTTGTTCATCCATTATAACGTTTATGTTCCCTTTATCGGCTTTTAATATAAGTAATTTTTGTTTTACATTTTTTAGCGTTTTAATTTCGTTGTGTCCTTTTGGTTGTTTTTGTGTGCGGTGTAATTTACGTTTTATGTCATGTCGTATGGAATCTTGGTCGTTAATGTGCGTGTTTTGTACAGCTGTTTCGGTGTCTATCATTAAGTCGCGTATATGTCTATTGTGGTTGTTGTTATGTTTGAGTCCTTTTTTTAATAAAGTTATTTCGTCATTTGTGAAACTAATGTCAGTTGTGTTTACTGTGCGTGTGTGGAATTTGTGTGTCGGTGTGGGAATGGTTTCTATTTGCATGTTGTGAGGTTTGTTAATTTTTTGTTATGTTGATCTTGTATTATCGATTTGAGTTTGTCTATATTGTCTTGCGTGTGCTGTATTACATTTTCGAGTTCGATGTGGTGTAACATTTGTGTTAGTTTTACATGTAAATTGTAGGCCTGTCTGTTGAGTGTGTCTTTTTTGTGGTATAAATAATTGATTATGTTGTTTAGGTATACATTTTCAGCTTTTTGTTTGGTTTGAAGTGCAGCATGTGTGTTTTGTTTTATTGTAATTTGTGCGTGAGCTGGTATGATGTTGTGTTTTCGGCATGTTTTATTGAAGGCGATGTTTAAGGAAGTTTTCGTTACTTGTTGTTTGACGTTTCTGTATTTATGGATGAGATACGCTTTGTTTGCGGTGTTACAGTTGTTTTGATGGTTTATCTTCTTCGTTCACAGCACTTAATTAATATTGATTGTTAAACTTTCACTTGTGAACTTACTTTGATTTTCCCGTACGCGTTTCCGCGTGATGTGTGCCTTCTTCAGCTGTGTGAGACAGAATGTCCGGAACTTGTAACGGTTTTTTAGTTGGTAGGTTGAGTGGGGTGGGGGTGGAAGGGAATTGGCGCGGGGATCCGAATTATTGTATGTCTTATGTATAATTGTGTCAAAGAGTGTGTGTGTTTTAAAGTGTAATTGGTCATTAAGTATGTTGTTTGGTTGTGTTGTGTAGTGTTTGTATATTTCATATTGTTCTGCTGTGTTAAGTTTCCGACTTTTAGGCAAGTAGTGTAATATCTCAAGATTATTATCTATGTTGGTGTTGCTGTGGTTTTTTGTGTGTATGTGTGTGGCAAACACGGAATGTATATTGTTGCTGGATAGAGCTTTTAGGTGTTCAGAGTAACGTGAAGAAAAAGATCTTCCCGTCTGGCCTATATAGAAACTATTACAATCACTACAGTTTAATTTGTATACCCCTGTTTTGTTGTATTTGTCTATGTCCATGTTTGTATCATTGATGTGTTTTTTGATGGTATTGTTTGTTCTGTAGGCTATTTTGTACTTGTGTTTCCTGAATGTGTTGGTGATTTTGTGTGTGTTGGAGTTATGGTATGTGAGTGTGATGTATTTATTTTGTTGTGTTATGTTGGTATTTTTTGTTTTGTTTATGATGTGTCTGTGTAGTTTGTTTATTAAATTAGGGTTGTAACCATTTTTTATTGCTATATATTTGATTGTGTTGATGTTAAACTTTCACTTGTGAACTTACTTTGTTTTTTCCCGAACTCAACACAATCAAATATATAGGAATAAAACATGGTTACAACCCTAATTTAATAAACAAACTACACAGACACATCATAAACAAAAACAACAAAACAAAAAATACCAACAACACACAACAAAATAAATACATCGTACTCACATACCTTAACTCCAACACACACAAAATCACCAACACATTCAGGAAACACAAGTACAAAATAGCCTACAGAACAAACAATACCATCAAAAAACACATCAATGATACAAACACGGACATAGACAAATACAACAAAACAGGAGTATACAAATTAAACTGTAGTGATTGTAATAGTTTCTATATAGGGAAGATCTTTTTCTTCACGTTACTCTGAACACCTAAAAGCTCTATCCAGCAACAACATACATTCCGCGTTTGCCATACACATACACACAAAAAACCACAGCAACACCAACATAGATAATAATTTTGAGATATTACACTACTTGCCTAAAAGTCGGAAACTTAACACAGCAGAACAATATGAAATATACAAACACTACACAACACAACCAAACAACATACTTAACGACCAATTACACTTTAAATCACATGCACGCTTTGACACAATTATACATAAAACATACGATAATTCGGATCCCCGCGCCAATTCCCTTCCCCCCCCTTAACCTACCAACTAAAAAACCGTTACAAGTTCCGGACATTCTGTCTCACACAGCTGAAGAAGGCACACATCACGCCGAAACGCGTACGGGAAAAAACAAAGTAAGTTCACAAGTGAAAGTTTAACAATCAATATTAATTAAGTGCTGTGAATGAAGAAGATGAACCATCAAAACAATTGTAATTTTTCATACCCCGACAGTATCAAAAATTGTGTATAGTCTTAGGTGGTAGGAAAAGTACATTGATAATCTTGTTATATAAAATCTATAGGATCAGAAAAGATTCAATTCTTTCATCAGCATTGCACACATTTTTAAAAATCACTTTTCCTGTCTGTAACGTTTCAATCTTTCACCAAATATGTCTGCTGCATACTGATAAGCAGAGAATGCTTAATTATAAATGACCAAACTGTGAATTAAATATTTCAAATCCTTTAAGACTATAAACTTTCAAGCCTATATTTTGTTGTAATGTGTCTTTCCATTGGAGTGTTCTTTCACATAATAATAGTCCACTGGTATCATGCAGGACTTTCTTGTCAGTAATGAATAGAGCCTGGGTACTATAAGCACAAATAAGTAAAATACGCATGCAAGATTGCATGAAAAATGGAAAACTAATGCACCAAAATAAGAGAAAACAAATATGCGAAAAAAGAATAAATAATTAATTTAATAGAAATCCTATTTTATTCATGGCTGTTACAGTATATTTATATTCTTGAGATATTTTTTAGTTTTTCCAGAGATATTCTTGAGTTAAGCTCCTGCGTCTGTCACTGAAGAATGATTTGTATTTTTAACGTAGCATGACATCACAGGTGCATATGAAAAGCAACACAGTTCTTCTTCAGCAACTTACTCTTCAGTAACTATTTCTTCGTTCGTTGCAACCAGGAGTTTTTAGTAACACTCGACTGAGCTTGTCAGACGTAATTTTAGCAACAACGCGAGTTTCTGAAGATAATGATACTGAAATTTCCTATATCAGAGAAAGTGAATGTTGCAAGGAATTATTTCGAGCTTCCAACTGTGTTATTAATATCAGGTAATTTGGAGAAGGAGTTATGGATGTACTACATCATTTCTTGGATGCCATTTTCAACAAAACATTCCTGGGCTGTGGTCATGCTTGCTTCATCTTCTGCATTTAAGGAATATAATTCAGTTCACTGAAATGTTCAGTGTAGTATGATACATAAACCTCATCAAGTTACAACTGGCTGAGGAGGTAAAGACACAGTTGGAAGCAGTTTATAAAATTTTTGAATTCTAATTGGTGCCTCTACAAACACTTCCTTCATGCTGGAGACAAGAAGATCCACATCTATATACTGGCTTCTAAGAATTTCGGCAACATGATGACACGATGTAAACCTTGAACAAGGAACATCAGGTGAACTAATTTAGGGTAAATACCTTTTAATCCAGCTGTCACTTTAACAATATATGGAGGAGCATTATTTCACTGAGAAATAACAATACATTGTCATACCGTACCCCTTCTGGTCACAAGATAGTTAGAGTCATTGAAAAATGTTTGCAATAGTAGAATGATTTACTCAGTCAAGTATTCGTATATTAAGAAGAAATGATCTGCTGCCTGCTTTCATAGCACCAACTACAGCACTACACACGCACTTTCCAGATGCATCTGTGGTTTCATCTACAAAAATCCATATTTTTCTGTGCTTCAGTGTATCCCGAATATTACAAAGTACATCTTGAAAACACTGAGGCACATAGTTTCTGCACAATGTAGATTCATCTGGCAACCTTCTGTTTGTGTATTTTTCTAAAAAACCCCGAAACAGCAAATTATTCAATTTCCACAATGGAATGTTGGAACTCACTAATATTAAACACAAGTCTTTGGAAAGTGTATTACTTGAACTCAATTGTTCACCTTCATTGCTTGTAATCAGTCGCTGATTTAACTTAGATTTATTCTTAACCTTGTCTTTATGCCGTGTTGTATTAATATGCTGCACATCATATTTTTTTCTTAGCTGAATCAATCTTTTCAGACACCAAACAAAATAACACTTTGCTGTCCTCACTAAAAGTATTACTTTCAAACCCATTTACGTATTTATATAACAATGGCAATTGTGACGCTTTTGTGGGAGGCATTGTTCAACTCAACTACAGCACAATCACATTCAGCTAACTGTAACAACGCACAAGACATGATAGACACAACTGGGTGAGTTACTAGCTGACTAAGAAAGGAATCAGTGGTTAATGACAGTTAGGAGTGAAATATGCACTTTCAATATGACAGTTTAGACTAAAATATGTAATTTTAATTCGAAATCATAAAACATGCAAGCAAAGTCTTTTTCCCCCACAATAAGCATTTATAAACACCATTAAACATAGTTAAAATTGCTTGTTAGGATGTGTATTACAAAGTACACAACATTTCTGCTTACGTATACAAGGGTTGACAAAAAATAAGCATTTTGTTTAGAAATCCGGGGTCTAGTAATGAACAATGATAAACCACAAATTCAGTATATACACAATGCTCTTCCAAAATATTGGTTATTTTTTATATTAACCACATCTTTGAGTTTATTTTGGTTAATTTCTTAGAATTCTTATGCGTTTCTTAACTGCAGTTCTGTGTCCTACGCAGTCACAATTTTCATGAGAGGCAGCTTACTTTATGTTTAGAGTACTGATAATATTATTAAATTATTAATTACTTCTGAATATTGTTAAAAATATTTACCATTTCTTAACATTGTTATGACAATTACGGAACGCTCTCGGAAAGGGAAGAGTGTTGTTCTATACGCTTCTCGACTAGCTCAGCATGCCCCATTTGTGTCAAGGCCATCTACTATCATAGGAATCTAGACTTCTGAGAGCACTTGTACCTACTCAAATTATGCTAACATGCAGCTAGGAGAATGGAAAATTATTATGGAATATCTGTGGGCGGCTATATATAAGCAACAGAGGCCGGCTTTGTCAGTTAGTTACAGATGGCAAGATTCTAGAATGCGATTATTGTGTTAGAATAGTGTGGAACTCTAAAGCTGGTTATTAGTGACTTCATTGGTGTCTATTTTGTTTCCACTTACCATCGGTGATCTGTGAAACCGTCGTAACAGGGGGTTGGAAGTGCAACGGAACCTTTAACAGTAGGAACAGAGGACACTTTGTAGAATAATAGTGTATGTTGTAATTAATTTATAAACATGGATACCAGTCAGATGAGGAAGATTTCCAAGTGCTGCTACAGCAAACACAGGAACAACAAAAAGCAGAATGATGACAAGATGCAGAAGAGACAGAGGAACGATGACAGGAGGTGGAAGAAGCAGAAAAACAACATGATGAGAAACGCAGACAGGAAACAAAGAAGCAGAAAGACGATAAAAAGAAGACCGCCAATGGGAAAGAGAAGCAGAAATGGCAAAAACCACTCTTGCTCGAGTCAGAAGTACAAGACGAGAAACATAAGAAGGAAGTAAGAAGGAAGATAAAACAGGTCTTTTTAAAGCTATACAGAAACAGATGCAAGAACATACCTCTGCAAAGGTGGGCCTATTATGAGCTGAGCTTAAGATCCAAACTGCTAGAATATCTGATGTGGAAGAAGCGATGTCTACAAAAATATCTGTTGTAGAAGAATCCATGTCAAATAAAATATATGAAGTAGAGGAGACTGTAACAACTATAAAAGAGTCAATTGCAAACATAAAACAGCAAATTAAAAGTGAAGTTCAGCAGTTAATAAAAATACTGCCATGCGTTTTGAAACAAACGGCTGAAAGACAGTGCCAATTGTAAAGGCGGAAAAACATACAAAATAAGACAACGAGAGAGTCACTTTGCCTGCAGTTGGGGCAGTTCATGTCAAGGCCCCAACATTTGAGCAACATCTGCTGAAGGTTGATGATGAGAACCAAACAGACTGGGACCAGCGTATACCACTATTCGTAATGGCGTATACATCATCAGTACACAACACAACCGGCGTGACTGGAGCACAGTTGGTGTTTGGACAGGAGATTCGTCTTCCTGGGGATTTAGTGTTTGGATCACCTGAGACTCAGTTACAAGAGCCACAGAACTACTACATGGCTCCGTTAACATAGAATCTGGAGAGGGGAACCGTAGCAGCACTGCCACTGCCAGTTGCATGGGGGTTCAGTATGTTCCCCTATGCTGCTTGCCGTTTGTACAGTCAAAGTAAAACTACTCATACATGACTAGATAATTTACTCGTGCAAAAATTAAAGTTGGAGCATTATAATACTTAAACTGTACGCATATGGTGTCAAAATTGTTATTCTACACCGTTTCAAAAATTATTAAATTACTTTGACCATAAACATAAACAATATGAGCAATAAACTTCACAATTTCAATTAGGTATTGACCTGTAAACCATAACTAGTTGTGTCTCTGTTGTTGATCAACATAAATGGATTATTGTTACTTCAGTTTGGAGCTTAATATGTCAATAAGGCTATTCAATGTTTAATTTTTTTTGTACTCTTCATACATGTATAAATTTATGTTACTGTTGCTCATGATTTTTTCAAATTATAACATGAATTGTTAGTTGGTAGAGAAAGGTTTTGCTATTACAAATAGTAGTTCTATAAACGAGTGAAATTATGTGGAAAGTGAATTTAATTTCTATTCAATTAGCAAGTTTCTAACGTGATATTGTGTGTCCAACGTTATAAACACGATATCACGTTATAAACAGACTTGGGAAAGATCATAATAATTGTTAACTGATCAATGTTAAAGTTACTGTCCAAACAAACTAACTAAGTTAAAGTTACAGTTAATAGTTACAAAAACTAACTGATTAAATTTAAAACAAAATTAACTGATTAAAAGTTAAACCATTTTTGGTTTGCTTTTTTGTTTTATTTTTATTGAGTAAAGTACTTAGATTTTTGAAATAATTAAAATCGGATTAAAATATGTAATTAATGAGTCTATAGAGAACTTTAATTATTCTTTAAAGTTATCACTGTATTATTCTATTTAGTATTTAATTTACAAATAAGTGTTCCATAGTAGGAAATAATGAATTACCTATTACTGATACTGCAGCACACTCTGTAACACGAACACACACACAAATATTATTATACCGCAGATCAATGATACTCACAATTAGTAAATATAAATTCAAATGAAAAAACTCTGTAACACGAACAAGCACAAATATTAATTATACCGCAGATCAATGCTACGATACTCTCAGTTAGTAAATATAAATTCAAATGACAAACTCTGTAACACGAACACACACACAAATATTAATTATACCACAGATCAATGATACTCACAATTAGTAAATATAAATACAAATGACAAACTCTGTAACACGAACATGCGGAAATATTAGACCTCACGATATTCACCGCTGGGAGTACACACATTTAAATGACAAACTTTTGAGTATGACTGTAAACTGCTTGGTTGGGTGAGACGCGCTTGCGCATTTGTCTCTGAACTCAGTTAGTTCACATTTTTCCTGCATGTTTTGTTGACTCGGTCAGGTAATATTCCTCGCAATTAGAAAGAGAACTGTCAAAAATGAATTACCTGATATGAGGACGGCTGAAGATAGCCAGTGATAAAATGAAAACTCGGTAAGACATTCGCAGCAATACTCTGGGTTTCAAAGAAGGAGATCAGGTTTGTTTGTACAACCCAAAGCACCGTCGTGGTTGCAAACCTAAACGTCAAACTAACTGGAAGGGCCTTACACTGAAAAATAGATTCAACGATGTTGTTTATTGGATTCTACAGGAAGGACAGAGGAAATTCAAGGTCTTCTACCTAGATAGCATGGCCAAGTATTACTTTAGAAATGGTTTGCCAGTTTGGGACAAACAGGCTTAAGGAGGGAGATGTGTTACGACAATTACAGAATGCTCTCGAAAAGGCGTTCTACACACTTCTTGACTAGCCCAGCATGCCTTGTCTATGTCAAGGCTGTCCACTCACGGAGCACTCCAGGCTGTTCAAGAGCACTTGTACCTACGTAAATTATACTGGCACATGGCCAGGAGAATGGAAAATTATTCTGGAACTTCTGTGGGTTATATATAAGCAACAGTGGCCGGCTTTGTCAGTTAGTTACAACTGTCGAGATTCTAGAGTGCAGATCAAGTGATTGTTGCTGATTAGTGGAAAGTGATTATTGTGTTAGAATAGTGCAGAACTCTAATAATTGACATTATTATTGTGTGTGGACAAATTTAACTATAATTATTGTATGAGTACCTTGTTCATTTCAAGTTGTCATTTGTGACAATTAAAGCTGGTTATTAGTGACTTCATTGGTGTCTGTATTTTGTTTCTACTGTACCATATAATGATCCGTGAGACTGCTGTAACAATATGTTTATAATTACTTCAACATGATACACAAGAACAAAGTTTATCTCCTGAAATTTTCCTGACCAAAATGTCCAATTTTTGTAACCACCTAATAAATATTAATGTTTACACTTCAGATTTATTTTTGATGTGGAAGACTGAAAGAACTGAAATAAAATTGGAGTTTAAGTTAACTTCAATATGTTCGAATGTAAACTAATAATGGCTAGCACATTTCGTAAAAACAATAACTAGTGTCTGGTCTATCACTGGCTACATACATTACTGGTCTGTCATACATTACTTTGTCATAGTGTTCCTCAAATAATATGTAACACGTGTAAAGTATAAAATTACTAAAACATATCTGAAGCATGGTCACAAATATGTATTCACATAATTCATAGTAACTGTGTGTGTTGACATAGCCATATAGGGAGAAATGCTTTCACAATCTGGGTAATGGCAAGCTGAGGTATAACATTTACTCTTCAAATTACCCTAACAGTGAAAATTCCTTGATCATTTGATATTGCTTATGTCTATGGCATTCCCTTGGACTGTCCATAAAGTGAACACCCTTGCACATATTATACATGATAAGACACAGCATGTTAGTTTGAAACCATTGCTCTTTGTAAGTTAAAGATTGCAGAATAGTGAACTGGGAAGAAAAATTTTAAATCTTAAGGTGCAGAGAGGAGAGTGTCTAAATATTTAATGACAAAAGTTAAGAGTATTTTTTTGGTCTCATGGAAACTATTTTTGTTTTTGATCAAGACGACAAAAAAAAAATGTTTAATTGTAATTGGGTTGGAGAAACAGTTTGTTGCAGAGACAAGCATTTTGGAAGAATAAAGTCCAAGATAAATGAAATCAATCACATTTGCAGACAGTGATCATTTATAATTAAAATTACAGGAAGCAAAATTCATGAAAAAATGTATGAGGACACTGAAAGACTATAATACATTACCTAAGCAATCTACAATGTTAAACTACACAGTTACTGTGATTTGAAGAAACATGCCAAAGATGGAAATATCTGGATCTGATCTATCTAAAAATTAAGAACAAAAATAAAATGATTTACTCTGTAACATACAAAAAGAGACTACTTGCTTGGATAAATAAGTATAGGTCTTTTGTGGATTACGAAATACAGTATAGACTATTTGAAAATATATTTATGTTTATTCGATAGGAAACACTTGGCGCACATCTGTCTGGTCTTACTTCAAGTACTTAGTGGCATCAATCACATCTGAAACAGCATAACCAGTCTTTTGATACGCTTGTAACATACTGACTGTACAATAATTATTTATAGCATACTTTGGAATTTCTTCTTTGGAATGCAGCACACTTCAGCTCTATAAATACACTGTATTTGCAAATATGAAATTATCTCCAAACTGAATATCTGTGAAAGTAAAAACAACAGATTAAAATGAACACCACGAGGAGTTTACAGTGAATCAGTTCAAAAATATCCCAGGCTTATCTTCTCAACAATGAACATCTTTATATACAAAACGCTAAGTAAAATGTTTAAAACATGGCGATTTACACAAAGTGTGTAACATACTAATGAAACCGTTTTATATTCTTTGTATGATCAACCTGTTGTTAAATATACATTTGGCAATAATGTCTGGCTGCCTGTTGTCTAGATTTGTTTTTATTGAATTATGATCTTCAAGTGTAAATGCTGGAATTACGTATTTTGTTCCCACTGTTATAGTAACTGTTTCTAAATAAATATGTTACTCATTTACTATAATAAATGATACTGGCTTTCTGTTGAGTTCTGGTACTTTATAGAGTTGTTAAAATATTAATTTTTTTTGCCAACATGATGAATAAAGTCTGGTACTACTGTAATATGTCGATTTAATATTGGTAGGTTACAGCATGTTCGTCTCGCTGATAAACTGCAAACAGAAAATATGATTTTCATAATATGGTAAAATATTATGATCATCAACTGTCTTCAAAGAATTAGACAGTATCATATATTATGGCCTAAGATTTGCTTTATATATCTCAGCCTTGAATTCACTGGTCTTTAGTGAGCAGAACAGAGTATACATGAGTATTATGTAATGTGGTGCCTTGTTCAAGCAGGCCCACCAAGAGTGTAGTATTGGATATCACTGATGGTGGGAGGCTGGGGTTGAAGCAATTCTACCTTGAACCGATCTCAATCAGCAAGGGAATGCTGAGTAGTCTGTGCTTCAAACACTAAGTCATTCTGCCACTGAATTGATTTTATTATTATTGTGTAAAATACAAATACATACAGAATAAACAAAATCAAAGCACTCCTTATCAGTGAACCCATAGTGCTACCATTACTAAAGAGAAACTGGTGCAAATGGCACTGTCAGTTCCAATTTATCATAACACAAACTAGCCCATAACAGGTGATGTTTTCAAATATTGAGTAAGGAATATTTGTTCACAGTTGGCTTCAGACATACCCCAATTTTTAAAATAATATTGGAATAAAATAATTACCCAGCCATTGGAAAGTATATCAACGTAGATGGAAAATATTAAAATAAATTAACTATATTTGTTATGACCACAAATTTATTAATAAACAAGTTTTGAAAACATTTTTATTTTATATTTGACAAACTTTCATGGTGTATCTCCACAATGCACATTATAGTATGTCCAACTTTGAAAAGTTGGATGTTATATTGTTAAATTTAAATATCTTTGGTAATAATATAAACATTCATTTTTCTGTGTGGAATGAAGTAAATTAATTCCTATAATGTGAATTGTAAAGATAAATTTTACTGCATGCATAGTATATAAACATAGTCAATGTCAATATTATAGAATTTACTTCCAATTTCTAGTCCACATTATAGAAACCCTGGCAAATAGTGTTCAAATAGAACTTCTCAAAATTTTAAGCTAAATATCTGAAATTGCTGACATAATGCTACAATAGCATTTGTGGTAATAAAGGATTTTTCCAAGAATACAGGCACACAAACAGAGCAATTAATATACACTTGGAATACTTTATAAACTCCCTGGCAACCTCTATGTAAACTATTCTGACCAACTTGTCTGGCTAAAATTAGAAACAGACAAACATAAAAAGAGTGAAAATCAATTGTTACAGACCAGATCAATGTGTAATCACTGTATCATAAAAGACCTATTGCTTTTATACAAATCAACTGTATAATACAAGAAGCAAGATATTGTTCGATTTAATGAAGTGAAACAGCTGAGCTAATATGTGAAGAGATGAATACATGGATAATTAAAATACTCCACTGTACTGTTGATATACATATGTAACAGCCATTAGTTCAATTAAGCTATACAAAAAACAAGCTGTCAGTGAATTAGATCAGTGCTAACAATTGCACTTAGCCCTAAAATTAAAAGAAAACATAAATTCCAATTTCAAATTCATATGTAGTCATCATGATGAAGAAAAGTCTACGCTTATTGTCACATGGCACACGTCAAATTTGCACAGCACACTGAATTAACAGAACAAATATTAAAGACATAATCAAGTCTTGAAACCAAACACACACTGATTCAGATGTGTAAGACTTATTCCAACGAGTTTACTATAAAGTTTAACCAGTTCCATTTTCCTCCTACTGTTATAATAACTGTTCCTAAATGAGAATATTAAGCATTTACTGTAGCAGATAATAATGATTTTTTCTGGAGCTCAGGTAGTTTATAGTTAAATTAAACTTTAAATTAAGTTATATAGTTTATAGTTTAAATTAATTAAACTTTTTCACAACATGATGTTTATTGTTGAAATGTTGGAAGGTTACAGAATATTCAATTTCCTAAAGGGAACAAGTTGCAAAAAAAAAGATGATCCAGTTTGCCAAATGTTATACAAGGTATACTGCTAGAATGTGGTACTTACCAATCTCCAGATTTAAAGTTATAACACTTATATATAATACAGTGATTTTAAGTACAAGTATGTTGTGTTAATTTTTGTTAAAATGAGTTAACAGTGTTTGCAATTTCTAGCACTCCATATGTCACTTTGATCTGTTCACCATCATGGTGTCTTTGATTCCTTGACTTTCCACGGTTCCCCTTTTCCTTCTTTTAGCTAGGATCTATTCTAATATTTTCAATGACCACCTTGAATTTTCCATTCTTTATAAGGCATCTGTACTAAATCATTCTCTTTTTTCTGTTCTATCTGTTATATGAGGATCTACTTTCATGTCAGCATTTGAGCTGGTATTCTGGAAGTTCTTCTGAGTACATGCATCTAAGGTTTTGCAACCTTCCCTGTGATATTTAAAAATTTTTTGATTGTGATAGTTAATTTTATTGTGTGTGAACAATTTTTATTTGATTTGTTGTAAGAGACTGTGTTGTTAATTACGAACTGTTTAACTGTGAAAATTAAAGCTGGTGATTAGTGACTTAATTGGTGTCTTGTATTTTGTTTCCACTGTACCTACGACGATCACCGTCGTAACAATATATAAACATATGATGATAAGTAGGCCCGCACAATTTAATATTCACAGTGGTATGCGACAGAGTCAATGTGTTTTACTGGCAGATATGAAGGAAAGTCAGTGATATTCAAGTGAAGATGGAAGACAGTGTATGTTGTAGAAGATTGATGAACAGAGAAGCAAACTTAAAAGTAGAGAGCAAGAACATTGTGAGAATAATTGAAGCACAGAAAATGAAATGGTTTGGCCAAAAAATCAGTTTTAGAAAAAAAAATGGAGACCTCAAGGAAGACCAAAGATAAGGCGAAAAGATTGCATAACTGAAAACTTGAAGGCTATGGGAGACAGGACAAGAGGTTGAGGTGAACTGTTATTCAGTTAGGGCTTGAAATAGTACCTATAATTCTAACAGACTGAACACAAATGATGATGATGACAATATTAAACTACAAGCAATTCTAATCATACAGAACTGGAGCTCACTTCTGTGCTCCATACAACTTTAAGTGTGGTCGGAGACTTATTTCTTTATTTTTAAAAGGATTGTAGGGCTACAACAAAAGACCTCCATCTTATATAATTCAAAGCAATACTCTTCAGTTCTCTTCACATCTTGCCTTATCCTGTTATTTCCCTCTCAACCATTTTTCTCCATGTGATTCTGGATTTACCATGTCCCTCTTCTCCTGTAGCTCCGGTCCAAGGTATAGTGCCTGATGTCATTAGTCTGCACTTATAAGAGTGGATCCAAAGCATCCATATTTCTAAACTCCATCATTTCTGCTACTGGTTGTGTCTACTCTTCTCCATAGTCGTTCATTGGCCATTCTTTCTGCTCACGGTAAATTAAGACTTGAGCACGACAATGGAATTGCATATTATACGATTCAATGATGAACTGTGCACATAAATTTAAACAAAGTTTACTTAATTGTGGTTTGCTTGTGAAAAATCCAACTTCTTGTAAGGATACCACAATCTAGTTGCATAAGCTGATGTAATGCAGATCCGAACTGAGTCAGTCAGTACCAAGCAGACAATGCACTATTGAAATGATTATTGATTCAAACAAAACCGATGACCAGGCAAGGTCATACAAATGCAGTAGCTACAATTTATATAAACAATAAATAAATGATTTTCAGCTTTTTTTAAACAACGAATAATGGAAACTATTTACTCAGACAAATGTGACTTTTTAATAAACAAGTCTACCATGTTTATACTTAAGCATCATGAATTGTGTAGTGTTTTAACCAGGCTTGTGCCCAAGGTTATCTTATAACATATCAGTGTTCTTGGATAACTAGACTGGGGTGAATAAAACACATGTAACTTAAGCCAAGGCTTTCAGTGTCTTACTTTTCCATTTTCTGATATTCACTCCACAAATTCACTCATTGTTAAAAAAACAGTATTTCACACACACACACACACACACACACACACACACACACACACACACACACACACACACACACACACACACACACACACACACACACACACACACACACACACACACACACACACACACACACACACACACACACACACACACACACACACCTATACAAAATACACTTTTACTGTGCTCTCCGGAATATCACTATGTAAATATACTGTTACGACATTACAGAAGAGTCTACGTGTTTGTCGAATGTGCCAGAAGAATCTCGCTCTAATGTGTGTGGCATACGTGACTGTCAACGCATTCGCGAGTTTTCTCGAAGCTGCCAGCCACGCGGACTGTGTCAAGTTAATTAATTAACGCAGTTAATTACGTAGTTCACATGGGCGCTAAAACGCAATTAGGAACGTTCTGGTCTGTGAGCGGAGGTATAAATACATGGCGGCAGCGGCCTTAGTTTTCAGTATAGTGGCGATATATTTACAGTGCGGTTCAAGAGTTATTGTCGGGCGACTACAAGTGATTATTCTGTGCGTTCAAATGGTTATTAGTTAAGTGCTGTGTTTTATAATCGGATGGTATATTGTAATACAATTGTGCTTTAATATTAGTGACATTTTATTGCGTGTGAACAATTTTTATCTGATTTATTGTAAGAGACTGTGTTGTTAATTACAAACTGTTGAACTGTGAAAATTAAAGCTGGTAATTAGTGACTTAATTGGTGTCTTGTATTTTGTTTCCACTGTACCTACGATGATCAAGTAGACCGTCGTAACAATACATTACTGGAATTAAAATTTCAAAAATTCCATTTACCATATATTCATGTATTCCAAGCAGAAAGATTTCATTAAACAAATGTATGCTTCCTTCTGCATTAAGGATATATTTGCATTTTGTTAATACACTTAATATGTAGTTTAATAATTTATTATCATTATTATCAAATAAAAAATGTTTCATAAATTTCTTGTGTACAAATTTTTTGAATCAAATGTATTATGGATAAGAAAATAAAATTTTATTCTTTTAATAAATTTCCTGTAATTATGTCTTTTTACTAAGTTACAAACATATTGAAAAGTAATTTAATTTTGAACTCTAAAAATGTTGACAACAATCTCTTATTTTGTACAAAACTTTTAACAGTTTTGTATTGTTAGTTGTGTTTTTATTCATGATTACACTTCTGTCTCTTTCTCCTCTCTTGTTCAATATATCTATGCCAATTGTTAAATGTATGCTAACCAAATGTCACGTTTTACATTCTCCATTCTCTTCTGTTTTCTCTACTTCTTATTGTTGCCTTGTGTCAACATTTCTCATGACATGAATGCAGTAATTACTTCAGCAATCTGTAGTTTAATGACATATATTTAAATTTCTACGAAAATACTCATCTACTAAATAATAATATATATGCAAATAAAATAAAATTTTATTCACGTTACGCAGATGACACGTTCATTATTTTTGACGGAACTTTAAGACAAGTTGACTCCTTCAAACATCTTTTAAATGAAATCAACAATAATATTCAATTTACTTTAGAGACTGAGCATGATAACACAATTAACTTTCTAGACCTGACCCTCACTAGACGAATGGACACATTGAAATTCAATATTTATAGGAAGCCTACTGCCACTAGCCATACAATACATGCAGATTCCCACCACCCATATTCTCAAAAAATGGCAGCATATAATAGTTTAATCCATAGATTGCTGACAGTCCCCCTTGACAATAATGATTTCCAGGCTGAGCTAAATACAATAAGGTTTATTGCAGTTTCCAATGGTTACAGTAGTCACATCATTGATAAATTGTTAAAGAAGCATAATAACATTCAACTTAAGCCCCGTCCACTTAATAAAACAGAAAAAATTTATATCTGCGAAATACACATACGTCATGCCAAAAATTTTGTCTTCAGTGATGAACAATATTGGTTATACTATGTCTTTTAGAACCAATAATAAACTGATTAATATACTTAGACATAAACTGCCCTTACCCATTGAAGAAAAAACAGGCATTTATAAACTGGTTTGTAATGATTGTAACAGTTTCTATATAGGTCAGACCGGAAGAGGTTTTTACGAACGCTTCCGTGAACACTTACCAAAAAAGACACAATTATAATTATATAAAATCTAATTACACTCGTCATCTGACCCAACACAATCACAATTATACAGATTTTAAGTCTAATCTAATGCCTTTGCATATATGCAACAAGGGCCGATTTATGAATGCCTTGGAGGAGCTGGAAATTTATAATGCATATAATAATGATAGCAGTCGCGAGTTTGTTCTGAATGAACAATTGAACTTTGTATCTAACCGCCTGTATGATACTGCTTTGAGACTGCTCAACGAGTTCCAATCAGTAGCAGACAATACCTGAACGGGTGTGCACCCTACAACACGTGCACATAATATGCTTGTTTCTGCAATTTTATTTCTTGACAAACGCAGTATTGTGTGATATGTGTGTTTTTGGTTTTTTAAACATCTGATGATGAGGCATATGCCTTGAAACGCGTAACGTTAAACAAGTTCGAGAAGTCACACGGCGGACCGCATACAAGGTAATCATTTACTATAATCTGTAGTTTAAATATAATTATTTCACTACCGACTCAGAACACAACAGTTTTTATGGGTAAACACGTAAAAGTTTTACCTATAGCCTTAACCGGTTTTCACTTTTAAAAAGCCTCTTCAGAGGCTGCCGCTGTGAGCACTGTTCGTCTTGTTGTTGGCGACAGTTATCGACTTTTGAAAGATCGATATTGTGTGTGTGTGGGGTGTGATATGTTCGAATAATGCATGTGATCTGAATTGTGTCTGTTCGTTTAGGATGTCATTTTTATGTGTTTTCGTGTGTTTGTATATTTCCAATTGTTCTAGAGTGTCTAGTTTTCGGCCTTTTGTGTGTATGTATAGAATGTCCATGTTATTGTCGATGTTTTTGTATGTGTGGTTTGCCTTGTTGTGGTAGTGCCTTTGTGTGTTCAATGTATCCACCTTTGCAAACCACCTCATTGAAGCAAACCACACATACAAAAACATCGACAATAACCGGTTAAGGCTATAAAGTAAAACTTTTATGTGTTTACCCATAAAAAACTTTGTGTTCCAAGTCAGTAGCAAAATAATTATATTTAGTTAAGTAACGGAAACATCATGGACAACGAAATCCAAGAATTTGTAGTTTTTTAATCCATGATGTCAATTAGTATTTTGAATTATTTTACTGTTTCCTTATTACCCTCCCCAATAGGTTGTTTCAATAGTGTGATGGCCATCTTTAACCTTAGGCTTGTCAGATTTATTTTATTATTATTTATTTTTTGGTAGGGGGAGAGGGAAATGGCAAACCTGCTGCTTATTCACCAACTGCTTTTCTGTCATCTGTGTGATCCAAACACTAGTGCATCGTGAGTGAAATACAAGTTACAAAGGTACTTAAACACAAAGACATTTATAAACACAGAAATGGTTGCACGGGTAGCATTGCAGGTAACAGTTACACAAAATAATAACACTAACCTGTGGTATATGAACATATTTTACTTCTTATCAATTACCTACACTGTCATCATGTCATTCTTGAGTACAGTGTATTGAAGGAGATTACCACGGCATATCATAGTTACAACAATAAATGGGAACTCTTTTGTAAACTATTTTTTCAGTTTAACATGGCAACTTCAGTGGACAAAATATTTGGCGTTAAGAAAGGAAAAAAATTAAAAAAGACTCTTATTAACTATACAAACTACAAAAACCATAATAGCTTACAAGTAAAATACTCACTGTAACTGTTTATTTTATTACTGATTAATAAGAAGAGTACAGTAATAAATAGTAAAGAAAGTAGTAATATTAAGCTGGGTGTCATTGAAGAGATAAAGGCTTAAACCTGGGGGAGATGAGTGTGGTACCTGATGGGATCTACCACATTACAGAATTCCACATATTACTGACTGACTCCATTTCCTGTCTAAAAGAGAATAACACAAAAAGATCATTTTTGACTGATGCGTACTATTACGAGAAGCCTACTGAACAACCCAGAACATTCTCCACTCCCACTGTCCAGTGTGGCAGCTGTTGCCTCATTCAAGTAGGTGATTCTAGTGAGTTCCAGGAACACTTGAGATACGCATTAAGCCACCGGCACGGCGTGAAGTAAGGAGGGAAAGCTGTACTGGACCTCAGCGTGGCGTATATAAAGCCATAGCAGCTGGGTTGTCAGTTCAGTTATGTGAGCGATTTTTGCTAGTGCGGACTGAGTGTTGTTGACGTGTAGTAGTATTGTGTTAATAATTGTGTGAAACTCTATTAATAGACATTGTTATGGCGTGTGGACAAATCTAACTGGAAATATTGTAAGAGTTAATTACAAACTGCTTAATTGTGATAATTAAAACTGGTGATTAGTGACGTAATTGGTGTCATTGTATTTTATTTTCCACTGTACCTACGACGATCAGGAGACCGTCGTAACAGTACTGTTTAGATCCAAAGAGCACCTCTATAAGCATGTTTACAATTACATCATATGATTCTTAGTACTTCCTTGCTGTATTGTACATGTTCAATAGATTTTACATATATTTATACTTCAATGTTTAGTATACAGCACATCAAATTTCACTATACTTCATTTCCAATAAGTTTTCTTCATTTAGACTTCAGTGGCAGCATTAAACGCTCGCTACTGTTAGTGTTTAACATTTTCCGTATAACTGTTATATACATAATAGTAAGTACATTTTACTTATAGTGGCAAGAAACAAAAGTAGACAATACAAAGCATTATTATAATTGGAGTTGAAAGTGAAAGGACTGCTAACTGTACAGAAAAAGTCAAATATAAGGCGGCCATTACATTACATCAGAATTCATAAGAAAATGTGGTCGTACGATATTGTGAGATTTTGTGCGAATTCGTCAAAAATGAACAAACCCTTTGTTGTTCATAGATGCGGTTAGTTTGGTTCCGACCTCTGCGTACGAATACTCACAAATTCGTACGTCTAGTTGTATGCGACTAAAATAATTTGTTTTTCATCAGTTTTCGTACGAAATTTGCTATCTCTGGAAGTTCAGGAGTGTGTTCAGAAGTTTCCCCTCGACAGTCTCCAAAATGTAGTTGAATGCAGAGCATGTCATTCGGGTACTTCACACCGATCTTCCAGATTTCCAATTTTTACTTATAAATTCAAAATATTGTTGAACCCACCCCCATCATTTTAAAATTTCCACTTCAAGAAACCTTATGGCAGAAGAGCCCGAATAGAAATCTAGTTCAGCTGGATCCAACTTCCCTTCTATTCCACTCAACACTCGTACGATTTCAGAAAGAAATTGTTTCCACGCTATTCTTACAATTTCGTACAAACCAATTTCTGATGCAATGTAACCGCAGCCTTAAATATTATTTCATATGTTTTAATAATGTTATTAATTTTAGTTACAGGTGCAACACAAATAATGGATCACAGAGACATTGAAACGCACAGTGAAGATTCAAATTCACTTAGAAACAAACAAGTGCGCCTCAGGTTTACACGCCGTCCCCGGAAAGAAATGCTTGTCCGACAGACATTTTACCTTGTAGATTCAGCTTACATGAGGTCTTGCCCAAATGAGTTTTACATCCGTTCTATTCACGGTGATATATTCCTCATAAAATATGAACGTTTCATTACATGACGGCTATTGTAGAGAGAATAATTTATTTTATTGTAAAGCTTTAAATATTGTTTATTAACAAATTATTTGTTGTGATCTGATATATGTATATATGCCTACAAAATGAGTGACATTTTATATATTTGGAGTCAGTATTTTATGTATAAGTTAACAAAAACAAAAACAAATGTCTGTTATAAATTAAGAGAATGAAGAGGATGATAATGTGATTAGAAAGGAAAACTTTTGACTTTACAAAATATTATTAAAAGTGTTATAAGTTTTATTTATTTTAAAGTAAAACAAAAATGTTGTTTTTATTGCTACAAAATTTTAGATTAAGTAGTGTAGTACCTAAGAGTACGGCACAGAAGCTCATCCATGCCTTACAATGCAAGTACTAGTGTCTTTATGCACAAATATATGTTACTCTCAGAATCTAGAAATTTTCACATGAGAAGTAGTTACTGTATTAGTAAATCACAGCTGAAGCACCTGATCCTGTATTTTTCTTTGTACAGGATGATTTAGTTAGCAAAAATCAAAATATACTCACTGGCAGAAAATCTTATTTTTGCTCTTAAAAAAAATTACAATCTTTTCTCCTTCTATAAAATTCCTGTTTAAAAAATTCAGCACGGTTAATATAAACCATCTACATTCAAACAATGCACATTTCACCCACTATATCCACACCGTCTGACACAAAATGTTTACTGTAGACAAAATCTGTCTCTGATAATAGAGATATAATCAGTTAAATACGTATTAAATAAAAAATTTATATTTGCAAAAGAAATACCATACTAGTTATAACTGTGATATAACTGCATGGAACTTTTGGAATTTACAAATTTATAATTTTGCAGTATACTATACTTATCAAATACTTTAATATATATATTTTATACATTTCTCCTGAATTAAAAAAAAAAAACTGTTAATTTAAAACTATCAAGTAACCAGTACACTTTCTGAGCTGCAGAACTCGCTTTACTAGTTTGAATGAAGTACATTTATTATTGGGTAAATTTTGATATTAGACCATTTTTTAATTATAAAAAAAGTTATGAAAATCCTGACTACTCTAATATTTTACAATCTTAGTAAAGTAACAATTGTGGAGTAATCATACAATAAACACTAAAAATTCCAAACAATTGGATTTGTGTTAAAACATTCTTTAGTCTGATACCTGGCTGGATTTTACAGTTTTCCAAATTTTTGATTCCATTTTTGGGTCCTGTGAACAAAAAATTTTGAAATTTCCAAAACTATACACTATATTCAGACTTTGGTTAAAATTCTCCTTTCATTTGATATCCCACATGGAAATTACAATTTTACCAAAGTTTTGTCCCACTTTTTCGGCCATTCCATCCCAACATTTTGTAATTTTGAAAACCTACCATTACATTCAATTTTAGTTAAAATTTCCTTATGCAGCATGGCTTACTTGATATGCCACATGAGTTTTTGTGATTTCATCAAATTTTTTATAAACTTTTGGCCACCAGCATCCCAAAATTGTGAAATTATTAAAAATGAAGTTTAATTCATATTTGTTGTTAAAATTCTCTCTATTTGATACTCCACATGGAATTAGTGATTTATTTCAAAATTTTGAATATCACATTTTTGCCTCCTACCACCCTACTTTTGGGGGGATCAATCCCCAAAACAATAGGGTTCTCTAGAGTGAAAGTATGGAGGTGCATGTCAAGTTTTATAAAATCGCTTGATGTGTTCAAAAGTTATCATGAGACATATTCCAAACAGACAGACAGACAGACAGACAAATATGCCAGAAAATTGAGTATACAGAGAACTGACTTCACCCATTCAATACGATTATGAAAATATAAGAATTACTTTTAAAATTAAACCATGACAATATTTATAATCCTATGCGATTACATATTTATATACGTAAATAGAAATCACTATTCATTACTTATTATCAATATTGATAATTAACTAAATTGTTAGTTAGCTATTAGTTTTATACGTTTATCTAACTTTATATCAGCACTGCGTATTATGCTGAGACATAAACTGTGAAAGAGCTAAGAAAAATGCTGGAAGTCCATTATTATGTTCCTCCTGGTATATTGTACCAACACTATTAAGTTACAACATATCACAAAACAACTTGTATTTGGTTGGAGCTACAGTATATGCATTTGTACTATCAGAAGATTAGCCTTTTAATTTTAAACTCTGAATGTTATCATTACTGTTTCAAATTTTACCTTCTGAAATACAAACGGAAGTGTCAGCCTTCACTATGAGCTGTCACTATTATGTGTTACAACACAGTGAGTTTAGAGGTATAGTTATGACATACTGTAGGTACTACTGATGGGGTCAATGCAGAAGTATGGTGCAAGAAATGTAACTGACAACAGATGAACCCCATCTGGCAATTTGAGTATACTTATATAATAGAAAGTATGTAATATAAGAAGAACTGTGTTCATCAACAGCATATCTATTTTTATACACATGTGTGCGTGCACATGCACACACAGATATAAAAAAATAAACATATTTTTCTGTTCTGAAAAAAAAAAACACCAGTTCTCAAAAATCTACAACATATTACTATTGATAGTTATTCTAAACTTAATTAAAAAAATTGTGTCTTAAATTTATATTCTGACATATTTAACTGAAGCCTACATTTTACTGAATGTAGTGTACATAACTAGTAGTATAAAGAAGCACTCAAAATGTTTTAATAAAATCATTGTGATATTATATAAAATTGTTTACTTTGGATGAGAAAATACACTTAAAAAGTTTTATTCCAGTAACCCAAACACAGTGACTATATTTTTGTATACTGATAGTTGAATCAATATGATAACTATAGATTGACTGAAATATTTGAAATAGTTGTGTTTCTGGTTACAGAAACCACACAAGTCTACAAGACTTCAATTTTATAGTGATTCTATATTGTGTATATAAAATGGTATTTCTATTTAGCCAACTGTAACTAAAACGTTGCACTTCAGTTCTGTGACAACTATGCTTATCCTTTGGCATCTTCTCCATGAGGGTATTCACAAAATGGTTCTTCTCCGCCCTTTCCTGTACCTCCTGTTTCCTTGACAGCTTGTGTCCATTTGACTCCCCCTTCTTGAATACGAAGTGCTACCCAAAAGTTTGGGGAACTTGAATGCCACGCGCGAACCGTTTGCGGTATGACCTGCTGCCACTACAGTGTGTGAGTAGTACCCTTTGTGAATTAGTGTGCGAACAGCTGTGACGGTGAGAGGTCACGTTCTTGAGGTTCGTGCGTTTTTGTAACATTGTGTTTTAGTGTTGTGGCGATTTTATAAATGGCAGATTTTACGGAGCAAAGAACCTGCATAAAATTTTGCTTAAAACTTAAAAAAACTGCTGCAGAAACCCATCGCATGCTTGTGGAAGCATTTGGTGACAATGGCATGAGTAAAAGTAAAACTTTTTTGTGGTACAAACGCTTTAAGGATGGATGACAGTCTGCTGACGATGATAAGCATTCAGGATAACCATCAACAAGCACAACACCGGAAAACATCGCGAAAGTGTGAGAAGCAATTGTTGCACATCGTAGACAAACAATACATGATGTTTACGCGATCGTAGGAATGTTGTACGGGTCCGTGCAACGTGTCAGACGATTTGGGCATAAGATGCATTGCTGCAAAGTTTGTACAGAGACTGCTGGGCAGCAACCAAAAAGAACATCGCGTAGCTGTCTGCACTGAATTGAAAACTGCAGCAAGAGATGACCCCAACTTCATCTCCAATGTCATAACCGGTGATGAGTCATGGGTTTATGGTTATGACCCTGAGACTAAGCAGCAGTCATCACAGTGGAAGTCGCCACATTCACAGCAGCCAAAAAAAGCATGTCAAGTTCGTAGCAACGTGAAGTCCATGTTGATTGTTTTTTTCACATCAAAGGAATTATCCACAAGGAATTTGTCCCTCCTGGTCAAACAGTCAATGGGAAGTTTTATTGTGACATTTTGAAGCGGCTACATGAGAGCATTAGGCGCAAACGTCCAGAAAAGTGGATGAACAACAGCTGGGTTATCCACCACGACAACGCGCCCGCCCACACATCGTTAGCTGTTCAGCATTTTTTGGCTTCCAAAAACACGGTAGTGATTCCCCATCGACCCTATTCGCCTGACCTCGCCACGTGCGATTTTTTCCTGTTCCCAAAATGAAGCTTCACTTGAAAGGCCGTCGTTTTGACACAACTGAGGACATCCAGGGTGAATCGCAGAAGGCGCTTCGAACGCTTACGCTTGCCGACTTCCAGCGATGCATGGAATCATCGAAAAAATGCTGGGATCACTGTATCCATGCCCAAGGGGACTATTTTGAAGGAGACAGTGGAAACTAGGAGTTATGGTAAGCAATTTTAATTTTAAGGGCGAATTCCCCGAACTTTTGGGTAGCACCTCGTATATGAGGGTCGATCAAATATAAGCGAGACTTTTTGACAAAACATATTGGATTAATATATTAAAAATAAATACAAGAATATTATTATGCATAGCTTCACCTACACATAGCTATTGTTTACACATTTCTTCGATCGGACTGGCAGTTTTTTAATACCTCCTTCATAAAAATTTGTTGGCGTGTTGGTACCCAATTTGCATGAAGTCTTGTACCTCTCATCAGAGCAGTGCAGTACAAACTTCACACTTTTTAATAAGAAATAACGCTGAATGCAAATACTACAAAAGTACAATTATGAAATAAAGCACAGCTTGAAAAATAAATATTGTTATTTTCTTTGCTAACAACAACAATGACAACATGATTCTTTGTTACAAAACATAAAAAAAGTAAGTAATAAGTTAATGCTTTGTTTTACTTATTATAAGTGTGATTCAATAACTACAGAGTTACCTATATTAGCTACACCTACAGTTCAGTAACTACTCAATAAATTCAACAAGTTACATATTTTCAACATAATTACCAGGTATAATTGTTCACTTATTCCACCATTTTACTACATTTTTTATGGCAGCAGCAAAGAATTCTGTTGTTTCAAACTCTGAACAATTTTTTCATATTTGTTTCACATCTTCATTGCTATAAAATCTGACTCCTTGATGTTTCTAAACAAAACGTCTGATGAAGTGATGAAAACAAGGATTGGTACAAACCAGTACAGTGTGTGGACAAGTATTATTATAAAGAAGAAGCACTCATTTTTTTCACTTTTTTATAAGTTCTCAGGTTCACTTTTTTAATCTATAGAACTGATCAATTTAAACCCTCTGAAACCATAAATGTTATGTTGTTCTGAATGTTATTAGTGAATGTTATTCTTCAAAAACATACACTTCAAAGTAACTTGTCCTCGTTGGACGATTATTTTGGATTATGTATATTAAAATACAGCTGTTGTAAATCACCTGTTTTAAATTGAAGAAAACTCTACCAACTATGTCAGTATCATACTTCACATGTCTGTCTTTATTTACTGAATTATTGTAATATTAATTTTACTTAGTTTCACATTTAATGTATGTGAACACATATATTTAGTGCATAAGAATCTTATTTATTTATGCTATAATATTTCTGTAGTTACCACAGATGTAGAATACTATGATTAAGGCCAGCATTAAGTAGTTCCTAACACGAAAAACTTGGTGTGATTGTGAAAAACTTATGTAAATTTTTTGTATACACAACTATTAAATACATTGAAAATAAACAAAATATCTAGTTCACAGTTTTTCTGTCAATATAAATTTTATAATGTTTTCCGCACAATTCTCTTGTATTTTGCAATGGTCATATTCAACAATTAGCTGTGAATGTTGGAGAAAGTTATCATTCAAATGATATGAGGAAGAGTCAAATGAAAATCTTAAAATAAGCTATAACTTTACATCTTAGGAAAACTGCCATTTAAGTTGGCAACAGCGATACTTATAGTTTAAAGAGTGATACTGATTGATGACTTGCTGGGCACTTAGTGAAATATATTAATACTAAGGTCTTAAAAAATATACAAACACTTGGTAAGTTTCACAGTTTATAAACTGTGAAACTAGGACCAGATAAGGATGAACAACCCTTATTTACAGAAAAGACTGTACAATATAAAAGATAAGAAAAAAATACAATACAAATAATAAAATAAATAATTAAAATGTATTATAGCAAGTATATAATATACATACAAACCTTTATGTAAATGAGTGAATGTGAAGGAGTGGGGAATAAAGTTAACAATCCCTATTATTATTTAAATATGTTATAAATACAATAAGTGTCATTTGGAGTGGTGACCAAATAAGTGCGGGTTAATTACTTAAAAAAAAAAGGAAAACCCATAAATAACACCAATAGTGAATGGTAGTGAAGGGTTTCATCTCAGATTGAGATGTTAGTGAAGGCTTTGGTGTAAGTAGTTGTATTTGTGTTCTACACCAAAACCTATAGTTATTAACATTTATAAATTACATTATAAGTTTGTGTGAGCCTACTGGCAAAATAAGAAAATGTGTATTAGAAACCAGGACCTATGAACAATAATCTATCCATTAGCCAGTAATGCTTGATAAGATTGATGGGATGGAAGTATGGTACACCAAGTAGTTTATAATTATTTGTCAATTTATAAATGTAGAATTTGGCCATGAAGGCAATACCTCGAAGGTAACATGTTAAAAGATTTTGTTCTAATTATATTATTTGTTAATTTATGATTGTAAACTTGTCCACGTAAACACTACTTTAAGTAATAAGTCAAAAGATTTCATTTTTAACTATTGTGAAAACATCTTAAGGGTCAAGGCTCATGTAATAAGATGTAACTCAGGAAAAAGGGTTCAAAACCAAAGACCTAGGTAATAATAAATGTAATTTAGAATATATTAATGAAATGCTATTGATATCCTAGGCCACAAATTCCATACAAGGGAAATAATGTCAGAAATGAGTAGATTAGTAAACCAATGTGATAAAACAGAAAAGGGACAGAATTTATATGATGAAGCTAATTGTTTTAACAGTAATATTACATATTAGATTAATTTAAGGAATTGTAAAGTGATATAACAAATGTATAATTAAAGTATAGGCCCAACATTAGAATTTTTGTAAGGTGAAAAACCACCCTTTATAATTAACCAATGTAAGTAAATGAGGTAGCAAAATGTTCATAATGACATAAAGAAAAGCATGATGTAATTTAAATTTAAGAAAACTTAAAGCTGAAAAAGGAGTATTTTTCTTATAGGCAGATGAACATTTAAATCTTGTAAACTGACCACGTGACCTTATGAACTCTCTGTTTTGACCAATCACAGGCCAGTATTGTGAGGGCACGAAACCATTGATGGAAAGGCAGGAATATAGAATTGTAGTATTGTATTGTTAACTATTGCAGTGAACAGATGAGCTCCTATGAAGAAGTTTTTAATTAAACCAAAGTAATGTTTTTTGGACCGTTGGCGAGGAAAAATTATAACTAATAGAAGCTACAAATACCGTGGAAGATTAGAAGACGAAAATACTTAAATTAAAACAACAAATACATGCAGAACCTTTGAAAATCCTGATTGACTACCATAAACACACTTTCATAACGCCTGGGAGTGACGCCAATTTCAACTATTAACCACACTACAGGTACGATTACACAACACTACCGTAGACACTATCTACACTTACAGAATAACACCAGGGATCATTTATTGAAGAAAAATCTTAAAAACTAAAACAGTGAACACTGAACTTTTATTTTAAAATAACTGGTGACAGCACGTTGGTCAAACGTTTTTGGCGGCCATCTTGCCGATAGTTTGGTTGCCATAGCAACTAATAATAACGAAATATAGTATTAAGATTTTAAAATATTACTTACCTTTGTAATGTATTGTATTTTTGTATGTATTTGCTGAATTCAATGACAGTCTAAAAGAACCCTTAAACCCTGAGAATTAATATATTGTTATAAACAATTTGTTATTTGGAACTTGTTAGTGTAAAAGGCGAATTGAGCGCTAGAGTCGACCCGACCCATATTTGTTTTCGACACAAGTCGACTGTTCATTTCTCTGAATAACTTTAATGAAAATAAACATTGTTATTTGGAATCAAAGAAGTTGTCATTGTAGATAATTTGAAGGTTTACAGGACAATTACAGGTAATTCAACAGGAGAGTGAGCAGCGAACGGACTGAAGCATTTGGAAAAAGAACGGGGCGCTCGAGGACACAATCGATTGCGGCACCCGATCCGTATTTGACATAAGTGGAGGCAATTTACACTAAATAAAACTCTTCAAAACTCAAAACACATAAACAAAAAAACCACAATACACTGTTGTATTACAGATGACGTCAACAACGTGGGGCTGAATAAAAATAAACACGCAACCGTATTACACTCGTAAACAAACTGTGACATAACAA
Organism: Magicicada septendecula; assembly: GCA_034769895.1. Lineage (NCBI taxonomy): Eukaryota > Metazoa > Arthropoda > Insecta > Hemiptera > Cicadidae > Magicicada > Magicicada septendecula. The sequence continues at coordinate 416,497,915 of CM068372.1, read as the reverse complement.
TATATATTTTTTAAAACCTTTGTTTAAAGAGTGACTGAACCACAATGTTATGCATTGGTACAGAAACAGTGCAAAGATTATGACTCCGCTTGGGACATGGACTAAGGAGAAGCAGCTTATTTATTTTTTGAGTAATAAAGTGATTTAAAACATTTAAATTCATTAAAGAATCATTGGTTAGGACTGTTATGCTGGATGCTTATACTACTTTGACACTTCTAAATGGCACAAGTTCTGTGTTAGGGTATGAACATGCTGACACAGCATTACTGGTAGACAGCAGCATACTGTGCGACATTACTGTACTGTATGTCAGTGACGACACAACAAATTTGTAGGTTTGAATAGGAGCGAACATGTCGAAGATGCTTACTGTACTACATTACTGTGCAGCAGTGAGGCAAGAACAAATTATTTTGTTTTTTCCTCACATAAGACAGCAATGTTGTACTGTGGCGCGCTACCTGATTGGTTCTATGACTTACATGACTCTCACTCCATAGTACAGCCAAGTTCATAATATGCGTTTTTCGTTGTGATTCTGGCTTCACAGTTAATATTTTGATATTTAATTATAAATGAAATGGGCGCTATATTGGCAATTTGAGGAGTTTGATATTAGCCAAAATTTGTACATAAAGACATATAAGTTTCGTCACTGTCACTAGATAACATTATCAGTTATAGTTTAATGAGTATATTTTATTCAATAAAAAATAAAAAATATGCACACACACACACACAAAGTAAAAAATATAAATTTTGGAATTTATACAAGAGAAAAAGGTCACTTCCCTCTTCTACGACACCTAACAGTACACTGCAAGGATAAACTCTTGTTTGTCAGCTGACTTGTCGCGATGTCTCACAGTACACCAATGTCGCACAGTATTATGCTGCTTTCTACCAGTAATGTCGCGTTGGCATGTTTGTAGACTCCCCTCAACCAGGTAGTGGTAGGCCAAGTAGTGACACTTGAGGCCACTGCAACAACTGAAGGAAAACTGGCATATACTGAATGAAACAGCTGTCTGCAAGGATCAGCATACTATACTGCCCATTATGTTTTACAGTTCTTCCATGGTGGATGCCATGCCAGCTGACTGCATAATTGAAAGACAATGTTGATGCCAGCAAGGAACTTTGCAGAGCTCTGAAGGTGATGGCTTTCTAAGCAGAACTGAGGCTTGAGATGACCAAGTCCACTACTATCAGCTGAAATCAAGACAGTGAACAAGGAATGATGCTATAAGTCTCACCAAAACCAAAACAACTACATAATCAGCCACTGATGGAAAAAGTTATGTTCTTTTTTGAGCTCAACTAGAGATAATTTTAGAGCACTAAACACTCAGGTGGGAAATGGTCACTTGTGTAAGAAAACAAATCTTACCACAACATTAAGAAACACTTGCATCCCACAATCAAGTTCATACATTGTGTTGTGAGATTCTGGTACAGGTGTTTTGTTACTACATAACGATGGCCTACCCCATACTCGCCCCATTCAACTGTTATAACCATCCAAGCTGATTTGCCAGACTTATTATAAGTGATGCTCAAAGAAAAATGATGGAAACCACATCCAATGAAGAAGTGAAGCAGATGCGCCCAAAGAACTTTTATCAGAGGTATTCATGCACTACCATAGTATTGACGTAGAACATGTAGGTAAGAGTAAAATGTTTTTTGGTTTCAATAAATTATAAGATAAAATAATATTTAAAGTTTTTATTTGTTTTGTCCTTGTATCTGTAGTAAACTATAAGAAACATCATCACTACTTTTCCATCAAAATGTGCATGACTTCTTCATAAAATAAAGTATGATAAAAAGAGTTTATAATGGATTTCTTGTGGGTATATTCTCATCATTTGGAAATGTCCACACAAATATTTCTCTAAACAAAATTCACATATGGCTATTATAAGAGCCACTTATGACTGCTACAATACCCACAACTGTAAACTACTCATTACTGATATACTTCAGTGTAGACAAATCATCTAAAAACTATAAAATTAGATACAGACAAGAATATATCCCATCCCACTGTTGCACAGTATGAACAGATCGGCAGATTTACTGACTAAGAAAGGAACAAAAATCCTTTAGTCAAATTCTAGAACAATCCATACACTAGAGTGGTTACGAACATCCATTACAGACTGAATGAAGTCTACTACGTCGACTAAAAGTTAACACTGGAAAGATGCCTTAAAATCTTCTTTTCCAGAGTGGCTCAAATGAGAGGCTGTTGCAAAATTTCCTACTACATTAGGATATAACTGTCTTGGTAACCATCTTCATTCTTAACTGCTTAGGTATTAATCTAACCATAGTTTGCTGTGCAATACCTAGGACACTGAACAGCAGTCACATGATGATTTATGTGGCTATATTGCAGTTCAGACAATATTGTGACCTTATAGAACCAATTCTTTTATCGTGGTTTCATTTATATTTAATCAGTATCATAATGTCAATGGAAGTGTTGGAAGTGGCCATTCCCATTTACTTCCATGTTCCATAAGGAAATGGAAGTATGGTGATGGCAAAAAAAATCGTGTTCAAGATAAGGGCTGATTCTGATTGTACTACCCTCAAAACATGAAGAAAAGTCATTTTTCGAAAAGTGTCTGTGTGTGTGTCTGTCTATGTGTAGATTTTTTTCTATGGCAAACGATAAGAGCCGCAAATTCAAACAGAATCAAATAATTTTTTGCATACAGTCCTGAATTGTAGAGTTCTCAAGACCTATTGTTTTTGGTTGAAGATCGGTTAAGGGAAAGGGGTAGTTTACCTGCAACATTTTATGTTTTAACAAGGGTAACTTTTTCTATGACGAACGATAACTGCCGTAAATTCAAACAGAATCAAATAATTTTTTTCATACCTCCCTGAATTATAGAGAACTCAAGGTCTTTTGATTTTTGTGAAGATCGGTTAAGAGAAAGGGGTAGTTTACCTGCAACATTTTATGTTTTAACAAGGGTAATTTTTCTTGTGACGAATGATACCTGCCGCACATTCAAAGAGAATCAAATAATTTTTTGCATACGTTCCTGAATTGTTAAGTACTGAAGACCTGTTGTTTTTGGTGAAGATCGGTTAAGGGAAAGGGGTAGTTTACCGGCAACAGTTTATGTTTTAACAAGGGTAATTTTTCTTATGACGAATGATAACTGCCGCACATTCATACAGAATCAAATATTTTTTTGTGTACGTTCCTGAATTGTAAAGGAATGAAGGGTTATTGATTTTGGTGAAGATTGGTTAAGGGAAAGGGGTAGTTTACCTGCCACATTTTATGTTTTAACAAGAGTAATTGTTTCTATGACGAACGATAACTGCTGCACATTCAAACAGAATCAAATAATGTTTTCCATGCATCCCTGAATTGTAGAGTACTCAAGGCCTGTTGATTTCGGTGAAGATCAGTTAAGAGAAAGGGGTAGTTTACTGGCAACGTTTTATGTGATAACAAGAGTAATTTTTTCTATGACGAACGACAACTGCCGTAAATTCACACATAATCAAATAATTTTTTGCATACACCCCTAAATTGTAGAGAGCTCAAGGCCTGTTGATTTTGGTGAAGATCGGTTATGGGGAAAGGGTAGTTCACCTGAAACATTTTTTGTTGTAACAAGAGTAAAGTACTTAATTTTGATAAATAAAGTATCCTGATAAGATCTTAATAATCCACTGTAGAAACGTAGATGAAATATCTAAATGAAGAGGCTAGTTGAACGGGGTGGGGGTAATTTTCTATAAAAGAAAATTATAGTTGAAGGGGAGGGGATAATTTTTTGTATGTATGTACTACGTTATCGGCAACAAAGAAGTAGTTTGTTGTTAAAATTCCTTTCCGGCCTGTTTGGCCGTAGACCAATGTTTTTTGCAAAACCAGACGTTTCGGCAGTGCCATCGACTTCCATCATCAGTGAAAATCGAGTGCGATAACGTGAGGTGGTATACGTTAGTGACCACAGTACTGTGGTTAAGGCTGAAGCAGTAAGTAGAAAGAAGTAGTTTCTATGGAAATATTTCATTTCGAAAATGATTTTAAATATAAATCTTAGAACATGGTAGTCATGAATGGTTCTCCATACCGATATTTTAATAAGCTTCTGTTGAAAAATAATTAAATATTAGTTTATTAGACAAATCAATGGTATGATGGAAAGGAAGAGAAGAAAAATCAAAATGTACATTATATATTTAACAGAAGCTGTACCCGATTAGCACACTTGTAAAGTATGTACCATAAGGAACCACAAGCTGTCTGCACTGGTATTCTGTTTAGGTGTTTGTGAGCATTTTCACCTCTTTTGTACCTCAAACATTAATAAATTAATGAATAAATATTGTATTGTGCAATTAAACAGTGTATTAACAACAGTTTATTTAATGTTTAAGTTTACAACTACAAGTGTAACGTCACTTAATAGCAGCAAGTGCAGCCATTCCATAAGCCTTTAGTGGAAGTGGGCTGTCAGTTGTGAATTACTACCACAGAAACTAAATTTTTATATAATTGTTCTATTTAAAAACTTTTATGTTTAAATTCCAGTTAATTATAAAGTTATGTTTTGTATTATTAAGTTTACTATTAGGTGTGACAAAATTTCTACAACTTCTGTGTACTAAGTTGAAATTAATAACATTAAATTCTGAATCATGAAATTACTGCTTAAAAATTGTTGTAAAAATCTGATTGCGAAGTGCACTTGTTTTTAACTTTAATTCACAAAATCCCCCATAACATTTTTCAGTATAATTTCTCTACAAATCTGAGTTACAATTTTTTTTTATTGCTTACTAGCACTTTAACAAAGTTATTGCACCATTCCTAAAAATTGTTTTTTAACCCAAATTTTTTGTACTTTTCAATAATTTTTTTCATAATACCAAAGATAGAGCTCTGAGATCTTTTTTTTTTAATATTACAGGTCAAACAACGTATAGAATGATTCATTTTTCTCCATAATTTATATTACAGGAACATTCATATTGAGTTATTACTCTTTGAGAGCAGATATATGGATTACATTTTTAATTGTACATAACTTGAAAACAAAGCATTTCCAGGTCAATGTTTATGTAATGTTTATTTTCTTATTTTTAGCTCTCTAATTACCTCTTGAAATAATTTATCTTCCTCCTGGAATGCCCTTTGTGTGTGTGTGTGTGTGTGTGTGTGTGGGGGGGGGTGTATGTATGTGTAAGCTTTATATGTCTATGTATAAAAGCTGGAACTGATGTTTTCATTTATTGTTCATTTTATCTTGAGAAGAATATGTTGAAAGTCATTTTCGTGTCATGAAGAACACCAATAAGTTTAACAACAATGTTTTTTGATGCTTGTTCTTACTCTTTATTTTCCAGAACTAGTATTTATTTTTAGATATTTTCCAACTAAGTATATTAATTTTAATTTTGAGTTAACTTGTAAAAAGAATAAATTTGAAAGTAAATGTCTATTTAATTTAAGTTCTATGGAAAAAGGGCGGCAATTTATTAACACCAAATCATTTTAGTTTATAAGATAGTCTGGTCTGAGGAAGAAGTTGGTTTGATACTTAAACTGACTTTACTCATGTTGGTTCTTTATGTCACCATTTAATAATAGCAATTTATACAAATGTTTTATAGAAATTGAATTACTGTGGTGCTCCAACTGTCTACCAAAATATATTGAATTCTACATGGCACATTTATAAGTAATGTCTGTTCTGAAATTACTGCCAACTGTGGCAATGAAATGGGATCACAGATCCACTGCGTCGGAATACTCAGTGTCAGGTATTTTGCTCACATCAGATACATGACTGTTGTGCTATGTGAGGAGTGTTACAATAGACAATCCTGCCAAATGTAGGGTCTAGGTTATGAAATACTTTGTGTTAGGAAGAAACAATAGTGCTGTTGAAATTCACAGGCAACCTGTGAGATCAAACCTGGGTTATCTACAAAAATGTTAAGTTCACATAACATTGAATGCAATGGTGGCATTCATCATCACTGAAGGCAAAAAGTTTAAGTGAGCTCCTTCTGTCCCACGAATCATATCCACTGTTTTCACGAATATGAAGGCATCTTGCTGACAGATTTTGTGGAGCATGGAACGGCTATTAACACTGATAATGTCTACTGTAAAACAGTGCTGAAACTTACATGTTCCTTTAAAAAAAATTTGGCTTTTTATCCAGCAGAAATCTTAGTTTTTGCAGCAGCTCAAACTGTTCCGGTTTGGTAAATATTTGTCCAATCACCCTATGGGCCAGTCGCACACTAAGTGATTACCATTTACTCATTAATTTGAAGATACAGCTCAGATTGCAGGGGTTTGAAAATGATGATGAACTAAAGAATAGCGTTACTAATTTGTTCAAGTGGCAGGCTTTTGTGAAAACGACATAAGGAAACTCTTGAAACAATACCAAAAATGCATGAAAGTAAGTGGTATGGGAAAAGTTTGTAGAGAGTTTTTACTAAATAAATCATTTTCTTCTTTCAACGAGTTCTTCTTATTTCAAAATTTACCTTATTTAGCAAACATGCCTTCTACTTTCCGAAGGAAACCACACATCAAAATAAAACCAAAATTATACGACAATTAATCCATAAATTATATCAAAATAATTGGTTTCATAATTTGTTAATAAGTTAACTAACTACGAATCTTACATCCTATGAAATAAATTTAGTGGCATGTGGTGGGTAAAAATTTTGGCGAAGCTGAGTTTATATCCGATACTGTACTTAAGCTTTAAAAAGATGGTAAAAGCCAATTTATAATTAAAATTAATGTTAGTATTGGATTGTATAATTCAAATTAAAATTCATTAGCATTAACTAGTCTTTTATGAATGTCACTATTGTGTTGAACCTTCTGGTTGTGAATCAGTATATCCGATTTAAGTTAGTCTCTAATGAAATTTCTATTCTACTCTGACCAAAAACAGCAGTACAAAATGATCAATGAAGATGATTCACAATAATTGCAATACTGGCAATAGAGTTAACTACATTTCCTAAATGTTTGAATCCAGTCTTGACCCAACTAGTATTCCTGTCCTTTCTGAACAACAAACAATATCAGCAAAATAGGGCATTTAGTTCATCACTACCAGCCAACCACTCACATTGGCTGTACATAAAAAAAAACTGGAAATGCCTTGTAAACTTTCCAGATTGTTTGGTTAAGTTTGAAAGATCCAGAGTCAGCCTACCAGTTTTTATAATTTCAGTTTTATTTATTTTTTGTTGTTAAATGACTGTGTAGAAAAAGGTTTTACCAAATTGTAACGGGACGGGTTAGGCCCATCCAGAAGTAATTTGGGGAGAAATAATAATTGTAGATTTTATTGGGAAATTATAACGACGTATGCAACGTGAGCGAGTTAATGTCAAGGTCACCATCAGGACGCAAGCGAAGCAGTTATTTTTAGCCGTATGACATTTGAACTATGCACTAGAGAAGTCACACCCGATGACGTCAGGGCCAAACCTTTGAATATGTCACTTGGAATGTCGATCCAAATTTATGCCACTGTCAAATATGGCTTCAAAAACACAAGTAGAACAACAGAGTGAAATCACGTGACTCCCCCGCTACCTCAGAAATTGAGGAAGTAAAATTCGCCCCAGTAAAGAAATACACCTTGTGCAGGCCAGTCGCTAACAAAGTTCTGGAACAAAATTGCGGGCACCCGCACGTATAAAATGTGGATTAACAAAATTTTAAATAAGTGAGATAAACATTATTTTAATTGGAAGAAAAACGTTAAAAAAAGAAAAAGAAAACATGAAATGTACGGAAAATTCGGGAGTGCGTGCAACAGTTGGACTCGTGGGAAGGATGTCAGATAAGTAACAGAGTGATGGAAAAAATAAAAATGTTCACAAACATAAATAAAGTCCATATGAGATATACCTATTAATTAAATTGGCCAATTAAATAATCCATGTGTTTATTCAAAGAAAAGATGAGGGTTAAAAAATGAAAATATGTACCGCATGAAAGTGTGTGTGTCTGTGTGAATGTACAGAATATATAATTAAGAAGTGCTGGGTTGCGATATATATACGTATAATTCAAATTTATGATTTTTTACTGTGAATTCTATTTTGTTAAAGAGTAAGAATAATGGTGGTAATAATTACTGCTAACTTGATTTTAATGAGGTGCACCTCATGGCCGAATAAATAATGTGATTTCCATTCTTTGAAAAGGGGTTTAATGTATAAATGTTATTAATAAGAATAAAGGGTAATGGTATCTGTAGAACAAAACACGATTCATTTCCTGAAAACAACCTAATTCTGTTCTCCAGTTCGTCTAACCGAGTCCTGGGAATTGGTAAGTAAATTTTTTTTCTCATAGCTGGTATCAATTAAAAGATGGCGTCCGAAATATGGACGAAAACATAACTGTATTAATAAACGAAATTAAAATTAAGAGTGGGTGAAAATAATAAACGTTACAGGTGGCACTATCCGAACTGGGACTTCAACATGAAATTTTTTTAAAATTTTATGTAGAAGTAGGCCTACTTGGGAGAACAGAGGGGGTTGTTTGAAGTAATTGAATGAGATACAAATAAATGTATGTATGATGTTGTTTTGTAATGTAAAGTGCTGGGGAGGTTATTATTTGTTCAGGTTTATGTTAAAAGTAATGATTAAGTATTAATTGATTAAAATGGCAGATAACGAAAGTGGTTTTACCGAATCAATAATAATGAGTAATGTAGAAGCACAGTCTACTCCAACGACAACTAGAGTAAAAGAGTTGTCGATGGAGGATATATTTAATCTTATGAAAACAATGTCTGAGAATATGGTAAGAAATAGTGATTTTAATGAAAAGTTGAAAGAACAAAATAATGAGATAAAGGGTAATTTCAATGAAAAGTTTAAAGAACAAGACGTTAAAAACGAAAGTAGATTCAATGAAATAAATAGTTTAGATGAGAACTAAATAAATGAAATAAAACAAATAAATGAATTTCAATGAGATTAGAGACGAAATAAAACAACAAAATGTCTATATTAATAAAAGTTTAGAAGAAGTTGATGAACATTTTAGTGCTATTGTAAAACAGTTACAAGACGAAGTAAACCAAAGTAGAAAGAGAAAGGAGGGGTAGAAAATGGTACATATAATAAGGTAAGTGGTTGTAATGGTGTTGATGATAATTATGAGAGTATAGTGGGGGTAGAAAGTGGTGAAGAGACCGATCAATTAAATGAGAAGAAAGACGATCAGGTAACATATAATAAGGTAAGTAGGGGTGAGAATTATGATGACATAATTAAAAATGTGGTGTTAGAGAGTACGGTTGTGAATAATGATAGTGGTGATGAAGTTTTAGTGGAAGTAGAATTGAATAATGGAATGTTAGTGAGTGTTGATGAGTTAGAGAGAGAATATGAAGAGAGTTATTTTGTGGATATGGGGCAGAAGGTAAATTTTCGCCGGGTTTATTGTGAACCAAGGTGTTTACAAGTGTTTTTGAAGGGGGGGGGCGAGAGTCCCTTAGTGGAAAACGATGTGTTTTCAAATTGTTCCCTGAGTTTTTGTGGTGTTCCTGGAAAAGCCAGGAGGTGTTTTTATGATTTAGTACCCTCTGCATGGAATGATAGAGAAAGTGTGAAAGGGTGTTATGATGAGAGGTATTTTGAAAGAAAGGGGGAGATAGAGTTGTTCGAGGTTAGTAGAAGTTATAAAGAGTTAAGAGAGAGAATGAATAGTGACAGAGTTGTTGATGATATTGAATTCTTACCTTGTGATGTGGTTAGTGCAGCAAGAGGTGATAACAATGTTGATAGCTTACCTGTACATAGACGGTGAGGTATTAATAGTAGATGACTCTGAAAATAAGGAGATGATAAAATGCTTAGGGGTGACAGATAATAATGCTGACGGTGACAAGACCAGAATTACTGATGTAGACAGGTTATATGATTTGATAATAATGTGGGGTAATCCTGTAAAACATTGTTACGGGGTAATGGAACCATTTGAAAAAACAAATAGTTATTATAATAGTAATAACAAAATGTCTTTAATTATAAATGAATTGTGTAGACCTAAGATCAGATTGTTATTCGATGATGGTGGTTAAACATTAATTGTTCACGAACATTTAATTATGTGAGTAGGGGGTTCTGAAATGAACTGAATTATGAAATGATTTGTGGTAAACTATAACAGATAATAGTGTGGATAGTATATACTTTTGTGTTGATGTCAAATGTATTTGTGTATTAGATTATGATGTACTCTGTATTGTATGTAAACAATGTATGTATGTAATAGGAATTGATTTAATAATAATAATAACTGTTTGAACTTTGAACCTATGTGAACTTTGTATTGTAAAATGCTGTATTACGGTGTGCGTAGTGACGTCACGTTTTTCATCTGCTATCTGCTGCCGGTCTTGAGACAGGCTGACAGCAGTCAAAATTAAATCAGTTCCTTGCAAGACTCCGCACAGGCAACACGCCTTGTTCGCCAGCCGCGGCTACATAAAGTTTTTCAATATTTCATACTAATAGCATGATCACCATGCTACAATTTAATTAGACGATCTCGGCTTATACATATTGTCATGTACGCCAATATTTTATTTCTATCTTAATTCTCCGGCACTTATGCCGTGCTAAAAACTGCACGCGCCAGCAATTATGTCTCGTTAATTTCAATAAACTATTATTTCTAGAAACATATACAGTCCACTTCATTATTTAATTTCACACCAGCACCATAATCAGCGTTCTAAGATCAACTCAAGATTCTTCGAGAGCTTCTAAGATGCAACATTTCTGGTCCTCCGGGCCGGATCTGCTCATACGTATTTTGGTCCACCACGATCTCAGAAACATTTCATGCCCCCAACATTTGGTTCAAGCCCCAACATTTTCAACTTCAGATTGCTGGCCATTGCATGCCTCCATTGTTATAAAAATTACTTCATAACCAACACTGCAAGATTCTGCATAGCAGCAACTCTGAGACAACAAGACACGGCAGGACAGCATCATTTATTCTACAACAACGAAATTCCACAACTTTAAAATTACGGAGAGCTACAACTTCAAGCGTCACCTGACCGGTAGAGACAAGAGGTGCGCCAACTTATAAGGATTGCCGAACAGGATCGAACAACGGGATTGAAGCCAGCTTTAGCACGCCAGGATTCAACATCCACGTGACTATAAACTTTCATTTTTCATAATTTTTCCTGTATAATTGATGGGTACAGCAACCTAAGTAATATTTTTGGCAGATTCAATAACACTTAATATAACATAATTAATGATTTTCACATAGGCAAATATTATTGTCAAGTGGCCATATACTTGTATTTTATCTAGATTTTCATATGTACATAAATTTTCATTTACACAGCTGTACAATAACGTATTAAGAAATTTAAGTGACGTGATAGGGCTATAAGTGTATTGTCATTTTGAATAATTCATGTTTTCAGTAACTTTCATAACTATTTTTTAAGCAAATGAAATACCTATTATAGTAAGTCATATATTAAGTTGTACACAGATCACTGGCTCCCGCATCATATCAGATTTTAGCAAATTATTTAAAATTACAACAATTGTTCACCTGCTCTACATTTAACCATCGTTTTCAAATTACATTTTATATTTCGGTCATGGCTGATGTGAAGGCATTAATTAAGAAACGGGGCACAATTAAGGCGTCTATATCCCGTGTGAATACTTTCACGGACAATTTCGATCCGGATATAAGCGATCACCATGCACTAAAAATTAAACTCCACCATTTGATGGAATTGTCAGCGAAGTATGACGAAATTCAGACTCAGATTGAGGCTGATGATTCCGATTTCGCATCAGTCAGTGACAGAGTTCAAACAGAGGATGATCTCTGTAATATAGAGTGCAAATTACATCATTTATTAGAGCAAGTAGAGGAGGTGAACAGGAAGTCATTGATCCAGTCTGAAGTCACCCCAATTAAAACCCCCCCCTATACAGTTAGAGCCGATTAAACTGCCCTACTTTTCAGGCAGCATTCTTGATTGGCAACATTATTATAATTTGTTTGTGGAATTGGTACACGTCAGAACTGACCTGACGGACATTCAGAAGTTGCACTATTTGCACTCGTCATTAAGGGACAAGGCGTTAACGGTAATAAAATCTCTTCCAATCACCCATGAAAATTATGCAGTAGCCATTGATCTATTAAGAGCCAGGTACGACAGCAAATTAATTGTCTCAGCCTATCACATAGGGAATGTCCTGGGAGTGAAGTCAATTCAACAAGAGTCCATGGTTAGCATTTCCAAATTCCTTGACGAGATCACCGCGAATATAAATGCCTTAAATTCATTGAGTTTAACAGTAAATACATTTGAAATCATTTTCGTTCAATACTTAACGCAAAAACTCGATAACCACACCTGTCGGCTCTGGAAAGAAAGTTTGTCCGACGACCGATTTCCTAATTTCAGTAATTTTATTAAATTTTTAAATAATAGAAGGCAGTTATTGCAAAACGTCAACGATTCGACCAGCTCAATAAGCAAGATACACGTTAGCGATAAGATTCCCTATCGCAAGGCTGTTAAACCGGTTAATATTATTAGGTCAACATTCCATTCTCATATCAGAAATAACATATGTCAGCTGTGTCGTGGTAAAGACCGCCTTGCTGAGTGTCCACAATTTGTAGCTATCTCTCCCCTGGAACGAAAAAATATTTTAATTAAAAATAAACTCTGCTTAAATTGCATGCGTCCAAGTCATGATCTCGCACACTGTCCTTCCAAATCTGCCTGCAGAACGTGTGCTAAACGCCACCACACAATGATCCACATATCAGGCAATAACGCATCGTGCAGAAACAATCAGTTTTCATTAAAGCTGCAAACAAACAAGTCTATCTTATTATCCACCGCTGTCTGCATGACAACTGATCATGCCGGTAGGAAACACCCAGTAAGGATTTTATTGGATTCAGGATCGCAAGCTAACTTCTGCACCATGAATTTTGCACGTCGCATGGGTCTAAAACTAATTAAATCTCAATTGCCCATCACCGGTATAAATAATTCATTATCTCAGGCTGACTTCAGTACTAGGGTAAGATTGCATTCACGTTATAAGAATTTTAATTTAAACATACATTGCGCTGTGCTTCCCAGTATCACTAATAATCTCCCTGCGGAATCATTTGATATCTCATCCCTAAATTTACCAAAAGGCATATACCTAGCTGACCCGCAGCTGAACTTTTCTTCGCAAATCGACATATTGCTCGGTGCTCAGTATTACTTACAATTAATTGAACCTGTCAAATTCATCCATAGCCCACATTTTCCCATAATACAGGAGACAAAATTGGGATTCATTCTCGCAGGTAACTTGCGATTTAATGTCGACATGACAAAACCTGTCTCATCATTCATAGCATGTGAAGATAACAATGCCATTTCCTCGCAACTAAAGGACTTTTGGAAGTTACAGGACGTTGCTATTCGTGCTCCCTCCGTTGAGGACTCGGAATGCGAAAGTCATTTTGTACCCAATACTTTCCGTAATAATGATGGCAGATTTGTGGTATCCCTACCACACAGGTTACACAATTGTCATTTAGGCGATTCTCTCTCCGGCGCTATCCGCAGGTTTCAATCACTGGAACTCAAGTCCAAGCAGAACCCTGACCATGAGTCATCATCATGGCTCATCTGTGCCTTTGATGCTCATTCACCCTGCACTCATCCCGATCTTGAACAGGAACAATGGAAGCAGGTCCAAACCTCATTGATTGTCGCCTCATCCACATCTAATTATTTTGAAAACTACTCATCGCTTTCAAAACTCCTTCGCGTATTTTCGTATTGCCGTCGATTCATTCGGAACTCTAGGCTTTCCACAGCGGATAGGAATACTTCCTTTTTAACCTCCCATGAGTTATATGGTACACTTTTGGTCTTTATTCGCCAGTCCCAGAAGTCGCACTTTGGCATCGAAATCAAGGAGCTTGAGGCGCAACGCTCCATCCCTAATAATAGTAAAATTCTTTCACTTAACCCCTTTCTGGACAAGACAGGAATATTACGCGTAGGAGGACGCCTTCAGCATTCCCAGCTTAACTACGAGAGCAAACACCAAATCATACTACACCCGCACTCTCATCTCAGCAAATTAATCATACAAAGCAAGCACCTTCGTTTATTACACGCTGGTGTACAATTGACTCAGTTCTCTCTACAGCAAAAATATTGGATAATTAATAATAAATCATATATAAGATCAGTAATACACAAATGTATCACTTGTTTTCGTTTCCGTGCTAGGGGCGGAAACCAATTATTAGGACAATTACCCCCTTCCCAGGTTACGCCTGCTAAGCCATTTTCCCAATCTGCTGTTGACTATGCCGGTCCGGTATTTATACGTCATGGCTGGCAGCGTTCAAAATCGACGTCAAAAGCTTATATTGCTTTATTTATATGCATGAACACTAAGGCCATTCACTTGGAACTAGTCTCAGATCTTATGTCAGATGCCTTTATAGCAGCCTTAAAACGGTTTATAGCGCGTAGAGGTATCCCCGATCAGATATTCTCCGACAATGGAACAAATTTTTGTCGTGCTAGTAGCACACTTCACGAATTATACAAACTTTTGCAGTCTAAGGGATTTGAGCAGTCCGTCCAGGATTTTACCAGTGCCCAAGGCATTAAATGGTCCTTTATTCCTCCCTCAGCACCTCATTTCGGCGGCCTGTGGGAAAGCGGAGTCAAGAGCGTCAAGTTTCATTTGCGGCGCATGGTAGGCGGAACCATTCTCACTTTCGAGGAGTATTACACTATCCTAACTCAGATAGAGGCCTGCCTTAACTCACGCCCCTTACTCACCATCTCCAATGACTCTAGGGACCCCGAACCTTTAACTCCAGCTCACTTCCTGGTTGGTTCTCCGCTCACTGCACTCCCGGAACCTGACTATTCCCAAGTCAATATTAGTCGTTTGGGCAGATGGCAGCTGCTCCAAAAATTCACCCAGTCGATATGGAACAGGTGGTCGAAAGATAATTTGCACCACTTGCAAAAACGCAACAAATGGCGCATCACGTCAAAAAATTTGACTCCCGGACAACCCGTCCTTATTCTAGATGATAGTTCCGCACCACTGCAGTGGAAACGCGGGGTAGTCACGAACGTCTATTCGGGTCAGGATTCAATAGTGCATAATGCGACACGTATCAGTAATGTGAACTTTATCGTATTATCGTGCTTCACACCCGGGACATTCCCCGGGCGATCACATGATTTACATTGTTATGATTACTACATTATTATTATTATTATTATGTATATTGCATTATTGTGTATCACTATCATGTCTTTGGGTATTTTTGAATTTTTTGGGGATTGTTATTATAATATTATGCATATCAATTATTATGTTTTTCTTATTGTATTATTCTATGGTTATGTATTTTACTTCCATGTTCCTTAAGGAAATGGAAGTATGGTCATGGCAAAAAAAATCGTGTTTGAGATTTTTGCAGATTCTGATTGTACTACACTCAAAACATGAAAAAAAGTCGTTTTTGGTGAAGATCGGTTAAGGGAAAGGGGTAGTTTACCTACAATGTTTTTTTAACAAGGGTATTTTCTATGGCAAACGATAACAGCCGCAAATTCAAACAGAATCAAATAATTTTCTGCATACAGCCCTGATTTGTAGAGTACTCAAGACGTATTTTTTTTGGTGAAGATCGGTTGAGGGGAAGGGGTAGTTTACCTGCAATGTTTTTTTATCAAGGGTAATTTTCTATGGCAAACGATAACAGCCGCAAATTCAAACAGAATCAACTAATTTTTTGCATACGTCCCTGAATTGTAGAGATCTCAAGGACTTTTGTTTTTGGTGAAGATCGGTTAAGGGGAAGGGGTAGTTTACCTGCAACCTTTTACGTTTTAACAACAGTAAAGTACTTGAAAATTCATTTAAACTTTTTCAAACAATGGTAATTGTTAAAAATAAAATAATTTTGTTGCCAGGCAATAAAATTATAATTTTTTCATTTTAGTGTAAATCATGTACGAGTGAAAATATATCGTTCTTGGCAGGCAAGCATATCTCAATTATGTAATGTTTACGTTTCCATTTTATTATTATGATTACTGCAATAAAAAGGCAGGGAAGAGACACACACACACACAAAATTCGCGTTATTTCTGGCCTCACTCATGTTTATTTTCTTACATTTGCATGCTTTTTAAATGGAAAGTGCCAAAACCCACACCAACATAACGCGTGCAAGCCGAAAAAGTGTCCAGCGTGGATAGTGATTTGCTTCCTGTGGATCGCTGGGCAGTGTAACTGCACGTGTTTACAGAGGAACGATTCATAGGCAGACTTTTCGTCTTTAGGGAATGAACCCTCTGCAAGATGCTGAGGGTCCATGAGTGACTTCGGAGCGCTCCTTCTTTTCCACGTGTCTGTTCTGTGAAACGTACACTGTAGATTCGCAGCTTTACTCTTAGCAACGCTCAATAGGAAATGTTGAACATTTCTGTCCACGGTGTACCCTCATACACACTAAACCTGCTCTGATGTTTTAATTACGGACATCATAATATTAAAACTTTGGAAACTTGAGCACTACTTAATGAAGATCAATCATTAACTTATACAAGCCATTAATTTTATGCATATTTTTTATATATATGTGTACTACGTTAGCGGCAACAAAGAAATAGTTTTTGTTAAAATTCCTTCCTGGGATGTTTGGCCGTAGTCCAATGTTTTCTATAAAACCAGATGTTTCGGCAATGCCATCGACTTCCATCATCAGTGAAAATCGAGTGCGATAACGTGAGGTGGTATACGTTAGTGACCACAGTACTGTGGTTAAGGCTGAAGCAGTAAGTAGAAAGAAGTAGTTTCTATGGTAATATTTCATTTCGAAAACGATTTTAAATATAAATCTTAGAACATGGAAGTCATGTATGGTTCTCCATACCGATATTTTGAATTTTTGGGGATTGTTATTATAATATTATGCATATCAACTACTATGTTTTTCTTATTGTATTATTCTATGGCTATGTATTTTTGAATTTTTGGGGATTGTTATTATAATACTATGCGTGCAAAATTATTATGTCCTTGTCATTGTATTATTACTTGTTACATATTATTGAATTTTTTTTTGGGATCATTATCCTATTATTATGTCTGCCTTATTGTTGTATTATCATGTATCATTGCCATGTTATTATGTGTTATGGAATTTTATTATCATTGTTCTATTACTATGTAACATAAATCATTATGTATTATGTATCCTTACATGAATTTGGTATGTTAATCATATTGTTACTATTAATTTTCTGGGTGTCATTGATCTACTGTTATACATGTCAATTGTTATGTCGTTGTTGTTGTATTAGCCGTTGTTATTTATTATTGAATTTGTTATCATGTAATGTCAATTACCATGTACTATTCACAATTACTTAAGTTGCAAAATCGCCCCGATTTTGTGCGGGCAGTATGTTTAAACTTTGAACCTATGTGAACTTTGTATTGTAAAATGCTGCATTGCGGTGCGTGTAGTGACATCACGTTTTTCTCTGCTACCTGCTGCCGGTCTTGAGACAGGCTGACAGCAGTCAAAATTAAATCAGTTCCTTGCAAGACTCCGCACAGGCAACACGCCTTGTTTGCCAGCCGCGGCTACATAAAGTTTTTCAATATTTCATACTAATAGCATGATCACCATGCTACAATTTAATTAGACGATCTCGGCTCATACATATTGTCATGTACGCCAATATTTTATTTCTATCTTAATTCTCCGGCACTTACGCCGCGCTAAAAACTGCACGCGCCAGCAATTATGTCTCGTTAACTTCAATAAACTATTATTTCTAGAAACATATACAGTCCACTTCATTATTTCATTTCACACCAGCACCATAATAAGCGTTCTAAGATAAACTCAAGTTTCTTCGAGAGCTTCTAAGACGCAACAATAACATTTTATCAGACTAAATAAATGATGAGAGTAATTGTGAATTTTATAATGTAATTAAGGTAACTTAGTGTTTTAAAATCTGATTGAATTAAATAATTGGAGATTAATTAATTAATTTAAAATGTTGTACAGAGGAATTTTGGTGATAAATTTAAATGATTTTTCTGAGATTTAGATTTTATAATAAATAGTAAATGATTAAACATACAATGTGTTTAGGTATTGAGTTGTATTGTTATTATAAGGTAAGTTATGAATTTTCTAATGTAATTTTCAATGATTAACTTAGTGTAAAATGTTGTAAAAGAGGGAGTTTGGGAGATGATAATTTCAATAAGGCATTAAGACAGTCAAGAGTTACTTTAAATGGGTATTAGACAAAATAAGAATTTTTGGAATAAAAGAAATACAGAAACGGGTTGTAACGGTACATAAGTCCGTGTAGGAATTTGTAGGTACATGCAAAAATAATTTATTGTGATTTAATGTATTAAACGACATGAGGTTAGAATTTCCAATATATATCATACTACGCAGTTTGCCACGACGAATTGACGCCAAGGTCACTGGCGTACGTGCCAAATGACACCTACTCAGACAAAGCAATAATCGAACCATGCTAAAACGTCATCGAAAATACAACAGATGTAATAACTGAGATGTAAGACAATGCCGTCATTAGCCGTGAACAATAGGTTGATGACGAATTGTCCCTCCCATCTGGCGAATTTACACCAATATGTCTGCCCCAGCCGACAAACTACCATCAGTGCAGTAGCACGTTATAAAATTCGCTGGCAAATTATTGCCAGCCAAAGTGTTTTAAAAGTATAAATATCGGTATGGAGAACCATACATGACTTCCATATTCTAAGATTTATATTTAAAATCATTTTCGAAATGAAATATTACCTAAATATTCCCTAAAGACGAAAAGTCTGTCTATGAATCGTTCCTCTGTAAACACGTGCAGTTACACTGCCCAGCGATCCACAGGAAGGAAATCGCTATACACGCTGGACACTTTTTGGCTTGCATGCGTTATGTTGGTATGGGTTCGGCACTTTCCATTTAAAAACCGTGCAAATGTAAGAAAATAAACATGAACGAGGCCAAAAATAACGCGAACTGTGTGTGTGTGTCTTCCCTGCCTTTTCATTGCAGTAGTCATAATAATAAAATGGAAACGTAAACAGTACATAACTGAGAAAAAAATACATAAATGAAAAAACTATAATTTTATTGCCTGGCAACAAAATTATTTTATTTTTAACAATTACCATTGTTTGAAAAAGTTTAAATGAATTTTCAAGTACTTTACTCTTGTTAAAACGTAAAAGGTTGCAGGTAAACTACCCCTTCCCCTTAACCGATCTTCACCAAAATCAAAATTCCTAGAGTCCTCTACAATTCACTGACGTATGCAAAAAATTATTTGATTATGTTTGAATTTGCGGCTGTTATCGTTTGCCATAGAAAATACGCTTGATAAAAAAACGTTGCAGGTAAACTACCCCTTCCCCTCAACCGATCTTCACCAAAAACAATACGTCTTGAGTACTCTACAAATCAGGGCTATATGCAGAAAATTATTTGATTCTGTTTGAATTTGCGGCTGTTATCGTTTACCATAGAAAATACCCTTGTTAAAAAAACGTTGTAGGTAAACTACCCCTTTCCCTTAACCGATCTTCACCAAAAACAATAGGTCTTGAGAACTCTACAATTCAGGGCTGTATGCGAAACATTATTTGATTCTGTTTGAATTTGCGGCTGTTATCGTTTGCCAAAAAAAAAAAATTTCCCTTGATAAAAAAAAAACCGTTGCAGGTAAACTACACCTTTCCCTCAACCGATCTTCACCAAAAACAATAGGTCGTGAGTACTCTACAAATCAGGGCTGTATGCAAAAAATTATTTGATTCTGTTTGAATTTGCGGCAGTTATCGTTTGCCATAGAAAAAAAATCTACAGACACACACACAGACACTTTTCGAAAACGACTTTTTTTCATGTTTTGAGTGTAGTAGAATCAGAATCTGCAATAATCTCGAACACGATTTTTTTTGCCATCACCATACTTCCATTCCTTAAGGAATATGGAAGTAAAAATGTAATCAAAAATGTAACAAGTATAAGCAGTTAACAACCAGAGTACACAATGTAAAGTAACTTCAGTGCAGTAAAAGAACAGACATAAAACAGTAAAGTTCGGCAAACACCTGCTGGCAAATGGAGAACGTCTGACGAGGAACTGCGATACTCCGAGTTTCAGGAAAGTCAAAATTTATATAAATACCTTTTATTATTTGAGCTCAAGATTCTACATTAAAAATGTACCATTAATTTACTGTATGGGGGGGGAGAGAGAGAGAGAGAGAGAGAGAGAGAGAGAGAGAGAGAGAGAGAGAGAGAGAGAGAGAGAGAGAGAGAGAGAGAGAGAGAGAGTGTGTGTGTGTGTGTGTGTGTGTGTGTGTGTGTGTGAAAGCGTGCCGGCACATACAGGCAAAGCCACGAGGCGTTGGTTTGTGTTATAATATAAGAACGTAATAACTTGAAACAAATGATAACTGCAGTAGATTAGAAATGTACTAGATTAGAGATTAAATACTGAAGATAAAAGATCTGAATAATTGAGATTGATGTATAGTTAATACGGTGGAAATACATCGCTGCCATTTTGATTATGTATGTGATTACGACTCCATTTTGTTTTTGTATTTTAATAATTGAGGCATTCAGAATATTAAACCACAAGTTTTGTTTAAACCAAATGTTGTTCGACTCATTATTTCAAACGCCCAACCTGTTTTTGCTATGCTCGCTTAATACGACCCTGGACCCTAATAAGAAAAAGTTATGTTGGCAACAACGCCACGTGTACACAAATGTAACAGAGTAAGAGTGGATTTAGTTTACGAGGTAAGTCACAACAAATAAAAATATAATTATATTAAAGGAAGATTGTAGTTACAATGGCGCCCGAACGGGGACTTTATATAAAATTTTATTTATATAAATAAGCCAGCAAACAGAAACAGAATGGGTGTTGGATTAACATATAACATAACACGTAAGTAATAGGTTATACTATGATTGTTGGGTTATGTTTTGATAGCGCGATGTATCTGATGTATTATTTGTTTACTGTAGAATATGGGTGTTGAGGTTTTGTAACGAGTATTGTGAGATAATATGTGTAACTAGGGTGTATGAGGAGAATTGTAGTTTGTTAAGGGGTATAATATAAATTATTATAATAAAAAATTTTTTGAACATGGCCGAGGCACGTGAAAATAAAGTAAGTGGATCAGGGGAGTTATGGAATAGTACAGAATTCATGCACGAGTTTGAAAGGGTTTTGAAAGGAATGACTGAGGATGATTGGAGTAAATTCAATAATGAGCTGAGACAAATGAAAGAACAAAAAACGGGATTATACGCTTTTTTGAACGAAAATAGTGATAACACTAATAAACAAAGTAACGAGGTAAGTGAAGGGGTTAGTGAAAGTAAAATAGTGGAAGTGGTAGCACTAGAAAATAAAATATTGGATAGTGATGTGATGGTACAATCATGGTACATTTTATAATTACCTAAAATATGGTAACGAGATCATAAATATTGTATTTTTCTATTTTTTGACATACCCAACCCAACCTCAAACACCCGATATCGAATCTACAGTGAGTGGACTATATCACAATATTTGCCAGGATTTGAACTAATTCATGACAAAAAACGGTGTCACATCACAAAAACAGTGTGCAGTTATTGCGATAAGCAGAGCCAAGCCTTAATTACGTCAGAGGCTGAGAATGTGTTGACAACGACAAAACGGCGATGTCAACACATTAGACAAAGAAAATGTGACGTCAGTACACCCCACTTCCGCAGAATTCAACAAGGAATTGTCGTCATTTAGCTGCAGCGACTGATCAGTGCCGGCCGGCCAAACCAATTCACTCCCGGGTGAATTTTAACTTTTTAGACCACTATAGGTGGTTAATAAACAGTATAATATCTACAATCAAAATGTATTAAGGAGAGTTAGAGTTTGGCTTTGTGTAGGCATCCTCGACCGATTAAATCGTCCGTAAAAGATCGACGTATAGAATCGGTCCCACGACGGTGGGTTACGTGGGTTGACACGAAGGTGTCCCGTCAAGCGCCGTAAAAATACACCGATTGTGCCGATGTACGAACGAGACTAGCAGTGCGAGGAAGCCAACACGAAATTGGTGAGAACGTTCCTTTTACATTTTCAATCCTTTAATTATTTCCAAATACCAAATTTTAAATCAATTATTTAAAAAATCATTTAAATTTTTCATTATATTTAAAAGGAGCTCCACTATGCATAAAGTTGTACCATGAGAATGAAAGGGTGAGTGGTTGTGTGCGTGCGTAATTATTTCTAAGTGCTGGGTTGAGCAACAGATAACTATATATCTGGGTTGAATTAATATGAAATTTACTTTGAATTAATAAATGTATGTCTTATCCTATAACATGTATTAATGCAGCGTATATTCTTTGTATAATGTAATTTCATGTGGACAACGCCCATGGCGCAATATATCGATCAGAGATCTATGTCTATGTAATAAATATCAATGTTTAATATTAATAAATACTTTTATATGTTATTTGATGTGTCTTTATTTCAGGTAATTGGTTCCACTAAACTGGTACGTATTAACACGAATTCTGGCCCTAAAAGTAGATTTCGATCATGTTACTTTTAACTTAACAAACATGGCGCCTGAAAATTATTGACGTATAGACAAAATTTACATTTTCACCATAAGTAATAAAACAATAAATGTAATTGATTACATTTGGCGCCCGTAATAACAGGGACTCGACATAAAACTTAATTTTATGTGGAGTAATACCTACCAGGAAAGTGGAATAGTTACCTGAAGTAATAGCGTAAGTACATGCACATGTGCGTAGAATAGGGTTAAATTCCTAGGTTATAAACATACATGTTTTAGCAAGATAAAATAACAAAATGAGTACAAGTGACGATATTGACATAAAAACCAGTACCACTGACATAACTTTAACTGGTGAAATGGATATGCAAATAAATCCCATTAGTCAGACTGACGGGGCAAATACGCCTGTGTCTGTCGAAATAACGCAAACTGACACATCCATTTCAACTAATTTAGACAGTAAATCAGATGAAAGTAACACAATAATACAATTGTTATTAAAACTAGATAAAAAACTAGACGAACAGAAAAGAGATACTGATATTAAATTCACACATTTGAATGACAAATTCGATAATTTATTATTACAAAATCATTTAGAAAACATTGAAATAAATGTGATAGATATCACTAAAAATTTAGAAAATATAGACAATCCACATAATACAAGTAATAAGATTGGGGTATTAGAGAAGGATAAACATGATAATGAAAGTATAATGAATGATAATGAAATATTTGAATTTATGAAGTCAGAAAGAAAGTTGAGAGAAAGTATTTTAGTACAAGGAATGCAGGGGGTAGAATTTTATTTTAATGTTGTATTAGGGGGTGAAGACAAGTCTTCATGTAATTGTTATAAGGATAAGAATGCCTTTAATTTATATTTGATAGACGATAGTTATACAAATAAAGTTTCTTTATGTTTTTGTGTGCCTAAGGAGAGGTGCAACAATTTTATGATAGGGACCCCTGCATATCTGGAGAGAGAGAGTGTGACTTGGTGTTATGATGAGGCATATTTTGAGAGAAATAGGTATGGTGATAGTAAGTTAGAGTTGTTTGAAGTTGGGAGAAATTATACAGAATTAAGAGAGAGAGTGAGTAGAGAGAGAATTAATAATTATTGTAAGTACTTACCCTATATTGAAGCTGATATAGCAGCAGCAGGAGAGGATGTTATTAATGATGACTTTATAATTTACCTGGTTGTGACAGATAATACTAAAGGTGACAGGACTATAATCGATCGTGACAAATTATATGAGATAATGATATGGAGTGATCATATTGATTATAATAGTATTATGGAAAATTATAAAAATTTGAATAACCTTTACATTTATAATAATAAGATAATGTATTTAATCAAAAATGATTTATATAGACATAAGATTCGTTTGTTGTTTAATGATGGTGGATAGACTGTTATATTGTGAAATGAACATTAAATAATAATATGAAAAGTGGTTTTGAATTGGACTGTTATGGACTGATTTCGATTAATGACACAATAATGAAGTTGGAGTGTATATTTTTATTGTATTTATCCATGTATTTTGATGTGTATTATGTATTACAGGTACCCCAGTGTGTATTATTATATATTTTATATATATAACATGTTTAATAATAATATTTTAATTAATTACTAATGAATAATAATGAATGTTTAAATAAATAATTATATTTGAATTTTGAAAAGAGGTATTGTTATAAGTAGGTAAGAGAGGAATTTTATAAGAGAATTGTCAATGATTACAGTAAGTGTTTAAACAGGAATAGAGCCTGGGTATAGATAAATGCAGGTGAGTAATGCAATTAATGTAAATGGAGTTAGAAAGATAAGAATTTTTAAGGAAATACAAAGAGAATTATTAGATATTTAGGGACACAGTAGTTAGTGATTATTTGTAGAGAAGGTGTTTAAGTAGAGGTATAAACATATAATTATTGTTGATGAATTCTGTAGTGGGGGTGAGGTGATAAAGAGTAGCCAACCCATAGTGTTGTGGCAGGTATTAGCGTAGTTTAAGGGAGTGTTTGCCGAAATTTTGGAAGGGCAAAATAATATAGATGTATATAGCCAGTTAGGGAACACCCAACCCAGTGCAAAGACGAGCGGTGCCATAGGCTTTAAAGGGAATTAGTAATGGAGTATATAATTGAGATATTGGTGTCAATGATAGGTAAATTTGATGGTTAGTTAGAAGAAGGTGAGTAAAATTATATAATGAAGTATAGTGAATATAGGAGTTATCCAGACTAAACAATGATAGAAGGTGAAAGGTTAGGTAGTTAGGTAGATAGAAAGTTCAGAGTATAGAGAAAGTAAGAAGTGAATTATGAATAATGAAATAATAATGTAATATGAATAGTAACAATAAGTTCAAAATGTATTTTATTATTATAAATAAATAAATTTGATGTTTAATTAATAACTGCAATGGTAAATTTTAATTTAAATACAACTTTTAAGTAAATTATACAAATGTTAATGCATATCTTAGATATGATTAAATATGATTGAGTATTTAAAATGTATTAACTGTATTATTAGTATATCAGTGTTAATTATTAATGTATTATGTATTTATTTGAAAACTTTTTAACATGATGTTATAATAAGTGTAGGAAGAAAAAAAAAATTTTTAAATGGCGCTGTTAATAATATTTATAAGCCAAATAATTACCTGTTAATAATAACAATAATAATAATAATAACAATAATAATAATTTTTTTTTGTTTTATCATGCACTAAGAGTATTCAATAAATAAATATATAGAGTTATTAATTCTTTTATAATTTGTTTTTCTCCAGATTTGGGAGATTGTAATGTGTAATTTTCTTATTATATTTTTAATTATATTTTATTCAATTTTGGTAACTATATTATATTAATGTGCTTATATTACAATTCTAGTAATTGTAAAAGAATGAAGATAAATATTATCGATAGGAATCGAAATCATTTTTCAACTCAGGGTAGAAGTATTTGTTAATATGAAGAAGAGATATTCTTTTTAATTCTTGAAGATTATAATATATAATCTTATAATTTTATTAAGCGTATTAAAATATATTAAGCCAACCCAGTGCTTATTGGCACAAACCAGCACTTAGCTAAGGGGAACCAGATCAGTTGAGGATGGAGTGATTTACTAAGCCACTATTTGAATATTTATTATATATTGTTTCAGTGTTTGGTGATATGACAGCGGTCCTGAGCTGGCCAACGCGTCAGAGCAGGGGCGTTAAGAGCCTAAGTGACCTTATGGTGTTGGGATCTCGCAGGAGAAGTCCAGTAAGGTCATCTAGGTACGGTCCTCATCACCAGACCAAGGGTGAGTTGTTGTTATTT
Source organism: Magicicada septendecula (assembly GCA_034769895.1). Classification (NCBI taxonomy): domain Eukaryota; kingdom Metazoa; phylum Arthropoda; class Insecta; order Hemiptera; family Cicadidae; genus Magicicada; species Magicicada septendecula. Next base: position 416,471,767 of record CM068372.1, on the reverse strand, counting down.
TTTATGTAAAATTGTAAGGGGGTTGTGGCGACTTGTCCTGGCTGATCCCTTTAGGAAGTATGAAAGGGTCAATGAAAGTTTGTGTGCTTCATCACACCATCTTTCATTGAGGGGGTTTTGTGATGGTACAATCATGGTACATTTTATAATTACCTAAAATATGGTAACGAGATCATAAATATTGTATTTTTCTATTTTTTGACATACCCAACCCAACCTCAAACACCCGATATCGAATCTACAGTGAGTGGACTATATCACAATATTTGCCAGGATTTGAACTAATTCATGACAAAAAACGGTGTCACATCACAAAAACAGTGTGCAGTTATTGCGATAAGCAGAGCCAAGCCTTAATTACGTCAGAGGCTGAGAATGTGTTGACAACGACAAAACGGCGATGTCAACACGTTAGACAAAGAAAATGTGACGTCAGTACACCCCACTTCCGCAGAATTCAACAAGGAATTGTCGTCATTTAGCTGCAGCGACTGATCAGTGCCGGCCGGCCAAACCAATTCACTCCCGGGTGAATTTTAACTTTTTAGACCACTATAGGTGGTTAATAAACAGTATAAACAGTATAATATCTACAATCAAAATGTATTAAGGAGAGTTAGAGTTTGGCTTTGTGTAGGCGTCCTCGACCGATTAAATCGTCCGTAAAAGATCGACGTATAGAATCGGTCCCACGACGGTGGGTTACGTGGGTTGACACGAAGGTGTCCCGTCAAGCGCCGTAAAAATACACCGATTGTGCCGATGTACGAACGAGACTAGCAGTGCGAGGAAGCCAACACGAAATTGGTGAGAACGTTCCTTTTACATTTTCAATCCTTTAATTATTTCCAAATACCAAATTTTAAATCAATTATTTAAAAAATCATTTAAATTTTTCATTATATTTAAAAGGAGCTCCACTATGCATAAAGTTGTACCATGAGAATGAAAGGGTGAGTGGTTGTGTGCGTGCGTAATTATTTCTAAGTGCTGGGTTGAGCAACAGATAACTATATATCTGGGTTGAATTAATATGAAATTTACTTTGAATTAATAAATGTATGTCTTATCCTATAACATGTATTAATGCAGCGTATATTCTTTGTATAATGTAATTTCATGTGGACAACGCCCATGGCGCAATATATCGATCAGAGATCTATGTCTATGTAATAAATATCAATGTTTAATATTAATAAATACTTTTATATGTTATTTGATGTGTCTTTATTTCAGGTAATTGGTTCCACTAAACTGGTACGTATTAACACGAATTCTGGCCCTAAAAGTAGATTTCGATCATGTTACTTTTAACTTAACAAACATGGCGCCTGAAAATTATTGACGTATAGACAAAATTTACATTTTCACCATAAGTAATAAAACAATAAATGTAATTGATTACAGTGAGAATAATTATGAGAGTAAAATGGCGGTAGAGAATAGTAGAGAAACAAATAAATTAAATGAAAATAAAGACGACAAGGTAAGTAGGGGTGAGAATTATGACAATAGAAGTAAAAATATGGTTTTGATATAAATGGAGTAACTCCTATTGTAGTCCCAAGCCACGTGTTTGTTAACCAAATATACTGTTACTCACCGTCTATGGCCTTTCCGTGATGTTATTTCGTTGTTTACATGTTTCGAGGCACTTGCCTAATCATCAGAGCTTTATAAAAACTAATGTATGTCATCAATGATGACATGTGTCAAAATACTAAAACACAATACGGAATTAAACTATGGACTCATGAGTACGGCGCGTGTTGTCTTACAAGGCACACCTAACATTGACGTGCTCATTTTTAAAGCAAGTTCTGTCCATAGTTTAATTCCGTATTGTGTTTTAGTATTTTAACACATGTCATCATTGATGACATACATTAGTTTTTATAAAGTTCTGATGATGAGGCAAGTGCCTCGAAACATGTAAACAACGAAATAACATCACGGAAAGGCCATAGACGGTGAGTAACAGTATATTTGGTTAAAAATATGGTGTTAGAAAATAATGGTGTGAATATAGAGAGTACTGATGAAATTTTAGAGGGAGTAGAAATTAATAATGGAATGTTAGTGCGTGTTGATGAGTCAGAGAGAAAGTGGAGAAAGAGTATACAGGTAGAGGGGTTGCAGGGGGTAAAATTTTCCCATGATGTTGTAGTTGGGGGTGAAGAAAAGGCTTCACGAGCGTATTTGGAAGACACATGGTCTGAAAATAGCCGTCCCTGGATTTTTTGTGCACCTGATAGGTGGTGCAATGATAAAGTTGTAGTGTCCCCTGCATATATTGAGAGAGAGAGCGTGACTTGGTGTTATGGTGAGAGATATTTAGAGAGAGAGTTGTGGGTAGATAGAGAGATAAAATTATTTAAGGTGAATAGAAATTATGAAGAATTTGTAGAAAGGTTAGATGTAGAGAGAGCTAGTAATTATATTGAATACGTACCTTGTATTGAAACTGAGGTAGTAGCAGATGATGGTGATAACAATGAATTATTAATTTACCTGATTATGAAAAATTATACTAAGGGCGACAGGACCATACTCTATGATGACATGTTACATGATGAAGTAATATGGAATAAACATATTAATTCAAATAGTATTGTGGAAATATATGAAGAATTAGATAAGTACTATATTGATAGTAATAGTATAAGATATGCAATAAAAAATAACTTGTATAGACCTAAGATTAGATGGTTATTTGATGATGGAGGATAAGTGTTTTATTGTGTATGAACATTTAACTATGTGAACAGTGTGGTTTTGAAATGGATTGTCTTGTGAAACGATTTTTGGTCAATGATATCAAATAATAAGTTGGATTGTATATTTTTATGTGTCAATGTTAAAGGTATTTGTGTATTACATTATGTTGTGTATTATATGTATTTCTATGTACACCATGTAGGTAATAGGTAAGAATTGATTTAATAATAAAGTATAACATTTTTTTTGACTAAATAAATAATGAGAATAATTGTGAAGTCTAAGGTAAGTAAAGTAACTTTGTGTGTTGTAAAATTGATTGAATTATATAATGGAGATAAATTAATTAATTAATTAATTAAAAATGTTGTATAAAAGATTTGAAAATGAAGTTAAATGATTTTATGAGATTTAGATTATCTAAGGATTGGTAAATGATTAAACATGATATGTTTGAATATTAAGTTACATTATTATTATGAGGTAAGTGATGAATTTTCTAGAGTAGGTTTCAGTGATCATATTAAGGTGACATGTTATAAAAGATAGAGTTTGGGTAATAATGACTATCTACTAAGGAATCTGAGTTAGTCAATGTTAACTTTAGTGGGTGTTAAATGAAATAAGAATTTTGAAATAAGTAATACAGAAACAGGGTGATAATCGGGACACAGTAGCGATAGTGCATATATGTAGAGAAAGTGAGTAATGTAAATGGAGATTAAATAGTCGATGGTGATATTTTGTAGATAAGGGTGAGGTGGTAAGGAGTGATCAACGTGCGTCGTTGGGCAGGTAATTGTGAAGGGTCGAGAAGTGATTGCCGAGATTATGGGAAGGGCAAAAGGTGATGAATGGAATTGCCAAGGTCGGGAACACACATCCTAGATACAAAGTGGGTATTAAATATTTGATTAGAAAAGAGCAGAAGGATTTAAGTGAAATTAGTGTTGAAGGGGTTATTATTGAGAGATTGGTGTCAACCTATGTAATTCTGTTAGTAGTTGTTAGAAGGGAGAAAGGGAGTAAGATTGTGCCCTTCTAAAATAGATCGGCGAGTATACGGTGCGTGTTCGGTATTTAGCGTCAAGAAATTGACGTTAAATGCTGTACGGTATTTAACGCAGCAGCGGTAGAGATACACCAATCTGCAGTTTGATAAATAATCTGCAACTGGTTTTAACCATTAAGAGCGGCTTGATTAGTGCTGCACTCTAGTGCAAGATACTGATTACGGGCGAACCGTAGCCGGTACTGCGTTTCTAAACTTGTCTCTCGCTGGTATTCTAAGTGTTCGCCTCGTGGCATATTTCCTTCGGACAGAAAGAAGTTTTGTTGCACCATCCTTCCACCTATGGCAAGCTAAACGATCACAGAACTGCGGTAAGTGCGGTAAGTGCGGCAATATTATTATAATTATCTATTTAAAGTTTTACTAATGAAAATTGTTTAATAGGCCACATTAAGTTGATGCAGATAACCTTTTGAGTCACCTCATGGCGATTGTGCAATACGTAATTTAAAGGTAATTTTTTTTAAATATAGTAATACTATAGTAAATTCACATGTCTTAACTAAGGCACTAAAATTGGGAGTCATATGAATGCAAAAAGTATTTGTTTAAATCGTACAGACATGGATGTAATCTGATAACCTTATTATGGCACCTCGTGGTGAAAGTGCAATGCGTAATTCAGAGTAAGTTACATACAACCTTTACTAGTGATTATAGTAAAACCTTATCAATTTCAGAAAGCTTACTAAGGCACCAACTGAGAAGTATGTAATTGACAAAAGTATTAATTTAATAAGTGTAGATATGATTGTAATCAAGTAACTTTTCGGACCACGTGGCAGGCAAAAATTCAGACTATGTGTAAATTTTATTAAAAGTGTAACAAGCCGAATAATTAGCTAATCAAAATTGAATTATGTTAACCCACATGGGTGAAGTTTATTAATATAAAATTTAACAGAACTAAATATTTTCAAATAGGGCCTGTTGGCCATATAACCTTGCCAAGTGTGTCAAGTATCATACTTAAATAGCCCTAAAGCTGTGTTAAGATTGTATATGGGTTTTGGGTGTGGGTGAAGTTTCTGGGGGAATTTGTTTGTGAACTCTAGCTGATAATATCTTGTATGATCAGGGTTCCCCGATGAAGGCGAGGAACAGCTCCACCACCTGAACATGTAACACCTAGATTCTCTCTCTCTCTTCTGCCGGAGGAGAATGGCGATGGCTAACACAAACACCCTATCATGAAAACCAGATGATCACCACTTCACACCCATGGAAAGAAAAAAAATAAAGTGAACTCAATCCATATATAAAATTCTTTACACTTGGTGATGTAACTCAAAAAGCCAGTGGACATTCAATCACTCAACAACATGACTTTCAAGTTTTTAAACATTTTAATTGGGTCCCCGATTAACGGGACAGAATAGTGCGTGAACTGGGAGGGAAATCTTTTGTAAATTTTATTAATTGTTTGTATAATCTGTGAGCTCAGAGGCTGACATGCATCTTTGGCTGCTCACCTTTCAAACGTGCAATTCCTTCTTATTTTCAGTATAAGGGTTTCATCACTGCTACTAATTCATTCAATTAATTTGTAATTTCTCTGTTTCAATTTAGTGTTCATTTTATATATTAATTTCTCATTTTTAAATTCAGTTTGGATTATATAGGGATAGAAGTTTCTGTGGTAGTTAAGTAGAGTCACAAGTTTAATCCTGTACTGGTGCATGTTCATGCAGTGTTAAACATGCTGTTGAGACAGGTTGAATTATGCACTGACTGGCCCATGAACATGTCGGTCTCTGGGCCAAAATTACTTTTAAAAGGGTTATAAGGTTCATGACACATTACTATTTTCTAAACTTAACAATATTTATCAAAATTTAAATTCTTTTAATTAATTATGATGACTGGGGTGTTCACTGTATTCTAAATTTTATTTCTCCCAGTATAAGTGCCCAGTGTGGCAGCATTTTATAATAGTATTAGGCACTTGGCCAAAATTTTGGATTTATTATGTCCTGGGGACTACTGGTGTTGCATATATAATCAGATACACATGTAATGTGTTATGCACATATTAAGATTAAAACCTGACATGGATTTTCATAAATTATTAATGATGTACCTCATGGGGGTAGAAAAGGGTGTGGCAAGAGATCTATGTAATAATTGTCCTGTATTGTGGAACATGTAGATGTATTGTATATTCGTGTGTGTATTTTGTGGGGTTCTATATGTATTGTACATTTGGGTGTATTTTTGGGGGAGTTAGATATAGGGCTTATAAAAAGAAAAGATAAAACATAGGGTTATATATATATATACATACATTTAATTTTTGATGACAATTAATTAATTCTATCTCTATTAATTTTTAATTAATATTTTTTCTAAGAGAGTTAATTTATTTTAATTAACTTTAAGAAAGAGTATGTAGATTTGTCTCTATTTAATTTTAATTAATTTTTTTTTGAGAATTAGTTATTCTAATTAACCTTATCAAGAAGTCTATAAATTTTATCTCAATTAAGTTTCAATTGGTTTTTTTTTAAGAGAAGATAGAAAATAAATTTTGGATTTATTAATAATTTCAAGTAACCTTTTTAAAGAATATAAATTATTTTTTAATTAACAGTTTTTAAGGGGAAAATAGATTCTGAATGTTATATTTATTGTTTTTGTAGGTAACAGAAAGGAGATAGAATAATAAAAGGATTTTATTGATTGTTAATTTTATGAGTTTTAATTGCAAGTCCCGTCTCACTGGATCCAGCGCATTTTTGGCTTCTCTAGGCTTTGGTCTAGTTCTAATTATCTTGTGGCCCTCTTTAAAAAAAAAAAAAAAAAAATTTACCAGTCTAAGTTAAAGCGGGGTTACATTTGGTAGCAGAGCGTGGTTGAAATTAGAGTCAACCCTTGGGTCCTTTGGGTGTGACGGGGCTTGCAAACTCAGGAAACATTTTGGGGGGTTCCAATGGAACTTAGAAGAATCTTTGAAAGGCCCTATATCTAAAAGTGAATATGTTTTGTTAGGTTTAAGGTTTTGTGTATAATATGTCTATGTACTTGCCCGCCTTGGATAGTTGAACGGTAGGTTGCCACGTGGTGTGAATTTTATTCCTTTGGAAACGCGAATTATCGCAGATCTGTGCCTAGGTGGAGATGGTTTGCGTATTACCTTGCCCATAATAGGGGAGGTGTATAATTTATGCGGTATGGCCCGATCGGCAGTCGGTCTCCTCCGACATACAGGAGCCGAAATTATTGAGAAATATTTTTTGAAAATTGTCGTTGGTCGGTGATTTTGTCGTGTTGTGTGTTAGTGTGTGTGTGTGTCGCGTTCCTTAATGTGTAGAGTTGTTGAGAGAGAGCAGTTCAGGTAAGTGGGCTGGATCCTCGCAACGGTAGGGGGACCCGCAGTCTACTCGAAGGAAGAGTTTAGTACTCGAGTTTTTTTTCTGATTCCTGTCTTATTATTGTCATTATTTTGTAGGTGTTAGGTGTTTTGTGGGAGTTATGTTTTGTTGATTATTGTACGGTCGGGGCCATGCCGCAGTCCCTGGTTGTTTCCCTGGTAGGTTATTTTTGGATTAAGTGTGGGTTGTTAGACGATGCCGTGCTGAAGTAAACCCCCCTTGCTAGTTACGCAGTATTGAAGAGTAAATGAAGGGATGATGTTCGCGGGCCCTCTATGCGGTTTTCTCTGTCCGGCTAATCGGGGCTGTCCGCCCTAGTGTAGGGATAAGGGCCAGTCATATGTCAAGGATTGTGATGCCTTGTTTTGCTGCATATGGCTGGTCAGTCCAAGATGTGGACAGTAGTGGTATGGTCACTCACATATCAAGGTCAGTGATACCTTGTTTGGTCTTCGGACGCGTATGTGAGTGGCAGCAGTAGGAGTAGGTGGTGGTCACCAGTAAAGGTGACGTGTAGGGGCGGTCCCGGGAGGTTGGCATGGCGGAGAGCCTCGCATGGGGATGGTCGCAGTGGCGTTGAGATTTTCCAGTCCTGTGAGGGGGGGGATAGAAGCTGTCCTGAGTGGGTATCAAGTTTGGGTCTCAGTTTGTGAGTTGGGAGGCCTTGGGAGGTCAGAACTCAGACGGTACTTGATTCTTGTCTTTCGTCTTTTCTCCTTCTATCTCTTGTTGCTGTGGGCTGGCCCTGATCAGGTCAGCGTGCAGCACCCGCACACTTACATACTACATGCCTTCTTTCGTCTCCTTCGTTTTCACCCTGAGCCTCTGTTCTCCCGAGAGTGGTTAAGTTTCTGAGATTTCCCCAGACAGCCAAGAAAGTTGTAGTATTATGGCTAGCCAAGAGGCTGTGCGTTAGCTTTGGGCAACTATGTTGCCCTTTTGGGGTGAGGGTGTGCCGTTCTAAAATAGATCGGCAAGTATACGGTGCGTGTTCGGTATTTAGCGTCAAGAAATTGACGTTAAATGCTGTACGGTATTTAACGCAGCAGCGGTAGAGATAAACCAATCTGCAACTGGTTTTAACCATTAAGAGCGGCTTGATTAGTGCTGCACTCTAGTGCAAGATACTGATTACGGGCGAACCGTAGCCGGTACTGCGTTTCTAAACTTGTCTCTCGCTGGTATTCTAAGTGTTCGCCTCGTGGCATATTTCCTCCGGACAGAAAGAAGTTTTGTTGCACCATCCTTCCACCTATGGCAAGCTAAACGATCACAGAACTGCGGTAAGTGCGGCAATATTATTATAATTATCTATTTAAAGTTTTACTAATGAAAATTGTTTAATAGGCCACATTAAGTTGATGCAGATAACCTTTTGAGTCACCTCATGGCGATTGTGCAATACGTAATTTAAAGGTAATTTTTTTTAAATATAGTAATACTATAGTAAATTCACATGTCTTAACTAAGGCACTAAAATTGGGAGTCATATGAATGCAAAAAGTATTTGTTTAAATCGTACAGACATGGATGTAATCTGATAACCTTATTATGGCACCTCGTGGTGAAAGTGCAATGCGTAATTCAGAGTAAGTTACATACAACCTTTACTAGTGATTATAGTAAAACCTTATCAATTTCAGAAAGCTTACTAAGGCACCAACTGAGAAGTATGTAATTGACAAAAGTATTAATTTAATAAGTGTAGATATGATTGTAATCAAGTAACTTTTCGGACCACGTGGCAGGCAAAAATTCAGACTATGTGTAAATTTTATCAAAAGTGTAACAAGCCGAATAATTAGCTAATCAAAATTGAATTACGTTAACCCACATGGGTGAAGTTTATTAATATAAAATTTAACAGAACTAAATATTTTCAAATAGGGCCTGTTGGCCATATAACCTTGCCAAGTGTGTCAAGTATCATACTTAAATAGCCCTAAAGCTGTGTTAAGATTGTATATGGGTTTTGGGTGTGGGTGAAGTTTCTGGGGGAATTTGTTTGTGAACTCTAGCTGATAATATCTTGTATGATCAGGGTTCCCCGATGAAGGCGAGGAACAGCTCCACCACCTGAACACGTAACACCTAGATTCTCTCTCTCTCTTCTGCCGGAGGAGAATGGCGATGGCTAACACAAACACCCTATCATGAAAACCAGATGATCACCACTTCACACCCATGGAAAGAAAAAAAATAAGGTGAACTCAATCCATATATAAAATTCTTTACACTTGGTGATGTAACTCAAAAAGCCAGTGGACATTCAATCACTCAACAACATGACTTCCAAGTTTTTAAACATTTTAATTGGGTCCCCGATTAACGGGACAGAATAGTGCGTGAACTGGGAGGGAAATCTTTTGTAAATTTTATTAATTGTTTGTATAATCTGTGAGCTCAGAGGCTGACATGCATCTTTGGCTGCTCACCTTTCAAACGTGCAATTCCTTCTTATTTTCAGTATAAGGGTTTCATCACTGCCACTAATTCATTCAATTAACTTGTAATTTCTCTGTTTCAATTTAGTGTTCATTTTATATATTAATTTCTCATTTTTAAATTCAGTTTGGATTATATAGGGATAGTTTGGTTTCTGTGGTAGTTAAGTAGAGTCACAAGTTTAATCCTGTACTGGTGCATGTTCATGCAGTGTTAAACATGCTGTTGAGACAGGTTGAATTATGCACTGACTGGCCCATGAACATGTCGGTCTCTGGGCCAAAATTACTTTTAAAAGGGTTATAAGGTTCATGACACATTACTATTTTCTAAACTTAACAATATTTATCAAAATTTAAATTCTTTTAATTAATTATGATGACTGGGGTGTTCACTGTATTCTAAATTTTATTTCTCCCAGTATAAGTGCCCAGTGTGGCAGCATTTTATAATAGTATTAGGCACTTGGCCAAAATTTTGGATTTATTATGTCCTGGGGACTACTGGTGTTGCATATATAATCAGATACACATGTAATGTGTTATGCACATATTAAGATTAAAACCTGACATGGATTTTCATAAATTATTAATGATGTACCTCATGGGGGTAGAAAAGGGTGTGGCAAGAGATCTATGTAATAATTGTCCTGTATTGTGGAACATGTAGATGTATTGTATATTCGTGTGTGTATTTTGTGGGGTTCTATATGTATTGTACATTTGGGTGTATTTTTGGGGGAGTTAGATATAGGGCTTATAAAAAGAAAAGATAAAACATAGGGTTATATATATATATACATACATTTAATTTTTGATGACAATTAATTAATTCTATCTCTATTAATTTTTAATTAATATTTTTTCTAAGAGAGTTAATTTATTTTAATTAACTTTAAGAAAGAGTATGTAGATTTGTCTCTATTTAATTTTAATTAATTTTTTTTTGAGAATTAGTTATTCTAATTAACCTTATCAAGAAGTTTATAAATTTTATCTCAATTAAGTTTCAATTGGTTTTTTTTTTAAGAGAAGATAGAAAATAAATTTTGGATTTATTAATAATTTCAAGTAACCTTTTTAAAGAATGTAAATTATTTTTTAATTAACAGTTTTTAAGGGGAAAATAGATTCTGAATGTTATATTTATTGTTTTTGTAGGTAACAGAAAGGAGATAGAATAATAAAAGGATTTTATTGATTGTTAATTTTATGAGTTTTAATTGCAAGTCCCGTCTCACTGGATCCAGCGCATTTTTGGCTTCTCTAGGCTTTGGTCTAGTTCTAATTATCTTGTGGCCCCTCTTTAAAAAAAAAATGTTTACCAGTCTAAGTTAAAGCGGGGTTACAAGATTATAGAGATAAATGCCAATTCAATAAGTCAAATTATAGTGAATACAGGAGTCACCCAATATAATTAATGATCAAAATGTGAAATGTTAAAGAGAGAATTCATAGTAGAAAGGTAATAAGAAATGAAGTGTGATGTAACATGAATGTTAATAATAAATTAGAATTTTTTGGAGAATAATGGTACGATATATGTTAAATAATTAAAGGTTGTTAAATACAAGAGTTAATAGAAGTTCAAGTTATAATGTTTATAAATTTTATACAAATTATTTTAAATGTGAATTATTTAATGTAAATGTAACAATGTTAAGGTTCAAGGGTAATGTTTTATTATGTTATATTATGTTGTATGGTCATAGTGTGTGTGGCGAGGAGGTTACTACAGGGGTAGCAACGGTAACCAATATTAAGTATATGATGTTGACATTGGTGTTGAACATAAAAGATAATTATGAGTCTGCTTTAAAGAAGTATTAGGATCAGGAAAACTGATCAATGAAGTTTAAATAGTTAGATTGTTTGCCATAATGAAGTTGTGCTTTGAATTCTATATGATAGAGATATAGATAATTGTTGTTGATTTTAGGAAACCTAAGGAATTATTTTATGTGTTGTTATCTTAGTATAAGAGTATATTTTTCTTGTGGTGAAAAGAGTTGAAATATTATTGACTGGAGTCAAGATTTTGATAAACGTACGAATGCAAAAAGAGAAAGAGACATTCTATCGTAAATCTTGTTTATTTGGTATTTGAGAAATTAGGAATTAAGAAAACCAATGCCTCTTAACATAAACCAATGCAGCTAAGGGGAGACAGATCAGTTGTGGATATGGGATTATACAAGGCCACTATTTAATTTTTTGTATTCGATGTTTCAGAGTTTAGTGATGCTGTGACGGTGGTCCTGAGCTGGCCTGCGCGTCAGAGCAGGAACGTCAAGTGCCTGGATGGCCTTGCGGTGTTGGGATCTCGCAAGAGAAGTCCAGTAAGGTCAGGCAGGTACTGTCACCATCATTGGATCAAGGGTAAGTTATTGATATTCTTTTTATATAAACACTACAGAGGGGGTTGTGGTGACATATCCAGGCCGATCCCTTTAGGAAGTGTGAATGAGTCAATGAGAGTTTTTATGTTTCGACATAAAACCTCTAACTGAGGGGGTTTTGTAACGGTACATAAGTCCGTGTAGGAATTTGTAGGTACATGCAAATATAATTTTATTGTGATTTAATGTATTAAACGACATGAGGTTAGAATTTCCAATATATATCATACTACGCAGTTTGCCATGATGAATTGACGCCAAGGTTACTGGCGTACGTGCCAAATGACACCTATTCAGACAAAGCAATAATCGAACCATGCTAAAACGTCATCGAAAATACGACAGACGTAATAACTGAGATGTAAGACAATGCCGTCATTAGCCGTGAACAATAGGTTGATGACAAATTGTCCCTCCCACCTGGCGAATTTACACCAATATGTCTGCCCCAGTCGACAAACTACCATCAGTGCAGTAGTACGTTATAAAATTCGCTGGCAAATTATTGCCAGCCAAAGTGTTTTAAAAGTATAAAAATATAACAAGTATAAGCAGTTAACAACCAGAGTACACAATGTAAAGTAACTTCAGTGCAGTAAAAGAACAGACATAAAACAGTAAAGTTCAGCGAACACCTGCTGGCAAATGGAGAACGTCTGACGAGGAACTGCGATACTCCGAGTTTCAGGAAAGTCGAAATTTATATAAATACCTTTTATTATTTGAGCTCAAGATTCTAAATTAAAAATGTACCATTAATTTACTGTATGGGGGGGGAGAGAGAGAGAGAGAGAGAGAGAGAGAGAGAGAGAGAGAGAGAGAGAGAGAGAGAGAGAGAGAGAGAGAGAGAGAGAGAGTGTGAAAGTGTGCCGGCACATACAGGCAAAGCCACGAGGCGTTGGTTTGTGATATAATATAAGAACTTGAAACAAATGATAACTGCAGTAGATTAGAAATGTACTAGATTAGAGATTAAATACTGAAGATAAAAGATCTGAATAATTGAGATTGATGTATAGTTAATACGGTGGAAATACATCGCTGCCATTTTGATTATATATGTGATTACGACTCCATTTTGTTTTTGTATTTTATTAACTGAGGCATTCAGAATATTAAACCACAAGTTTTGTTTAAACCAAATGTTGTTCGACTCATTATTTCAAACGCCCAAACTGTTTTTGCTATGCTCGCTTAATACAACCCTGGACCCTAATAAGAAAATGTTATTATTTCTTTTATGAAATTGCTAACTGCTACAATTTTTATTGTTCGACAAAGCTTTTCGTCATTACTGACATCATCAGGTCTTAAACAACCTAAGGTATGTTAACAATAAAAATTGTAGCAGTTAGCAAATTCATAAAAGAAATAGTAAGGATGGCTGCCAATTTAAACAATACGAAGAAAAAGTTATGTTGGCAACAACGCCACGTGTACACAAATGTAACAGAGTAAGAGTGGATTTAGTTTACAAGGTAAGTCACAACAAATAAAAATATAATTATATTAAAGGAAAATCATAGTTACAGGGTCAGCAGTAGGGACACAGTAGCAAGTTTGAATGTGTGTAGAGAGAAAGGGAGTGATGAAAGTGGATAGTAAATAGGTGAGAGCAGGGTACATAAATTTTGTAGTGAGAGTGGAGGTGTAAGGAGTCCTCAACGCAAGGCGTTGTGGCGGGAGGTGAAAAGTTTTAAAAAGGGTTGTGGAGTTACCTGGAAGGGCCAGGAACTGATAAGGGAATGAGCTGGTAGTGCGGGAACACACATCCTATGTACAAAAAGGGTATCAGGTGCTTTGTAATAAGAGGAGAAGGATTTAAGTAGAGTTAGATAAATGGAGTGGAGGGGTATATTACTGAGAGATTGGTGCCACCCTATGCAAATCCGTTAGTGGTTGTTAGAAGTTAGAAGGTGAGTAAGGTTATATCTAAATGCCCTTTCAATAAATCAAATCATTATGAATGACTGGGAATCACCCGAACCAATTAATGATGAAAATGCTAAATAGAAATTCATAGTTCAAATATGATGTAACAAGAGAAAGATTTAATAGAATGTGAAACTAAAGTAAAGCTGTAAGGTGTGTAATTTTTGGTCAAACTTAAATTTGAAATGTTTGTCTCGATGTAATAATAGCAATGTTAATTATGAGTGTTTATTATGATGTATTATGTAAGTGTACGAATCTTAAAACATGTAATTGTGTGTTTTAAAACAGATTCCCCACTTTCGGGCGGTCCCAGCCTTAGCAGCCCAGACCGTGGTTTTGGATGACAAATAGCTGTGGGCAGACTTATTGTAAACTGACCATGGTTGGTTGCCTATGAAATTGGTGTAATTTAGAAATTAACAGGGGGTTTAAGCAGGGGAATCGCCATAACTTTGGAACAGCGGCTACCATCGAATGGGATGATAGAACCGTATTAAATGCATATGAATCATTATAGTAGGATTACTGGTGTCCTCAGATACCAGTAATGCCGAATTTTTATATAACGCCGAAGCAAGAACGGCTGTAAGCAGCGTTTGCACCCTAATAAAATTCAGTTCTTGTGGAGGCAAATGGGCGCTACAGTCCAACATCATTAAGCAATAGTGTGTGTGGAAAGGAGCTGGCCGTTACAAGCCAGGGGCATAAATACAGTATTTATGTAACAAGGTAAATGCCTTACACGGTTTATCCGTGAGGTGATTTACCTAATTGTAACTGAGTAAAGGGGGGATATTAAATAATGATGTGTGAAGGAGGAAGCTGATTATAATAACTGGGGTGAATAGCCCGTTTAAATGATTATTATGTCGATGATGAAGAATGTGTAGTTGATCTGATGATGTAATTAAATGATTCTTGTGTTGCTTTGAGATGTTTTGATGGAGATGATTAACAAAGTTTGAGAAAGATATAAGTAAATAATTCGTTATAATGTAGTTGATTTAAATGTGTTTAAGAGAATTTTATTAATGAATTTAATTATTTTGAAATGTGAATTATATAATGGGTATAAAAGGTATTTGTAATGTTGTAATGGGAAATGTTTATTTAAATTCTGATTTAAATCGGGGAAATATTTTGAATTTTGGGATAAGAGTTAACGAGAGAAGGGTATACAGAATGTTGGTATGGAATTTAAAAAAATGTATCATGTTAAGTATTCATCAATGAATGTTAGAATAAAACATAAAGGAGGTTGTGGCGACATATCCAGGCTGATCCCTTTAGGAAGTATGAGAGTGTCAATGAGAGTTTTTATGCTTCGGCATAAAACCTCTCATTGAGGGGGTATTGTAACGGGACGGGTTAAGCCCATCCAGGGGTAATTTGGGGAGAAATAATAATTGTAGATTTTATTGGGAAAAAATAATGACGTATGCAATGTGAGCGAAGCAGTTATTTTTAGCCATATGACATTTGAACTATGCACTACAGAAGTCACAACCGATGACGTCAGGGCCAAACCTTTGAATACGTCACTTGGAATGTCGATCCAAATTTATGCCACTGTCAATGTGGCTTCAAAAACACAAGTAGAACAACAGAGTGACATCACGTGACTCCCCCGCTACCTCAGAAATTGAGGAAGTAAAATTCGCCCCAGTAAAGAAATACACCTTGTGCAGGCCGGTCGCTAACAAAGTTCTAGAACAAAATTGCGGACGCCCGCACATATAAAATGTGGATTAACAAAATTTTAAATAAGTGAGATAAACATTATTTTAATTGGAAGAAAAACGTTAAAAAAAGAAAAAGAAAACGTGAAATGTACGGAAAATTCGGGAGTGCGTGCAACAGTTGGAGTCGTGGGAAGGATGTCAGATAAGTAACAGAGTGATGGAAAAAATAAAAATTTTCACAAACATAAATAAAGTCCATATGAGATATACCTATTAATTAAATTGGCCAATTAAATAATCCATGTATTTATTCAAAGAAAAGATGAGGGTTAAAAAATGAAAATATGTACTGCATGAAAGTGTGCGTGTCTGTGTGAATGTACAGAATATATAATTAAGAAGTGCTGGGTTGCGATATATATACGTATAATTCAAATTTATGATTTTTTACTGTGAATTCTATTTTGTTAAAGAGTAAGAATAATGGTGGTAATAATTACTGCTAACTTGATTTTAATGAGTTGCACCTCATGGCCGAATAAATAATGTGATTTCCATTCTTTGAAAAGGGGTTTAATGTATAAATGTTATTAATAAGAATAAAGGGTAATGGTATCTGTAGAACAAAACACGATTCATTTCCTGAAAACAACCTAATTTTGTTCTCCCGTTCGTCTAACCGAATCCTGGGAATTGGTAAGTAAATTTTTTTTCTCATAGCTGGCAACAATTAAAAAATGGCATCCGAAATATGGACGAAAACATAACTGTATTAATAAACGAAATTAAAATTAAGTCTGGGTGAAAATAATAACCATTACAAAATGGTCTTTTATTATACAAACTGTATTTGTAGAAAGTATTTAAACCAACAATAAAACTATTATAAAATATATAACTATAATGTCAAATATAATGTGTATCATTTAAATAAAATGTAAGACGCACTATTTAAAAGATATAACTATAACTTCAAATGTTAATGGACAATACATATGGTTTAAATATGGTACTAAATGAAACGTAACACGCAGAGTGACACTAACATGCTCAACACATGCAGTCCAACTCGACTGAAGTTAGCATCAGTTCGCGACCACTGGAATGGTCGTTTTCTATCTCGTTCTACATGCGCGTGCATCTCTGTACCAGGCTACCTCATGCTGTGACGAATCTGCTTCACCTACCAAAGCAGTGCTAGCATGCAAAGTCAATTTATTTCTTTACTAAAAATGAACTTTATCTTGTGAAAAACTTACTTTTTTCGTCGGACGCGTTTCGGCTTAGTATCCGCCTTCTTCAGCTTTTAGTCAGACTGCCATCATTTCGTAACGGTTTTTGTGTGGAAGGTGTAGTGGGGGTGGTGTGTGGAGGAAGGGGATTGGCGCAGGGATTCAACTTGATGTTTGTTTTTTGTAAAATTGTGTCAAAAAGTGTATGTGATTTATATTGTAATTGATCGTTGAGTATGTTGTTTGGTTGTGTTGTGTGGTGTTTATATATTTCATATTGTTCAGTTGTGTTGAGTTTTCGGCCTTTAGGTAAGTAATGTAAAATTTCGAGATTGGTGTCTATGTTGGTGTAACTATGGTTTTCTGTGTGTATGTGTGTGGCAAATGCGGAGTGTATATTGTTGTTGGTTAGAGCTTTTACTCAATTTGATTTATTCAATTTATTTACTCAGTCACGTAAAAGAATTTGAGTGAACTTTTATTTTGGTTACTTAAAATTAGATTCAATTAAATAACTACACCTTCTCTAAATAATTATAGTCAGTGTGGTGTCAATCATTACTGAAGCAGTACTTCACTTGCTTCCCTTGACCACACACCACTGAAAGTATAGTATGTAAGTATAATGTAAGATAATCTACAATATACAGAACTGATCCAATGTTGTAACGGTATAGGAAATTGTGGGTACATGATAAATATAATTTTATCATAAATCAAATGTAATCAAATATGTGAGGCCAAAATTTTCCCAACATGAAACAACGCAGTAAATAACGAGAGTTGCCGTCAAGGTCAAGTGGCGTACGTAACGATCGACAGCAAGTCTGCTAACAACGACCAGACCACTCCTAGAAATGTCATCAAAATAATGCAAAAACGTAATAACTGCACCGTAAAGCAGAGACGTCATCGCCACAAAACAATAGAACGATGATGCATTAACCCTTCCACTTGGTTAATATACGCCATGTTGTCGCTCTCAGTCGAAACAACACCATCAGTGTGACTGCACGCTACAAAATATGCTGGCCAGCAACTGCCAGCAAAAGTAATCAAAAGTGTTTAAAATGTAACAACAAAGGTGAACAGTAAATCAGTAGAAACTAACAATATAAAAAAATGTAAATTAGAGTCAGTGGTGCAGTATAAAAGAAACAGTAAATAGTCTGGCCGGACACCTGCTGGACCATGAGGAACGAACTCGATCTGCAAGTCTACAATCTCAGGAAAGTAAACTTTCAAAATTTTCAACACAACCCATTAGTATTGAGCTCAAACAAATTTATTAAAAAATGTACCGTTGAAATAATTGTGGGGAAGCATGTGTGTGTGTGCGTGCATATACCGGTACAGATAGAAAATCACGAGGCATTGGTTAACGTTACGTGATGTAACAATATGAAATACCAAACTGCAGTAGATTCTAAGTTCATTTGATAAAAAATTTAAGAGAAAATGTAAATTATGTAATTGTGATACACATCAGGCTGTATTGATGAAAATACTTCGCCGCCATTTTGTTGGTGGTAATAAAAGGAGAAGACTCCATTTTGTTTTTCTGGTTATTAAAGCAGACATTTTCAGATGTTCAATAAACACCAGTATTACTAATGATATTCGAGTTGATTATTTCTAATAACCATTCAGTTTCTTAACATGCTTATAAAATCCTGGGACCCTTAGGTATAAATAAAATCCGATGTTGGCAATAAGCAACATGGCGCCGGAATCAGCATGGTAAATAAATTGTAAGTGGGAACCATATTTTAAAAGGTAAGTCAACTTATAAAATATAAAGTCGTAAGATAGTTAACAATGTATACCATACAGGACTAACACACAGGCAAAATACTATATTTTATAAAATTGATCAGACAGAAGGCTGAACTTATTTTATGAATATTCAGCAAGTCACATCAGTAAGTTGCAAAATAGAATATGCTATATTTTTAGCATCTCGCCTCAAAAATATACTTAACGTAATAACAGCTCCTTTTTTACTAGCTGTGCAGCCTAGTAATTAGGTAAAGTAGGCTGCCTTATGTGCGCCATTTAGCAGATAAGAAAAAAAGATAGTGTGGCCAGCACTACACTTCAGGCACCCATTATTACCCCAGGGCAATATCCCAGGTAATCAATTCCACAAGCTGGGTTGACCAAGGGGTTGAAAACACACATTGATTTTATAGTGTGCCAGAAATAAAATTTGAGATCTAGGAGGCAGGCCCCATATCCACTGATCTACTAAGCCTTTGTAAAGATATACTTGCAAGAGTTATTTGTAAGTATTATTATGCTACTACAAATAGACAGTTACTCTATTTTACAAAACAACGATGTCAGATACCACCACTAACAGAGCACAAGATGGGTAAAAGCCAAAATTCCTATCAGGATAAAAAGATGTACATAATGGTTTGTACAACAGTAGACTGATTTTGAGAGTTTTTCTAATAAAAGTACAGTTCCAAATCATGCAAGCAAAAGCTGTATTCATGTTTATCAGTCTCCCCAAAACAATATTTAATAATATTTCAACTTACCCAAGCACAAGTCCAGCAGTGCAGATATACGTTGTCTGTGCAGCAGAAGCCATTCAGGATGTGGTGTTTCAATTAAAATATCCATCAAACTGTCCACTTGTATAGCAACAACGGACTGCATGTGCATTTTCTTAAGTGGTTCATCATCCTTCACAGCGGCAAGTGCAGAAAACACAAACTTTGGATCCTTTCTGCATTTTTTCAATATCCTTTTTAGCAGGACTGATGTGAATGGACCATCATTCTTGAGCAGTAGTGTAGCGAGCTCAAACCCAGTCCCTTCCTTGTCTAATATGGGCACGTCTGAAAAAAAAAAAAATAAAGATATGTCTAATTATTGGAATGATGTTTTAATGGAATAACAGAAGTGCAAATGTGTATGTAAGAAATCACCAAATTGCAGACACATCGCTAAATCTTTATTTACAGAAAGTGTTATTAACACACAATGTCAGTAGCCACTGTCATGAAAATCAATTGTTACACAAAATGATACTGCTATACTGGCACATCTTTGTTGTGTGGGTTATTTAGTTTTTGTAAGTTACTTTTGTATGCTATTTTAATGTCTAAAATCGGTATGGAGAACCATACATGACTTCCATATTGTAAGATTTATGTATGGTTCATGTTATCCCGGCTGTTTGGCCGTGGTCCATGGTTTATTACCAAACTAGGAAACGTTTGGTTTGGTAATAAACCATGGCCCACGGCCAAACAGCCCGGATAACATGAACCATACAACTGACACCGGCCGTGATAGCCTGAGGAATATTTTGTAAGATTTATGTTTAAAATAACTTACTTGAATTCGGTTCGGTAATTTCTAAATAAATATCGTCCACCCTCAAACTAATTTCACTGTTTATAGATATTTTTGTTGTTATGGGGTAGTCGTTTAATTTAATGTTATTTTCAGTCACTTTATCCATAAAAATTACGTAGGCTTACTTTATTCTTATAAAGGAACCGAACTACGTAGATAATCATCCCTCCACTGAAGCGCTCCGAAGTCGTTCATGGACCCTCAGCATCTTGCAGATGGTTCATTCCCTAAAGACGAAAAGTCTGTCTATGAACCGTTTATCTGTAAACACGTGCAGTTACACTGCCAAGCGATCCACAGGAAGCAAATCACCATCCACGCTGGACACTTTTTCGGCTTGCACGCGTTGTGTTGGTGTGGGTTTCAGCACTTTCCATTTAAAAAGCGTGCAAATGTAAGAAAATAAATATGAGTGAGGCCAGAAATAATGCGAATTGTGTGTGTGTGTCTTGCCTGCCTTTTAATTGCGGTAATCATAATAATAAAATGGAAATGTAAACATTACATAATTGAGATATGCTTGCCTGCCACGAACGATATATTTTCTCTTATATATGATTTAAATTAAAATGAAAAAATATATAATTTTGTTAAAATGAAATCAAATGTTTCCATAAAAACTACTTCTTTGTTGTCAATAATGTATTACACATATAAAACTTATAAAATTTACTTGGTCCATCATCAACTACCATTTTAATTTATAAAAAAAATTACCCCTCCCCCATTCAACGACCCTTTTCATTTATAGATATTTCATCTACCTTTCTACAGTGGATTATTACGACCTTCTTTTCAGGATACTTTATTTATCAAAATTAAGCACGTTACTCTTGTTAAAACATAAAACGTTTCAGGTAAACTACCCCTTTCCCTTAACCGATCTTCACCAAAATCAATAGGCCTTGAGTCCTCTATAATTCAGGGCTGTATGCACAAAATTATTTGATTCTGTTTGAATTTGCGGCTGTTATCGTTTGCCATAGAAACAATTCTACACACACACACACACACACACACACACACACACACACACACACACACACACACACACACATTTTGAAAAATGACTTTTTTTCATGTTTTGATGGTAGTACAATCAGAATCTGCCGTTATCTCAAACACGATTTTTTTCGCCATGACCATACTTCCATTTCCTTATGGAAAATGAAAGTAAAAAACTAAATAACCCACACAACAAGATAATACAATGGCCAATGGAATATACAAAATTAAATGCCAAGATTGCAACAGATGTTACATAGGATAAAAAAAAACCTGACAAAATGTTATTTTGAATATTTAAACACATACAAAAAAAACAGAAATGTATAAATCCATTTGGCCACACGTGTAATAAATACAGGATACGAATTCCCAGACATAACCAACATGACACTAACCATACCATACAAGACATAACCATGTAATGGGGCAAAAAAGGAGTTTTTTATTTTTATTGAAATCATTCAATGTCATCATTGTAAGTCCCAAGTAGAACGGCTGTATTCAAACAAAGAACAGTCACGTAACGTTTTGAACAGATTGTAGCTAGAGAATGCAATACTGTTGGGAAACGGAGTGTTTGTTACGTGTGGAATGTGAGTCCGCACGCACGAGCGCATCACATGCGTCGCACAAGCAAAAAGGACGCCGTAACAAAAAATGGCTAAGCCAAAGGATTTCTTGCCACGTGTTTGGAAAGACGACGGAAGTGGTGAGCCACGGCCTGTTGTATTACCATAGAACAGCGTCGACAATCAAAAAGAACCAATGAGCTGTCTGAACGTCATTGTATTCCTGCCAACATCATGTAGGCGGTGCAAACAGAAATGCTCGCCAGCCTTTAGGTAGAGTGGGCAGTCATCGACACATCATACGCCTGGCCAGGTGTGTATCAAGACTAGCGAGTCGAAAACCTTTTCAAAATTTAAATAAAATGTGGGAAAAGTCCAGTTGAGAGTTTAATTTGAAGTGAGACAAAACGGAAGGGAACATACGACATCAAATTTAATAACTAAAAGTGCGGGGTGACTAAATATGTGAACAGCAGAACTTTTCGGACATATACGCAGTACGACGCGGCGATGGTTAAGTAGCCACCAACAATTACACAATATCAGTAATTTTATTTCAAAGCGCTATAAATCTATATATTAATACGTGAAGAGAAAACTGTACCCCTTTTTAAGCATATTGCGCGCACGGAGGAGTGTGAGATTTAGCATAGTTAAAGTTTATATGGAGAAGGAGTGCAGAAAGCTAAAATTTATATATAATATGTGTTACAAACACATTAAATTAAATTAAATAAAACATTCATTTGCACTTGAAAATTCATTTAAACTTTTTCAAACAATGGTAATTGTTAAAAATAAAATAATTTTGTTGCCAGGCAATAAAATTATAATTTTTTCATTTTAGTGTACGTTCATACTGCCAATGTCAAACACATAATAGTCTGTGGTCAAACAGTCGCACAGAGTAGAGATTGTCGCCAAAGAATTTTAAAATGTTGCCAAAAAATAATTACTGACAGATTGACTGAATGAGCTGTGAATTTTGTGTGATTTCAAATGTTCCTTTTTCAATAGTCTGTGGAGTGTATGTCAAGGCAAAAAAGCGTTTATTTTATATTTTGTATATTAAATATCTGTATTTTATATATTAATGTGCAGTTGAAAGTGAAATAAAGATTGCTTAATATACACCTGTTGCGAAAGGAAAATTTTGTAGCAGCAATTTGAATTGACTTACTCTCGCCTAATTATTATTGGTGGTTTCAAAAAAGTGAGTACATTTTATTATTTTTAAATTAAACCATGTCTAATCTTAGTTTCAGTAATTTCATTACATGTTTTTTTTACATTCAGATATTCGCACCGCACCTACTTCCATTATGCCTCGACATAGAACATTGACGGGTCGGAGTGAGAGACAAAGAAGAAGGAATATATATTCGCGTGAAAGTCAAAATGATAATAGACCAAATGCAAATTTAAATAGTGTAAATAGTATAACATTGACGGGTCAGAGTGAGAGACAAAGAAGAAGGAATATATATTCGCGTGAAAGTCAAAATGATAATAGACCAAATGCAAATTTAAATAGTGTAAATAGTATACAAAATGATGAAATTATTTTGAGGGATACATTTAAATGCGCACTGAATGTTATTCCAAGAAATTTTAATACTTTTGATTGTGGATTAATGCATTTATAATGCAGGTTTTGCAATGCAAAACATTTCGAATCTGAGGTCACTTTAGGTGAAAGGACTGCATTCACTTCATGTTGTCATAAGGGTAAAGCAATATTACCGGCCTTAAGTCAAAATGAATACTTTAAATCATTGTATGATGGACTTACTTCAAATGAACCTTCAATAAAAAGAAAGTCAAAAAATTATTTTGAAAACATTCGTAAATACAATTCATCATGTGCCGCGTTTTGGAAAACGCGGCGATGTTCCTATATCTATATAGTGGATGATTATAATTACGTATTTGACGACGCGAGGGAATTTGTCCTTTGGTATGCTTAATCGGACTTTGTCATCTCCGCCAGCCGACTCGCGCGCGCCCTATCTCTGTTACGTACAGTTTTTTCAAGAGCCGGTTTGCTCAGTTCCACTTCGGCTCTCGGCGCTTCACAATCTGATCCCCGGCTGACAGAGCAGATTTAAAGTTTTTCGTCTTCCAACTACTTCTATGGATAGATAGAAGCCTACGTGACCTCCGGTAAATCTATTAATATATATATATATATATATATTAATTATTTATAAAAACAAATTGTTTTAAATTGATATTAAAGTGGATGAGTTACGATAGATATTGCAGTGAGTCCTTAGCACGTGGTGACTATCAGGTTAAAATTTGTTTCATGTATGTTTAATCTCAACCCTGGTTAACTGATTGTAACAGTAATGATATAATTATGTTTTACATTAATCTAGTAATAATCCTACTAAATTAACTAAACCAAGATGGGGCGTAAGTCAGTAATTTTCTGAAATCCGTGTACATCACGGACTTGTTAAAAGTTGCTAATTCCTGTAAGTGCGTCATGAAAACTTTTGCATAACTGTTAATTAAAATTATCATTATTATGGAGTCACTATATTTGGACATATTATATATTAAAATATTTAATGGGGTTATTTTGGAGGCGATTTACTACATTCAGTGGGGTTCTTTACTTAGTCTATTTTCGGAGTTTATAAACTGGACAGGCCATGCAATGTCAGGGGGTAAATGTGGTAGTGTGTTTTATGAACTTATGAGTAATCCCAGATATAATTGTGCAGGGTTTCTGATGTAGACGGAAATCTGCCCCGCTCCGGAAGGACGGCCGAACAACTGCCTCAGATGCTGTAATTTCAAACACCTTCGTCAGCTGTGTCAGCTGGAAGGATGGACTGGATACACCCAACGGAACCCTCAAACTCCACGCTACTAACCAGGTGAAATTTAACCATATTAACCTAAATCTTGTGGCCGATAAACTCTTTAAGACTCTTGTGTATACGCTCCAGTTTGGACAGTTATGTACGGACAGTGGGTGTCATATGATTTTTGTAATTTGTAAGGCTTACGCCTCCTCTATCACTGTTATGTCTATCTCGTTCTGAGAGTGTAAACTCGGCCAGGGTCACGCACCACCCGGGTCGAGGGGAGTTCGGTAGATAGGGTTGAATCTAAATCTGTTTCTGTTTTAAGCACGTTGGGATAGTTATGTTTAATGGATCTTTTGGTTAATGTGGGCTCATGTATTTTATTATTCATTAATGATCTGGGAGATGTTTTAACCCGTGGTCGACTCCCGTAGGAGCCGTCCACTGCAGGTCTGTATGTGTCAGATCTTGCTAGATCTCGCCCGATGCCTGACCCGGCCGGTAGTTAAGTTTTTGGAACACTGTGAGCTGGTTTTAATACCTTCATGACTTAGATTCCGTTTTACAAAATTCTGTTCCACTGTTTAGCTAATTTGTACACTTTAAATTTTACCATTGTCACAGTTTGTATTTTACCATAGTAAATTTTGTAACGTTAATTTTTATTGCTCACTATACCAATTAATTAACCATTAAACAACACAAGATTAGTCAGTATCAGTTATCAACATTCATGGTGGTCACGTTCCACTATTTTTACAAATTCTGTTTTGAAAGTAAAAAGGAAATATAAAATGCAGTTAGGCAACCGGACATCCATGTTAACCTTGTGATGGCACTCTTCATTATTGTCAATGACATGATTCAAATTGATAATTAAACATCGGCATGGGAGTTGTACACAGGGCGTTGG
The DNA here is from genome assembly GCA_034769895.1 of Magicicada septendecula. Lineage (NCBI taxonomy): Eukaryota > Metazoa > Arthropoda > Insecta > Hemiptera > Cicadidae > Magicicada > Magicicada septendecula. The sequence continues at coordinate 416,446,233 of CM068372.1, read as the reverse complement.
GCTTACATAGAACATTCAGTTACTACTTATCTAATTAAAATTTGGGGCATGTCTGCTCCACTCCTTGGGACATTTTAATTGAGGTTTTGGGGGTTTAGTCACCTATTAATTGAACATTAAGGGGGGGGCCGGATACTTGGTCAGAATAAGGGGGTTAAGGGTGTTTCAACAAGAAATTTATATACGCTGATAACCGGGGTGAACATGTGATGTGTTACTTATCTGTAAATGTTTGTTGATGTTAATTATATGTGTGTGTTGTTTTATATGATTGTTACATTGTTATATTGATTATGCATGTGTATATTTCTATATATTTATATCTTGTTATGAAATGTGATTACTGGCAGGTCGAGATTGTGTGCCATTTTACAATTGTATTATTATCATTTATGTAACATGCAACAATTTCCTAGTCGATGATTATTCAGATATTTAATATTCATTCAATACTTATTGATGTTAATAGTTTATTTTTCATTGTTCAACTTTTGGCAATGCACATATTAATGGAATTATATTTAAAAAAAATAAAGACGTAATTATCTTGCCTTAGGGGCTCATATGTTATACAAGCCGAGCACAATAAATATTGTTGTTGTTATCTCAAGATCAGTGTTTCATTTGCAAGTCCCGTCATACTGGACCCAGCACAATTTTGGCTTCTCTAGGCTCTAGCCTAGTTCTAAATAACTTGTGGCCTCTCTTTCAAAAAAAATTAAATAAGGAGATAGAAATTTAAATATAAATAAAAATAGATAAAAAAAAAGGCATAAAAGGAAAGAGGGGTTACAATCATTTGCTATGGTTAGCTGAGAAGCTAAAATTTCGGATACAGTTATGCGTGGAGTGTATCATTTTAAAATACATGATGTTTTTTATCACAGATCAGGTCCAATGACTGCTGGATATGGTCGCTCACCATGTTATGCGCAATTATATTTTTATGATGTTGACACTGCTGTCAATTATAGATTACGTGAACACTATAATCAAACATGCAATAACAATATAATGCGCGAAATCTCTCTTGAATTGGAACGCATTAATCCTTTCGTTCGGTCATTCGTTGCAATGAAAGATCATTGTCAGAGAGTTGAAAATCAAAATAAAGAAATTTGTATGCTCATTAAAGTAAATCGTGATTTAGATCTACGCCATTATAATGATGCAGTTCAAACTGATGTAGCAGTAATATTTAGTACAGTTGATGGTGAGCCACCCTTTGAACGAAATATGGTTTCGTTTTCAAAAGTTAATGGTACCATTAAAAATATCTCTGTTTTGGAATCATCATTGGACCCTTTAGCGTATCCATTACTTTTTCCAAATGGTGATACTGGGTGGCATATCAATATTTCTCATAATGTACCAACTACATCTAATTGAAGAGCGCCCAGAAATAAATTAACCATGCTTCAGTATGCAGCCTATCGAATTGCAATTAGAGAAGATTTTAGCATGTTGCACCATTCACAAAAATTATTTCTGCAGTGGATAGTTGATATGTATGTGAGAAAACACAAGGTTACATTTCATTCGACAAAATCAAACAAATCTTAGGTCTGAAGTTTACAATTTAACAGATTATTTAGAATTGAACCCCAATGCCAATAATGTTAGCCGTAGAGTAATTTTACCATCTTCATTCAATGGATCTCCAAGAAATATGTATCAGAATTATTTAGATGCAATGTCAATTGTACAACATTTCGGAAAGCCTTCTTTGTTTATTACAATAACTTGCAATCCAAGAAATAGTTAGCAATATTGGTGTAGGTGAGTCAGCTAATTTTCGACCTGATATTGTTGTGCGTGTATTCAAGTCCAAACTGAAAGCATTATTTGAAGGCCTTACACTAAAAAAAATCTTCGGTAAAGTTGAAGCACTCATTTATACAATTGAGTTTCAAAAGAGAGGATTGCCTCATGCTCACATTTTACTCTCTTTAAATGAGCAAGATAAAATTGTTAACACTACCGATATTGATAAAGTTGTATCTGCAGAGATTCCTAACATTCAAACACATCCTACATTACATGAATATGTTGTAAAACACATGATGCATGGTCCATGCGGTGTACTTAAACCAAATTCTGTATGTATGAGAGATGGAAAATGCACAAAAAATTATCCAAAACGATTTAATGAATTTACATGTGAATCATTAAATGGATATCCATTATACAGAAGGCGTGATAATGGTATTAATGCTGAAGTTAGCGGTAGTTGCCTCGACAATCGTTATGTTGTACCATACAATCCGTATTTACTTGCCATATTTAATTGCCATATAAATGTTGAAGTATGCACTACAGTTAAAGTGTTAAATACATTTATAAATACGTGTATAAAGGCTATGACAGTGCATCTGTTGAATTAGGTTCAGAGAGAAATGAACCAGGTCAAGAAATACAAATTGATGAAGTTAAAAATTTTTTAAATGGCCGTTATGTCGGATCAACTGAAGCTGTATGGCGCATCTATGAATTACCAATGCATTTTCAATCACATGTCATCGTTAGACTTGACATTCATTTACCGCGTAGACAGAATGTTTACTTTCGAGAAGGGCAAGAACGTCAAGCAATTGAAAATGCAAGACAAACAAAATTATTAGCATTTTTTGAATTGAATCGATCAGATTCATCAGCACATGAATGAAAATCAGCACAGTATATTGAAATTCCTTTGCATTATGTGTGGGAAGATTCCCGAAAAAAATGGAAGAAGAGAAGGCGTGGAGGTGATGAAATCATTACATGCATATATGTAGTATCACTAAAAGACATCGAACTTTTCCATTTACGATTGCTTTTATTACATGTCTGTGGTCCAAAATCATTTGAGGATGTTAGAACATACAATGGAATTATACACACTTCTTTTGTTGAAGCGTGCCATGCTCGCGGCATTGCTTCAAATGATAATGAATGGCGCGAATGTTTAAATGAAGCAAAAGAATTACATTCACCAAAACAAATGCGAAATTTATTTGGTTACATTTGTGCATTAAATGTGCCAGCCAATGCATTGGCGTTATGGAATGAATTTAAAGTATATCTTAGTGAAGATTTTTGAGAGATTACAACGAAGAAGTATCCTTTAACACAGCTCTATTAGAAATTGAAGATATTTTGAATGTTCATAATTTGTCATGTCAAGAACTTGGTTTACCAGTTCCCAAGTATTCACAGAGAACAGACGAAGCAAGTGCTATTGATCCAATAGAACAAGAGTTTCTGTTTTGTGAGCATGATGAAACTGCAAATGTTGAACAGCGTAATCTAATTTATCGTGTGATTCATGAAGTTTTGCACCATGATACTGGATCTAATGTTTTTTGTTTAACCGCTCATGCAGGTTGTGGAAAAACATTCACACAAACAGCAATCATTCACAAATTAAATTCGCTTAATCTTAGTTGCATTGCAACAGCGTTCAGTGGCATAGCTTCAACTCTATTACTTGGAGGTAGAACTTTACACAATGTGTTTAAATTGCCTATACCCATTTCAGAAAATTCTGTAGCGAATATTACCACAAATAGTAGCTATGGACGTTACATAAATTCATCATCATTGATAATTATTGATGAAATTTCTATGTGCCCACTGCAAGTGTTGAAAATCATAGATAGATTATTGCAGGATCTATGCAATGAAAATGATAAACATAAACCATTTGGAGTGAAAACGATACTTCTGTGCGGTGATTTTCGCCAAATCTTACCAGTTGTCCCACATGGATCACGTGCAACTTTAATTGAAAATTGTGTTGGCATAAATTTGTTTATTTTCATAAAGTAATGTTTACTCAAAATATGAGAGCCTTACCAAGTGAAATAGAATTTGTCGAATTCTTGAAAAAAATTAGTAATGATGAAGCCCCACAATTCCCTCAGTTTGGTGAAAATATTATTGAAATACCTCAGCAATTAATAGGAGATGAAAATAATATTATTAATGAGGTGTATGGAAATATTTCCGAAAACATACTCTCAGATAACATATTGAAGTCAGTTATTTTAGCACCTAAAAATGATGATTGTACTTTTATTAATACTGATATACTTAATCGAATACCAGGTGAACAGAAAACATATCATAGCTACGATAAAATAATTTGTGATGATGACAATGAAATCAATACCTATCCAGTAGAGTTTTTGAATTCTTTGACTATTAGTGGTTTGCCACCACATAAGTTAGTATTGAAAGTTAATTGCATCATTTTACTGATCAGAAACTTAAATACAAAGGAAGCATTAGTCAATGGAACAAGAATGGGCATCAAGTGTATGCATCGTAATGCTATTGATTGCGAAGTTTTAACTGGAACCACACGCAATAAGAGAATTTTGATCCCACGTATAAATTTAACATATTCCGGTACTGTTTTACCATTTAACTTTCAAAGAACTCAATTTCCAATTATACCTGCATTTGCGATGACAATAAATAAGTCTCAAGGACAAACATTCGAAAAAATTGGAATTTTATTGAGGCAGCCAGTTTTTACACATGGTCAATTGTACGTCGCAGCAAGTAGAGTTCGATCATTCGATGGTTTGAGATTTTATATTTCCGAATATAATGGCCAAGGGCATTTAGCAAATGATGAAAGAGTTTTTACAAAAAACACCGTTTACACAAAAGTTCTGAATCATTAAATTCACTTTTAAACTATTTTAAGTTCAATGGACAACATTTATTTTTTTAACCGCCCGGTTTTTTTGAATTTGTGACAGTACGAAAATTCTGATATCGGAATTATGGTATGAGTGGTAGCAAATTATTGTATTTTATTGTTTTATACACACATACATGGGTGGGACGATTTCCCTTTGTTAAAAGACAACGACGCAGATTGCAGCAGAGCAAAACGATTCCAAGGTCAGGAGCAGACGTGTGAAGCCGAGCATACACAATGGCGTTATAAGTGCAAACTGACTCTTAATATCAATTTTCATTGGTCCACAAGGCTGGACGTCATTAAAAAATATAACAATGACGTAACAACAATGGCATGAAACAAACCGTTAACCGTTCGAAACAAAAGAACAATGACGTGATGCACTCACACATACAAAATAATGTACATTGCATCCGCCCCAGTCTTCATACTACAGCTGAGACGACAACACCTGGCAAAAGGTCGTCCGGTAACTAATACCAGCCAAAGTACAAATTACAGGAAAATGTAACAATATTTTCAATTAGTGATAAAATGTAGAAAACAGAGTGTAAATTCAGTGTAGTAACAAACAGAACTATCAACAGTATGCAGTAAAACAACAGAAAACACAGGCCAGCGAAGAGGAGGTTCCCAAAGGACTACGCCACATCAGAAACAGGAAAGTGCACTAATCCCTTTTTACATATCACAATAAGTTTTTGAGCTCAACATGAAAAATCAATTCAATCCAAATTGTCTCTACTTTAAAGAAAACGAATGAGTGTGTGTGTGTAGCTGAGTAAATGTAAGGCCGAATATTAAACTGGCGAGACGCCATGAGGCGTTGGTTTGTGTTCTTTATTTAATTGTTTATAAAAGTCATGTTAAAATTTTAATGATCAATTTAGTAGAGCTGCAGCTTATTTTAAAATCTTTTGGGGAAATAAAATTAATATGTAGGGTAATCAAAAAGAATTATTAATTGTGTAGAGAGGCGGAAGTAGGAACGCCATTTTGTTTTATGTAATATGCCAGTAGCCATTTTGATGTTTTAGAAGACAAATTATGCAAATATGAAATAATAAAAAACAACCGTTTATTTTACCACAAATGCTGTTACTGTACGTTATTTCTGGTAACCGTTCAGTCTCAGCCTCGCTTATACCCTGGACCCGAATAATATCAAATACGTATGGTTGGCAACACCAACATGGCGCCTGAACTAAAATGTAAACAGAGAACAGTTAACCTAACTCAAACGGTAAGTAACCATGAATACATAATATTTATTATTGTAAAAAGACGATTTGTTAACAATTTAATAAAAAATATATGAAAAAATATGAGGCACGTATTTTTTATTTCATTTTTTATTTTGTATTAATTTTTTATTTAAATTTTATATAATTCGAAAAAGATAGGCAAAATAACTGTGTAGCCTTGGTGAAACCTGGTCAGTATGGCAATAAAAAAAACGCAAGGAAATGTCAAAAAATGCATTATTGCTTTTTAAATATGGCTTAGCCAAGCTAAACCTCATTTTTCCTATCTTTCATATTTTTCAAATAACTCGAAAATTAATGCATAGAAAAAAAAATTTAAAAATTATATAAGCTATATGTAATTATATGTAGCAGATAATCTTCAAACTGTTTTCGAATTTTGTACCTTACCAAAAATGAAATGTAATCCATTGGAATTAAAAACAATGTATCTTATACTTCTATGAATGTCAAGTCTCATTTTTATTAGCGTTTATTTGATTCAATAATAACATGAAAAAATTAAAACTGACAATGAATTATATCAAAAAATAAATACGAATACAAGCTGTAATTGTGTTTTTTTTTCAACTGTTACTAACATTAAATTTTAAATTTCATAGGTATTGCAGGGAATTAAGGCAAACAACACACGCTAATGACATATTTGTACACGCTCGCAGCTGGCGTAATAGAACAAAATTCAAAAAAATTATATGCAATGATTATAGAGGTATACTCTTTGACAAAAGAACCTCAATAACGTTCAAACTTAAAAATTTAATGAATTACGGTCGAATTTCGACCACTGGGCGACCACTAGTACATTTAAATGGGGATTTAAATAAGAATGAATGAATGTGCGTAGCAAACTGGGTTGTCTCATTATTATTATGATTATGACTAGAATCTAAGATTGTTAGCTATAATTATTACAACAAGTTTTTTTTTAATGTATAACAAACAAATGAAGAAAGAGAAATTAACAATGAATTAACGTAAAGTAAATATTTAAATGAATGTGAAATAAATAGTAATTTTTTGAAGACAATGAGTAATACATAAATTAAAGTTATCATCCAGCAGTTATTATCGATGTAAAGTTTTGATATCATTTGACGATAAAATAAGATAAAAATAAAATGTGTTAATTAGACATAAAAATGTGTTTGTCATTGCACCACCTGTTGTTTTTTCTCTGCCAAAGTACATCATACGACACCTTGGTACATTACCTTTAAAGGTAAGTAATACGAATTTACAGATTTTAATAACCTAATTAACTTGTAGTACTTCAAATGACACCCTAAACAGGGACAAATATAAATATTTCTAATACTGATTAACAAGTCATACTTCAACCATAGACATAACCAACGTAACATATACCACAATAATGAACATACGGGAAACTTTACAAATATACAAACACAAAACAAACTAATATCTGAACACATACAAGTCAACACAAAACACGACAGTTTTCAAAATACAACATTGAAAACACTCAAAAAAACATATATACACCACAATCACACACAATAATACCACATTAAAATACCAAAAGCCAACAGGAAACCATAGCAAAAACCAACCGGATCACAAATACACACAAGATCCAAAATTAAGATGGCTGAGGATGGGAACAATAGGATTCCCAAAACACGTTCCAAATAAGCATATACACATCTTGACATAAAACAGTTATAAATATTAATAAACAACACGCGCGCGCGCGCACGCGCACACACACACACACACCATTAGAAAATTCTAAATAATAGAGATGAACTGAGCATGTGGCGTCAATTACCGAGTCATGAGTGTCACACATGTGTGCAAGGACCTCGTGGTGATGAAAAGGTATTTGTTGATGAGTGTTTTGGACTTCATTAACTAAAAATTGGTAATCAAAATTTAAAAAAAGGTTCAATATTGTGCGGGAAACATGAAATTCAAAAGGAAAAAACTTCAGTCTTGGAAAAGATCATAATGGTGTAATGGGGCTAAAAGGAGGGGTTTTTTATTTTATTAAAAAAGCATAAATTTGTTTTCATCTGTGTGGCCAGCCACGTGTTAAATAAAAGCTTTGGTCAAACAAAGGAACAGTAAGGTGTAGCTGTACAATGGAATGTGTCATGTTGTCCACAACGGTTGAATTCTCAAAACTTTAATACTGTGTAATGCGCACAAACACCTGCGGAGCGCATAACCGACGCTAAGCGAAGTCAAGCAAAATGGCTTTTCGCGAATTTTGTCCAACAACGTGCTCGGTACACGGCGGATACAAGATTAAGGACACACCTTTTCAGTGACGTAAACCAGTGGACACCAGATTTCGTAAACGCCCGACACACGGGAATAACACGGGTTACTTGAACAGTGACAAACGATTCAGAGCAGAAGGCACTGTAATTCCGCTATGCCTAGTCTCCTGGTGGGAGATTTTGTTAGTGACTCTCAGCCCAGTTAAATAAAGTTCTCAACTCGGCCGGGTGTGAAATAAAAGTCTTGTGCACACAAAATTTTAAATCTAACATGTAAAAAAGTGAACAAAAGTTTAAAAAATGATTTAGTATAAATAAACAGAATGAGTGATGTGAACGGGCAAAATATAAAGTGGAATCGCCAATTTTCGAACACGTAAAATACACGAGGCACATGGCAGCGAGAAGAATGACGCCGTTGGGTAACCCATCAAAATAAATTCAATTTTTTGTTACAAGGGGTTTTTTCAATTATGTTAATATAAAAGGGGTTTTTTAAATGGTACGAATGTGAGAGTGAGCAATCTGGGTCGTTTTGAGTAGAAAATAAGTTAGTCATAAGTTTATATTCAGTAATAAATAAACCTTGATAGCATGGCTATGTGACTTAAATATTGTTCGGAGTGTTATTCCTAGAAAAAGCATAACTACAGTAGAAATCATAATTTGACGTAATTTCACAATTCATTAACAAGGTATATTTTAGTAAATTTAAACTGGAAAGTAAACAAAAAAATTGTCATGCTAGACAAATAAAATACCATATTATTTGTGCTTGTAAAAAATGTGTTTGTTAATTTGCATTCACCTGTGTTTTTTCTCTGCCTAAGTACATCAGACGACACCCTGATTATTAGTGATAAAGGTAAGTGGGACAAATTTAAATATTTTGATTAAAAACAGGTAAAGCTTCAGTTGCCGCCTATTAATAGGTACAGATTTATAGCCTTTAATATTTATTTAAACTCGTACTGCTTCAGTTGGCGCCCGAACAGGGACTTTGTAAATTAAATTAAATTAATTTACAAACTGATTGAAAATGGCAGAGAAAAATAAGAATGCAGATTTAGGTGAAAGTAGGGTAGAAGAATCTATTTTAAACGTTACTCAAGACAATTTAATTTCAACAAACGAAAGTAGTGATGAGAATGTACAATTAGAAATACCGAATGTAATTGAAACGGTAAATGTTGAATGTAGTAATAAGAGTGATAATGCAAATATATTTAACCAATTAGCGTTGATGATGGAGATGATGTCAGGAATGAATGATAAACTTGACAAACAAGACGAGAAAATGAAATTAGAAAATAATAATTTAAAATCTGAAATCAAATCAGAAATAAATGCCGTAAATAATAAACTTACCGATTTAAATAACGAGTTCATGAATGTAAGGAGCGAACGAGAGTGAGTGAAATAAATATGAATAGCCGCTTGGAAAGTATGAATGAGGCTATTGTTGGAGTGAAAGATGAACTGACTATTGATATAAATAAGATACAAACCGAAATAAAAAACGATATGAAACTAATTAACGAAAAACAAAAAGAGAAAATCCTAGAGACAAGTAAAAAATTTGACACATTGATAAATAAATTTAATGATAAAATAAAAAAACAAAATGACAAAATTGACAGTAATGTTCAATGTATAATTAATGAGTGTGAGCAAATCAAACAAGCAAGTAAAATACAAGAAAATATAAATGATGAATTCAGAAGTAACTTTGAACAAGTTGATGCAATTAAGATTAATGTAACTAGTTTAAAAAATAAACAAGCAGAACATGAGAGTGAAATAATTAAGGTCAGAGTAGATTTGAGTGTAACCATTAATCAGAAATTAACTAATGTGAGTGAAAGAGTGAATGTGGAAGTAGAATTAGGGTATTTTAGTAATGAAAGTAGGGGGGTAAACCCCATACAATTTTTGAACTTTATAAAAAGTTTCAATAAATATAACCAAGAAAGTTGGGAGATTAAATTAGTAAGAATTTTAAAGTACTTTAAAGGGGATGCTAAAATATGGGCAGATGCTCATAATGATAACTGGGTAGATTTTAATGAGTTCGAACAAGCATTTAAAAATAAGTACTGGTCAGAAGAGAAACAAGAGGGATTACGTAGTACCATAATGGGGTGGGGCAATTTTAATATTAAACACATGAATATTACATCGTATGTGATGAGACTATATAGTCAGGTTAAATACTTAGAACCACCAATGCCTCTTTCATCGTTTATAAGATACATTAGTAAGCACTTACCTAAGGACATACGGTCCACAATCAGAACCCGGGAGTTTGCTAATATTGCAGAATTAGAAAAAATACTAGAAGCATACCAGAGTATGAAAGAGGAAGAAGATAATAAATACCAGTTTAGAATTAATGAATCAAATCAAATAAATACTGAAATAAGACAACCAGACCATTTTATTAGTAATGTGAATAGATCGGGGGAGGGGGCGTGGTTATGTCCAAACCCTAGTTGTGGAGCTAGTAATTATAACGGGACGCGGAATCAATGTTACCGGTGTCAGGGTCCGAGGGAGAGTGCCCGAGGGAGAGTGGAAAATTATAATCGAGGTTTTGAACATACTGGGTTTAGAGGGAATCATAGAGGGAGAGGTTTCACCAGTAATCGGGGAGTGTCAGGAAATTTCAATCATAGAGGGAGAGGGGGATATGTTAGTAACCCAAACGAAACTAGGGGCATGGAAGCACCAGCTCATAATCAAAATAGTAGAGGGGTTTACAGTGAACCACCACCTCCAATACCGTTAAACTAATCAGGGCGGTTGAAAAAGAAAGCCCCCATTCGTCTGGGAGTCACATGACAATAGGGTCACTAATCACCAATATACATAATGATTTATCCGATGAAGAAGCGGGAGAGAGTGGTAATGCTTTTGGGATGGCAGAATTTGAAGCCGAAGTGTTTAATTCTAAGTACACTTTTTTAGTAGATTCAGGGAGTGAACTAACTGCTATAAACGATAGAATGTTTGAAAGAATCAAAAATCAAACTACAGAGACAATTCCACAATTACCAGTACTGGGAATTAGTGTTATAGGGGTAACGGGTGTTCGCAGTAAAAAAGTAACTAAACAAATAATGCTACAATTAAAAATAAATAAAAACAATAAATGTACCTTTTTTGGTCATTCCAGGTTTAAATATGGGAGCCATAATAGGTAATGATTTTTTAAATAATTTCAAAGTAGAGTTAAACTATTACACACAGACTATGAAATTAAACAATAATAATAATATAATTGAAATACCATTCATACAAAAGAAAACTGTAGGAATGAAAGCTTTAAAAATAATTAGTAAGGGAATGTTAATTTCTGACAATGATATAAACGAGTGTAGGCCCTTAATGATAAATTATTGTAACTTGAGAGTAAATAGTAATGAATTATTTGAAAATGAAAATAGTTGGGATGAAAAAATAATAAAATCCTATGTCAAGATGGGGAATTCAGTTATGAAGATAGGGAAAAAGTAGTACGAATAATAAATAAAAATAAATTAGTTTTTTCAGACGAACCAGGTTTAGTTAAAAATTTTAAGGGTAAACTGGTCGTTAAAGAAAAACCACCCTTTGCACCTAAAACCTATCCGGTACCATACTCCAAGAGGGGTTTAGTACAGGAGGAAATAAATAAAATGTTGAGGGAAGGTATAATAGAAAAATCTACTTCACCATATTCCAACCCTTTAGTAGTGGTGACAAAGAAAGATTTATCGATAAGATTATGTTTAGACACAAGACAAGTAAACAGAATAATTGTTCCAGACAGAGAATCACCGGAACCAGTAAGCGAAATTCTGCAACGTTTTAGTGGGACCAAATACATCACCACCTTGGACTTGACTGCAGGCTACTGGCAAATAGAGCAGGAAGAGGAGTCTCGACAGTACGTGGCCTTTTTATACAACGGTAGGAATTACCAATTTCGCAGGTTACCTTTTGGACTAAACGTAAGTGTTTCAATTTTTATTAAATGCCTGGATTATGTATTAGGGAGAGAGATTTTAGAATTCACATCCGTTTATGTAGACAATATAGTAATTACGTCACCAGACACTGATACACACTGTGAAAGGTTAGATAGAGTGCTAAGTAGACTGTATGAATATGGCATAACAGTTAAATTTAAGAAGTCGGAATTTTTGAAAGAACAAGTTAATTTTTTAGGACATATAATTTCAGCAAGGGGTATCAGTACAGACCCTAAGAAAGTAGAAATAATACAAAATTTTCCGATACCAAAAAATGTTAAACAGTTGCAAAGTTTCTTAGGTTTGTGCAATTATTATAGGCAATTTGTAGACAAATATTCATATTTAACAGTACAATTGGGACATTTGTTAAATAAAGACAATCGATGGCAGTGGAATTTAAAAGAGCAAAATATATTCGAGCTGATAAAAAATAAATTTTTAAACACAGTTATATTAGCTCATCCTAATTTTTTAGAGCCATTTTATATACACACAGACGCATTGGACATTGCCTTGGGGGTAGAGTTGTTTCAGTTAGATGGGAGTGGTAACCACAAAGTAGTAGCTTTTGCAAGTAGATCTCTAGTAACTAGTGAAAAGAACTATACTACGACAGAGAAGGAGGCGTTATCAATAGTTTTCGCCTGTAGAAAGTTCAGAACGTACTTATTAGGAAATAAGGTAATCATAAGGTCCGACCATCAAGCTTTAATGTTTTTAAAGAACTGTAAATTAACACAATGGTAGGTTAGTGCGGTGGATGCTAATATTACAAGAATATGACTTAACAATTGAGTATTGTAAGGGTAAAGAAAATATAGTAGCTGATGTCCTATCCCGGACAGATTTTGATAATAGCACCGAAGTAGACATAGCAAATACATATAAAATATTTATAGTAAAAGAAGTGGGGGAAATAAATATGAAAAAATTAATAAATAACTTAGCAACAGAACAAGAAAGAGACACCGAACTTGGTAAAATAATATTAGCTTTAAATCAAATACCCACCATACCTCACAAGTGGGAGAAACATTTTAGTTTGTTTAATAAACATTTATTTCACCGGGCCAACGAACAGGGAGACGATTGGAAGGTGTGCATCCCTAAAGTTATAATACCTGAAGTAGTGAGAGATTGCCATCTGAGGTATGGTCATATAGGCCCCAAGAAATGTAGTGACATATTAAAAGAGTCATGTAAATTTAATAATATGGAAAGAACGGTGTGTAAAATATTACAAACATGCGAAATTTGTCAGAAAATCAAAGTAAACAATCGTAAACAGGAGGGTTTAATGCAGCATGTAATGCCAGACAATCATTTAGCATTAGTTGCCGTTGATTTATATGGCCCCTTACCCAAAGGTCGAGGAGGGGTAAATTATTTATTTGTTGTGTTAGATGTTTTTACCAAATTTGTTAAATTGTACCCAATTAAAAAAGCTACCTCCTCAGTATTAGCTAGGAAAATAGTAAATGAATACCTTATTGAAGTAGGTAAACCCAAAATAGTATTATCAGACCATGGTTCTCAGTTTACCAGCAACACCTGGCGGGAAACTTTAGGTTGGGAAAACATCTTAGTTAAACACACATCAGTGTATCATCCACAGTCAAATCCTAGTGAGCGTGTTATGCGGGAGTTAGGGAGAATGTTTAGAACTTTTTGCCACAAAAAACATTCTTTGTGGGCTACCTTTGTGTGCAAGATAGAAGGGTATATTAACAATAGTTTACATGAATCCACTAGCTACAGCCCATGTGAGTTAATGTTTCAGAGAAGGCCGTCACGCATATTAGAAGAACTAGTAAAATTTCCAACCAGGACGGGTATACCACATGATAGGAAACTGGTAATCGCAAGGAAGCGCCTGCTGAGTAAGGCCGAATAGCGGAAACGGAGACATGACCGGAATTTAACACCCATACAATACGAGGTAGGACAACTAGTATTAATAAAAAATCACGATCAATCATCAGCGTTGGACAAGGAAATTAAAAAATTCTTCCTATTGTACGACGGTCCATATGAGGTTAGCCAAGTGACAATGGAGAATGCTTATGTTTTAGTAGATTTGCAAACTCGAGAAATAAAAGGAACTTATAATGTGACCCAATTAAAAAAGTATTACCTAGCTGAGTGATGATAGACATATTTGTAATTATTAAAATTTTCATACATAAACAGACATTTTTATATTTTATTATTATAATTTTCTCATTTTATTATTATTATTATTATACACGTTATGGTGTATAAAGGTAGAAGGGATCCTCCCCCATTTTCGGGCGGTCACAGATTCACCACCTCTGATCGTGGTTTTTGGCATTCTAGAGGCAGGCCATGGTTGACGGTAGCCCCGCAAAGGGTGAAATCAACGATGGTCCTAATCCACAAATTGGTGTAAACTAGAAATTTAACACTGTCATTGAACGGGGAGGGGGACCCCTAGTTTCGTGGAAAGGTAAGATAAAAAAAAAAGTAGTATTTTCCACGAACTACAGTAGGTTGTTTTAGAAATTGAAACTAGAAAATTAGTAAAAAATTTTAGGAGTTAGGAAATTTCTCAGAATGAAACAACCAAAATTATGTAATTTAAATGCTTAACTTTTCAAGGAGTTGTTTTCCTTCAGAAAACAAAATGTATTATACTTTTAATGTAAATGTGTAAGAGGATCCATTATTGTAGTTCCTATTTTTGTAATAGAGAATATGTTAGAAAAAAAATGGAAGTTAGGACTTGCAAAAATGTTTATGTGAAAAGTGTGTTAAATAAAATAAAAACTTGTTATCGTACAAGATATGTGGGTAATTTTGGGGGGTTGTGTGGTGTTAATAGAAGTGATATATTTACGGAATGTAGAGACTGCAACTGTAGAAGGCTATTAAGTTTAGCTATAGGTTGGCTATTGCAGTGGTGGCATGTGCCACTGTAGATAGCAGTAAGGGTTGGGGAGTAACAGAGAGTGTTACCTCCATCAGAGGCCAACTGGCGAAAAATACACTGCACAACTTTTATATAATTTTGTATTATATGTTGATTTGTTGCCATACAGTGTATCATAAAACGAAGTCAAACATGCGTGAATTGAAAGATGATTTCCCCGCCTTTTCGGGCGATTACTGCCTTACCAGCACTAATTGTGGTTTTGGATGGCGGCCAGCTATTGCCAAAAAATTGTAAGCCTGACCATAGCTGTGCTTGAAATTGGTATAAATTTGAAATTAATGGGGGGTGACTTTAGGGGAAATCCCCGGAACTATGGAACAGCGGCTGCCACTCTGTTCGCATGGGAACAGTAAACCAGGTGGTAGACCCGCATTAAGGGTTTGCAAATATGGAACAATAGATATGATGATATCTACTTAATTTAAAAAAATGTAAGGCCGAAGCAAGGACACGGAGATGCCAAAATTCCTCCACCAATGCCGTCCTTGTGGAAGCAACTGGGCGCCACAGTCCAGGGGGGTACAATAGTGTGTGTGGGAGGTTGCTCAGGGGAGTAACGATTTAAAATTTTGTAACTTAATGATGGTGACTCGCTCCTGAAGTAATTAAATAATTGTATCTTGATTTGAGAAATAGGTGCATTAGATGTTTAGAAATGTAGTTAGGGTAAGGTCATTCACCTTGCTAAGAAAATCAACTGATCAGCTGTAGTGTATCACTTATACATGATTTGAAAATTTGTCAATGGAGTTAAATATTTGAATATAATGAAAGTTGAATATAATTAAAAAATTGATTCGAACAAGTGACAGATTTTGATAGAAGTTGAAAGTAATTAAAGTTATAAAATATAATTTTTGGTCAATTTAAATGTAAATTTTATTGTTTATTGTGATAATAACCACGTTAATTTTAAAGGTTTTATTTTATTATATTGTATTGTGTTTGAAGATAAAGAATTTTAAAGATGTTTTATGTATTTCATGGTGTAGCTTTGTATACCATAGGTATGTCAAGGTTGTTGACTTGACCCAATTTGATCAGCTGATGGATGATGTTATAGACAAGACCAGTTCCTAGCAATTGATTGATGCAAATTTTGTCGTTTAATCGATTTAAATAATTTTAAATCTTCCTGAATATTGAAAAAAGAGTAATATTTTGATAAATTTAAATTTTTTGAAAAAAAAAAAATTATTTTTTATGCCTGCCCTATAAGTGAGGTTTGAATTTCAAGTGTATTATTGTTTATGTGTATTACTAGTGCTTTATTGAGTTATGTTGTTTAGAATATAGAGTATTAAACATTATTCATGTTTTAATAAGATGTTCAATTTGTTTTTTCTTTGTGATTGTTGTAGTGGAGAAAATTAATAGAGTTGAGGGATTCAAAGTAATGGTAATATAATAATTTGATTTTAATTTAAACGAAATTTTTGGATTTGAGAATAATTTTTATCAGGATGTATTAACAAGTATATGTATGCGCCCAGTATTGCTGAAGGCGACCCAGTGTGCATGATAAGGGGGAACATATCAGTTGAGGATCTGGCATGGTATAAGGCCAAGGGTTGGATTTTGGGGGGGGTGGCATGGTAGAAGGTTAGGTATGCTGTGGTGCGTATCTGTTCGATTCTATGGTGTTGGGATCTCGAGAAGAGAAGTCCAGTAATCTCGTTCAGGTGCAGCCGTAGTCGCCGAGCCAGGGGGGTAGTTTACCCATGACGTGTAAGAACTAATGGAGGGTTGTTGGCACCATATCCTCACCGATCCTCTTAGGGGTTTAGCAATGAGATTTCTTCTGTTTCGGCAGAAGATCTCTCATTGGGGGGGGTACTGTAACGGGGCTAAAAGGAGGGGTTTTTTATATTATTAAAAAAGCATAAATTTGTTTTCATCTGTGTGGCCAGCCACGTGTTAAATAAAAGCTTTGGTCAAACAAAGGAACAGTAAGGTGTAGCTGTACAATGGAATGTGTCGTGTTGTCCACAACGGTTGAATTCTCAAAACTTTAATACTGTGTAATGCGCACAAACACCTGCGGAGCGCATAACCGACGCTAAGCGAAGTCAAGCAAAATGGCTTTTCGCGAATTTTGTCCAACAACGTGCTCGGTACACGGCGGATACAAGATTAAGGACACACCTTTTCAGTGACGTAAACCAGTGGACACCAGATTTCGTCAACGCCCGACACACGGGAATAACATGGGTTACTTGAACAGTGACAAACGATTCAGAGCAGAAGGCACTGTAATTCCGCTATGCCTAGTCTCTTGGTGGGAGATTTTGTTAGTGACTCTCAGCCCAGTTAAATAAAGTTCTCAACCTGGCCGGGTGTGAAATAAAAGTCGTGTGCACACAAAATTTTAAATCTAACATGTAAAAAAGTGAACAAAAGTTTAAAAAATGATTTAGTATAAATAAACAGAATGAGTGATGTGAACGGGCAAAATATAAAGTGGAATCGCCAATTTTCGAACACGTAAAATACACGAGGCACATGGCAGCGAGAAGAATGACGCCGTTGGGTAACCCATCAAAATAAATTCAATTTTTTGTTACAAGGGGTTTTTTCAATTATGTTAATATAAAAGGGGTTTTTTAAATGGTACGAATGTGAGAGTGAGCAATCTGGGTCGTTTTGAGTAGAAAATAAGTTAGTCATAAGTTTATATTCAGTAATAAATAAACCTTGATAGCATGGCTATGTGACTTAAATATTGTTCGGAGTGTTATTCCTAGAAAAAGCATAACTACAGTAGAAATCATAATTTGACGTAATTTCACAATTCATTAACAAGGTATATTTTAGTAAATTTAAACTGGAAAGTAAACAAAAAAATTGTCATGCTAGACAAATAAAATACCATATTATTTGTGCTTGTAAAAAATGTGTTTGTTAATTTGCATTCACCTGTGTTTTTTCTCTGCCTAAGTACATCAGACGACACCCTGATTATTAGTGATAAAGGTAAGTGGGACAAATTTAAATATTTTGATTAAAAACAGGTAAAGCTTCAGTTGCCGCCTATTAATAGGTACAGATTTATAGCCTTTAATATTTATTTAAACTCGTACTGCTTCAATGAGAAGTGACATCATCTTTTGGGAACGCCAACTGTAAAGACACCATACACCATACGCTGTATGCCACATCAACTTTTTATGTCTTGTCATCACCACAAATAAACAAATTTAAAGAAGAAACTCCAAACCAGGTATGAGTGAACATCAATTATAACAGAAACTGCCGTCACAAAAAAAAACAAGAAAATGTATATGCATTTTGATAAAAGAATCTCGATTTGTGTGTATGTGTGTGTGTGTGTGTGTGTGTGTGTGTGTGTGAGTACCAATATGATTTTAGAGAGTAAGGAACTTACCCATGAAGTGTTTGTAACTAATCTGGGGACTTTAGGCAGAAAAAACTAATTTTAGACCAATTAGTCATAAGGCTGATGTAAGTTTGGTCAGTAGGGTACCCGGAAAAACAATTTAGTCCAGGCTCTATGAAAGAAAAATGTGTATACAATGGATACATGTTTTTTTTTTTTTAAAGAAAGTGTTTAATTTTGCTTCTTACCATTGTAACTAGATGAACTCTAAAGAGGAGTATTATTTTGATAAAAGAAAGCGTTTAATTTTGCTTCTTATCCCTGTTTCTACATAAATGTGAATGAATTCCAAATAGTAATTTTTTATATAAAAAAGTTTTAATGTAATTTTTGGACATTGTTGGAACGAAATTTCAATACAAAATCAATAATATGATGATAGTTTAAGCATTTTTTTTATTTGTCACCTGACCCTAACCTAACCTGTGCTCATGGATTCGCCTAAAACGGACTTTGCCCTCCCCATCTTCTAGTAAGTACTTGTTTAGTGTCTCTGTTGTCTGTTGCGAATGTGATATAGGTCCCACATGCCATCTGTCAAGTGTGGGTGGTGACCCTGGGTGACTGTCACCCAAAATATGTCATATTTTACAAAACCTTATTCTTGCTGTTACTATTCTACTCTGACTTTAACACAGAATGTTTAATAAACATTTTAACTGATATAATTATTTGTAAGAAACGTAAACATTGTGAATAGTTGTTGTGACTTTGACAGTTTCAACACTGTGTATTACACACTTTTAATACCCCATAAGATTTGAATTCAAAAATTTAAATGTTAGCATGTATTATGCAATTCCATTTTAATTGGCATGTACAATGGGTTCATTGATCAATGATGTAGCATTGCATATGAAATAAAAGCAGAGAGACCACATGTGTTGAGGACATTTTATGTCTTTAGCAACAATTTATTTGGTGTCACCAGTATGTAAGATAGACAACTACAAATAAACAATCCTAAGATAATACATGTCATCTATCCATCAAAATGTCCTGACTTATAGGATTTGTATATTTACATCAAGTCTTCAGTGACACAAGCTCTCTCTCTCTCTCTCTCTCTCTCTCTCTCTCTCTCTCTCTCTCTCTCTCTCTCTCTCTCTCTCTCTCTCTCTCTCACACACACACACACACACACACACACAAAATTAAATGATAGATATCATAAGACATCATGAGATGACAGAGATATGATGGTGTGATTACCTGGTTTGATTAGTACCAGCTGATGAGGAAACTGTCTGAAGTACTCAGTGAGAGCTGGTTGTAGTTTTGGTATGTTTGCCATAAATTTTATCATTCCATCTGGTAACAAGTAGTAATTCTCAGCAGCAACAGTCAGCAGATATGGTCCCAAATTTTTACAACCATCTGTACTGCAATATTGTTATCATTAATTATATTATATTATGACTTTTAGAAAATTTGTATAATTCATTATTTGAAAAATTTGGAGCACATATTTTTTTTAATACACTCATTACTACACTGACATACAAATCATACTCATATAGTAATGACAAATACTGTGTACACAGTACATAAATACTGTGTAAATACTGTGTTCATACAGTAATGAAGAAATCTGCATCACCAGAATGTGAATTGGGCACACAGACCTGACATCTTCTTACTTCTACTATGACAAACACAACCCATATGCACTTGTGGGAGGGCACTTACAGTGAAACAATAGAAGACTGTAGTGCTCTTGCCGAACTCAAGATGGTAAAAGGTAAAAGGTAACCTGAAAGAGGACCTCATGAACAGAGTTACCATAGACTAAAATAATGATAATTTAACATGTTCTCTGCCGTGTTGGTCTAAAGACTGAAAATGGGTCAAACCACGTCACACCACACTGATCATTATGACGACTGAAAATCAACATTATACTGTGTGCAAGAAAAAAAAACTGACACTGGAAGACGGTATCACCAAAAAACATGTTAATAACACTGTCTTGTTTTAAATGCCATCTATAAATGTTAATACAGTGGAACTTGGTTATAACGTCATTGAAGGGACCAAAAAAATAATGACGTTATGTCCGAGTGACGTTATAAAAGACCCTTTTTAATCACTAGTAAGGAAGGAGAAATAAAAAAAAAGATCTTTGCATTATTAACATTATTCGTGATATTTATTCTAAAGTTTACAAATTGCATTTCATTTATACAAACAGCATGAAGAATATTTTAAAAGATCAAAAAGAAAGTACATGTAACTTACATTTAGACTTACTGTCGAAAGTAATCCGTAATTTTCTTTTGAACGCTCCTTTCTGAAAAATAAATTCTTTCTGTTGTGCTGTGGAGATGCTGCGCTGCATTGAACGTGTCGTCAGACATCTCTCTAAAGCAGTAAAATCGTGAAAGAGTTTCGGCGGCTCTCATTGCTTCCTGTACTGTCGGACAAACGATGTCGGCATCCTCCTCTTGCTCAGCATCTTCTTCAACACTATCTTCTGCTTCTATGTTTTTTACTTCCGCGATAATTTATGCGTCACTCAACACTTGGAATGTTTCTACTTGGTCATCCACTGATGCATAGGAATCAAGTTCATTTCCAAATTCATTTACGTCGAATTTCTTAATCCACTCCAAGTGCGGCAAGTCGTCGTCTTCGTCATCATTGGGTAAAATTTATCCATCATTTTTTAAAATTTTTTAACTTCTGACGTGATGCATATGCATCAAAATGTTTTAACCTGATTCATATTGTGATCTGATGATGACACCAAATGGTGTCAAAACTCGAGTCGTCCTAAAAAGGATTTTAAGAAACGTTTGACAGAAGGTAATTAACCTATTTTATAGTCTTAATCGTTTCTGGAGGCAAGAAAAATGTTTAAATCATTGGGTAAATTTTCATGTACGAGTTGTGCTTTACTAAAGCATTTTGCTATCATCTTCTGTGTTACACTCTTCCAAGAGTCGTCTAGGAATTGTATTGCATCTAAGAGTGAAATTGTGGCAGGTTGCGCCATGTCCATACAGAAAATAATTTTTTTTTTTTTAAAGTTGCTTGCGGTAGTGACACTTTAGGCTTCTAATGACGCCTTGGTCCATAGTTTGCAGGACACTCGTACAGTTGGCCGGTAAGAAGACCAGATTAATGTTTGTCAAATTTAACTTTGGATGGGCTGCACAGTTGTCAACTAGAAGTAGAATTTTTCTGTTTTTCGATGACAGTTCTTTATCCCACTTTCTTAGTTCATCTTCAAAAATATTAGACGTCATCCACGCTTTTTTGTTGGCAGTGTAACTTACAGGAAGTTTTTTGATGTTTTTAAAACATCTAGGATGCAAACTTTTCCCGATAACTAAAAGTTAACTAACTAAAATTTTGTCCTTGTTTTTTAAAATTAAACCTACAGTAGAATTCACTAAACCAAACTCATGGCATACATCAGCTATTTTACGTCCGCTTTCATATGATCTAATTACACGTACTTTCTCTTGAATAGACAGAACCTTTCTTTTTGTACTAGAACTTGCCATGATTACTGTATAAAAATGTAGACCTACGTATAAAATTTTATAAACAGTGGCTACCGAAACTTAAGTTATAAAACACACAAACAAAACTGTCACAGTACGAGCAGATACAGAAACAATAAGAACCAAAAACAGAGACGAGACTATGTGTAAACAATACTGTACAGTAAATACTGTAACAGCGTGGCGTGAACAATAGCCTCGAGACGCGCAGTGCTACTGACCCGGTGAGAGTGGTGGGGAGACATGTCAGTCGCCAGACACCGGCTGGCGCCAGCGGTCCTGTTACAGTGCTTATCGCTTGCATACAATGTATGTCTGTAGCCATGGGCGTAGCGCGCGCACATATATACGTTTATATGAAATTTAGAGTAAAATATCTGAGAAATTTTTGACGCTATAACAGAGTAGTACAATATTTAGTGACGTTAAAACTGGGAATTTTTATAATGTTAAAGATATCAGTTTGACCGGACTTATGACAAAATAACGCTACACCCGAGTTGACGTAACAGCCGAGGCCGTAATAACCAAGTTCCACTGTATAATAATTATTTTTTGTATTTAAAATGTGACTTTACAGAAAATTACATTGTGAAGTTTAAACGATGTAAAAATCTTAGTAAGGATGGAGTATTATAAATAGGGATCAGTACTGATTCCCATATATGACAGTGCATGTTTTAAATATAGAAAAAGCCGATGATTTTTGTTATTAATAAAAATTAAATGAAAACTACAAATTATTCATATTTAAATGACCATTATCACGTGAAAAGGTGAGAAGTACTTAATATTACATAATCTTACTCTTAGTATTGTAGACATGTATGATTCAAGTAGCATCAATTGTGTGGTTTCATAAAACATGAAAAGAGGAGAGATGGCAGTTTTTTGTATGAAACAAAAGCCAGAGTGAATGCTCTTCTTAAATGTTAAAAAAATGTAAAAACGAATCTCAATAAAAAAAGTACCAGATAAAGTCATTTTGTTAAGTGTTAAGCATGGGCCAAGAGAACAAACAGATATGAAGAAGATTTATTAAACAGAAAACTTATATAAGTTAGAGTATATGAGTGTAGCTTACAAAAAATTGAAACAGTTACAGTTGACTTAAATCAAACATACACATAAAAAGTATGTAATACCATTCTATTACAAACAATAAAAGTGAAGCCTGAATTAAAAAAAACAAGATGTCTATTTTTTATAATCAAAGCTTAAAAAGATAAAATTTGTTCTTGTATTTCTGGGTATAGTTTGACAATCAAAGCTCAATAATGATTTTTATGAAGTGTTTTCTGGGGTTGCACTTGATATGAAATCATGATTCTCAATTAGTTACAAGAAACTGTATACCTAAATAATGGTAACTACAAAGATATTGTGACGGTCCAAATGGGGCACAAACATATTTTTTAATCATCGTGTAATAAACATTATTAATAAACACCCTATGGCTTAGCCGTACCAGGTACGGTGAGGTACGACGTGGCCAAGAATGCGTGATTCATCAGAAAAGAGCGTATATGTGCGACGCAGGAATTACGAGGCGACGATGCGGACTGCTTTCCGGTATGTTGTAATATTCTGGAACATTCCAGCCAATCAGAAAGCGAGTTGTGAAAAGACATCCTGTTTGTGACCACAAGGCGAATTAAGGAAGAGCGTTGCCCAGCCATCTTGGCTGCCTCAGTCGACGAAAGGGTTCAGACATGTAAAAGAGTACTCTAATAAATTAAAGTCGGCCGACCAAAAATGTTATTTTAAAACTGAGTTAAAATGACAGTGAAGTGTATAATCCAAATCTATCAACAACAGCATCAAAGTTAAACAGTTTAAAACCGATTTACGGCGTGTTAACCGAAAAGAGTGAATTCACAGTGATGGTGCAACACAGCGGAGATCATCAACCGTTAAGTATCGACTGACTTTCACATATAGTACCATTTTATCTTTTTTCTGAAGCATAATTCAAACTAAATAAATTATCAAACGAAATCAATTAATATGAGATCTCTAATTTGGGGGGGGTGGAAAGAATGAGAGAGAGAGAGAGAGTGAGTCAAAGTACTGGTTTGGCAATCTTAATTATTCATTTGTAGTTTAATATAGATAATTTTGGTGTTATAAATATGGAGTAGTTTGTGAAAAGAAAGGAATAGAAGTTGAGGAGTTGTGGATGATATCAATAGAAAGAAAGTAATTTTTGAATAAAAGAAAATGATATTTGATTTATCAATAACCATGTTAGTTTAGTTATTTCGCCATTAACCATTTCCTATGTTCTGTGCAATCAAATTCGTCTAACGAACTTGTGAGAATCTTCTGAAATAAGGGATAATAAATTATCCAAATTATTTATGGGTTAAGTATAAGAAAAGTTTTCCATATACCCTTTAAAAATATAGGTGGTGGCCTTGTATGATTTGGATCTTCTGATGGGGTTTTTAAGGTAAGTGCGAAGTGAAAAGACATCATAAATTAGTCAGAGTCAGGGTAAGTAAAAATTTTGTAAATTTGCAAGAGTTAGTTAACTTTACAATATACCCTGAGGTATGCTAGAATTTTGTCACAGGATTATTTATAATGGTAGAATACTGCATTTATAAATATGGGTGCCCAACAACCACTGTTTATGGTTACTGACTATGATAACTTGGTCAGTGTTATGCCTTGTTCAAGCTTTACGTACTGAAGATGGCCATCGAAGGTACGGCCAAAACGTCTGCAACTAACAACTTTGGACCACAGCCTTACAGCCCGGCAAGACAAGATTCTAGCATTGACGCTGGCCGTGATACCCTGAGATATGTTTATGTTATATGCTATAAATGTTATACAGTGGAACCCCGCTGGTCCTAACTAATTGGGACCAAGTCCTGTTCGGAATCCGAACTTCGGATTGGTGTAAATTCGGATTAACCGGGTTACAGGTTATACAGTACTGTATATTATGAATATAAATTGTATAACGTGTATAAACAGTACCAGATTCGTGCCTACAATCAAACAATAATTCATGTACAGTAGAACCTCGTTATAACGGACCTCATTACTACGGACTTCTTTTACAACGGACACGTCTTTTACGTTGTACCCCCACCCCCTAGTAACTAAGTAAATGCACCGGAATGACTCACGTCCGCTCGGATTGGTGTAAATTCGGATTAACCGGGTTACAGGTTATACAGTACTGTATATTATGAATATAAATTGTATAACGTGTATAAACAGTACCAGATTCGTGCCTACAATCAAACAATAATTCATGTACAGTAGAACCTCGTTATAACGGACCTCATTACTACGGACTTCTTTTACAACGGACACGTCTTTTACGTTGTACCCCCACCCCCTAGTAACTAAGTAAATGCACCGGAATGACTCACGTCCGCCCGCCAGTGCTGAATGACAGTTTTCAGGGACAAACACCCTTGTCAGGTATAAATCGTTGAAAGTTAAAACCCAACCCCAATCCACCATTGAATTAACTGGTTTGAGAATTAACTGTTGAGATAATAACAACAAATACAGGAAACTGTTTGTTTGAATGGTAGGGGAAAGGGAGTTGAAAACAAAGAAAGGTTAACGCCTTAGCCAGGTATATTTTCACTCCCACCCCTACCGGTCAGTATTGTTCAGTTGTTTGTCGCGCACAGTCACACGTCCTGCCTATAACGTTTTTTAATTTATTCAAATGATGTCATTAAGTAAGCCAAGTGTAGGCCAGAAACGGAAGCGTAAGGCGCTCAGCCTTCAAGATAAACTTTCCATTATAGAAAAATTAGAAAAAGGAGTGTCTGTTTCTAGCATTTGTCGTGAGTATGAAATCGCAAAACAAACCATATCGGACATTTAAAAATCAAAAAATGACATTCGTAACTTTGTTCTCAAGTTCAATGTAGAAAAGGAGAAGAGTGCAGCTAAGCGTATGCGGCTGCCTTCTATGGCAACACTGGATGATGCAGTCTACAAGTGGTTCTCTCAGCTTCGTTCATGTGGAATGGCTGTTAGAGGAATTGAAATTCAAGCGGCTGCCGAAAGACTCTCCAAACAGATGGGACTTGTAAAAGTTTAAAGCGAGCTCTGGTTGGCTATTTAGGTTTCGTCGACGTCACATTTCAAACAAGAAGATTACTGGGGAAATTCTTGGCGCAGACTTTGAATCTGTTGAGCCTTTTATAAATGAATTAGACGATTTGATTAAAAAAGAAGGTTATCAATTGAGCCAGATTTATAACTTTGATGAGACAGGTTTGTTTTGGAGAATTCTACCTGACAATACACAAGCTTCAAAAGCCGAAAAAACTACGCCTGGTAGAAAAGTCAGCAAGGAGCGTGTGTCAGTTTTGTTGTGTGCAAATGCAGACGGCACTCATATGCTTAAACCTGCTATCGTTGGTAAAAGCAAAAAACCAAGGGCACTTAAAAATGTGATGGACAATTTACCAGTTCACTATTATAGTTCCCAAAATGCGTGGTTTACAACTGAAATAACAAGTGATTGGTTTCATAAGAAAGCTGTGCCAGCAATTATAAACCACCAAATGGAAATTTTGAACATTCCAAAAGAAAAAATAAAGGCTTTGGTTGTTTTGGATAACGCACCAACCCACCCTGATATTGGCAAACTCTGCAGTCGAGACAAGAAGATAAAGTGTAAGTTCCTGCCTCCAAACATAACATCCGTGTTTCAGGCCATGGATCAAGGAGTAATTTATACTGCCAAACGGCTTTATAGAAAAAAATTTCTCAGTGAAATCTTAGAAGTTGATGAGCCATTCGCTGCTGAAGAAGATAGAAGGAGCCAAAAGACTCTTCAAAACTTGAAAGCCTACAACATTAGATCTATGATTCACAACTTTGCTGATGCTGTAAAAGAAATTAAACCAACTACTTTGGTGAACTCATGGAAAAAACTGTTAAAGAATGAAGAAGCATGTTTAGAAATAGAAAATTGTGAGACAGAAGATTTCCGTGAAACTTTGCAAAGAGGAGGGGAGGAAGAAGTTTTATTGGAAGATGTGGAGACCTGGCTTGAAGAAGATGAAGATGACCGTGGATTCCACTTGTTGATGGAAGAGGAGATTGTTGGCAGTGTCACTGAGAAAGAAGACTCTTCGGAGGACGAGGAGGAAGACAATACTCAGGCAACAATAAAAGTGAGTTAAGTGAAAGATCATTTAAATTTTGTCATTGAATATGTTGAACAATCAAAAAATAAAAATGTGTTTGCTTACTATGAACACTTGCAGCATCTTCTTCAGTTACTGACCAACGAAATAAATAACAAACAAACACAACAAAAAATCAATACTTTTTTCAAACCAGTTAATGTTAGTAGTAATAACCTAATGAATAATAATGAACCAGGCCCTTCTTATTCAAGAGAATAAAACAATAGAATGTATATAAAGTTTCAATTCTGGTCTATAATGTAAATATGAACAGTATGATCTCATTTGTCATGTACGCTATATAAAATGATGTCAAGTAAAAATAAACATGTTTTATACTAATTTAACGATGTAAGTTTTATTGATGTAAATATGACCTAACAAGTCTTATTTGTTATATAACGGACTTTAATTACAACAGACAACCATTAGCCCCAATTAGTCCGTTATAATGAGGTTCTACTGTACTTTGAAAGAAAAACTTGAAGTGTTAAATCGGCTAGATAAGGGCGAGAGTAGTACAAAATTAGCAGCTGATTTCGGTGTTGGTAAGGCGACAATAAGTGATTGGAAGAAAAATCGCACTAAGATTGAGCAGTTTTGTGTTATAGGGAACAGAGAAGGTTCTCAAGGAACGCCATACATCAAAGGTGTCAGACTTCAAGAAAGTCGACGATTTACATGGTTTTTTCAAGAAAGGCTGAGAGGTGTTCCCCTTAGTGGTCCCTTCATCCAGGAAAATGCAGTTCATCTTAATAAACTTATGAATGGTGACCCAAAATTTATCACCAGCAATGGTTGGCTGGACAGGTGATGGAGGTGGAGGTGTACGAATGTTATCCATAATGTTATTCCATGGGGAATCTCTGTCGGCGGATTATTATGCGGCAAAAGAATATGTATCTAAATTTGCAGGCACAATTGCGTCAGAAAATTATTCACCTCAAGAAGTATATAACTGCAACGAGACAAGATTAAATTTTAAGGCACTGCCTAAAACGAGCCTTGCTGCTAAACAAGAACTTGGTGCTCCTGGCTTTAAAATGTCCAAAGAACGACTCACTGACTTAGCTTCCATTAATGCAGCTGGGACTAATAAGTTGTCTCTCATGGTTACAGGCAAATCTAAAAAACCGAGGGCATTCAAAAACATCAAGGTCAACTCACTTCCTGTACATTATAAGAGTCAAAGAAAAGCATGGATGACCAGCGAATTATTGAAGGAGTGGTATCATGAACAATTTGTGCCCGCTGTTAAAAAGATCAGTAAAGAAAATTACCTACAACCCAGAGCTTTACTTGTCTTAGACAATGCTACAGCACCCCCCCCCCCAGAAGAAGAACTTATCAACGGAGATATCAAAGCAATTTTTTTACCTCCAAAGTCACTCCATAACTGCAGCCAATGGATCGACAGGTTCTTCAGAACATGAAGTGTGTATATAAGAAATTGCTTCTAAGGTCTCTAATTGAAAACAAGGACCCTACACAAACAATTCTTCAAGTCCTCAACAAAGTCACCATAAAAGACGTAATATACTGGATAGCCGCAGGATGGGAAAATGTCAAGCAACAACTCTTTAGACAGTCTTGGTCTAAGTTATGGCCAGACCTTACCTACATTGACAGCCCTGAACAAGCCAATGAGAGAAGTGAAGTCTTGCAGCTCGTACAACAAATCCCAGGCTGTGAGAAAGCAGACGACACAGACGTCAACGAATGGCTGGCAGATGACATCGAAGACCATCAAGTTTCACTGATGAAGAAATCGTATCTTTGATGCAACAAACATGTGATGACGATTCCGATGAAAATGAAATCCTGTGCCACAGATCTCGCACGCCAAAGCAGCAAGAGCTTTTGAACTATCGTTAGCCTATGTAGAGCAGCACGCCAATGCTACACTAGCAGACGCCTTATTTTTGAGGCGCTAGCGGAACATCGTGTCGTCTGCTGCATTTACAGCTTTGCATCAGAGAAAAATGACTAATTTTGTGCAACACCTTAAGTAGTGTCTAGTTATGTAGTGTGTATTTTTGTAGTTTTTTGTGTTTTATATACTTTTACTGGCACTAAACTGTAAGTACCAATGTTTTCCATTCATTTTACAGATGCTAATTTCTTGATAACGTAATTCAAACTTTATTTTGCCATATACTGTATTTAAAACAATCTAAAGTACTTAGTTTTAATAAAAATTTCACTAGAAATGCATTAGTATGTATTTATCTAAGCTTTTTATGTACAAATTATATTGATATGTTCCAGTTATTTTGTCGTATTTTTTTATTTCTTTGTCCAATTTTTAGACCCTTTTTTACAAACTACCGGTTTGGATTAAGCAGGTTTTCGGACTAGCGGGGTTCGGACCTGCGAGTTCCACTGTACTTAGGAATTTGAGCTATTTGCATGTATAATCAAGCTGACTGTATAAATGTTATTATATTCTTAAAAGTTCTCAGATCAAAACTGTAAAATGTGTACTGACAAAAATTGCAGTTTTATTTCTTTATTACAACTGAGTGAAAAATTGTACGACTAGTGACACATTAAACATTTTTCTACACACACTCCTTATTTTAGGAAATTGGCAAAAATTAGGAACTTGAATTACTGGTTAATATGTATGTATATAGCATGTGGACAATTTATCATATGGTTTTGTACAATTTAATGCTGTATTGCTATACTAACAATTAATTTTTTCAGAATATAGTTTTGAAATGACTTTTTCTCACCTTCACACTGATAAGCACGTGCGCACACACACAAATGCAACATATGGGTTTAGGTACTTTGTGACTACTAGGAGGTCAGGTATTGATGGTAAACCATCATCATTCTGACCTACAAATCATTACAAATGATGAAAAATATACAAATGAGTATACAAATACAGAAATCATAATGAGTAATGAGTACGAATGCATAGTAGTGAGTATAATTGTAAATATAGTTCGTTCCAACATCTGAAGATAACTCTTCATATATGAAGATTCTGTATATGTTCATGATTTGGCTCTAATAAGTATATCACCAAACCATGTATTACAACAAACTGCATATGGGAAATGATATCAACCATAAATAAAAACCATTATGATCTGTCACTGCCAAAATAAATTGAAAGGGCTGAGTTGTGTTAATTTTATTAGAATCATAATAATATTATTGTTACTGTTAATTATTAAAAAGAATCTGCTAACTATGCAATACATGGATTTGCCATAACTACATGATGTGTATATATATTATGTAGGGATGCATTCCTGACATCAGTTTTTGAAGGATACACCTACCTGGCAGTGGAGGCTCATCAGGAGAGGCAAGGGAGGCTAAGCCTCCCCAGTAAATTTAGAAAAATATTGAAAAATAAGCAACTAGTAATAGGCTCTGATTTTTATTGTAACTGAATCTGTAATCACAATTTGGAATTTTAAATTATCTGACTAATTACACCAAATTTTTTAAATCAAGCTTTATCTATAATAGCACAGCATTGCAGTAGACAGAGGCAGGGATCTGAGTTGCCGCCGCAGTAACCCATACAACTACGTTAGAACTGTGCCCGGCAAGTGATGGGGGGGGGGACGCTAGTGCATATGTAACCATGGCTGGGAGGCAACAAATGATTTAGCCTCTATAACGGGGCAGAATTGTGCGATAGGTTTGATTTTAATTGTGAATGCGACGCAGTGTAGTTACCCACACAAGGCCTCAATCTGTAACAATAGAAATTCCTGTAGGGAACGCCCATCTGCATGTTGGTCCAGAAAATCTGTAAACAAGTACTGCTAGCAGGTATTATGGAATGCGAGAGAGCGCGGAACTGCCCGTTCGTATAGTTGAATTATCACGTACACTGCTAGTCGAGCAGTTACAGGGAATGTACTATAACCAATGTTAAACAGTTGGTGTGTCACGTGGTCCCTCTAGGAGCCAATGGCAGGCCAAGTTGCCGTGGATGAAGAAGCTGGCCATCTTGAAAAAGACAGTTGGCGTCGTTTGTCTTGCTACAGCGATCGAACTGTGCGGTTCGACATAAAGGCTCGCTAGCCGAAAAAATCTTTTATCCAGTATAAAATGTGAATTAAACACGGAATCGGAAGCTATAAAACAGTGCAACATTAACTAATCTCAGTGGCATCAAAATTAAAGCAGTATAACATTTTTCGGACAAATGGTGATGAAAATGCGGAGTGCAGCACATGGGCAGCAGTGACACCGTTAAAGACGTAAATGTATCACATTCAATCAATTATGAAAATTTGAATTAAAAGAGCTCTTTATTATGGGGAAAATAAAACTTAAATGTATAATGAATGACTGAGAGAATGGGTAAGATGCTGGGTCGCCTTTTGTTATAAATTAAGTAATACAATATAATATAAGTTAAGTAATTGTCTGTGTTCAATATATAAGAAGAGAATATTAAATTTTGTTTGTACTTGTTAAATGAGGATATGGCCTCAATATTGATTGGAATTAAATTCGGAAAATTATTTTTAACTATATTTCAAAATCTGTTTTCAGAGTACAAAATGTAGAGAAAGACGAAATTATTGATGTGGTAGTTTAGCAAAAAATGACAGGGTAAAACGAAATAAAATAATGTTGTATATGAAATTATAAATATGTATTTGTTATTTGCATTGACCTGTTTTTCTCTGCCGAGTACACTAGACGACACTATGGTTAATTTGCACAAGAACGTCAAGATTTAAGTATGTTTCAATTGATGTCCAAATAAAGGTAGGTAACACAATTTAATTATTTTAATCATTTAATTCACAAGTAACACTTAAAATGACGCCCGAAAACAGGGACGAATTTAAATATTTTAATTACTAATTCATTTGAAATACTTCACCTCTTGGCATGGTTTAATATGGTTTGTGTTAGTTTTACATAGTCTTTACGTTCTCAGGCTCCTTGTGCGTGTGTACTATTATTATTTTTCTCTTCTTGGTGTGTGTTTGTGATCTCTACAATGAGAATAAAATGGATTCAACAGAAGAAAGTGAAAGTGATATTGCAGTATCAGACACTACTGGAAAAACCATTTTCCCGGTTGAGTGCAGCGTAACTGAAATGAGAGAAGTGAAATGATGAAACGTGGATGACATACCCTAAAATTTGTATTTCTTAAAAGGCACAAAAACCAATCTAGAACTTTCCAGTCGTCATAGTACGATCAACATAAATGGGTATGCAGTAGCGGAGTAAAGTCGAAGTTAATCTGCTGGCCCTGTTTACTGTTAAGCAATATTATTGTTCAACCAGAAGTATGATTTCCCAACTGTGAGGAATTAAAATTTATGAAGTTAGGTGACACTAAAAACATTTTTCACTATGATAAAATATTCCTGACTGATTCTTTTATGCCATTAATGTAAACATATGCTCAGCATTTGAATAAAGAAAAATTAAGAACAGCACTTGAAACCATTTTATCGGTATTTGTAATGGGACAATTTTGAAGGAGGTATGTTTTTTTTTTTTATTTCATTTAATACCAACTATTGGGAAATAATCGGTTTGGACACCCTTTGCGGCCACCGAGACCACTAACACTTATTTGGACACCCTGTATACAATCCTGTACCGGTCCGTGCCTAGCGCACAACGATAACACCGTGGAATGTCAGCTTGTGCGCACATGCGTGTATCCTCCGTTGGGGAGGAGTAACAAAAACTTGGTGAATAACGCTCAACGACAATGGAATGTGGCAGTGCGTGTGCGCCCGTGTGCCGCTATCTGTACTCTCGACACCAAAGTCGATCACCGGAACCAGCCATGTGAGATGCCGCAGCCAATCACAGCACGAGCTGGCGGAAATGTTTTTTGACCAACGCATTTGTAGTGTGGTCAGTAGACAAAATCCCCCATGCCCGGCCGGGACAATGGTTCGCAGTTCGCGACCTTTAAATTTTGCATTTTAACATATTCTGAAGTGTAACAGTAAATTTGAAGATAAACAGTTAAATCCGACAGTGTAAACGAAGTTAGCAGAGTGTACAGCAAAAGTGAAAAATGTGACAAATAAACAGGACATTCATTTACATGCGCGACGCCACACGCGGTCAGCCGAAGGATTCTGGTTAAGTAGTCGACTCAAACCTAATTTCAATTATTTTTCAAATTCACAAAAAAAAAGGGGGGTTATAACTAAATTAAAGGGAATCTGATAGTATGAGAGAGAGAGAGAGAGAGCAATATGGGTCGCTTTCATAATTTAGATACCATGGTTAGAATGTTAAGGGTTTAGTCATAAGTATCGCAACTATTTTCATTTCATGTATGACAAGTATCAATGTTTTCAAGCAAAGTTTTTTCGAATGAACCGCTAGTAAATTAAAATTGAACTGATATTCCAATAATTATTAACGATGTAATGTAAAAGAAATTGATGAAGAGGGAGTTAAAATTTAATAGTTAATATCAAAAAATTAAAAGTTAATAAAAAGTGTCAATTAAACACATCAATGTGTGTTTGTCATTGCATTGCCCGTTTTTCTCTGCCTGAGTACATCAGACGACATCCTGGTAAACCCTTGTATATATTTGAAACTGGTAAGTGACAGTTTTTTCAGTATGTCAACAATTTAATTAATTAATTAAAGCTAATAACATTTCAATGGCGCCCGAACAGGGACTTTGTAAATTAGTATAATACAAATTTACAAACTGATCGAAAAATGGCAGAGAAAAGCGAGAGTGTAAATTTATGTGAAGATGTTGGGGAGGGGTCAATTCTCAATATTACGCAAGACGATTTAATATCGACAAATATTGACGAAAGTATAGACAATACAACACACGAATTAACGATTGAGACAGTAGACGCAAAAGTAAGCGATAATATAAATATATTTAACCAATTAGCATTGATGATGGAGATGATGTCAGGAATGAAAACTGAGATTAAATCAGAAGTAAATTCTATAAATGATAAACTAACTGATTTAAATAACGAGTTTATAAATGTGAGGAGCGAATTGAGAGCGAGTGAAATAAGTATGAACAGCCGTTTGGAAAGTATGAATGAGACTATTATTGGAGTGAGAGATGAACTGACTAGTGTTATAAATAATGTACAAGACGAAATGAGAAACGATAGAAAAATAATTAACGAAAAACAAAAAGAAAAAATGTTAGAGACAAATAAAATATTTGACACATTGACAAGTAAATGTAATGATAAAATCAAAAAGCCAAATGACAAAATGGACTGTAATGTTCAATGTTTAATTAATGAGTGTGAGCAAAGTGACATACAAGAAAATATAAATGATGAACTTAGAAGTAACGGTGAACCAGTTGATGCAAGTATAATTAATATAACTAGCTTAAAGAATAAACAAGCAGAACATGAGCGTGAAATAATTAAAGTCAGAAAAGACTTAAATGTATCCATTAATCAGATGTTAACTAATGTGAGTGAGAGAGATTTATATAGAGAGTTGTATGCAGATAGAGAAATAGAATTGTATAAGTTAAAGAGAAATTATTATGAGTTAGAGAGAAAGTGGAAAGAGAGAATAGAGTATGTGGGGCAGAAGGTAAATTTTCCTATTAATTTTTCTGAACCAAGGTGTTCACAAGTGTTGTTTAAGAAGGGAAAGAGTCCCGTATTGATAAATGAATTGATGTTGTATAATGTTGTACCCTCTGTCTGTAATAATAATGATGTTGAAAGTTTAATTTGGTATTGTGATGAGAGAGATATAAGTGGAAAATGGTATGTTAATCAAGTAACAGAATTATATGATGTGAATCGAAAGTATGACACATGGAGAGAAAGTTTAACAGTATACTTGAAGAATAATGTAAATAATTATCTGACAAAAATAATTAAACCAATCATGAATGTATTTACCGATGGGAACTGGACAATAATAACTTACGTTGACAAGTTGTATGAAATATTAATAGGGAATAACCCTATCAATTATGATGATATAATGAATGGAATAAAGATAATGGATGATTATTATAATGATAGTAATAACCAATTGAGTGTGTATAACAATGAAGCTTGTTACAAATACATTAGATATATATATAACGATGGAGGTTGAACTAAAATTTCAGTGTATAGACCTTGGTAAATCTTGTAAATTATGGTAATGACCTTGCAGATTTGGGCATATGAAGCGTGAAACAATTGAACAGTTATTGACGCATGATTTGTAAATAATTTGTGAATTCATTTGTGTAGATATATTATTAATATTTTGCAGTTTACATGAATAATTAGCGTAATAATAATTATGAAGTTGAATAATTATGAAGACAATAATTGATGCTTTGTAAATTTTGATAATAATTGAAAAATGTAAAGTTTAATAATCAATTGAAGTGAATAATTTGAGATGGCTAAATGTTGTGATTTAATGTTGTATGATTGAATTTTTTAATGTTAATAATAATTTTGAAATTAAGAAATTCTTCCTATTGTATGACGGTCCATATGAGGTTAGCCAAGTGAAAATGGAGAATGCGTATGTTTTAGTAGATTTGCAAACTCGAGAAATAAAGGGAACCTATAATGTGACCCAGTTAAAAAAGTATTATCTAGCTGAGTGATGATGGATGTATTTGTACATATTAAAATTATCATACATAAACAGACATTTTTATATTCTATTATTATAAATTGTTACTATTGTTTATACACACATTATGTATTTTATATAATATTTTATATAATACCACCAAGACTAGAAATGTCATGTAATTTAAATTTTTATTTTAAAAAAAAAACAAAGAAAAAAAAAAACATATTATACTTGTGATTCCCCAAATTTTCGGGCGGTCACGGCCTCACCGAACCCTGACCATGGAATTGGTTTAGCTTTAACAGCTATGGTTGGGGCACATTACGATTACGCGCTGACCATAACTGGCCATAGCTGTTATCGTTGTAAAGGTGTACTTTGAAATTGATGGGGGGTAAATAAAAAGGGGAATCACCAAACTATGGAACAGCGGCTGCCACTCTGTTCGAGTAGGAACAGCAGAGCCAGGTGGTAGATCCGTTTAAGGGTGCATGATTATTAACGAGAACATGATGATGTTCACCAATTTAAACTTAACAGCGGAAGCAGAGACACGGAGAGGTAAAACCTGCTCCAAAATGTACAGTCTCTGTGGAAGCGAAAGGGCGAAACAGTCCTCCATAATCTGAAATAGAGTGTGTGGCTGGGAGGTGGCTCAGAGGAGCCACGAATGTAAATTTTATAACATAAAAATGTTTTACTAATTCAAATTTGATCCTATAAAAAAACTGCTTGTGCTCTGTTAAATAACTAGCTGCTCAGACAAGTCAATACAAGTCGTTCATGCTATAATTTTAAGTGTATTATTATTATTGTTGTACGTTAGATATAAGAATTGATAAAGATATATTTCATGCCATTTGCTCAATTTTGAAATGTGTTTACAATTAGCTAGGGAAGGTGTTTATTTGAATAATTTAAATGTCAATCCAATGGTTAATTATAATAATACTTTGTTAATTTTAAATGTTGTATTTTATTATGTTTTTGCGTTGCAAGACTGAATTTTACAGGAGTTTAATGTATTCACAGATGTAACTTGTACATAACGTATGTAGGTCAAGGATCTGGACTTGACCCAGTTTTGGTCAGCTGATGGGTGATGTTCTATACTAAACCAGTTTTGGCAAAGAAGCGAGGCCAATTTTGTTTATTCATTAATTTAAATAAGTTCAAATAAATTTCCTATTGAGAAAAAATGTTATAAAATGTAAATTTTTGAATTAAAATTTTTTTTTGTTTTGAAAAAAAATGATAGGTAGGAATTAACAAGTACGTGTATGCGCCCAGTATTGCTGAAGGCGACCCAGTTTGCATGTAAGGGGGAACAGATCGGTTGAGGATCTGGCATGATATAAGCCAGGGAGTGAGGGTTTTGGGGGGTAGCATGTTAGAAGGCGAGGCGCGCTGTGGTGCGAGTCTGATCGATTTCTCGGTGTTGGGATCTCTTACGGAGAAGTCCAGTGATCTCGTTCAGATGAGTCCATAGTCGCCAAGCCAGGGGGGTAGTTTACCCATGATGTGTTAAGAAATTAAAGGGGGGTTGTTGGCTCCATATCCTCACCGGTCCTCTTAGGGGTTTTGGCAATGAGATATCTTCTGTTTCGGCAGAAGATCTCTCATTGGGGGGGTATTGTAATGGGACAATTTTGAAGGAGGTATGTTTTTTTTTTTTTATTTCATTTAATACCAACTATTGGGAAATAATCGGTTTGGACACCCTTTGCGGCCACCGAGACCACTAACACTTATTTGGACACCCTGTATACAATCCTGTACCGGTCCGTGCCTAGCGCACAACGATAACACCGTGGAATGTCAGCTTGTGCGCACATGCGTGTATCCTCCGTTGGGGAGGAGTAACAAAAACTTGGTGAATAACGCTCAACGACAATGGAATGTGGCAGTGCGTGTGCGCCCGTGTGCCGCTATCTGTACTCTCGACACCAAAGTCGATCACCGGAACCAGCCATGTGAGATGCCGCAGCCAATCACAGCACGAGCTGGCGGAAATGTTTTTTGACCAACGCATTTGTAGTGTGGTCAGTAGACAAAATCCCCCATGCCCGGCCGGGACAATGGTTCGCAGTTCGCGACCTTTAAATTTTGCATTTTAACATATTCTGAAGTGTAACAGTAAATTTGAAGATAAACAGTTAAATCCGACAGTGTAAACGAAGTTAGCAGAGTGTACAGCAAAAGTGAAAAATGTGACAAATAAACAGGACATTCATTTACATGCGCGACGCCACACGCGGTCAGCCGAAGGATTCTGGTTAAGTAGTCGACTCAAACCTAATTTCAATTATTTTTCAAATTCACAAAAAAAAAGGGGGGTTATAACTAAATTAAAGGGAATCTGATAGTATGAGAGAGAGAGAGAGAGCAATATGGGTCGCTTTCATAATTTAGATACCATGGTTAGAATGTTAAGGGTTTAGTCATAAGTATCGCAACTATTTTCATTTCATGTATGACAAGTATCAATGTTTTCAAGCAAAGTTTTTTCGAATGAACCGCTAGTAACTTAAAATTGAACTGATATTCCAATAATTATTAACGATGTAATGTAAAAGAAATTGATGAAGAGGGAGTTAAAATTTAATAGTTAATATCAAAAAATTAAAAGTTAATAAAAAGTGTCAATTAAACACATCAATGTGTGTTTGTCATTGCATTGCCCGTTTTTCTCTGCCTGAGTACATCAGACGACATCCTGGTAAACCCTTGTATATATTTGCAACTGGTAAGTGACAGTTTCTTCAGTATGTCAACAATTTAATTAATTAATTAAAGCTAATAACACTTCAATGGCGCCCGAACAGGGACTTTGTAAATTAGTATAATACAAATTTACAAACTGATCGAAAAATGGCAGAGAAAAGCGAGAGTGTAAATTTATGTGAAGATGTTGGGGAGGGGTCAATTCTCAATATTACGCAAGACGATTTAATATCGACAAATATTGACGAAAGTATAGACAATACAACACACGAATTAACGATTGAGACAGTAGACGCAAAAGTAAGCGATAATATAAATATATTTAACCAATTAGCATTGATGATGGAGATGATGTCAGGAATGAAAACTGAGATTAAATCAGAAGTAAATTCTATAAATGATAAACTAACTGATTTAAATAACGAGTTTATAAATGTGAGGAGCGAATTGAGAGCGAGTGAAATAAGTATGAACAGCCGTTTGGAAAGTATGAATGAGACTATTATTGGAGTGAGAGATGAACTGACTAGTGTTATAAATAATGTACAAGACGAAATGAGAAACGATAGAAAAATAATTAACGAAAAACAAAAAGAAAAAATGTTAGAGACAAATAAAATATTTGACACATTGACAAGTAAATGTAATGATAAAATCAAAAAGCCAAATGACAAAATGGACTGTAATGTTCAATGTTTAATTAATGAGTGTGAGCAAAGTGACATACAAGAAAATATAAATGATGAACTTAGAAGTAACGGTGAACCAGTTGATGCAAGTATAATTAATATAACTAGCTTAAAGAATAAACAAGCAGAACATGAGCGTGAAATAATTAAAGTCAGAAAAGACTTAAATGTATCCATTAATCAGATGTTAACTAATGTGAGTGAGAGAGATTTATATAGAGAGTTGTATGCAGATAGAGAAATAGAATTGTATAAGTTAAAGAGAAATTATTATGAGTTAGAGAGAAAGTGGAAAGAGAGAATAGAGTATGTGGGGCAGAAGGTAAATTTTCCTATTAATTTTTCTGAACCAAGGTGTTCACAAGTGTTGTTTAAGAAGGGAAAGAGTCCCGTATTGATAAATGAATTGATGTTGTATAATGTTGTACCCTCTGTCTGTAATAATAATGATGTTGAAAGTTTAATTTGGTATTGTGATGAGAGAGATATAAGTGGAAAATGGTATGTTAATCAAGTAACAGAATTATATGATGTGAATCGAAAGTATGACACATGGAGAGAAAGTTTAACAGTATACTTGAAGAATAATGTAAATAATTATCTGACAAAAATAATTAAACCAATCATGAATGTATTTA
This sequence comes from Magicicada septendecula, assembly GCA_034769895.1. Classification (NCBI taxonomy): domain Eukaryota; kingdom Metazoa; phylum Arthropoda; class Insecta; order Hemiptera; family Cicadidae; genus Magicicada; species Magicicada septendecula. The sequence goes on along the minus strand of CM068372.1, from coordinate 416,406,361 downwards.
CCGATGGGAACTGGACAATAATAACTTACGTTGACAAGTTGTATGAAATATTAATAGGGAATAACCCTATCAATTATGATGATATAATGAATGGAATAAAGATAATGGATGATTATTATAATGATAGTAATAACCAATTGAGTGTGTATAACAATGAAGCTTGTTACAAATACATTAGATATATATATAACGATGGAGGTTGAACTAAAATTTCAGTGTATAGACCTTGGTAAATCTTGTAAATTATGGTAATGACCTTGCAGATTTGGGCATATGAAGCGTGAAACAATTGAACAGTTATTGACGCATGATTTGTAAATAATTTGTGAATTCATTTGTGTAGATATATTATTAATATTTTGCAGTTTACATGAATAATTAGCGTAATAATAATTATGAAGTTGAATAATTATGAAGACAATAATTGATGCTTTGTAAATTTTGATAATAATTGAAAAATGTAAAGTTTAATAATCAATTGAAGTGAATAATTTGAGATGGCTAAATGTTGTGATTTAATGTTGTATGATTGAATTTTTTAATGTTAATAATAATTTTGAAATTAAGAAATTCTTCCTATTGTATGACGGTCCATATGAGGTTAGCCAAGTGAAAATGGAGAATGCGTATGTTTTAGTAGATTTGCAAACTCGAGAAATAAAGGGAACCTATAATGTGACCCAGTTAAAAAAGTATTATCTAGCTGAGTGATGATGGATGTATTTGTACATATTAAAATTATCATACATAAACAGACATTTTTATATTCTATTATTATAAATTGTTACTATTGTTTATACACACATTATGTATTTTATATAATATTTTATATAATACCACCAAGACTAGAAATGTCATGTAATTTAAATTTTTATTTAAAAAAAAAAACAAAGAAAAAAAAAAAACATATTATACTTGTGATTCCCCAAATTTTCGGGCGGTCACGGCCTCACCGAACCCTGACCGTGGAATTGGTTTAGCTTTAACAGCTATGGTTGGGGCACATTACGATTACGCGCTGACCATAACTGGCCATAGCTGTTATCGTTGTAAAGGTGTACTTTGAAATTGATGGGGGGTAAATAAAAAGGGGAATCACCAAACTATGGAACAGCGGCTGCCACTCTGTTCGAGTAGGAACAGCAGAGCCAGGTGGTAGATCCGTTTAAGGGTGCATGATTATTAACGAGAACATGATGATGTTCACCAATTTAAACTTAACAGCGGAAGCAGAGACACGGAGAGGTAAAACCTGCTCCAAAATGTACAGTCTCTGTGGAAGCGAAAGGGCGAAACAGTCCTCCATAATCTGAAATAGAGTGTGTGGCTGGGAGGTGGCTCAGAGGAGCCACGAATGTAAATTTTATAACATAAAAATGTTTTACTAATTCAAATTTGATCCTATAAAAAAACTGCTTGTGCTCTGTTAAATAACTAGCTGCTCAGACAAGTCAATACAAGTCGTTCATGCTATAATTTTAAGTGTATTATTATTATTGTTGTACGTTAGATATAAGAATTGATAAAGATATATTTCATGCCATTTGCTCAATTTTGAAATGTGTTTACAATTAGCTAGGGAAGGTGTTTATTTGAATAATTTAAATGTCAATCCAATGGTTAATTATAATAATACTTTGTTAATTTTAAATGTTGTATTTTATTATGTTTTTGCGTTGCAAGACTGAATTTTACAGGAGTTTAATGTATTCACAGATGTAACTTGTACATAACGTATGTAGGTCAAGGATCTGGACTTGACCCAGTTTTGGTCAGCTGATGGGTGATGTTCTATACTAAACCAGTTTTGGCAAAGAAGCGAGGCCAATTTTGTTTATTCATTAATTTAAATAAGTTCAAATAAATTTCCTATTGAGAAAAAATGTTATAAAATGTAAATTTTTGAATTTAAATTTTTTTTTGTTTTGAAAAAAAATGATAGGTAGGAATTAACAAGTACGTGTATGCGCCCAGTATTGCTGAAGGCGACCCAGTTTGCATGTAAGGGGGAACAGATCGGTTGAGGATCTGGCATGATATAAGCCAGGGAGTGAGGGTTTTGGGGGGTAGCATGTTAGAAGGCGAGGCGCGCTGTGGTGCGAGTCTGATCGATTTCTCGGTGTTGGGATCTCTTACGGAGAAGTCCAGTGATCTCGTTCAGATGAGTCCATAGTCGCCAAGCCAGGGGGGTAGTTTACCCATGATGTGTTAAGAAATTAAAGGGGGGTTGTTGGCTCCATATCCTCACCGGTCCTCTTAGGGGTTTTGGCAATGAGATATCTTCTGTTTCGGCAGAAGATCTCTCATTGGGGGGGTATTGTAATGGGACAATTTTGAAGGAGGTATGTTTTTTTTTTTTATTTCATTTAATACCAACTATTGGGAAATAATCGGTTTGGACACCCTTTGCGGCCACCGAGACCACTAACACTTATTTGGACACCCTGTATACAATCCTGTACCGGTCCGTGCCTAGCGCACAACGATAACACCGTGGAATGTCAGCTTGTGCGCACATGCGTGTATCCTCCGTTGGGGAGGAGTAACAAAAACTTGGTGAATAACGCTCAACGACAATGGAATGTGGCAGTGCGTGTGCGCCCGTGTGCCGCTATCTGTACTCTCGACACCAAAGTCGATCACCGGAACCAGCCATGTGAGATGCCACAGCCAATCACAGCACGAGCTGGCGGAAATGTTTTTTGACCAACGCATTTGTAGTGTGGTCAGTAGACAAAATCCCCCATGCCCGGCCGGGACAATGGTTCGCAGTTCGCGACCTTTAAATTTTGCATTTTAACATATTCTGAAGTGTAACAGTAAATTTGAAGATAAACAGTTAAATCCGACAGTGTAAACGAAGTTAGCAGAGTGTACAGCAAAAGTGAAAAATGTGACAAATAAACAGGACATTCATTTACATGCGCGACGCCACACGCGGTCAGCCGAAGGATTCTGGTTAAGTAGTCGACTCAAACCTAATTTCAATTATTTTTCAAATTCACAAAAAAAAAGGGGGGTTATAACTAAATTAAAGGGAATCTGATAGTATGAGAGAGAGAGAGAGAGCAATATGGGTCGCTTTCATAATTTAGATACCATGGTTAGAATGTTAAGGGTTTAGTCATAAGTATCGCAACTATTTTCATTTCATGTATGACAAGTATCAATGTTTTCAAGCAAAGTTTTTTCGAATGAACCGCTAGTAAATTAAAATTGAACTGATATTCCAATAATTATTAACGATGTAATGTAAAAGAAATTGATGAAGAGGGAGTTAAAATTTAATAGTTAATATCAAAAAATTAAAAGTTAATAAAAAGTGTCAATTAAACACATCAATGTGTGTTTGTCATTGCATTGCCCGTTTTTCTCTGCCTGAGTACATCAGACGACATCCTGGTAAACCCTTGTATATATTTGAAACTGGTAAGTGACAGTTTTTTCAGTATGTCAACAATTTAATTAATTAATTAAAGCTAATAACACTTCATATTACACAGTGAAATTAACCAGATTAATAAAAAAGATGAATGATGATGGTACAAATGAAATTCTTCCCAAAGCATATAAATTATTTACTCTTATTGCAACAATTATTCCTTGTAAATCTTATGTAGAAAAAAGCTTTTCTTGTCTTAAGAGATTTAAAGCCTACTTAAAGAACCGCATGACTCAATTTCAATTGAAAAGGGAATCCCCTGCAAATTGAAAAGTCAACCAACATACCATAATGATGTTATCAACAATTCTGAGAATAAGAAGGACCATTGAGTGAATCTGCTGTAGTCCTACAAGTAAATTCATTGCAGCTTACAAAATTACTTACTATTCAGAAGTTTACTTCTTTACTAGAACAAAAATAAGTTAATCTTCAGTTTATCTTGTTAAAGATACGCGTATATTTCAAATAAAACGTGCATGCTGTAAAAATCAGTTAGCTCTATCATAATTAACAGTGAAATAATGAGTGTCGGAGAGGGGGTACTTGACTGGGCGCGGCTCGGATGACTGCCTCGTAGCCTCCCCATCCTTAGGACTCACCGGCCACCACTGCTACCTGGATGTAGATAAATATACCGAGTAAATCTGATGGTATTATTAGTGTGTGAGATCTGTCAAGTTATATTAAAAACAAAAAGAAATCTTACTTATATCACAATATTTTATTACTAATATAACAAGTGTTTGAACAATGAGTGTCATTTTTTTTGTATTATAATAGAGACTTCATACAACTATGTAATAACAAAGTGGATAGTACATGGTGGAAAGGAAGTTTCTTCACCTTGAAAGTCAGACATTTGGAGACAACATATGTTTATTAACTAATAAAAGGTATCAAATATACAAACGAAAAGAATACCAAGGTCACAGAAAAGTGAGAAAATTAAACTAATGAAGACAAATACTAGTGATGTGATGGGGATGATCCAGGAAGAATGGAAGGAGAGAGGGAGACAAGCAAGCACGGGGAGACGGCTCTTTGAGCTACAGCCAACACCAACAGACCACAAGCTCTATGAAGGTGTTCCAAGATAAATCGCCACCTTTGCAGTAAGGGCCAGAACAGGACACATAGTTACACAACAATATTTGTTCCGACTTAAACTGACCACCTCTCTAAACTGTGAAAACTGCAGTGAGCAAAAGGAGGAATCACTGGCTCACCTGGAATGCACTTCCATCAATGGCAGGAGAGATAGACTGAGAGCACTTATTGGTGACAATGGGAAGCTGGAGGATGTCCTCAGGACCAAGGCTTTATAGGGTCTGACGGCTGCGGTATACTATGGACATCGGGCCATCAGCATCACCTGATGCTGGATGCCTGACCCAAGAAGTAAGAAGTAAGTAAGACAAATACTCAGTGAGAAATTAAAATTTAAATGAATTAAGAAGAAATAAACATTGTTTTTATTTTTTATAGTGAGAGTTTAATCTCTGCTTTTAGTCAGTTGACTAATCTTCAGCAAAAAACAAAAGTGAAAATTAAAGTCTCTTATACTTCACAGTTTACTTTCAAATTAAAGTTCATTCTCATATTGTGGCGATACACATCACCACCATGCATAGAAGAACTATTCAGATAAAGAAATCATAGTTAACTAAGTACTAGAATAAATAATAAATGAAAGGAAACTTACTAATAAGGGAGTATTAAGCAGTGTATTCTGGTTCCAAGCTAAAACAAAACTAGGGATTGAAGCAAATAAATGTTAAAGCAAGGTAATATTGTAATTATAATGAAAATTAGAAGAATAGAACTTCATAACGTGATAAACCCAATAGATATGGTAAGTGAGAGGTATAAACAGACCCAACGATGAAACAACTAACTGAAATAGAGACATGCAACAAGCAACAAGACAGTGAGGACCACATTAATGACAAGACATCACGAAGGAATAAGGAACTAAAAAGATAACAAATAACAAAAGAAAATAAACTAAAAACAATAATACTAATTAAAAGAGATAAGATCAGAAAGTAGGTAGAGTTGTAGAAAATGCAATACAATGATATAAATGAAAGTAAGAAAAATGTACATTAGTTTAAGAAAAATTGAAAAAAAAAACTTATATTGTAAGGAAGTGAAGTGATTAGTGTACAAGGTAGGAAATAGTGATGATCAAAGATCATGTTATAAACCAGTGGGGAGGGAGAAAGTGAGTTAATGGTCTTATGTATGGAATAACATATATTAAGAACCAGTAAAATAAAAGTAGGATGTGTTTAAAGGGTTCTGTATACCAGGATTTATCATAGTACACTTAATTATTTAAATGGGTTTGTATACCCGAAGACTTTATTATGTTATAATTAGGTATTTAAAGGGTTTTGTACACCCACAGGATGTATCATGTTATACTTAATTATTTAGAGGGTTTTTGTATACCCATGATATATTATGTTAGGATTAGGTATTTAAAGGGTTTGTATACCCACAGGATTTATTATTTCATAAGTATGTGTTTGAAGGGTTTTGCATACCCATAAGTTTCTTATGTTAGATTTGTTTGTTAAAAGATTTACTAATTTTTCAAGAACAGTAGTTGTAAGAGCTGTTTAGAAATATCAAAATCAGGTACATGGTAAAACCTCATATTAGGTAACAAATCATTGTAAAGGAATGGCAAAATGCTAAACCTATAGGCCAAAAGAGGTGAGCTGAGGTTAAACAGTAAAATGTCCAAAATAGTCTTAACTAAACCAGATAAAATCAAATAGAACCCTGACCTTAATGAAACAGGGAAGGTATTAACAAAATTATAAATAAAAACTCATAATTGTAATAATCAGATGAATAGGGAAGGTAATATTAACACATAAGATAAGCCATTGAACTTACATGCTGTCAATATTATTGTTATTATAAGAAAATGAAGAATAGGTATTTAAAACTGTAATGTTATATATAATGTAGAAATATCAGACATTATTGTTATTAATAAGTACGACCCTATTAGGACATATTTAAATAACAAAGGAGGAAATAAGAAGTGTTAAGAAAAAACAGGTAAAAGCCTAAAAACTTAAAATTTGAATGTGTTAAAATAAGTGATACTGGGCCGGAATGGGCCACATTCGGTATCAAAATAATTCTATTTTTTCAAACAACAACATTGTATAACTCAAATTTAACTTAATTTAAAAATAAATAAGGAGTAATTTGAGGTGACAGATTTAAAATTTACATATTTCAAATAATTAAAACCACGTGACCGGGGTCAGGGGAAAATGAACCAATCAGGCCCCACAAAAGCCGGGTCATAGCCGTTTTTAACGGAAGAATTCGTTTAGTCTATTGTTAAAACACAAGCTGTACAGATGAACTACATGTCACAGAGAATCACATTTTGATGAATAATTAATGACCAAAAGTAAAAATAAAGAGATGTCGATACCAAATTAAGAAAAAACATTAAAGAATTATACAGGCAGACCATACTAACTGAAATAACTGAAGACCGAATAACAAGACAACGATTTACTCAAACTAAATGAAAGTCATATCGTCGAGTGGTGAGATATCTTCATAAACTCATAATGAAATAACCTTACATATATGACACGAGATTCGCCAAAAACACTGTTACTCCAGACACTTGTGAACTTCAACAAACCTTTATTTAATAACATTGTGGACCTAAAACCATTAAAACACTATTTAATTTAAAGAAAATAGGTGAAGCAGATTTTAGTATGCATAGACGCTGGCCGACGGCCATTTTGTTAAAAACATCGTCCACCATTTCGAGTGACACTTGGAACAAAACACAGAATTGTAATAGTTTTAAATTAATACTATTTAAGTTTTATTATTTATTAAGAATGTTAATTAACTAATTTTGATGCATGGCATTTTGTCCGTAAGCATTTTCTGATCTTTCTTAGCAGCTCAAAGTATCCACGACCTGATATAAAAAATAATATAAAAATAATATTATAATTCATTTTAAACATTGTATTTTTTTGAGTCGAGCTTGGTGAGCAAGTCGATACGGTTACTATCCCGTTCGATTCACGAACCGTTGTACTTACCCTGAGTTAAAAAATCATCAAATAAATTGATTTGTTAATTTACAAAGCATATTATTTCTTTACAGTAAATTAAGATAAAGGATTTGTAGGCGATAAACAAGAAGAGGAATACGGCGAGAGTGAGGAACATCAAGCAACTAATAGAAAAGGTCAGGTAACCATAAAACTGAGTCGGATCACCAATCGATTGTGAAGAACCCACACAATCTATTTTTAATTATTTTTGGCGAAACCGTAAACTCAGCGACGACCTGTTTTTGCTTGATAATTCTTATTTATTAATTAAACAAAAGGTCAATAAAATAAAGTCAAACTAAATAAACAACGATTCAATAAATAATAAACTTATTTCAAAATTAATAAATTAAGTAACCAACCAACTAAGGAGTAATAACTCCGGTTTCGTACAAATTGATTTAATGAACATGTGGCTAAATAAACCCGTGTAATTATTAGTGTATTACAATATATATGCTACTATCACACACACACACACACACACACACACACACACACACACACACACACACACACACACACACACACACACACACACACACACACACACACACACACGCACGCACGCACACACACACACACACACACACACACACACACACACACACACACACACACACACACACACACACACACACACACACACACACACACCACAATAAACTGTTCAATATACTTACTAATGAGTCGTAAAATGTTTTGTTAACAACAGCACATCCTGATTCCTCAGAGGAAATAATTTTAACCTTTTCATTACCTTCTTCGATATTTTTACTTGTTCATTCATAGCAGAAATAAGGTCCAGAATAAAACTAAAAAAAAAAAATTATTTATTATATCAGTGATGTGTAACATCACATTTGAAAATAAAGTAATGATAAATTTTAAAATTTATGAATATAATTTCTCTAAAAATTAACAAAGCCTAAACTTATACTTATACTCATTTCTTTTTTACTTATATACAATGAAGTGTTAGTGGCTTCACTATTCAAACTTCTGATATACACTATAAACCTTTATAAAAACATTGTAATAACAACTAGCCATCGTCAGTCGTTACACTCAGAACATTCAGAACTTACACCATCGTCAGGTCAAAACCAACCGAAATAAATATATGTCTCTGACAGAAAACAATATAATATTTAACAAACTGTACTATATATTTTTCACGAAATATGTTCACGGGTTATAACATTTACTTTTAATATTAGGTGTACATACCTGACTCACCCAATGCTACCTACATATTGATTATAAAATTGGTGATCAAGAAAAAATTGGGGGTCCATATGTTTCTTGTGTGAGCTGTAACATGACTCTAGTTCAGTGGACAAAAGGCAAGAGAAGCTTTATGTCATTTGCTGTCCCCAGGTGTGGCATAAGCCAAGCAATTATTCTGAAAATTCCTACCTTTGTCTTACAAAGACAGAAAAATATTTAAAAAAAAAATTGGAATACTTGAATGTGCCATCTGCTTTTAGACCGGTTCCTTGCAGAGAAAACTTACCAATACCAACTCTATCATCAAAGTGGGATGATACTAATACTTCAGACCTTAGTGACAGTGATAATATACAAACTGATGAAAATGTAGATGCTTCTAAGAACAACTGTGATTCCATTTATAATCCTCAGATATGTAGTCAGCCCCACCTTAACCGTCAACCAAATTAAATGATTTGGTGCGTGACTTGGGCCTATCAAAACAACAGGCTGAACTTCTTGGTTTTAGATCAGTGGTTCCCAACTGGTAGTGTGCGGAGGGATCCAAGGTGGTACGCAAGAAGAAAAAAGCTAGGAGAAAAGTATTTACTTAAAATATATAAATAAATAAATAATTATGTTCAGAACAATAAATTTTTATCGGACATGATTTAATAAAATTATTACCCTTATAAAAACACAAACTAAACACTTTGCGGTGCTAAATATTTTATTTTAGCAGAGATCCAACCTGAAATTAATTTTAAAAATCAGTTCCTCTTTAGATTTAAATAATTATACATAACTAAGAATAATAAGATATACTATTCATGTTGTATCAAGTGTTTTATTGAGAAAAACTCAATAACCTTTCCTTAAGCTCCAGTGGTACTTGAAATGAATGCAGAAGACCAAAGTGGTACGCGGGTCCGGAAAGGTTGGGGAATCACTGTTCTAGATTGCAAGAGTGGAATCTATTGGCACACGGAACAAATAAGAAATACTGGTTTTTCAGTTTTTTTATAAAATGGAGGGGTCTTTTTCCATATGTTGTGACATCGATGGATTAATGACTGAACTACGAATAGACCATAAACCTATAGAATGGTGCCTTTTAATGCTTCATCTAAGTGTAGCTTAAAAGCAGTTGTTGTCCACAACAGAAACATATCAGATGCTTATTCAGTTTTAATGAGAAACACATTTTAACATGGCAGCCATTTTGAGTACAATTAAGTACAAGGAGTTAAGTGACAAATTTGTGGTAAGTTGAAGGTCACAGGTATATTAATATGGCTTCAAGGTGGGTTCAGAAAATATTGCTGTTTTTTTTTTATATTTATGGGATATCAGAGCAACACAACAGAATTTTGTAAAACAAGACTAGACAAAAAGAACTTCTTTCAGACAGGCAATAAAAATGTTTCGCACATACCTCTTGTGGAACTCAAAAAAATTCTTCTTCCTCTGCTTCACACCAAGTTGGGACTGACTAAAAATTCTGTAGGGGCCCTGGATAAGGAAGGTGAAGGCTTCAAACATTTACGAGAATTTTTTCACAATTAGGTTAAGCCAAGTAGAAGAGTTTCTTAAGTCCTACCAAGTTAGGACATGTCTTGAATGTCGCTAAAAATACATTTCTCCATTCATATATTGATATACTTCTCCATTCCAGAAAATCTTACCATGGTTAGGAATGAACAAAAAGAGATTCCATCTGGATATTAAGACCATGGAGACCCGATACCAAGGCCACTGGGCCCACCAATGATGGGTGACTACTGCTGGTTTGTAAAAATGAAGATTTGACTCCACATAGAAGGAAAAAACAGGAAAATGATATAGTATTTACAGTATTATTGTACGAGTTGATTATAAACTATTATTTGAGATAATTAAAGCTGGTGATTAGTGACTCGGATGATTAAGTCAATGAGTGATTAAGTAGTCGAATGAAATGTTATTTCATGATAAATAACAAAGATACGTAATAACACTAAAGTTCCGACTATTGTTTTTTAATGATATGTACAATATTGTTTACAACAACAAAACTATCCAGTCCTGGTGATGGCAATCAATTTTCTCAAAATTTTGTCAGAAATGGTGTAAACTTGTCTATACTTGTTGACCAATAGTTGTTAAAACTTTCTTCATATACACCACATTTTTTAATACTTTTTAGAGTAGTCAATGAAGATTACTTCACGTGCGTCCCAAAAAACAGTCAACATAATCTTACAAGCAGAAGGAATTGTCTTTGCCATCTTTGGAGTTGGTTCACCTTTCGTGGTCTGGTTTTAGTGTTGTTTGGTCTGAAGAGTGTTGTGGTGGACCCAAGACTTATCAACGGTTATAATCGATGCAAAAATTTGATTGGATTGCACATACAGAGTGCCACACAATCAGTTGAAACATCCTTTTGACACTGTTTTTTGGTCAAGTGTCAGAAAACGTGAACCCATTTTGCAAACGGATTTGTCATATGCAGAGTATTCGTGTATTTGTCATACGTAGTTTGAGTATTCGTGTAAGATACTGTGCACATGTTCCTTGAATACCAACAGTCTCTGCTACCTCACTCACTTTCATTCTATGGTCTGTGTAAACGATTTTATTGATTTTTTTTTCTGGTTTAGTTACTGTAATGGTATTGTTAAGATGGTCTACTCGATCGTCGTAGGTGCAGTGGAAACAAAATAAGTACAAGACACCAATTAAGTCACTAATCACATCTTTAATTTTTACAGTTAAACAGTTTGTAATTAACAACACTGTCTTTTACAACAAATCAAATAAAAATTGTTCACACGCAATAAAATGTCGACTAAAATTAAACACAATTGTATTACAATTATACCATCCGATTATAAAACACCACTCTTAACTACTTGAATGCGCACAGTAATATCGCTAATAACCACTAATATCGCTTGAACCGCACGGTCAATAATTCACACTAATACTGACTTTAAGGCCGCTGCCGCCAAGTATTTATAACCATGCTCACAGACGAGAACCTTCCTAATTGCGTCTTAGCGGTCGTGTGAACTACGTAATTAACTGCGGCCTTGACACCGACTGTGCGGCTGGCGCCTTCGAGAAACCTCTCGAAAATGCGTCGACAAGCACGTACGCCACACACGTCCCGTTACATCAAGATTCTTCTAGCACATTCGACAAACATGTAGATTGTTCTGTGATGCCATAACACTGCCCCCTCTTTAAGCCTGTTTGTCCCGAACTGGCAAACCGTCTCCGAAGTAATACTCGACCAGGCTATCTAGGTGGGCGTCCTTGTGAAAGATAATTCTCCCGTTATTCGAATTCAGTCTCGTGTGATCCAAACATCACGTTCCCAGGAATGCGAGTCTTCTGCTCAAGCACTAGTTTTGCTGGAATCACTCCCGTTGCGTCATGTACTGATGACCTAAACACCACTGGCTGATCCAAGTTTGTTTGGTTCTCGTCAACAACCTGTTGCGTAACCTCATCTTCAGCCACTTTGCCCTCGGGCGCTTCTATCAGCTTCGGAACAAGCAAGAGTTTTGTCTCGACACCCATAGTTGGCTTTCCAATCACTTCTTTTGTCGTTACACTTATTTGTATTTCCTCTGCTAGTTCTTCCTCCATTTCCGCTTGCAATAGGGAGGGTTCTTCTTGCCCAGACCTGTTGCCTTTTCGTCGACTAATGCCACTCGCTTAATCGAATAGTTGGTAGACCCTGTCATTTTAGCCATGCAAAGCTTTATCTCCTCTTGGCCAACCTTCAGGACATTCTCTCTTAAGTCCACAACGAATCCGTAGGCATTCATAATCTCCGTGCCAAGAATCACTTCATCGACAATGTCTGCAACGAGCATTTGGTGGCTAAACTCGAGAAGACCCAGGCGTACACATACGTCTACTTTTCCTAGCACCTCGACGGGGCTTCCAGTCACAGTCTGTATTGTACAAGAGCTAATTAGAGGCTGGTGGTTGCTGACTAAGTCAGGGCGCACAATGGACACTGTTGTGCCTGTGTCAATTGTAAATGATGTTGGTTTACCTTCCGCAAATCCATTAAAGATCAAGTTTCCACTGGTATTATGTAGCGTGGAAATTGTTTGCTGTTCTGGGGTTTTACTTCTCCAATTGGTGCGATCACTCTCTTCTCTCGGTACCTTCTTCTCCCAACAGTCTACCTGTAGATGACCACGTTTTCCACAGTTGTAACATTTTGGTCTTCTGTCTTTATCCCATCATTCAAATCGTTGCGACTCTCTTGAATTTCTGAATTATTTGTCTGACAACATTGTTTTTCTGCACCCATCATAACGGCAATGTGATACAGGGATCTTCTGACTGCAATGTGATGGCACAAACCCATTACTGTAACGGGACGCTGACTTGGCAGCTTCAAACTCTATGGCATGAATAAGAACTTCTGAGCTATTTCGGTGCCTTGCCATTCATAACACTTGCTGAAGTTCACAATCTCCGATGCCATCAATAAATGTCTGCACCGCAAACCTTATTTGAAAATCTTCTGGTGCTTCAGGATAGGCCAATCTAATCAATCTGTCAATACTTGCTTCAAACTCTTGAAGACTCTTCCCGGAACGTTGTCGTCTTGTTCTTAACTGAGCGTAGTACATATCTCACAAACGTTTATCACCGTAGCGTAATTCTAGAGCTTTTATCAACTCGGCATAAATGTTCTAGCTGTTAGAAGGCACTTTCTATAGTAGTTCTGCCGCGGGTTCTTTTAATGTGAGAACGAGTGAGACTGCCTTGTCTTTCTCTGCCCAATTATTTGCACATGCAGCAGCTTCAAATTGGCGGAGGTGAGTTGCCCAGTGACTGCTTCCGTCAAAGGTTGGAGCTTTGACATGAACTGTCCCTACTGCAGGTAAAGTGACTTTCTCTATTAACTTATTTTCTACGTATTTTTCTGTCTTTATCACTGGCACAGTATGTTCACAAAGTTGTTTTGGTTGTAACTTCAGGCACTCCTCAACTTCATTTTAAATCTGCTGTTTTCTATTTGTAATCGAGTCTATTTTTGTTGACATAGCTTTTTCCACACTCGTGACTGATTTTTCTACTTCAGCTATTTTTAATGTCGTTGATTCTTGTACCTCTGATATTTTAGTAACTTGTTTATTAAGCTCACCTCATAGGAGACCCAATCCTGGGGTACTGTTGTGACAGTACAAAAAAAAAGCCTGATATAAAAATATGGTATGCGAGGTAACAAACTATTGTATTCCGATGTTTTAAAATCATTTCTATGGGTTACATAATTTCCCTTTGTTTTGCTGACAACGACGTAGTTCCGAGACGACAAAATAATCTCAAGGACAGCAGTGGACGTGCAGCTAAAAAGACTTATAATGGTTACCGCCACTAAGAAAGGCGCTTCATATTCATGTTTCATTGGCCAACAGCTCGAAACGTCATTAAAACCACTATGACGTTATGAAAATACGTAACAAACAAAGCTATTATATAACCAGAGACAAAAGAACGATGACGTGTGCTCACTCACACATATGAAGAATTTGCATAATTCTCGGCCCAGTCAACACACAACAGCAGCAGCAGTAACAACTTGTTACAGGCCGCCGGCAATTTATACCGGCAAGGTGTTTTAAAACAGTACAAAATGTAGTTAAAACCTCATTATGTGATAATTAGAAGTGAGCCAAACAGTGAGCAGTAATTGTTTTTCAAAATTATGCAGTAGAGTCAGTGTTAATATCAAAAAACGTAACCAAACCAACTTAAGGCCTCAACATGTGAAACCTCTTCTAGAACTTCTAGTTTACAGATACAGGGAAGTGCAAAACAAATTTTACTAAAGAGCTCGTTAACCCTATAATTAAATATGTGTACACAATAGTAATTTAAATTCATAAGTATGAGTGAGTGAGAGAAAGCGGGGCGTGTTGTTGTTTTTTTTTTAATGTCGACATCCGAACGGGGTGATGGTTTGCGTTTGCGTTCAGCCAAGATAATCAAAACCAGTTAATAGCAAAGCAGCTGCTAAATTAAAATATGATATTTGTTAGATTAACGATTAACAAGATATAAAGAAGTTCATGATGAAGACGAGCCAACTTTAATGGCCGCCATGTTGATTTTGTCCGGTGTACACGCTTATAGCATTTATGGAATAAAACAATATTCATGATTAATGTTTATACTGAACGTATTCTCATTTCAATGCCTGTCTCTGCCAGCATTCACGCTGAGCAGAATCCTGGATCCCTTAGGTAATAAAAATTCATGTAACGAGATTGAAATAAGCAGACACTATAATTATGGTGGATACCATAATTATGATACCATAATTGTGGTAGACGAGACACACGTGCTTTATTCGATTAAGGTAAACAAACCCAGATACAAGTTATTAGATAGTTCCCATGACCAATACATTTATATTTAAAATAAAAAAGTGAGTAATGACAAATGCCGCCCAGAACTAGGGACTTAATTATGAGTAATGACAAATGACGCCCTCACTGGGACATAATAATTATGAGTAATGACACTGTGTTCTTGGATCTGTTTCTGCTCCTGTATTAATGCTTTGATGTCTTCTGTTTCACGCTTCCGTTCTTCTGCCTCCTGTCATCGTCGTTCCTCTGTCTCTAGCAGGAGGGTTTTTATCTCGCTTCCGCTTTCTCGTCTTGTTGTTTTTCTGCTTCTTCCGCCTCCTGTCTGCATTTCTCATCCTGTCGTTTTTCTGCTGCTTCTTCCCTTTCTTGTCTTCATTCTTCTTTTTGTCGTCTTTCTGCTTCTTCTCTTTCTTGTCTTCGTTCTTCTTTTTGTCATCTTTCTGCTTCTTCCTGTGTCTGCCGCAGCTGTGTTTGTAAAGCTTTCATCATCTGACTGGGATCCATGTTTACAGATTAATTATGAATCACACTCGTCTTGTACAAAGTGTCCACTGTTTCCACTGTTAACCGTTTTATCCCAGTTCTGACACCACTGTTACGACGGTCTACTCTATCGTCGTAGGTACAGTGGAAACAAAATAAGTACAAGACACCAATTAAGTCACTAATCACACCTTTAATTTTTACAGTTAAACAGTTCGTCATTAACAACACTGTCTTTTACAACAAATCAAATGAAAATTGTTCATACGCAATACAATCTCCCACTAAACTTAAACACAATTGTATTACAATTATACCGCCCGATTATAAAACTCCGCTCTTAACTAATAACCACTTGAACGTGCACAGTAATATCGCTACTATAATTCTCGAACCGCACGGTCAATAATTCGCACTAATACTGACTTTATGGCTGCTGCCGCCATGTATTTATACCCACACTCACAGACGAGAACCTTCCTAATTGCGTCTTAGCAGTCGTGTGAACTACGTAATTAACTGCGGCCTTGACACAGTCCGCGCAGCTGGCGCCTTCGAGAAACCTCTCGAAAATGCATCGACAAGCACATATGCTACATGCGTTATATCGAGATTCTTCTGGCACATTCGACAAACACGTAGATTGTTCTGTGATGCCGTAACAGTATGACCAATACGTGGGTCGTCAGTTGTTCTTGTCCGACCCATTTTAAATTTAGCAACCCAGGGCTTATCTGTTTTATTCGATGGAGAAGAGTCCCCCATCGTTGAATACAGCTCATTTTCTATACTGGTTATAGTTACCCTTTCAAAAAAGTGTTTAGTGATGCCACTAAAATTTTCGAACTGGTCACTGTTAAAACAATGCTTGAGGCAATTACTATGATGTACTATCAAACTAATACTAAACCACTCATTCACTTGAAATACCTAAATTCAGCCTACAAAGAATGAAATCATACAACACGATCAAAATAATGAGCATATAGGTATTATCTCTGTGTCAGGCCCGGAACTTTTCACCCTACCCTGGTATGCTGGTGATATGCATTAAACAAGGTTCACCAATTGGAAGCCAAATGGAGTGAGGGAAAGGGGGAGCCCAAAAAATTGATGGAAGGCATGTGAAAAGTATAGAAGGTGCACGACGAAGGGAACAAGTGTGGAGCAAGGAAAGTTGGAAAAGGGTGTTTGAAGAAGCAAGACACAAATCTATTGGAGATTAAATAAAAGAACGTTTGGAGTTCTTAGCCACAACAAAATGTCCTAAGGAACTCAAAAACTTGAGTGACTATTATTCCACAAGGAATGTATACGGTTATTATTATTACTCTTGTGATTACTATTATCTTTTATACTAAGCATGCAATTTAAAGTATGGTCCACAAGTAAAATGCGCATAAGTTATACTTAACAGATTCTTAGCAGGCTAATAAAATGTAATGAATTGTTTTTTGTCCTTAATCCATATATCAACCGTTTAAAAGAACCTATACATTATATTGCCATATAACTAAGATTTCTGAAGTGAAACATGTAGCAAAGATGAAACAGAATGCCACTTTGAGTAATAGAAAGAAAAATCATCAAATATGATCTATTCCGTTTTACTTCAGACCTGCTCTTCATGTACAAATACTTACATCTTGCGGTAATGGTGTATGAGGTCTTCTTTCTCATCTTCAATCAAAGAAACAACGTACAGTGCTAAAGATGTTAGATTACCAGCTCCAAGTGACAGTGGTTTGAATTTCTCCATAACTGTTGGATGTAATATGGTATCTCTCAAACACAAATGCTTAGTAGACTTTGATAATGGAATGTCCGTGAACAACATGTGCAACAGCTTTACTGCCCTTCCTTCAATCTCAGGTCTTGATTCCACCAGCCGTGAAGTACAGAAAACAACCATTTTCACCAACATTATAGTTTTTGTTTCATCTGAACACGACTGGAAAAGCTGCAAAATTATTTTATTTGTCAAATGTAGTGAGTTCTTCAGCTAAGAAATAGTATATTAAAATTTGAACTTATGTTGTTAACTCACGTTTTATTCAAAATAAAATGTTTTTTCTGCAACTAAAATTCATTTCTTTATAACTGTAACAAATAACCATTCAGACAATGATCTATAATACATTTTCATAATAATAACTATAGTACGGGGCTTACCATTATATACTTCAAGGTTACGCAATAGTAACAGCTCTTCCTCGCCTCTCGCCCAACAGCGTTGTCGCACGTTACACTTGGTTATGTGTAGGCAAAAGCGGGGAGGACGGGGAGTGAAGCGACATGGCAATACCGCAGTCGCCTCGAAGCTTATTATGATACGTCTCACATAATAATAATACAATTTAATGCTGTATTGTAATACAATAATCTAGCATACTAATAATAATTCATACTAATACTATTCCACAAAGCAAATGTGTTTTAAAAAATCCCTAATTTTGGACATTTATATTAACTGAAAGAGAATTCATGATCATTATTCCTGGTGCTACAACTCATTTCCAAGCCTTGGACTACTCCAGAAGTCTTCTCCAATGGTCCCGATCTGACACAATGACTTTCCAGTCCTCAGTCCAAATAGTTTGATGTCATTGCTCACACAAATTCATCACAGCTTTGACTGTCTCTTTCTTCTTTCATCCAGCACACTGTCATGACTTTCCTCAGTATTTCATCCTCCATCATCCCTTTCAAATGCGTGGTCCACCTCAGCCTTGAAAGTTTAATATATTTTATAATGTCTACATCTCTAAAGAGTGTTTATAATTCTTTAGTTAAGAATATGGTGAATTTGCCTCGTCTCTTGTTTTCATAATCTGTTATGAATTTAATAAATAAATTAATAAAAACATGTTTGTGACACAACACACATGATACATACTACAAACAATCTGCAGTTATCCACTGTGTATGGGAATAGGGTATCTATCACTTCATGTGTGAGTACAATGTGCAGGATACGTGGTTCTCTTGTTTCCAGTACCTTTATGCTCACGTTTTACAGGGTGTGAATCTACATCACAAACGCCTGTCAGTGGCTTGAAATGGAGAAAAAAAGTTAGGTATGTCATTCATTATAAAAAAATCACAGTAAATTTTAAATGAATGATATATTGAAGTTATTTGGTTCCAGGTATAAAAGGCGGCAATGTCACACTACTGTTGCCGCCTTTCCATGATCTGTAATACTGCTGCAAAAAATGCTAAGGGACTATTTACATAGAACAGGAAAATGTATTTTTAAACATTAAACGTAGAGACTTAAACATTACACTTCTTATTTATTAGGTAATGAACTATGGTGTTTTAAGTAAATCTATATCTGTGTTTCTTATCTGTATAAATTTAGTTTGTGTGCATGTGTGATAGTGAGTCAGAATGGTATCGTTAGCTGGCTCTTAACAGTACCAGGCTCTTACACTCACCTTCCTGGCCAATGATTATTTACTTCCAACTCCAATACGTTTATGTTTCACAGGGAACCTTCGTGTCACATCTCTAATCTAGAGTGAGGTTAACCTGATGGTATGCTGCCAACTGATGTGTCTCACGGAATACAGACCCTAGGCTATGAGGGCCATGAAGGCTAAGGTAGATTAACATAAAATAAAAATCAGGTAGCCCGGTATTGTAAAGTTATTTACCCTTTACAAAATCTACCTGCCCAAAATATCACCTACCTTGGAGATTGTCTCTCGCACTTACCTTATTTCAACAGCACTTCTAGGGTCGCCAGCATATTTGTGGTTAACATATGCAAACCATCTCACTCAGTACATAAAATAACGCTTGCTTACTTTCAACACTTTGTTTCCCTGGTCTCAGAAGATTCTACAGCTCGATTTAGGCGAGACTTTGACGTTGTGAATAGACTAAGTTTCAACGCAATGAATGTACTAAACAAGTGGTCATTGTGAAATCGAAATTATCATTTATTTTCATTTCACAAATTATAAGGGTGTTCCCCTATTTACTTGGTGATTAACAAATCACACCAATGAACATACATAATTATTATTACATTTAATATTTATAATGAATTTACCTCAAGATATTTTTTTTCCTTATTAGGAACATGTTTTGGGTACCATCTTGTACCCATCCTCAGCCTTCTGGTTTTTGTGTCTGGTGAAGTACATATGTGTTGGTTGACTATTATTATTGTGGCTTCCTGTTGGCTTCTGGTACTTCAAATTGGTTTTATTGTGTGTGATTGTGGTGTAATGTGTTAGTTTTTTGTGTATTTTCAATGTTGAGTGCTTTGAATATTATGTCATGTTTTGTATTGATTTGTATTTGTTCAGGTATTAGTTTGTTTTGTGTTTTATGTTTGTATATTTGTAAATTTTCCCAAATGTTCATTATGGTGCCTTTATGTGGTATATGTTTTATTAGTGTCACATTGGTTATGTCTGGGAAGTCATGTCCTGTGTGTATTGCATGTGTGGCTAAATTGGATTTATATATTTCTGTTTTTTTGTATGCGTTTAGGTGTTCAAAATAATGTTTTTTCAGCTGTTTTTTTGTTTGTCCTATGTAACATTTATTACAATCTTGGCAATTCACAGTATTTTTATTGTATCCATTTTCATAACCAATTTGGTATATTAGATTAATTATTATATATATATTGCAACGAATCACAGGATCATGATAGGCGGGGCAAGTCATATATTACACAGACAATGGACATTCATATTATATTGGTAGATGGTTAAGTTTGGTTGTTATCAATTGTATTTAGTAAGGTTAAGGGTTTAGTTTAGAAAAACTGTGCATTATTAGTTATGGTGATTCATGTACTGTGTTAGTGGAAATGTGCGCGCGTGTGCGTGTGGAAAACGTTTCCCGGGCGGTGCGTGAAGTATTATCGTTGTTTTGACATTAGCTGAACTGAGACATGTGTATCGCTACAATCCCTATACCTGTCGGACTATTGTTTACGTTCTTATATATTATTAGTATGTAGTCAGCATGCATGAGATACGAGTAGTCTGATTACCGCTATGCATGCTGTTTCAAAGTAAATGCACTCTACTGCATGAAAAGTGCTTGGTCACTTTACTAACCATGTGACTTCCATCCACCAATAGAATGCTGACTGGTGGTTGGAAATTTTCTTATGCCTGTCGTTACACAGGCAGTTCTTCTACGCCATCTACCGCGAACGGGTCGTGCACTCCTTGTACAAGAATTCTACCGCTTGCAAGGTGTTGTAAAGACTATTCGTCGATAGTGAAACGAGAAGGCTCAGAACTGTGTATGTAGTACATCTGCACACAGTAGTGTTTAAACGCATTACGCGTATAATTAGGTAGTTCTTCTACGCCATCTACCGCGAACGGGTCGTGCACTCCTTGTACAAGAATTCTACCGCTTGCAAGGTGTTGTAAAAACTATTCGTCGTTAGTGAAACGGGAAGACTCAGAACTGTGTGTGTGGTACATTTGCACACACCAGTGTTTTAACGCATTGTGCGAAAATTTACAAGCAGTTCTTCACTGCTGCTACCGTGAACGGTACATACAATTCCTTGTACAAGATTATACCGCTTGCAAGGATCTGTTAAGACCTTTCGGGGATAGTAACGCGTGTGACGCATAACAATTGATTTTATATCTTTACACACGATATTAATATTGTAGTATTACGTGTGTAAGAAGTGAGTGTAACTGTATCACTGTGCGAGATTTTCCGCAGTGACAGTATCATTAGTTTGTTACGCAATAGTTCCATCAAGACGTTTCCGTGCTAGTGCAAGATTTCCTCATAGGGTGGTCTGCTGATCGCGGTAGACCTTTGTATTCGCGAGAACACTTGAAGAAGCCGGAGAGGTATAAGCTCAATATACCGTTATTGATTAAACTCACTGTCACCTGAGATATTACTTGGTCTTAAACTCTATATAAGTTTTGCGAGTAATAAAATCCGTAGTACCGTTGTTTGTGCGAAGTGTCGGATTCATCGTGGGAATTGCAGGACATCAGCCCAGCTGTTACAGGACATCAGCCCAGCTGTTACAGGACATCAGCCCAGCTGTTACAGGACATCAGCCCAGCTGTTATAGGACATCAGCCAAGCTGTTACAGGACGCCAGCCCAGCTGTAAACGTTTCTGGGAAAACGTCTGTCATTTGTAAGCCACACCTGACGAACCAACTACACCGCAAAGACCGGCCCTTCTATTCAACAACATCATCGGGGAGTCTTCTTATGTAACGTATCACGTCTTGCGTATGAACATTATTTAACACTTTTAAAGAGAGACTCTATATCAAACATTACATTCTGTACATTTCAAATATACCATATAAACTATAACTTGTGTTTGTACAATAAATAATCTTAAACCCTCCAATATAGACTTGTAATTTGAATTACACATACTATCATATCCTATGCGCCAATAGTTTAGTAATTTGTGTTGTCGCAATATATATATATATATATATATATATATATATATATATATATATATTATAATACGAAATTCAAATGGTTCGATCGAGTTCTACTATTTACAAGCCACACGTTGCTGGCGTTAATTCTATAATACTGATAAACACACCCAACTCTTCTTTTTTAAAACGTTTACTTGTTATTGTTTGTTGAATTTAACACTTGCGTTCATTAAGGGGATTCACCAATGAAAATTGAAAAATCTTTGTTTATGAACATATTTCAAAAAAACTTTTTTTTATAGGTTAGTATTGACCTATATAAAAGTATTATGGGGAATTTTTTTTACCATTTATGTACATAAAACATTTTTTTTGAGTTTTTTACATACTTTTTTGAATTTGATATACCTCAAAAAGTAAATGACCAATTTTTTTGTTTTTAGTGTCAAATTCAAGGTAACATTAAGCTCTAAAAACTCTGGCATTTTCGTTACGATTAGTATCTTAGAACCCTGGAAAAAATTAAAAGAAAATAAAGTTTTTAAAACTTAACTTTTATTTTTACATAATATTTTTTTTCTTAAAAAGTATTGTACATATCACATTTAAAATGCCAGAGAATCTTCCAAATATACGTTACATGCACCAAAAAAAATTTCAGCTTGCTATCTTCACTTGTTTTTCAGGAATATCAGTTTTTCTCTCTGAAAACACGGAAAAAATTATTTTCGGGAAATCGCGTTTAAAATTCAGTTCAGTATAAACACAAGATAAAAAAACTCGTTTAGGTGGGAAAGTAGGCTATACTTATTCCTGTTTACTAGTATTTGTATCTGAATCACTTTGCAGTACTGGTGATTGTGACCTAACCTCACTATTTACAACAAGGCCTAGGCCTACCTATGGACTGTCAGTAGTTTTCCACTGTTTCCAGGCTCTGTCGCTGTTTCGTTTCGATAAAAGTACTTTAGCTTTTGTTTTTCTTCCCATTTCAAATGAAATGTTATGCAAACAACACTAAAACTATGAGAAACAATCACTGAAATAAACCAAAACAAACTATGACAACACGCAAAACAACAAACAAACATAACAAGGCAAAAACCGTTTGGCGCCAATCTGGTTACAACAATCAGCTGTGAACAGATACAATAAAGCAGCTGACCATAGAGCAAGGAATGCAATTACTGTACGTACAGTACATGTTGAAATGTTTATCTTTATAAATCAAACAGAAATATCAACCAGCTAACGGTTTCTATTCTTTTTTATTACAGAAATCTCTTGAGCGGCGCGAATATTGGTAATCAAGGTGCTGTGACACGATACACAAAAATAATTTTTTCTATGTGATATAGGTAGCCAAAAATGTTGAAATTGGGTTTTTTATGTTTAGAAATATATAAGGAACAAAAATAAACAAATAAAAAAATTTAGTAAAAAATTAGGTTTTTAGCCAATTTTCATTGGTGAATCCCCTTAAATGATTTCTTCTACTATTTTGTATTTATTTAATTAATAGTTTAATTCGATTTTGATGTTTTTGTTTATTTATATTTGAGTAATTATTTGGTTGTAGATCCGTTGATGAATGTAAACAGTTGCGTAGATCTCTTGACATTAGTTCACTCTCCTGTTGAAATAGTGTCGTCTGTGTGTGTCAGTGTATAGTCTTGACAAAGTTATTTTATATAAATTAAACCTTCTCCTGTGATGTAGTACTAGACGTTCAGTTGGTCACAGGTGGTTAATAAACTGTCAAGCTTTTGATCAAACAGTATATTAATGCTGTGAAAGCTTTTTTCGTAAACACTTTTAAATTTTATTTGGGCGCCATATGGGCTTTCGAGAGAAATGTCCTATAAAAAGAATTCTTCTGAATAAATTAATAGTTAATTCTGATATTTTATAAATCAATAATTGATTAAATGGTTAGATCATGATCATGCATTAAATTTCTGTTTATTTGTTTACTATAAAACTGCAACTCAGTAATTAGTAATACTGATTAATTATTTGTTCAAATAATTGTTGACAAGTGTTGTTACTTTACAATTCAGTTATTTATTATTCATTATGGAATAAATTCAATTAAATACATTCATTTGAAAATAACAAACGGATCACAGATCATACGGTTTCTTTACTTTTACCTAGCTCAGTTCAGTTATCATGAAAACTCTGTAAAGGTATTGATTTTTTACCATTTATTATATATTACCATCAGAAGATTCCAGTATTATAATAATAATACTTACTGCTCACTGCTGCCAGAATTTCACTTACCGTCATATTCCCCTTTACAAAACTTACCTTATTATTGCCCAGGTCGCCAACATATTTTTTAGATGAATATGTAAACTTAAACACTCTTGCCCTTATAAAAACTGTAACATAATCCCGCTATCTGACCACCCTTAAATCTCAGAAAAATCCCAAAGAACGTTAGCCGAGGTTTTCAGCACAGAATAGGAAATGGTTATGGCGTAATAAGTTAATCTACCACATGTTTTAAATTGAGACAAATCTTATTTTATTCAAAATGTCATACTCCCTTCTTTCTCAACAACTAGAAACAAACGTATTTAATCAAGATTCTTTGAACAACTGCTTATAGCTAGGAACCAGTACTTTGATTGATTAATGCTCCCCTTATCCCTCACACACACTCTCTCATTCTTTACAATTACTACATATAGTTTTTATCCCCCTCTTACTAAGCGCTTTACTGTTTTAATTCATAACTTACTGGCCAATGTATTCACTGTGCTTCTTTCCTCGCTATTCCACTTTTTTAACGCACTCATGTAACTGTTTATAATTGGTTTACTATATTTCACTAGGATCTCCACATGTTTTAATATTAAGTCGGCCGACGTAACTTTATTCGAACACTTGAATGGTGGATTGTCTGGCCGCACTAGTATTCACTGTTAATTATTTTTGCTGGATAGACCGACTATTATTTACGGCCTATCCTTCGCGTCCGAGGCCACTGTTTTTAAAGTAAACTGCAGATGACTGTATGCTGCTTCTGTCTGATGCTGACACTAGTGAAGAACTCTGCTTACTGTGATTCACAAAGACTGCTGCTGGGGCTATTACGTAATATGTCAATAGCAATCAATCAATTTTATTGATTTTTTACCATTTATTATATACTAGCAAAATACCTGTGCTTCGCTACAGAGTTTCAACTCTTAGTTTGTTTATTTACATTCATAGCAACAGCTATTTATTATATATTTCGAGAAAATCGTTAGAGCCGTTTCCGAGAACAAAAAGGACATACATTTATTAATTAATTGAATTTTGAAATTTTCTGGACTATAAGAACCTGCAAACAACGAAGTTTTTTTTCAATTTAAAACAATGACTAAAAACACAGGACTAAATGTATTCGGGGTTTCCAGCAAACTGAGATATCAACCACTTCATTTACAAAGTATGCAATTCCCGCGATAAATATCAGTATTCGGTTTTTTGCCCCTTAGGAGTGAAAGTTTTTAAAACCGTTTCTTAGTGAGCACCTAAGACCTATGATGAAGCTATGTTCAAAGTTTCATTGATATCCATTCAGTGGTTTCAGAGATATCGTGATCAGTGAGTCAGTCGGTGGTATTTGGCTTATATAGATATCTATATATCTAGCCAATTTACCCAGCGTTGCTCGGGTTCATAATTTATTCATAGGCTCATAGACACCTATTCTTGTTCTAACGTTATATTACTTGTATATTGTATAATCTTCCTTATATTGTTACGTTCGCGTTCTCACTGGAGGAATACTCTATAGCGCACCTGTTTAAGAACATGTCATAAACTGTATTCTTATATCTGGAGAAGATTCTGTTGCGCGTGATGCTCCTGCTCGATTTCTAACTCTGGGAGAGGGCGAACAGCTAAATTAGTTTTCAATAAAATGTCTACAGTACTTGCACGCGCTGCGTATTTAACTGTCGTTTTATAATTCATTGTGTTAATGTTGAAATAAGGCATTTGTTAAATTAGTGTCTCCTAAACTTATTCTAACAATACAATACCTCTATAGATTTCAGCTTATCAATTTTTAAATTCAAACTGAAGCAAGTGCATTTATATTGTCTGAACACTATGATCTGAATACATTCGCTATCAAAACTTTGTTTTTTATACTCGCTTATAACTTACTTCGATCTTAACTTATCCACTTTTAAATTCAAACTGAAATAACTCTGAATTCACACACTATTAAGAAGTTTCTTAAGATGCATACACCACCTTTGATATCATAACCTATATCTTTATTTATAAGAACCGTGGACTCTGGCCCCGCCGTCTTTCGCGGGATCCGACCTAAGACTCCCTGGGTTCCGTGGATGAACTCCGGGGAAGGCCCGTCGGACGACTCCCGCGCTATTTCCTACGCGGGAGACTTCCACCGATGCTATGGTAACCATAATCTATTCTATTGGGTTGCCACAGTAACCAGATCTAATAGTTTTTAAGACCCCAAAGGACCCCCCAGAGGATCGTATCGAAAAAAAACACCTGTCCTATGTTGGTTCTCCCGTTGCGTAAAATATTTGTGCAAAGTTTGGTTGAAATCGGTCCAGTGGTTTAGAAGGAGATGTGGAAGACCCCAAAGGATCGTATCGAAAAAACACTTGTCCTATGTTGGTTCTCCCGTTACGTAAAATATTTGTGCCAAGTTTGGTTGAAATCGGTCCAGTGGTTTAGGAGGAGATGTGGAAGACCCCAAAGGACCCCCCGAAGGATCGTATCGAAAAAAACACCTATCTTATGTTGGTTCTCCCGTCGCGTAAAATATTTGTGCCAAGTTTGGTTGAAATCGGTCCAGTGGTTTAGGAGGAGATGTGGAAGACCCCAAAGAACCCCCAAAGGACCCCATCGAAGAAAACACATATCCTATGTTGGTTCTCCCGCTGCGTAAAATATTTGTCCCAAGTTTGATTGAAATCGGTCCAGTGGTTTAGGAGGAGATGTGAAAGTCCCCAAAGAACCCCCAAAGGACCCCATCGAAAAAAACACCTCACCTATGTTGGTTCTCCCGTCGCGTAAAATATTTGTGCCAAGTTTGGTTGAAATTGATCCAGTGGTTTAGGAGGAGATGTGGAACATACATACATAGATACATACATACAATGGGGGGTGGTTGCCCCTTAGGAGTGAAAGTTTTTAAAACCGTTTCTTAGTGAGCACCTAAGACCTATGATGAAGCTATGTTCAAAGTTTCATTGATATCCATTCAGTAGTTTTTGCTCTACGTTGATTCTATGTCAGTCAGTCAGGCAAACTCCCCCCCCTTTTCACCCTTTAAAGGTCGAATTTCTAAAAATCCCTTCTTAGCGGATACCTACATCACATAAGGAACCTACATGCCAAATTTCAAGTTACTAGGTGTTATAGTTTCGGAGATTTCGTGATGAATCAGTCAGTGAGTCAGTGGTATTTCTCTTTTATATATATAGATTACCATCAGAAGATTCCAGTATTATAATAATAATATAATAATACTTACTGCTCACTGCTGCCAGAATTCACTTACCGTCATATTCCCCTTTACAAAACTTACCTTATTATTGCCCAGGTCGCCAACATATTTTTTAGATGAATATGTAAACTTAAACACTCTTGCCCTTATAAAAACTGTAACATAATCCCGCTATCTGACCACCCTTAAATCTCAGAAAAATCCCAAAGAACGTTAGGCGAGGTTTTCAGCACAGAATAGGAAATGGTTATGGCGTAATAAGTTAATCTACCACATGTTTTAAATTGAGACAAATCTTATTTTATTCACAATGTCATACTCCCTTCTTTCTCAACAACTAGAAACAAACGTATTTAATCAAGATTCTTTGAACAACTACTTATAGCTAGGAACCAGTACTCTGATTGATTAATGCTCCCCTTATCCCTCACACACACTCTCTCATTCTTTACAATTACTACATATAGTTTTATCCCCCTCTTACTAAGCGCTTTACTGTTTTAATTCAAAACTTACTGGCCAATGTATTCACTGTGCTTCTTTCCTCGCTATTCCACTTTGTTAACGCACTCACGTAACTGTTTATAATTGGTTTACTGTATTTCACTAGGATCTCCACATGTTTTAATATTAAGTCGGCCGACGTAACTTTATTCGAACACTTGAATGGTGGATTGTCTGGCCGCACTAGTATTTATTCACTGTTAATTATTTTTGCTGGATAGGCCGACTATTATTTACGCCTATCCTTCACGTCTGAGGCCACTGTTTTTTAAAGTAAACTGCAGATGACTGTATGCTGCTTCTGTCTGATGCTGACACTAGTGAAGAACTCTGCTTACTGTGATTCACAAAGACTGCTGCTGGGGCTATTACGTAATACGTCTAGTCTGGCTGTCTAGACATCATTGTTTATGCTAACATTGTATGTTGCACTGGGGCACCTCACAGGTGAATGCTGACAATTAAAAATTAAAACTGGATTGAAATTGAAACTATTGTAGCCCACAATTCTGTACCGTTACAACTCTAGTTATAATCGATAGATTATTTATATTGTTATCTGTCTCAAGGGTGACTTCTTTTAAGTTACAGAATAGAACGCCACAGCCTTATTTTACAATGCTATTATGATATATCATATTGTTAGGTTAGACACCTTTAGTTATTGAAAGTTAACAAATGAAAAGTTCGTTTGTTCTGAATAAATTTTAGGTTAGTTATAAAATGTTAACACATGAAATCTTATATCGGAATCTGTTAATTCCTCTAAATAACTTTAAAACAGTGTTAGTTACTTATAGTATTATTGTTTCTTGCGTCAGTACATTGTGTATTATTCTATACTGTTACTGGCTAAAATGTAAACAAAGTAAATATTAGCACTGTACTCCCTGGTGATTAATCGCAATGATTCATTTATTAACACTTCTAACGATCTGATTCAATGATCATGTTTACACTTCACTGATTTTCACACCTGAACGGGTTAATTTTCTTCTTGAATAAGCTACTACTTTGGTCATGTTTGATACCTAACCTCGTTCGTTCACACGCACTTCTGGTAAAAGTTTCACTACTATTGTCGATGCACTGATTGAATTATACTTCTTCCTTCTCATTGATTTATTAAATTTTGGATGATTACTTGGCCTGGATTTGTTGTTGCTGGTTGAGTGAATTTAGACAAAATGCTTCTCTGTTTACAATGACTATCGTTTATATACTTTTTTCAGAAAGCCGCTTGGCACTCTAGGAGTCTTTCTAAAATCGTCCGTGATTGGTTCGAAATTATGTCATGATGACATAATTCTATTTATAGGCATTACATATTTGTATTTTGATCGCCGGCGTCGTTTGTGTTAGTATTCCTTGTATTTATTCGAGATTCACCAAATTTATGATGCTAACGTTTATATCTCAATTATTACAATTTCAATTCAGGTTCTACTACTATCATTGTACAGCTTATTTATTTATCTTTATTTTGACATGGCTTGATGCCAGTTTGGTCACAGTTTTCATTAATATTTCGTTACTTTCAACTTACTAGTGCATTGTTTACATTGGTCGTCTGCTAAATGCTGCAAATCCGACTATTAACTTTTTTCCTTATATTTGCTTAATTATTGTTAATTTCTAATTTGAACATGATTAATTAATTAAAAAGAATACCTTATTATATATAAATGCTGCATTCAGCTGAACAATATTAATTATCTGTTTACATTTGTTGATTTACTAACATAAACTTCCATATTGTACTATTTTTATTTTAACATGTCCTTCTCATCTCTTATTTTTATAACATCACACATGTGGTGGTTTTTTATATTCTTTTCATCATTGTCATGATTCTACTTCAATATGCTTAGTAGGGTTTCTATTTGATTCTTATTTCCTTGATTTAAATTGGTCATTCAGGGTCTGTTATCATCATGTTACAATGTTTTGTTCCCTGACTATTATTATCTTTCTGCACACATTTTACTTACTTATGAAGGTACCTAAACACACACAGTGCTTATATTTATAGTTATTCTTAATTTATGATAATACATATTTGGCTTTCACATTATCTTTTACAGTTTGTGACTATTCCTAGCATAGTTCTCTATATTTGTCTCTTTTAAATCATTGTTTTGACTTAGATCAGCTAATGTGCTGTTTTTTATTCATAATATATAGTACAATACTATTCCAGTCATTTGTTATTTTACTTATTCTGTTTGATTTTATTTATCAAATGTTTTTGTTGAGCTCACTTGACAGTTTATGTGGGAAACTGGTCTTGTCATTTCGTCTTTGTCATTCAGTTTATTTATGTTGTAGTGTCATTAAGTACATGTAGTGGATTTATCACTGTTTACTTGAATTCCTTCTCTCCTTTCCTTCTTTATTGGTTTATTATTTTTACTGTTACATTCTTTCTGGTTACTCATTTATAGTTCTTTTAGTATTATTCACCCTTCTGGTGTTCATTATTATTATGGAACATTTTGTGATGTTACAATATATATATATATATATATATTTATTTAATAAAATATATATATTTTATTATTATATTAATAATAATTATTATTATTGTATCAAATTAAATCTACTTAACTAATT
Organism: Magicicada septendecula; assembly: GCA_034769895.1. Classification (NCBI taxonomy): domain Eukaryota; kingdom Metazoa; phylum Arthropoda; class Insecta; order Hemiptera; family Cicadidae; genus Magicicada; species Magicicada septendecula. The sequence goes on along the minus strand of CM068372.1, from coordinate 416,375,694 downwards.
GAAGGCTAACCAGTACTCCACTTTCACTCTCTCTCTCTCTCTCTCTCTCTCTCTCTCTCTCTCTCTCTCTCTCTCTCTCTCTCTCTCTCTCTCTCTCATTCATTTCCAACCCCCCTTTTATATTTGAGATCTCATTTTCTGAAAAGAATATTTGAATAATAGTTTGTCACCGGACAAAAGGCTTGCCGCATGACAAATGGCGCCAATTTGTACACTCTTAGTGTTTTTGGTGACCCTAAAAAGGACCTGGTGGCGAGAACGCTGATGTTGGTTGTGCCGCGCTAAGATGTTCGGCACCTGCGCCCGCTGTTCGTGGCGCACTGCAGTTATCCTCTTCTTTCGGCATCGGTTGTAGAGTCGGCTGGCGGCCCAGCGACGTCCATCGCTGGCGCGGAACGGGAGTGCGAAAATGCAAGAACGGTGGCGGTTCTATTCTTCGGCTGTTCCTTCCGGCTGACGCCGCCTCGATGTCATCCGAGAGAGGAGAGGAGATGAAGTGCGTCCGATGGCGTGGCGATGAAGTGTGCGTACAATTTTCTGCCAGCCCGGGTTTTATTAACTAACCAGGATCGCTGATTTGCTCGCTCCGAACACGCAGTTGGTCACGTCTCGGCGGCTGCTGATGCCGGATTGGTTCGCCTCGTATTCTTCAGGTGTCACGCGCCGTGTCGATGGTACCGGAGAGCAGACGTAATGAATCGCTGTTGCCACAACTCCCCCGGGTCTTGAATGCTCTCTGGTAGCCAGCCTACTGCTCTTCTCCGGATCTTGTAGAGGTGTCTGTTGGGTGCCATGTTGATTGGTGTGCCGGCTGGTAGCTCGTTGGCATGGCTGGATCTTGCATCCGCAAGATGATCGTTGTTGCCCCACATTGGGCGCCACCTCTCACCGGACAAAAGGCTTGCCGCATGACAAATGGCGCCAATCGTACACTCTAGTGTTTTTGGTGGCCCTAAAAAGGACCTGGTGGCGAGAACGCTGATGTTGGTTGTTCCGCGCAAAGATGTTCGGCGGATGCGCCCGCTGTTCGTGGCGCACTGCAGTCATCCTCTTCTTTCGGCATCAGTTGTAGAGTCGGCTGCCGGCCCAGTGACGTCCATCGCTGGCGCGGAACGGGAGTGCGAAGACGCAAGAATGGCGGCGGTTCTATTCTTCGGCTGTTCCTTCTGGCTGACCCCGCCTCGATGTCGTCCGAGAGAGGAGAGGAGATGAAGTGCGTCCGATGGCGTGGCGATGAAGTGTGCGTAAAATTTTCTGCCGGCCCGGGTTTTATTAACTAACCAGGATCGCTGATTCGCTCGCTCTGAACACACAGTTGGTCACGTCTCGGCAGCTGCTGATGCCGGATGGCTCGCCTTGTATTCTTCAGGTGTCACGCGCCGTGTCGCTGGTACCGGAGAGCAGACATAATGAATCGCTGTTGCCACAAGTTAACAATGATTATTCGTCGGCCAGCCGATCTAGGCGTAAGTACTTAGCTATAATCATTATTCCACATGTTGCACCATTGCTCGTTGAAAACTTTTTTGCTCCCACATTCACGAAACTGTTCTAAATTGTTAATTAACTTTTTCCAATACGTCAACACTGGTAGAGATTTATTTAGATTTGTTTTAAATACATTTTTTACACTGGTTGAAGGCCTAAATCGACTTTGTCCGTGGACTGGGGTTAAACACCCAGTACAGCATTTGAAGATGTTGATCGAAGGCTGGCTGTTCGTAGACTGGTTAATGGCGACTGACGACTGTATACTTTATGAGCTGGTCATGTGGTTCCCCTCGCTCTCCGCTTCCCGTCTCATCTGTTATTCATCGAAGGTGCTAGACTTTTGCAAACGCCCAAATTGTGTTCCGTATTATAAAACACTCGTTCATGTCATTATACTGTTGTGACTTCAGATCGCATATAAAAATTTGTGCCCATATATGGCTCAGTTTATAGCTCGAAGATGACGACGCCTACGTCACTCTGGCTGATTCATACGAGTCCCACTTCGAAAGTCATATTTGATTCAATTTCGCATAGATCATATTACTCCACAATATAAAATAATTATACCCATTTTGTACTGTCACAGTATCACAGATGCAACTGCATCAGCAGGACTAACTGGGGTCAGCAAATGATACACTTCTCAAAAACTCAAAAAAAGTTACTACTGAAATTGCAATAAAAGAAGGCAACATCCTGGGAGAACTGAAAAGTATTGTTCTGGATTGTGCGAGATGACAATGTTTTGTTGCAGCCGTATCTCTTCCAAGACAATAGAGGAAATCAACAATAATATACAAACAACTACTGCCATACAACTATGTCCTGCACAGCTGTTATAACAAACTTACCTCATCGTATGTAAGATCTTCTGATGACAGTAAATCATTCATAACTTTCACTTCAATACTGTCTTCCTGAAATAAACTTTTTAACTGGTCATCTGAAGCTAACGATTTTCTGTCACTCTCTTTAGTAATCCATAGAGACACATACGATTTCACTTCATTTACTTCTTTGGAGCCCATCTGTTTCAGCAGTGTATAGTAACCATTTGGATTAACCTGAAACAAGTAAAAATAACTTTGAAATATTTTACATATAACTTTAATTTTATTACAGGCAGTCTGAATTGTACTGTGAGTAAATAAAAACAATACAAACAACAGGACGGTATATGCACAGAGGGGAACTGAGACTGCTGAAAGCGAAAATTTGAAGAATTAATGCGAAAGAGTTGTCCTTGTATATTACACGACTATAATTCAAACTTTATGTGCAGTGGAACATCAATAATCCAAACATTAGTTACCCAAACTAATCAAAAGTGTATTTTTGTAACTACATACTCACCATAAAATGATTGGTTGATTTATTTTAAGCAACTAGTTTTATATTATGTGTAGTAATCACGTTGTGACTGCTGACAATCTGTTTTACTTCATTTACAACTATAGTTACCTACTCTATTCATCTGCATGAGTACTGCACTTATGAGCAGCACTACGATGTGTCCAGGCCCACCTGTCTGGTCCTGCTGTGTGAGAGTGCTACAGGTAATGGATTCAAAAATGTCCATGTATACAATGGGAATGGTTTCATGTAGACACGTACAGTGAAACCTCGATATAAAACCCCTGTCATATAACGCGACCTTTGATGTAACACTCATTTTTCACGGTTCCAGCAAATTAAAGAGTTAAACTTGGGACCTTTATATAAAGTGATCCTCGACTCATTATATCAAGGTTTCACTGTATTTAAATTCTGGTAACAGAACTTCTAAAATAGACAATATCTATACAAATCAGAGAAAAAATACAATGATCATCAGAGTAACCAGAATACCCTCTTAATAATCAAGATAAAATAATATAATTAACATTTTAGAAATACTGATTTGGATGATCATGTCTGCATAAACTGAACTTATGTTTTTCAGTATATTATTAAGAGGTTAAGGCAAAAACTGAATGGCAGGTCACTTATGATATTTGTTTCCTGGGAACCATGACTTGGAATAACTGTTTGTGTCTGCATGACATAAAGCACATTAGCAAAGATACGTGATTTCTATTTGTGTGTTATACAAAAATTGCACAACGAAAGTTAGAAAGCTCATAAATTACGAACGTGTTATGTTTTTGCAAACTAAAATCATTTTCTAAAAAGTTATTCTAAATTTTGCATAACTAGCTACTCCAAACTTATATAACCTTTCATTTTTTTAATGCATTTATTTTTTTGAAAACTGGTCCAAAGTCCAAATTTTGGAATATATAGCCTTACTTTTTTCATTTTTCTGTACCACTTATTTTTGGTAGCTCTAGCAAAAAAGAGGGGGAGGGAATTATTAATCAACACAGTTACACTGAATTTGGATAACTGAATAAAATCTGTATAATTTAATGATTCATATAACCCTGCAAATTTTTTTACAGTTTTCTTAAGTTTTGCTAGTGGTGCACCTTATTTAGGTCCATACTAGGCCTACATGCTGATGTATAAAAGTTTAGGTGGCTTAAGGGAAATATATAAACACTTTTAAAAAAGATTACTTTAAATTCACATATAAATTATGGTTAATCATAATTTATGTACAGACATATTAACATTCTAGTTAACAAATTATAAATGCGAATAATAATTGTCTGTTGTACGAAAATTATTAAACTGTGAAAGTGAAGAACTATTCATGAATAGATTTTACTTCGAGTTCAATAGTTTTGCTAAGATACAGAAGACAGAGGAAGGGGCCAGTTATGATTTGAGTTAAATGGAAGATTCTGACTGCAAAATATTATTTTTGTGGAGAAGATGAGAAAATGAATCAAATGAAATGCTGAAAATGAAGACAGTTCTTCTAGCTGTATAATGAGTTCTTCTGTCATATTGTTAATTCCATTAACAACCAACATAAACAGACAATGTAAGAAACAATGAAAACAGATGAACGCAGGAAATCACAAATAAGGGATTATATCCTCTGTAGTGGCACTACAGAGTTGTCTTGGTAGAAAAACCTGTACACTGCTGGACTACAGCACTTCTAGTAAGGCTGCTTTTTGTTTCCCTATAGAATTTTTAAACCACACTCAGGGAATAAAGACTGAATTGCTCACATTTATTAATGAAAGGGAGATGTTATGGGGCAATTACTGGGGCACTTTCATTATTCTATATCTAATCTACACATTATATAGGGGCAGAGGTGATCTTGGACAGTATGAGTGTGTCTTACATAACACAGAATTGCATGGTTAACTATTGGTGTGTGTGTGTGTGTGTGTGTGTTTTGTAGCATCATGAGATGGTACAAACCAGGAAACTCAATTTAATTATCAAAAATATAGGGAAACTACTCAAATAGATAAATATTATGTAACTGAATGAGGAGTGCAATAGAGAATGAGTGGTCAAATGAGAACAACCAAAAATAATTATATAAAGGAAGAATTATAATAACTAAACCAATAAAGCATGAATAATAAAAAAAAGAATACATGTTACAGATTACCTTTGCAAACAAACATAATAAATAACTTGACAAAACAGACATAAAACAAGACTAGACTGGACGGTGTCTTTGACACAAAAATTACCCAACAGATTAGGGAAGTGATTTTATATATCTTGTTATAATATTGTAAATAGTAATGTTGCAACGGGGCAAAATTTATAGAACAAAATTTGTGTAATAATTTTAAAAATAATTTCATTGTAATAACGTAGCATTGGAAGACGATGCCCATATAAGGTGATGCAGCAGCCAGGGAGTTTATTTGTGACCAGTGAATCATATGAAAGGAATGTTGTTGACGGCAATATGGTTGTATCGAGTTAAAAAAGGTGGTACGAAGTTAAAACGGAAAGTAATAGACCAAAGACGAGACGTGTGGAGGGGACCGGAATGAACTGGTTTTAAGACGTCACCAAACAAAAATCTTGGGCGAGGATGCCAGCACAATAAGTCAGTCTCGAGATGACCACTGAACAGCACATCCGTGCTGAGTGCCCGCAGGCAATTACGGTAGATCTACCCACAAAATTGTGTTTTAAATCATGAATAAACAGTAAAAATCTTTAAGCAGTAACACCAGTGATCAGGACATAAAAGTTTCAGATAGCACGTTTAGTTTCTTTTCATCGAAAAAGTGTTGTGCAACAAGTGGTTTAACAACGGCGAGAGCACATGTCAGTTAAGTAACAGTAAAGGATAAGTTGGCCAGAACTCAATCAAAATTTCATTTCAACTTTTAAAATTACATAAATTAAATTAAACTAGACATAAATTAAATTAAACTGGTGGAGAGAGGGAGAGAGAGAGAGAGAGAGAGAGAGAGAGAGAGAGAGAGAGAGAGAGAGAGAGAGAGAGAGAGAGAGAGAGAGAGAGAGAGAGAGAGAGAGAGAGAGAGAGAGAGAGAGAGAGAGAGAGAGAGAGAGAGAGAGAGAGAGAGAGAGAGAGAGAGAGAGAGAGAGAGAGTAAAGAAACATTTTTCTTTGTGTGTCATAATTTTTGTCATAAAACTTATTGTTTATTAATTTTTATTTGAATTTCTTTTATAAAAAATAAAGATGTTTGTGTAATACTAATAATGTGTCAGTATAATAATTACGCCACAAAACCATAACCTCATTTCCATATCAAGAATTCGTCTGGACGTCCTTGTAATTTGTTGTTAAGGTAAGCGATTTTAACTGTTACAATGTTTTAGTATGTAAGTGAGAAATGTATTTAGATTTAAGAAAAATCATTTGTAACTTCAATATAAACTAAATAACAAACACATTTAGTGTGACTACATTTCTAAACATAATATATGATATCAAAAGTGAGTGACACAAACTTATTTTGAACTAACAAAAGTGTAGAACTCAGAAATTTTATTAAACATTCAATATTGTGCATACCACAAAAAGCAATATGGCATCTATCATTTTCTTAACGGTGAAGAAGAGGTACAAGCAGCGCGCCATGTTGAGAAATAATGAACTATGAGATATTGCATAGACAATTAAAATTTTATTTTATTTTCTTTAGTCAATTGTATTCCTAATGTCTGATAATTAATTATTTTCATTGTTTTATTAATGTTATATTTGTAATGGGTAATATTAAGTTGTAAAATTATCTAATTGATTTCTTTTGTATAATCACAAGAACTCACATACAACCATCATACACAAACAACAATTATTTACTACACGTTCAAATTTTTTATTCACGTATGTTATTAGTATAATACTTGTTAGGTGAATTTATAATATTACTGAAGACGATTTTTTTATGTTGTTAAAACCCTGAGATATAAAAATTTGTTCATGCATCCGAGAGCTAGATGGAGCTGAAACCTTAAAAAAGGGAAAATGATTTGTTAATTAATAGAAAATAAAAAAATGGGGAACTTATTATAATAAGAAAAGCAGGAATAAATATCTAATGATTCAGAGCAGCAAAAGAAGTGTGTTCTCATTTGTAGTATAATTAGATGAATAGCCATTTAAAGGAAATTAATTACACATTTGTTAGAGCATATTTTATATTACACATTGGGATCCCCAGGATGTAGGGCATCGAAGGCGTTAAAAGGTTAGTATAACCATAACAGTTACATACTCCTATTATACACATTATATTTAAGAAATATAAATTAAATAAATAATGCAAAATTGGCTTACAACGTGAGGCCTTAAACAAAAATATATATACCCAGACTAAAAAGTAATATTACAAAATTGGCACCCACAACTTAGGGCTCTACAAAATACTACTGTGACATTTGAAAATTAATTAACTAACAACGTCACATAACATAATTGGCGCCCAACGTGGGGATAGGAAAAGGAGAGTAAAATAAATCGAGAAATATTGAATAAAACTATAATTCACATTCCTAGTTGGCGATTGTACAAAAGAAAAAGAAAAATGTCGAGGAGAGGAACTTCATGCAGGAGAACCAAAAGAACTGACACAGAAATGGACATGGAAGAAAAGGAGGCCCAACCAGCACGTGAAGTGGAGGTCATAGCAAGTTATCCACAAGAAAACCAACTAGACAGACCAGCACAAACAGAGAGGGTAAGCCTACAGGAAATGATGAAGGTTATGTTTGAACAATTAAGCCAGAAAATGGAAGACAACAATAAATTCAGTGAAACATTAAATAAAAACATGGAAATATTGAAAGAGGATAATAAGCAATTGGAAGAAACACTAAGTAAGAAAACAGAAGATAATAATGAAAAAATGAGTAAGAAGATGGAAGAACAAGGGAAATGAAAAATCAGATGGATGAGAATACTAAGAACATCAGACAACAAATTTCAGAGACTAATGAGAAGTGGAACCGGACAAATCAGGAGCTACAGCAAGTTAAGGAAGACATCCATATACGAATAAATAATGTAGAAGAAGATAATATAATTTTAATAGAATCGTTGCAGAAGGAAACCCAAGAAGACCTAGTAAGAGTTCAAGCAAGGTTAGGAGAAAGAATTGAAGACATTAATGCCAACATGAATAATGTAAAAGGTCAAGTAATTAATAATAAAGAGAAGATAGAAGAAATTCATCAACGAGAATTAGTGAACATCAGAGAAGAGCTCGAGATGATTAGGAGTAAGCCGTTTAGTGTCTCGAGTGTACAACCCACTGAGAATAGAGAAGTAATCAACTTCAAGAACTACAAGAAAAACCCAATGGAGTTCCTGGAAAGAATCGAAGAAAATATCGCTAGACAACGAGATGGACATCTATCAGGAGCATGCTAGATGAGCACTTAAGGGTCATAAACGATAACTGGTGGACTGCAACCAGACATGACATTCAGGATTACCAGGAATTTAAAACACTGTTCAAAGCCAAATACTGGTCAGAATCGACACAAAATATAGTTAGGGGTAACATCTGTAATGGCAAGTATGATCCGTATAGAGGACAAACACCGACAGCATATTTCCTAGGTAAGGTATGTTTAGCCAGGAACTTAGATCCTAAAATACCTGAAGAATGTTTGGTCATGAAATTATCTTACAACTACGAAGAAGGAATTGCGAGAGCCAGACTTTGTGGGCAAATCAAGACAATACAAGCCATGGCCGCCTTGTTGGAAAATTATGAACATGAGAACTATTACCGTCGAAGCTGGCAAAGGAATGATAACTATATTGGAAGTGGTAACAACAATAATAATAACCATAATAATAATCATAACAATAATATTGATAATAATAATAATTGCAGTAATAATAATAACAATAACAACCAGCAGAATCATGGTGATAACAATAATAATAATAGAATGTACCGACCTCGAGTAAACCATGTACGAACAAATAATAGAGAGACTGACAGAGATCCTAGAAGACAGTGCTATCAAAGACGTAGAAGCTTCGACAATCATTATGACAGAGACAACAACAATGAGAACAATTATTACCACAGAAACGGTACGAGAAGGAGCAGGAGTATCGAAGATAGTAGAAGGATAAATGACTATGAAGCCTTCAATAACACTCCATGAGAGAGACAGAAGTCACACATCAATGACCAGCCTAATCAGCAGGAAAATAGAACTGATGAAGAAGGCCACCATTTAAACGAGAGGCGGCAGTGAAAACGCATAATGGCCCATCACTGAACCAATCTTTTGGGTACCAACTGAGACAAAACAATAAGACAACAGATAAGATGATAATGATAATAAGAAACAAATATTTAACAAATATTAGAGATAACCTACTGGAGGAAGTCTGCCAATACCACAAATCACAGTAATGAAATTACTTACATAACAGCTGAGATAAATGGAATTACAATGAAGATAATGATTGATACTGGTGCAAATGTGTCGCTGATAGATAGCACGGAATTAGACAGAATTCACCAGACGTCACAGTTTTTACGCTGAGACGCAGGCGTAACACCAATATTACAGTCAGTCTCCAGCCCAATGTCAAATAGAGTGGATGTACTGTGCGCGCACAGCTAAGGTAGGCCTACCGAACAAAAGAACTTTTAGAAGTGTTTGCAAAAGAATACTTTCAATCAAAATTTAAAAGTGGATATAGATTTGAGTGATCGGAGCATTTACTCTTTCGTCGGGAAAAACAACAACAACATGGTGCAACTACGACTTGGAGACTACTTACGAAAAAGATAAGTAACAGTAACAATAAAGGACAAATTGGTCAAAATTCAATTTCAGTCAAAATGTATTAAACAATTAAAAAATGAGATCTCAATATATAAAAGATATATATCGATATGTAGAAGTATGAAAGTGTGTGTGGTTGTGTGAACAAATATGTAAAAAGTGCTGGGTTTGCGAAATATATATACATAGTTAAACTGATGATTCAGTACAATCTACTTTTGATGTAATAATTACTTGTAACTTGTTTTGCGCCTCAGGGCAGAATAGTGTGTTCATTTTGAGGGAATGTCAGTATAAAGAAAAATAAAATAATATTCAATTTTAACTTTATAAATATGTATTGTGTTTAATTGTATTTGCCTATTATTCTCTGCCAAGTACACTAAACGACATCCTTGGTTAACCTTAACAAGTAAAGTCAATTATTACGTAATTTTAAATACAATACAGTTTCAGTTGGAGTCCGAACTAGGGACGAATTTAATATTTAAACACTGAAACGTTTTAGTTGGCGCCCGAACAGGGACGTTGTAAATTAAATTTACATTTTATTCGAAAATGGCAGAGAAAAATACAAATACAAACTTGTATGAGAATGCATCTGTGGGAGCCATGTTGGATGCCACACAAGATGATGTAATAACCACAAATAACTTGACGCAAAATGAAAATGTCAATGAGAGTGTAGGCGAAATACCAACAAATATAAGTGAAACGGTAGAAGCTGAGAGTAGTAAAAGTAATAATGTAAATATAATTAGTCAATTAGCAATGATTATGGAAATGATGAATAATAAATTTTGACCAACAAAATAAGAATATGAGGGCAAGTAGTGAACAAATCAGTGAAATGAATGATAATTTGAACACAAGTTTGAATGAATTTAAAACTGAAATCAAGTCGGAGATAAATGCACGTAACATAAGAGCTGAAAACTGAAATAAAAGCAGAGATAAATGAAATAAATAATAGCTTTAACAAACAAGACGAGAATTTAAGAGACATAAATAACGAATTTGTGAATATAAGAAGCGAAATAAAAATGAGTAATTTAAGTATGAACAACCAATTTGAAAGTATAAGTGAGAGTTTTAATGGAGTGAGTGAGAAGTTTGTTGAAATAAATAATAACTAGAGAAACAGAGTGAGATTATTGCTGGAGTGAAAGGTGAAATGACTATATATATAAATAAAATACAAGACGAAGTAAACGAAAGTAGAAAGAGAAAGGAGGGGGTAGAAAATGGTACAGATAATAAGGTAAGTGGTGGTAATGGGATAAAAAATAATGATGATGATATGATGACGAATAATAATGAAGAAATAATTAATGAGGTAAGTGATAATTATAAAAATGAGTTAACAAGTAGTAGTGGTAAGACAGTTGAAAACGAGCCATTTAAGGGTGATACAGTGAAAATTAATAGTGACGATGAGAATATAGAGATAGTAAGAGAGAGTGAGAGAATAATGGGAGTAGGGGGTAGTGAGAGAGTAGAAATAAGTGTTTGTAAGTTAGAGAGAGAATATGAAGAGAATTATTTTGTGGATATGGGGCAGAGGGTAAATTTCCCCCAGGTTTATTGTGAACCACGTGTTTACAAATGTTTTTGAAGGGCGAGAGTCCCTTACTGGAAAATGATGCATTTTCAAATTGTTCCTTGAGTTTTTGTGGTGTTCCTGGAAAAGCCAGGAGGTGTTTTTATGTAGTAGTACCCTCTGCATGGAATGATAGAGAAAGTGTGAAATGGTGTTATGAGGAGAGGTATTTTGAGAGAGAGTTGTATTTAGAGAGAGAGAGAGGAAGACAGAGGTGTTTGAGGTTAGTAGAAGTTATAAAGAATTAAGAGAGAGAGGGAAGAGTAAGAGAGTTGATGATTATATGGAATTCTTACTTTGTGATGTAGTTAGCGCAGCAAGAGGGGATAACAATGTTAATGACTTACCTGTATATAAGATGGGGTTACTCGTAGTAGACGATTACTATACTAAAGAAATGATAAAAGATTTAATCATAACAGATGATACTAAGGGAGAATTGACCATACTAAATGTCGACAGGATTTTTGAATTAATAGTATACAATAATGTTTTTGAATACTATGTTGATACAATGGATAAAATTAATGACAATGGTTATTATAATCGTAATAACAATATGTATTTAATAAAAAATGAATTGTGTAGACGTAAGAAAAGATTATTATTCGATAATGGTAGTTACACATTTAGTGTTCATGAACATTTAATTATGTGAGTAGGGGTTTTGAAAAGGACTGTATTATGACATGATTTGTGGTAAACGATAACAGATAATAATGTGGATTGTATATACTTTTGTGTTGATGTTAAATGTAATGATGTAGCAAGGTGAAGTATACTCAACTTTGTGAATTTTGTTAAAGTAATGAAATGTGTTTGATAAAATAATTGAATTAATTTGAAAGGAGATAATAAATGAAATATTGTATAAGATGAATGTTGATAACAAATTAAAAATTTTGGAGAATTTAATGGTATAGTAAATGATAAATAATTGATGGTTGATTTGTAAAAAGTTCAATTGAAATTAAAGTGTAATGTTTATAATTTTATATGCAAATTTAAAGGTGAATTGTTTATTCTGATGTAATAATCGCAATATTAATTATGAGTGTATTATGTTTTATTATGTAAGTGTAGGGATCTTAAACATGTATTGTGTGTTTTAAATGCGATTCCCCAATTTCAGGCGGTCACGGTTTCACCGAACCCTGACCGTGGATTTGGCTTAATATTCTAAATTGGTGAACTTAGAAATACAACTGGGTGTAAGATCAGGGGAATCTAAGATGATATAACTTTGGAACATGGCTATATACCTATATATGGGTGATAGACCGATTAAGGGAGTGTGAATATTAACTTAGTAGGATTACTGGTATCCGGGATATCAGTAATGCCGAATTTTGTATAACGCCAAAGCAAGGATGGGGGAGAAAGAAAAGAAAAAAGTGTTCACCCCTTCCGCTTCCGTCCTTGTGGAGGCAACTGGGCGCTACAGTCCAGGGGGGGGGTAATAGTGTGTGTGGAAGGAGGAATTTAAAATGAATTATGTGAATGATGTAGAAGGTGTAGTTGATTTTATGATGTAAATTTAATGATTTGATGTTGATTTAAGGAGTAATATGAAGATGCTTAACGATTGTTAAGTAAATAATTTGTTCTGATGTAGTTGATTTAATGTGTTTTACTCTATATAAGAAGTTTATTAATTTTGAAATGTGAATTATATAATGGAAGGTATTTGTATGTTGTAATGGGAAATGTTTATTTAAATTCTGATAGGAATCAGGGCAATGAATTTTGGGATAAGAGTTAATGAGAGAAGGGTATACAGAATGTTGGTATGGAATTTTTACAGTATCATGTTAGATTAAGTATTCATCCATGTAAAAAAAAAACAAAAAAAAAACTGCTTCTTAACGCAAACCTGCACAGCTAAGGGGGACCAGATCAGTTAGGGATATGGTATTATACGAGGCCACTATTTGATATTTTGATTTCATGTTTCAGTGTCTGTTGATGCTGTGGCGGCGGTCCTGTGCTGGCCGGCGTGTCAGAGCAGGAGCGTCAAGTGCCTGTCTGGCTTTGCGGCGTTGGGATTTCGAGAGAGAAGTCCAGTAAGGTCATTCAGGTGTGGTCAGTCACCGGATCAAGGGTAAGTTAACCACGATTTTAATAAAAAGTAATGGGGGTTGTGGCAACATATCCAGGCTGATCCCTTTAGGAAGTATGAGAGTGGGAATGAGAGTTTTTATGCTTCGGCATAAAACCTCTCATTGAGGGGGTATTGTAACGGGACATTTGAGCCTGCCTAAGAATCTTTTGGGGAAACATCAACAAAAAAAAATAAATAAATTATAATGTAAAATTTTATTTGAAATTATAACGGGGCAAAATTTATATAATAATTTTATAAATAATTTCATGGAAATAACATTGGAAGATGAGGCCCACATAAGGTGATGGGACAGCCTGTGAGAGCTTCATAACCATATATGGTTTTTAAGCAAATCGAGAGTTTATTTGCGGCCAGTGACTAACATTGAAAGAATTTTGTTGACGAAAATCTGTTTGTGGTGAGTTGAAGAGGTGATACAAAGCCCAACGGAACTTTTCAATACCAATGACGAGACGTATGGCGGGGAACGGAATGAACTGGTTTTAAAGACTTCACCAAATGGAAATTTTAACGCTGAGACGCAGGCGTAATGCCAATATTACAGTCAGTCTCCAGCCAGACGTCAAACAGAGCGGATGTACTGTGCGCGCACAGCTAAGGTACGCCTACCGAACAAAAGAACTTTTAGAAGTGTTTGCAAAAGAATACTTTCAATCAAAATTTAAAAGTGGATATAGATTTGAGTGATCGGAGCATTTACTCTTTCGTCGGGAAAAACAACAACAACATGGTGCAACTACGACTTGGAGACTACTTACGAAAAAGATAAGTAACAGTAACAATAAAGGACAAATTGGTCAAAATTCAATTTCAGTCAAAATGTATTAAACAATTAAAAAATGAGATCTCAATAAATAAAAGATATATATCGATATGTAGAAGTATGAAAGTGTGTGTGGTTGTGTGAACAAATATGTAAGAAGTGCTGGGTTTGCGAAATATATATACATAGTTAAACTGATGATTCAGTAAATCTATTTTTGATGTAATAATTACTTGTAACTTGTTTTGCGCCTCAGGGCAGAATAGATGTGTTCATTTTGAGGGAATGTCAGTATAAAGAAAAATAAAATAATATTCAATTTTAACTTTATAAATATGTATTGTGTTTAATTGTATTTGCAGATTATTCTCTGCCAAGTACACTAAACGACATCCTTGGTTAACCTTAACAAGTAAAGTCAATTATTACGTAATTTTAAATACAATACAGTTTCAGTTGGAGTCCAAACTAGGGACGAATTTAATATTTAAATACTGAAATATTTCAAACAATATCAGTTTTAAACTGTTCAGAACATATTTCGGAGTGTCTTGTGAAAGTAATGAATCAGCACCGGTGGTGAAATAATTGGATACTGGCTACAACAAGGATGAGTACCATTTAAAACTTTTAAACCTTTAACCATATAAATAAATTAGACAACAGCATACTAAAATATTTGAAAAACTAAAAGAGCTCAATAAACGGGGGTTAAGAATATGTAAAAGAAAATGAGAAGGGGTTAAAAGTACTGGCTTGCCTTTGTTAACATGTAATCTAGTTGGATAAGTAATTTTTTGTTTTTGATAAGTGTTTCATAGTTAACTGCTAAAAAGAAAGAGTAAGAGAAAGAAAAGTAAAGGAGAACTAGAAATTTTGAAAGAGTAATAAATGAGATGATTATTTAATGAAAACCATGTGTTAGCGTAATTATTTTGCCAGTCAAACCCAATGAATTACTTCTATAGTTCACAGATTCGTCCATATAACCCTGGGTAATCCACAAGGTAAGTGAGAGAATGACATATTGGAAGTGTTTTTCTATTAAATAATTCAAAAAGTTACAATTTGCGCCTCAAACTGGGACAGCTTATATAAATTGATTTTATGTAAGCTGGACTTACATGTGAACGTGGAAGTGAGTCGTTTGGGGTGACGGCGTAACATAAGATAATGAGTTCAATTTAAACTTTTCTATATTTGTATATGTAAACTGTAAAATTAAAAAAAATAAATACAAAAAAATGGAAAATACAGAGAACAAAGTAAATGTGACTGACGTAACCGTCATTGATGAATCTGAAAGTAAGTCAATGTTTGTAAACAAAGAAAATGTGTCAACCGAGTCAGCTGATATGAACGATTCGGGAATCCAGACAGCTTTAATAGTATGGACAAATGAAAACAATTTGACAGATTCAATTACAATTATTAATGCAGGAGCGAAATCGACTCCCATAACAACAAAAATAAAAGAAAAAGATGGTCAATGGCCAGTATGATTGAATTAATGAGAGCAATGTTTGATGATATTAAGTATAGTATGAATGTTAAGTTAGAAAGTAGCTTTAATGCAGTAAAGAGTGATTTTAATGTAGTAAATAGTCGTTTTGACGTAAATGACACGAAATTTGATGAACAAATGTAAAACTAAATGACATAAATAATCGGTTTGATAACAGTGATGAAAAATTTAATACTAAATTCAATGAACAAAACAGTAAGTTCGATGAACTAAGTAGTAATATTAACGAAGTAAATACTCGAGACAATGGAGTAAAGAGTGATATCATACGCGAAATTAATGAAAGTTGTAGTACCGTCATAAAACAAATGCAAGACGATGTCAGTGAAATTAGAAAAAGAAGAGAGAGCAGGGAAAGTGAATTAGAACAGGTAAGCGATTTTAAAAGTGAAAATAATAATAATGATGATAAAGAGTTAAGTGCAGATGAGAACATAAATAATGAAGGTGTAGTTGACAAGGTAATTGAGGTTAATAGAAGTGTAATGTTGAATAATAATAAAGATGTATCTAAGAGTAATACGGTGGGTAATAGCGGTGATGATGAGAGTGTAAAGTTAGTAAAGGTTATTGAGGGGGTAGTAGTCAGTGTTCATGAGTTAGAAAAGGAGTACGAAGAGAGTTTAAGTAGAAATAGAGTGTGGAGGGCAAATTTTTCCCGTGGTGTTGTTGTGGGTAAAGAAAAGGCTTCACGAGTATATTTGAGAGACGTAAGGGTCTACAAATAATTGTCCCTTGAGTTTGTGTGTACCTGGTAAAGCCAGATGGTGTTGTAATAATGTTGTATCGCCCTCTGCTTGGAGTGAAAGTGTGAGATGGGGTAGTGAAAGTGATTTAGAGAGAGAGAGAGAGAGAGAGAGAGAGAGAGAGAGAGAGAGAGAGAGAGAGAGAGAGTTGTTTGAGGTTAGTAGAAGTTATAAAGGGTTAGTTAACACGTTAAAATTTGGAGTAGACTATATGAAAGACTTAACTTGTGCAGTAAATGTTGATGAATATTTTGATGATACCACTGTATAACGGGACAAACTACTGGGGTTTATTTTTTCTTAAATAATTGTAAAATGTAATGGCCACTCAAGCTGAATAACATTTGAATCATAAACGCTGGACGGTTTTTTAACACATTGCAGTCAGTGCGGTACCAAGCCAAGCCATATTTCTACGTGTTTCTGTTGAGCAAAAGCAATTAACGAGTCTGAGAATGTGAACGTTAGCAGCGAGGGGAGCGTATTCGCACATGGGTGTGCCACTGTGAACAGCTTGAAAAGCAAGTACGAAACATTCTTTCTCGCCCAGTGGGCAGAAAACAAAGAACTCAACGCAGTAAAATCCGCCTCAGTCGCAATTACGCTCTAAAACCGGCCGGTCATAAAGAACAGTTCTGGAACAAAATTGCGGGCCCGCAACTCAAACAAAATGTGATTTTAAAACCGAGTGTATAATTTAAAACGGAACATGATTATCCAGTGAGTAATTAAATAATTGAGTAACAGTTTAGATAAAAGATGGTGCGACTAATATGTGCGGAGTGATGGAAGGTACTACGGAACATTGGACTCTTTCGTCAAGCCAGATCAGTAACCAGAGTGGTATATCAGCTTCAAAATTGTGTTCTTTTAAAGTACACTATTTACCATTAAATGAAATTGAGATCTCAAATGGGCATGGGGTATATGTATGAATGCGAGCGTGAATAAAAATAATAAAAATGATAAAATAAGAAGCGCTGGTTTGGGTTAATTAAATTTTGATGGTAGTTTTAAAATGTTGTTATTTTATCTATATAAGAAAATTTAGTTTTGTCTGAATAATTTTCATTTTGATATGCAAAAAATTGTTAAGAATTATGGGAATTGAAAGGGATATAAAAACAAGAAATGATCAATAAAATTTTAATTGCTTAGTAAACTAAGAAATGACTCGTTATTATTCAAATAACCAGTTCTGCTTTTCCCGTTCGCTGATTCGAACCCTGGCGAGTGAAAAATCAGGTTGGCAGACGTCAACATGGCGTCTACAGAGCCCAAATACATATAAATAAACAAAACCGATTAATTTATAAAAAGGTAAGTAAGATAACAATTGGCGATTCCGAACAGTGACTTTATATAAATTATTTATATAAATACAGCCTACTGGGAGGAACAGAATGGTTATTTGAAATAACATAAAAAAAAAAAAAAAATTTTTTTTGAGGTACCGTACGTGAAAACAGACGTACAAGGATACGGTTATGTTATGATTATGTGTAGTATGGGTAAATAGAATATCTTTTTGATAATAAGTATGTGTTATATATAGTAATATTTTGAAAAGAAATATATGTAAAAGATTAAAAAAAAAAAAATGGCAGATAATAACGAGAATGTCAGCTTAACTGACATTGAAAACGAAAGCCAAATGAATATTGAATTAAGTGGAACTGAGTCAAAAATTATGGATGAAGGAATTCATTCAACGCCAGTCCAAAGTAAAAAATCTGATACAGATGAGATGTTAACACGTTTATCTATATAGCATGATGTGTAGGATGAATAATAAGTTCAACGAACAACAAAGTGATTCCAATGTTAAATATGATAAAATAAATGCTAGACTTGATGTTAGAGACACTAAAATGAATGATAAATTTGAGATGCAAAATAATGAGATAAAGTTGATGAGGGGGGGAGATAAAACAGCAAAATTTTAATTTTAATCAACAAATGAATGAAATTCATACACGTTGTAATGAGATGCAAGAACAGATCATAGAATCAGTTAGCGAGAAATTTGATACTCAAATAAACAGGTTAGATGAGAGATTAAGTCAAATAAGGAATAAGAAGGTAAGTAGCAGTGACAATATGACGAAAAACAAGATGCTAATTAATAAGGTGAGTAACAATGATAATTTGAATAATAAAGTAAGTGGTGTTGATAATTATGACAATATAAATAGAAATATGGTGTTAGAAAATGATGATGAGAATATTGGGAGTGATAATGAGATGTTAGAGTGGGTTGAGTTAGAGAGAAAGTGTAAAGAAAGTATAGTTGTAAGGGGATTGCAGGGGGTAACATTTTCCCTTATGTTGTAGTAGGGGGTGAAGAAATGGCTTCACGTGAGTATTTGGAAGACGATATGTCTGCAAATAAATTTCCCTGGGGTTTTTGTGCACTTCATAGGTGGTGCAGTAATGATGAGTTAGTGACCCCTGCATATTTGGAGAGAGAGAGTGTAGCTTGGTGTTATGGTGAGAAATATATTGAGAGAGAGTGGTATTGTGAGAGAAAAAAGAGAAATAGAGATTTTTAAGATGAGTAGAACTTATGAAGAATTTATGGAAAAGTTAGGAGGAGAGATGATGTATAATAAAAGTAAATACTTACCTTGTAATGAAACTGAAGTAGTAGGAGATAAGGGAAATAATGACTTTATAAATAACCTAATTATGACTAATAATACAGAAGGTGACAGGACAATAACCAATCATGACAGATTATATGAGTTTGCAGAAAATGATGAAAATTTGAATGGTATATGCATTTATGATGTTAATATAAGAAGATTCAATAATAAGCAATGTATATAGATATAAGATAAGACTATTGTTTGACGATGGAGGTTAATTATTTTATTGTGTTTATGAACAATTAAATATGTGATAGTGTTTTTCAAGACGGACTGTTTATGAACTGATTTATGGTAAATGATAAATGATAATGTGGATAGTATATTTTTGTGTATTAATGTCAATGTATTTGTGTATTCTTGATGTGTGTATTACAGATAATTTTATGTAAACCATGTATGTAACAGGAAGTTATAGCTTAATTGATTTAATAATAACAATTAACATTTTTTTTTATTAAACAAGTGATGAAAGTAATGATGAAATTTTAAATAACTGAATTAAATAAGTGAAGATTAATTACTTAATTAATGTTGTACAAAAGAAAGTTTGATAATGAAGTTAAATGATTTTATGAGATTGAGATTCTAATGAATAATGATTCTAATGATTAAGCCTGTAATATATTGGGATATTGAGATGTATTGTTATTAGTAGGTGAGGGATGAATTTTCTAATGCAATTGTCAATGATCACAATAATGTAAAGTGTTAACAAGGGATATAGCCTGGGTGATAATTATTAAGATAAAGGCATTTGAGTTAGTCAATTAAAGTTAATGGGAGTTAGATAAATAAGAATTTTGAAATACCAGTAAAACACAAAGAGAGTGTTAGATATTTTAGGGACACAGTGGTTAGCGATTATATGTAGAGAAGGTGAGTAATATGTAATTAAAAAGTAAATGGTAAATATATTTGTTGATGGTGATATTTTGTAGTCAGGGTAGTGGTGTAAGGAGTGATCAGCATGCGGCGTGGCAAGAGACCAGCGTGCGGCATTGTGGCAAGTGATAGAGTAGTTTAAAGGAGTGTTTGGCAATATTTTGGGGGGCAAATGGTTAGGTATGTATATGGCCAGGTAGGGAACAAACATCCTGGTACAAAGACGAGCGGTGCCAGAGGATTTAAATGGAATTAGTGAAGTGGGTTATAATTGAGAGATTGGTGTCATGATATGTAAATCTGGTTGTTTATAGTGGTTGTTAGTAGGAAGAAAGGGAGTAAGATTATAAATGTCTATTCAATTGAAAGCATAGCGAATACAGGAGTCACCCAGACTAATCAATGATCAAAATGTGAAGGGTGTAACATAACAAAATTATCACACTAAACATTTGAATTAATGTTACATGAATAAAAGAGAAAGTTCCATAGTGAGTGAGAAGAATAAATTGTTTAAGGATTACACTAGAAACTGTATAATTAAGTCTATAAAATGTTAATAAAAATGGAAGATAATAAAGAAAACCATTAATTAAAATAACCTACTATGAAAAAACCAGTTAAACCAGCAGTATACCCAGTAGATTGGGGAAGCAGTACAAAAAGGGAAGGACCATAAAAAAGGAAATAATCTGTCATGAAACCATTTTAATAAGGAAACTACTAATGTGATATTTGAAGAAGGGACAAAACATATCAAGATTCCAACAAAGAGACCAGAAACAGGAAGAGATATGCCAAAACAAAATGTTAATCATATAATAAATACCATGAAACAAAATTGAAACCGATATAGGTAAACCCCAAACAAGTTACAAGATACAATACTATAAAAACAAATTGTATATTAGTTGTAAGTGTAACATGTCAAAAAATATGTCAAAAGAGACTACCATAGAGTAGAACTCACTAAAAAGACTACCAGAGTGTAGAATACAATAAAGTGAAGTGAGATAACAAAATCAAGGAACTACAGAGTGTACAGTGAGAAACATAGTTAAAAAATCTATGAAAAAATCTTCAAGGAGGTTTAAGTATTATAAAAAGACTACCATGAGTGTAGAATAATAATAATAAAACCATTGAAATGAAAGACGGTCTAAGGACTGACAACATTACTAGTAATAAGAGTTTTAAATTAGATATAAGAAGGACTATTACATATAAAATGTTTTCTTTAATTATAACTAAATAAATGGTGAGGACAAAAATACCAAAGGACAGTTCATAACTGAAGGTATGCCTAATATTAAGATGTTTATTATTTATTATTAATTAAATAATATTTTAGATGTAAGGTGTAAATAGATACACGAGGTTTTTTTTATCACAGTTAAAGTGTTTTCATAAGAATAATACATACACAAGACAGTTAGTGACTGACAGTGTTACTAGTAATAGGAGTTTTTTATGTTTTCTAATTAAATTATGTCTAGGATAAGCTATGTTGTTATCATTTGATGATACAGGAAAAAATAATAGGAATAAGATGTTTTTGTTAAAATTAGGTGATATATGGAAAATAGTTGATAATAAGATGTTTTTGTTAAAATTAGGCATAAGATGTTCATGTTATGGTTCAATGATGTTATTAGTATAAAGAAAGTTTAGTAGATACAAGATATTCTATTGTAATTAAAATCATGTCATTTAATTTTCCATTGTGTAAGTCAGAGAGGCAAGTAGGGCATAAAAATGTAATAGTTTTATTCAAATCAGTAAACCATGTATAATGTACAAACAGACCCACCAAGACACTATGTTTGTAAACACAGAATGGCCTATAAACCAAAAAAACTATCTATCAAAGAATTAATCTATGTAATAGGAATAGAATTCAATACATACAATACAGAAATTGAAAATATAATTAATGCAGATACAGTTAATAGCAAATAGAATGACAAAAGAAAGAAAACTAACTTCTTTTGGAAACAGTCAAAAATAGGCTTATGATAGTAATCAAATCAGACTAAACAGCAAATTAATCAATATTGAAATGTTTTAATAACCAAATTATTAACAACAAAGTAATTACGGAGTTATTAGGTGTATTCCATGGAAATATTATACCGAAAAAACAAATAAAAACCTTTAAAACACTGAATTTGTACAAAATATGGGGAATACAATTATTATGTAAAATTGTAATTTTTGGGCTTAAATGAGTTTGAAACAAACCCAGCTATATATCAAAAGATGTAAAATTAAATAATCAATATTACTGAATAATTAGATTCATGTAAAATTAAGAAATATTGGAAATACAGTAAAAAAAAAAGAAAACTTGTTATGTATAGTTAGATAGTGAAACAAGTCTTAGACAGATATTTTATAATTAAACAATATGAAGAGGAAAAAGACATACCACAAATTGCCTTAAAACGACGACGTTGCGTCGTTTAGTCTATTGTTAATCGCAAAGCTGAACAGTTGAAAAATGTATTAGTGGAGTTTTGAAAACCAAATAATTTATATTAAAACCAAGTGTGGTTATGTGGCGTGTAACGGAGATGAACTAACAAGTGAAATAATATTATCTATCTATGTCTAACACTTCACAAGTTTCCAAAAACACAGAATAACACCATAAAACTTAACGCCAGAAATCGACAGCCATTTGAACAAATTTTGGAACGAATTCACAAAGAACCAACACACATATTTGAACATCACACTACACAAGAGATCCATCCAGAATTCGACATCGCAGACGACGAGGGGACATTCAACACAATATTTTGGACCAACACCACTTTGCAGAAAAAGGGAACATCGTTTTATTTCTGTGGGAGAAGATCTTCAATTCCAACGGCGTCATACCAGTTAAAACGAGCAGACGGCGGCCATTGCTGAATTTCTATACAGACGATCGACCAGTGCTGCCTGGAGCAGAGTGACGTCATTTCTTCGACTTGGTTCGAAATTTAAATAATTTCTTTCTAATTGACAATTGTAATAATAATTCTGTTCTATTTCAGATATTAACATTTAGTTTAAGAATACCTGTTAAATGTATCTTGTTCCTTGCCCTCTGACCATTTCGACTCGTTAAAAGAACCATAAATTTAAACTTGTAAAAAATATATTTGTTAATCTTTCTCATTGCCGACTGTGGCGAATATTCGCCAGTGCCTGGGACATGCGCAGTTTGACTGGCGCACAATTTTGAATGAATAAACGCAAATCAGTATTCAGTTACCAGCATTGTTTTTATTTCTACCATTAATGTTATTATTATTTTTTATTAAGAAAAAACATAATTCACATTGAGAGAATAGATATAGGAGGAAATTACAAACTCAACTAATTAATTAATTATTAATTAATTAAATTAAATCATTCAGACAAATTCGATACCAGCACAAGAAAAAATATTTGCAAAATTTTTAAAGTTTGATGTATTTATTATTTATCAATCAAACACACCTAGTTATAACATTT
Organism: Magicicada septendecula; assembly: GCA_034769895.1. NCBI lineage: Eukaryota > Metazoa > Arthropoda > Insecta > Hemiptera > Cicadidae > Magicicada > Magicicada septendecula. Next base: position 416,352,248 of record CM068372.1, on the reverse strand, counting down.
TCTTATCATCAATATCTTTATATTTTGTTTATTATTACACTTGAAATTATATTACAATTCGACTAGCCCAACTAGTGGGGCTAAAGGAAGAGCACAATACCTTTGTTAGCACCAAAGATACACACACAATATATCTCTACATATATCAATAATTTTATTTTTATTTATATTGGTAATATTTGTAATTATATTACAAATTGGCGTCCAACTTAAGGGGCTTTAAATAGGAGGTAATAGAGTTGTAAAATAAGGACGAGTGTCCAATTTCCTATTTTTAGCTTGGCAACGGTCAACAGGTCGGAAGAGGGAGCGAGATGCACAGGAGAGCTACATCAAGAAAAAGGGCTATGGAGGCCGAGCAGGAGATAAACATGGAGGATAAAGAAGCGACACCAGTGGAAGATGTGGAGTTAATGTTACCGCCAGCAGAACCAAATAAGCCTGCACCACAGAAGGAACAGCCGGAAAAATCCACCGCAAAGGAAGATACAAAATTTGATCAAATGATGGAGATGTTACTCAGAGAATTTAAAACGACGAAGGAAGAATTAAAGGAGAAAATGGAAGAAAATAGTAAGAAGCTGGAAAACGATAACCAACAATTGAAAGAAGAGTTGGGTAATAAAATCGGAGATACCAACAAGAAAATCGAGGAAAACAGTAAGAAGATGGAGGAGAATAGTAGAAAGATGGAGGAGGAAATGAAGAATGATAACCAACGATTGAAGGAAGAGTTGGGCAATAAAATTGGAGATACTAGCAAGAAGATAGAAGAGAAGATGGAAGAAAATATTCAGAAAATTGAGGAGAAAATGGAGGAAATAAAGACTGACAATAAACAGTCGAAAGAGGAATTGACCCAGATAAGCCAAAAACTGGAAGAAACCAACAAGAGGATGGAAGAAACAAATCAGAAAATGGAAAGCAATAGTCAGCAATTGAGAGAAGAATTGAAGGAGACGAACCAGGAGAACATGAACCGGTTAGACGGAAAAATGGAAATATTGAAGGATGAATTGAGCCAGAAGATAGCTGAAAACAATGAGACAATCAGCAAGAAAGTAGAAGAGGAAATAACGGTAATCGAACAAAGGGTTGCCAGAGCTGACGAAAAATGGAGTCAAACCGAACAAGAGTGCGGAGTATCAGAACAGAAATAAATACGAAGGTTAACACCATTGAAGAAACGACTAGGAAGACGTTGGAGGAAAAACTAAAGGAAACACGGGAAGACTGGGAGCGAGTGCAGGACCGATTCACAGAAAAATGTGACGGCATAGAAGCTGCTGTGACCAGTATCAACAGTCAGGTACGACAGAACCAGACCGATATAGACCTATTCCATAGTCGACCGACAACCATTACCAGTTGTCCCAACAGTGAAAATCGTGAAGGGATTAACTTCAGGTTTTATAAAAATAAACCCATGGAATTCCTAGCAAGAATTGAGGAATACTTTGTCAAACACAGAGGTAATCGCTGGAGGGAGAATAAAGAGGTGCTGGACGAATCGTTCAAAGAAATAGCAGACAATTGGTGGATGGCGATAAGAGACGAGGTGACCGACTATCAACAATTCAGAAGGCTATTCAAAGCCAAATATTGGTCGGAATCAACGCAAAATATCGCCAGAGACGGGATATGCCATGGGAAGTACAACCCATATGGAAACCAAACCTTAACGGCGTACTTTTTGGGAAAGGTGTGCGTGGCCAAACATCTAGAGCCCCGAATACCGGAAGAATGCCTGGTCAGCAAACTCTCATACCACTACGAGGAGGATATTATCAGAGCCAGACGAAATAGTCAAATAAAGACGGTGCAAGCCATGACCGAGCTTTTAGAGATGTACGAGCACGAAGACTATTACCGTCAAAGTCGCAGGAGGTATGAAAAGCCAGAACCAAGGAATAACAACAATAATTTGAATAATAATAATAATCGGCAGAATGTGGGTAATAATAACAATTATAATTCCGCAAATCGGAATAATGCCGAGTACAATTATAACCCTAGAGATAACAATAATTTGCTGAGGCTTAACCATAATAATAATAATAGTAATATTCCTCGTATGAATAATAATAATAACAACAACCACAACAATAATAATAATAATAATAATAGCCGTCCCCAAAATAACAACGGTTATTACAATAATAATAGTAACTATGTTCAAAATGGTCAGAGGAACCCCAACCTTTCTAATAATAATAATTATCATGGTAATTATAACCGAAATTACCCAAGTGGAGGTAACCACAATTACAGGGCATATCGACCTAATGTTAATTACATCCGAGCAGAAGGCAGTGGACACAGAAGATACCAGCCTCAAAGAAGGAGCCGATACTACGAGTACGAGACTTTCCAAGGGAGCCAGGGAAGTAATAGGTACAGAGAGTACGAGCCCAGACATAGTTCCAGCCTGGATAATCAGCGAAGACTACCTGTAACAGAAGCCCAACCAGACGATCGAGCAGAACCAAACGAAACAGCCTCAGGACTTCAAGCTGACGCTTCCAACGGCCTGATCCGTAATGAAGCGGAACATTTAAACGAACGGAGGCAGTAATAAAATCCAATGACCCTTTACTGCTCCAATCTGCTGGGTTTAATCAAGTAGGTATGAATGTGAAGAAAAACAGAAAAAATTTTACCATAATATACAGCAATTATTTAAGGGATATCCGTAAGGACCTATTAGAAGAAAGTGAGCTTAATATTAAAAATAATGATAATGAAATAATATACATAACCGCAGAAATTGAAGGTGTTTCTGTTCCTATAATGATAGACACTGGAGCCAATGTCTCCATAATAAATCGAAATGAATTGGACCGGATACAGCAGGAATGCCACAAAAACTTACCGGTACTACCTATTAATAACATTGTACTTGTAGGAGCTACCGGCCGACAGAACAAGACCATAAGAAAGCAGGTATCCCTCAATGTCAAAAGTCAGGGCATTAGTGTGGATATGATATTTCTTGTTGCAGCCGGATTACCTTTCAACATCATGATAGGATGCGACATATTGCGCCGAAACTCAGCAATTATCGACTTGTGCCGAGGAAAGGTATCACTCTTTGCTGAAGGTTCAACCTGGATAGCCAATTTAACTGATAACAAGACTTTAGACTCCAGACAACTTCTCGACCACCAAAATAAGGTGAATTACTTATCTAACCACTCAACAAACAACAAGCCAGTACATCAGGATTCGGAGGAAGACCTATGGAAACAAAAGATCCAAGAGATACGTAACTTCCAGTGCCACAATACTAACGAGCAACTAACGGAAAACCAGCTGAATCAATTGGTAGAAATATATGAGAAATATCGAGCTGTATTTTCTGACGAACCTGGAAAGATCCGGAACTACCAATGCTCAATACGATTCAGAGAACCGGTAGAATTCAACCGAAAGTCATACCCAATAGCACAATCTTTGAAAGAAGCCGTACGATCAGAGATCCAGAATATGATCCGTAGAGATATCATCGAGAGCAGTCAATCGCCATACACTAGCCCAATTGTGGCCATACAAAAGAAAAATGGGAAGGTAAGACTTTGCCTTGACGCTCGCGAGATAAATAAGATGATAATAAACGATCGTACCTCACCTGGCGAAATTGATGAAATTTTGAAGAGGTTCCACGGAACACGATTCATTACCACCTGGGATACGGTATGCGGCTATTGGCAAGTGGAGTTGCACCCAGCAAGCCGGCAATACATGGCGTTCATCTTCGAAGGGCGCAATTATCAGTTTAAGAGGTTGCCCTTCGGGTTGGTTAATTCAGTAGCTGTTTTTGTTGCCTGTATGGATCATATACTAGGACCAGAAGCGCTCCAATTCACAACTGTCTATGTTGATGATCTCCTAATAACATCAACCAGCTGGGAGGAACACTGTTATCGGGTGGAGTATGTTTTGAAGAAGCTTGCTGAAAATAATGTCACCCTTAAACTGGACAAGTCCAAGCTTATAGCTAAAGAAGTTCAATTCCTGGGTTTCCAGCTAAACAGTCAAGGAATAACACCATCAACAGAAAAGGTAGACGCCATACAACGATTCCCTACACCAAAAAACAGAAGGCAACTACAATCATTTTTGGGCCTATGTAACTATTATAGGAAGTTCCAGAATGATTATTCCGAACTAACAGCCCAGTTTCAGTACCAGTTATCGTCCAAGAATAAATGGCGATGGGGTCAAGAACAAGACGAGACCTTCAAATCAATTAAAGAGAAATTCTTAGATGCAGTAATGCTCAACCATCCAGATTTTAACCGACCCTTCTTTCTAAACTGTGACGCTAGTAATATTAGCTTGGGTTCAACATTGTACCAAGAAGATGAAAGTGGAAACCATCTAGTAGTGAGCTTTGCTAGCAGAACCCTTAACCAGTGTGAGAAGAACTATAATGTGACGGAAAAAGAGCTGCTAAGTGTAGTCTTTGCCTGCGGGAAGTTTCGGACGTATATCCTCGGATATCCAGTGACCGTCCGAACAGATCACAAGTGAATATCATTTCTAAGAAGATGCAAATTAAGCCATGGTAGATTGACCAGATGGGTACTCGCCCTACAGGAATACGATATACAGTGGGAGTATGTTCCTGGAAGTAAAAATGTAGTAGCCGACGTATTCTCAAGAGTGAATCTGGAAGAACAAACATTCGAAGGCGAAAAGGAGAGCATTTTGAAAATCTATAACATTATTAAGGACAGATCTGATTTAGAGAAGATAGTGCAGGACATCAGCAAACACCAGCAGTCCGATCCGAAGTTAAACTCTATTAAACTTCGTCTCTCCAACCAAGATGACACAATAAACAAATTTTATTGTATACATAATGGGATTTTATTCATCAAGACATCCTTTGACGAAGACGTTTGGAAGATCATGATCCCTCCTACAATCGAAAGGGATATCATCCTGGACTATCACCTACGATACGGTCACATGGGAGCCATGAAGGTGATCAAGGCAATAGAAGAGAATTGTCACATAAAAAGTATCAATAGAAAAACTAGAAACTACCTTAAAACCTGTATGATATGTCAATTGGTGAAAACCAACAATGAAAGAAAGGAAGGTATGATGATACCAATTACCTCACAAGCCAAACTGGAAAAGGTCTTTCTGGACATATGTGGTCCATTTCCCCGCAGTGGCGGACGCCATCGATACAAGTATATTGTTATTATGATGGATCATTTTACAAAATTTACAAAACTATACCCTGTGAACAGAGCCACCACTCTGAAGACTCTAGAAATAATAACAAATCATTACATTCCAGAGGTAGGAAGCCCGACATCCATAATCACCGACCATGGAACGCAATTTAAGGGTTGGCGGTGGAGAAACACTCTGAATACATTGGGCATTAAGACATACAAGACGTCTGTCTACCACCCCAGCAGCAATCCAGCGGAGAGGGTACTGTGAGAGGTCGGAAGAATATTACGAACTTATTGCTATAACCAACAAAAGAAGTGGCAAGAATATTTATTAGCGACTGAGGAATTCCTTAATTTGTCATATCACACCGCTATTGGTACCACTCCATACACGGCAATGTATGAAAGACCACCTCCGAGGGAAATACAAGACATAATAGAGTTCCCCAGGAGTCAAGAATACAAGTTCAATCGAATCAGATTCTACAATAAATTGGCTGAAGACCAGGAAAGGCGCAAGAACAAATATCAAAAGGCTGTTAAGAAAATAATAAGATATGAAGTTGGAGAAAAGGTACTGCTAAAAAACAGGGAATTACCCAGTACTTTGGAAGGCATTACCAAAAAGTTATTACTGCTGTATACCGGCCCATACCTGATTATTAAAAACAATAATAATAATACATATGTACTAAAGGATATCATTTCGAATAAAGTAAAAGGAACTTATAATCAGTTGTCTATTAAAAAATATTTGGAGGACTCATAGTTGTGAGTTAAAACTATTATGAAGAAAATAAGAAGTTTGAAAAACAATAATTACCAAATTCAAAAATCCGTAAGTACAACTTACACTAGATATCTGAAAGAATATTGTGAACAAGATAAGAATTTTGGTAAGAATAAAAAATTACCAAATTCCAAAAAATTAGTAAGCACAACTTACACTAAATATCTGAAAGAATATTGTGAACAAAATAAGAATTTTGGTAAGAATAAAAAAAATTACCAAATTCAAAAATGAGTAAGCACAACTTACACTAAATATCTGAAAGAATATTGTGAACAAAATAAGAATTTTGGTAAGAATATAATTACCAAATTCCAAAAATCAGTAAGCACAACTTACACCAAATATTCGAACAATTGTGAATGATGAAAAAAAAAAAAAAAGAATTTTGATAAATAAATAATTACAAAATTCAAAAATCAGTAAGTACAACTTACAACAAAACATTTGAAAGATTATTGTGAATAAATAAAAAGAATTTTGAACATAATAAGCTTCAAAATTCAAAAGCAATAGTAAGTACAAGCTACACAAATATTCAAAGACTATTATGCAAGTAAAAAGAATTTGGATGCAGATAATAATTGTCCAAATTCAAAATAATTAGTAAGTACCACTTACACAAACATTCAAAGACTATTATGAATGCAAAAAGAATTTTGAGGAATAATAATTTCAAAATTCAAAACAATAATAAGTACAACTTATACCAAAATATTTGAAAAACAACTATGAACAAGAAAGAATGTAGTTGTATAAAAGAAAAAAAAAAAAAAAAAAAAAAAAAAAAAACATTAAACTCACATCATTACTCATACAAATGATGAGAAATAACTCTGAAATATGAAAAAAGATTTTGTAAGAAAGAGATACAAAATTCTAAGAGAGAAAGGAAACCAGAATGTCATATGACTTAATCGAACAAATTAACCAAACTCACAAAGAAAATAATTTAATAAAAATGGAACAATGAAGAAGGACCAGAAACCAAAAAACAAAAACCTGATACTAATAATGATAATGCTGTTACAACAACCACTGTTATAGTGAAAGTGATAAAGAATTAATTCATGTTATACCATGAGCAATAAAAGTAACTCAATGGATACCAGATGGTAGAAAGAGTAAAAATAAATACTACTTACTATGTAAACATGATGAAATGTATATTATACCACATACCTAAACCACCTAATATGGAATAAGCTTTAAGAGAGAAGAAGAGTCAAGTGTATAAAAGTATTAATTAATATAACGTATTATGAAGTGAAGAATCTAAAGATGTTTATTTTAGTCAAAAATGACTACTTTTACTGTTTATTTATTTTTATGACTGGATGTAGAAAATGCCATCAGTCTTATGTGTTGAGCAGAGATGATAATACCTCTGGACTCAATTGAAGTATTGGACAGCAGGGATTGAAGCCAAAAGTGCCACTCTGAACTGTTCCAATTAATTTGTTAGGGAATGTTAGGGAGTAAACATACTGGTGAGGAAGCACCAAATAAGAAGGAATATAAAATGATAATGTTATACACAAGATTGAAGATCACTTATCAATGAAAAAAGAAACTAATGAAGGAGATACACATCAGCTGAGAGGAAGCAATGGTGGAAAAAGAAGGTATATAAGGTGAAAACATGTAATCACGGAGAAAATGTAAATACAAAAGAATTAGTAGTAATTATTTCATCCATACAGAGTATGATCTGAACTAATCACTTTTACAGGAGAGCATATGTAACATAACAAAATTATCACACTAAACATTTGAATTAATGTTACATGAATAAAAGAGAAAGTTCCATAGTGAGTGAGAAGAATAAATTGTTTAAGGATTACACTAGAAACTGTATAATTAAGTCTATAAAATGTTAATAAAAATGGAAGATAATAAAGAAAACCATTAATTAAAATAACCTACTATGAAAAAACCAGTTAAACCAGCAGTATACCCAGTAGATTGGGGAAGCAGTACAAAAAGGGAAGGACCATAAAAAAGGAAATAATCTGTCATGAAACCATTTTAATAAGGAAACTACTAATGTGATATTTGAAGAAGGGACAAAACATATCAAGATTCCAACAAAGAGACCAGAAACAGGAAGAGATATGCCAAAACAAAATGTTAATCATATAATAAATACCATGAAACAAAATTGAAACCGATATAGGTAAACCCCAAACAAGTTACAAGATACAATACTATAAAAACAAATTGTATATTAGTTGTAAGTGTAACATGTCAAAAAATATGTCAAAAGAGACTACCATAGAGTAGAACTCACTAAAAAGACTACCAGAGTGTAGAATACAATAAAGTGAAGTGAGATAACAAAATCAAGGAACTACAGAGTGTACAGTGAGAAACATAGTTAAAAAATCTATGAAAAAATCTTCAAGGAGGTTTAAGTATTATAAAAAGACTACCATGAGTGTAGAATAATAATAATAAAACCATTGAAATGAAAGACGGTCTAAGGACTGACAACATTACTAGTAATAAGAGTTTTAAATTAGATATAAGAAGGACTATTACATATAAAATGTTTTCTTTAATTATAACTAAATAAATGGTGAGGACAAAAATACCAAAGGACAGTCCATAACTGAAGGTATGCCTAATATTAAGATGTTTATTATTTATTATTAATTAAATAATATTTTAGATGTAAGGTGTAAATAGATACACGAGGTTTTTTTTATCACAGTTAAAGTGTTTTCATAAGAATAATACATACACAAGACAGTTAGTGACTGACAGTGTTACTAGTAATAGGAGTTTTTTATGTTTTCTAATTAAATTATGTCTAGGATAAGCTATGTTGTTATCATTTGATGATACAGGAAAAAATAATAGGAATAAGATGTTTTTGTTAAAATTAGGTGATATATGGAAAATAGTTGATAATAAGATGTTTTTGTTAAAATTAGGCATAAGATGTTCATGTTATGGTTCAATGATGTTATTAGTATAAAGAAAGTTTAGTAGATACAAGATATTCTATTGTAATTAAAATCATGTCATTTAATTTTCCATTGTGTAAGTCAGAGAGGCAAGTAGGGCATAAAAATGTAATAGTTTTATTCAAATCAGTAAACCATGTATAATGTACAAACAGACCCACCAAGACACTATGTTTGTAAACACAGAATGGCCTATAAACCAAAAAAACTATCTATCAAAGAATTAATCTATGTAATAGGAATAGAATTCAATACATACAATACAGAAATTGAAAATATAATTAATGCAGATACAGTTAATAGCAAATAGAATGACAAAAGAAAGAAAACTAACTTCTTTTGGAAACAGTCAAAAATAGGCTTATGATAGTAATCAAATCAGACTAAACAGCAAATTAATCAATATTGAAATGTTTTAATAACCAAATTATTAACAACAAAGTAATTACGGAGTTATTAGGTGTATTCCATGGAAATATTATACCGAAAAAACAAATAAAAACCTTTAAAACACTGAATTTGTACAAAATATGGGGAATACAATTATTATGTAAAATTGTAATTTTTGGGCTTAAATGAGTTTGAAACAAACCCAGCTATATATCAAAAGATGTAAAATTAAATAATCAATATTACTGAATAATTAGATTCATGTAAAATTAAGAAATATTGGAAATACAGTAAAAAAAAAGAAAACTTGTTATGTATAGTTAGATAGTGAAACAAGTCTTAGACAGATATTTTATAATTAAACAATATGAAGAGGAAAAAGACATACCACAAATTGCCTTAAAACGACGACGTTGCGTCGTTTAGTCTATTGTTAATCGCAAAGCTGAACAGTTGAAAAATGTATTAGTGGAGTTTTGAAAACCAAATAATTTATATTAAAACCAAGTGTGGTTATGTGGCGTGTAACGGAGATGAACTAACAAGTGAAATAATATTATCTATCTATGTCTAACACTTCACAAGTTTCCAAAAACACAGAATAACACCATAAAACTTAACGCCAGAAATCGACAGCCATTTGAACAAATTTTGGAACGAATTCACAAAGAACCAACACACATATTTGAACATCACACTACACAAGAGATCCATCCAGAATTCGACATCGCAGACGACGAGGGGACATTCAACACAATATTTTGGACCAACACCACTTTGCAGAAAAAGGGAACATCGTTTTATTTCTGTGGGAGAAGATCTTCAATTCCAACGGCGTCATACCAGTTAAAACGAGCAGACGGCGGCCATTGCTGAATTTCTATACAGACGATCGACCAGTGCTGCCTGGAGCAGAGTGACGTCATTTCTTCGACTTGGTTCGAAATTTAAATAATTTCTTTCTAATTGACAATTGTAATAATAATTCTGTTCTATTTCAGATATTAACATTTAGTTTAAGAATACCTGTTAAATGTATCTTGTTCCTTGCCCTCTGACCATTTCGACTCGTTAAAAGAACCATAAATTTAAACTTGTAAAAAATATATTTGTTAATCTTTCTCACTGCCGACTGTGGCGAATATTCGCCAGTGCCTGGGACATGCGCAGTTTGACTGGCGCACAATTTTGAATGAATAAACGCAAATCAGTATTCAGTTACCAGCATTGTTTTTATTTCTACCATTAATGTTATTATTATTTTTTATTAAGAAAAAACATAATTCACATTGAGAGAATAGATATAGGAGGAAATTACAAACTCAACTAATTAATTAATTATTAATTAATTAAATTAAATCATTCAGACAAATTCGATACCAGCACAAGAAAAAATATTTGCAAAATTTTTAACGTTTGATGTATTTATTATTTATCAATCAAACACACCTAGTTATAACATTTTCTTATCATCAATATCTTTATATTTTGTTTATTATTACACTTGAAATTATATTACAATTCGACTAGCCCAACTAGTGGGGCTAAAGGAAAAGCACAATACCTTTGTTAGCACCAAAGAGACACACACAATATATCTCTACATATATCAATAATTTTATTTTTATTTATATTGGTAATATTTGTAATTATATTACAAGGGTTAAGTAGAAAATTCATAGTAGAAAGGTAATAAGAAATGAAATATAATGTAACATGAAGGTTAATATTAAATTTGAAATTGTGAAGAATTAAATGGTAGTAAATGATAAATAATCGATGGCTAATTAATGAAAGTTCAATTGAAATTAAAATGTAAAATTTTTATAATTTTATACGCAAAATTTAAAGATGTAGGGTGTGTAAATTGTGATCAAAGTTAAATGTGAATTGTTTATTTTAATGTAATAATCGCAATGTTAATTATGAGTGTATTATTATGTATTATGTTTATTATGTGCTAGTGTAGGAATTTAAACATGAATTGTATGTATGTATAACATGTTTTAAATGCGATTCCCTACATTTCGGGCGATCTCGGCCTTACCAACCCAGATCGTGGTTTTGGATGACAATCAGCTGTGGACAGAGTTATTATAAAACTGACCACAGTTGGTTGCCTTTGAAATTGGTCAAACCTAGAAATTTAATGGGGTTTAATAAGGGAATCAAAGATTATTTTTGAACACAGGCTATTTTCACCTCAGTAGGGGTGGTAGACCTTAGGGGCATATAATAAGAATAAAAGTAGGGGTACTTACCCTGAAGTTCTTGTAACGCTGAAGCAAGGATGGGAGTGAGAGAAAAGAAAAAAGTGCTTACTCCTTCTGCCTCAGTCCTTGTGGAGGCAACTGGACGCAATAGTCCAGGGGGGAAATAGTGTGTGTGGAGGAGAACAAAGGGGATGATTATTATTAACAGCGCCGGATAAATAGAATTTCTGTTAATAATAATATTTTTATAAAATGTTAAATGAATTTGAATTATTTTAGATATAAATGGGAAATGTTTAAGAATTATAGAAGAAGGGAGATATAGATGAATTGTGTTTGATTAAATTTTGATAATATGTTTAAATATTTTAGATGAAATCTGAGTAATGGAAGATATTTGTAATATTGTAAGGGGAAATGTCTATTTTAATTCTGATGGGAATCAGGGCAATAATTTTGATTTTTGGAAAAGAGTTAACAAGAGAAGGGTATGCAGAATGATGTAAAGAAATTTTATAAATGTATCATGGTAGTTTAAGGGTTCATATATACATGTGTTAAGAATTAAGAAAAACCAGTGCATCTTAACGCAAACCAACGCACAGCTAAGGGGAAACAGATCAGTTAGGGATATGGTATTATCCAAGGCCACTATTTGATGTTTCAGTGTCTGGTGATGCTGTGGAGGCGGTCCTGAGCTGGCCAGCGCGTCAGAGCAGGAGTGTCAAGCGTTTGTCTGGCCTTGCGGTGTTGGGATCTCGAGAGAGAAGTCCAGTAAGGTCATTCAGGTACGGTCACAGCAACTGGACCAAGGGTGAGTTGAATATATTTTATATAAACACTACAGGGGGTTGTGGCGACATATCCGACTGATCCCTTTAGGAAGTATGAGAGTGTCAATGAGAGTTTTTATGCTTCGGCATAAAACCTCTCATTGAGGGGGTTTTGTAACGGGACAAACTATTGGGGTTTATTTTTTCTTAAATAATTGTAAAATGTAATGGCCACTCAAGCTGAATAACATTTGAATCATAAACGCTGTACGGTTTTTTAACACATTGCAGTCAGTGCGGTATCAAGCGAAGCCATATTTCTACGTGTTTCTGTTGAGCAAAAGCAATTAACGAGTCTGAGAATGTGAACGTTAGCAGCGACGGGAGCGTATTCACACATGGGTGTGCCACTGTGAACAGCTTGAAAAGCACGTACGAAACATTCTTTCTCGCCCAGTGGGCAGAAAACAAAGAACTCAACGCAGTAAAATCCGCCTCAGTCGCAATTACGCTCTAAAACCGGCCGGTCGTAAAGAACAGTTCCAGAACAAAATTGCGGGCCCGCAACTCAAACAAAATGTGATTTTAAAACCGAGTGTATAATTTAAAACGGAACATGATTATCCAGTAAGTAATTAAATAATTAAAGTAACAGTTTAGATAAAAGATGGTGCGACTAATATGTGCGGAGTGATGGAAGGTACTACGGAACATTGGACTCTTTCGTCAAGCCAGAGTGGTATATCAGCTTCAAAATTGTGTTCTTTTAAAGTACACTATTTACCATTAAATGAAATTGAGATCTCAAATGGGCATGGGGTATATGTATGAATGCGAGCGTGAATAAAAATAATAAAAATGATAAAATAAGAAGCGCTGGTTTGGGTTAATTAAATTTTGATGGTAGTTTTAAAATGTTGTTATTTTATCTATATAAGAAAATTTAGTTTTGTCTGAATAATTTTCATTTTGATATGCAAAAAATTGTTAAGAATTATGGGAATTGAAAGGGATATAAAAACAAGAAATGATCAATAAAATTTTAATTGCTTAGTAAACTAAGAAATGACTCGTTATTATTCAAATAACCAGTTCTGCTTTTCCCGTTCGCTGATTCGAACCCTGGCGAGTGAAAAATCAGGTTGGCAGACAACAACATGGCGTCTACAGAGCCAGAATACATAATAAATAAACAAAACCTATTTATTAATTTATAAAAAGGTAAGTAAGATAACAACTGTCGGTGATAAGCACTTACCTTGCGATGTAATTGATGTAGTACATGAATATGATGATGAGATCATAACTTACCTGGGGATAACGAATAATACTAAGGGCGACTTGAATATAACTAATATTGACAAGGTTTATGAGATAATGATAAGGAATAATCCTATAGATTATTATGGTATAATGAATAACACAGATTTAACGGGACACTGTATTAAAAATAAGGATATAATGCATGTAATTAAGAATGAAAAGTGTTATGTGAAAATCAGACTAAATTTCGATGATGGTGGGTACACAGTGATTGTTAATGAACATTTAATTATGAGAGTTAATGGTTTTAAATACTGGACTGAATAATGAAATGATTTTTGGTAAACAATGACTTATAATGTGAAACTGATTGTATATAATGTGTATGTGGTTTACATGTGTTAAATGTACTCATGTAGTGGGGTTGTGTAGTCGATTTACAGGTTAGTTTGAGGTCATGTCAGTAATAATATATTGTTTGAAGTGAATAATTAACAGTTTGTAATCATGAAGCTTTATAATGAAAAATTAAATTGATGTAAAATGTTTAAAAGGTAGAAATCTTGATAGTCAATTTGAAAGTTTTGATTTGAAGGTTATAAAAAAAATGATAAATGAATTTTATTATGAAATAAAATAAATGCGACATGAAATTAAATGAATTAAAATTGTTTTGAATAATCTAATTGAAGTAACTTACAGTGTTTTGATTATGACGCAATTAAAATTTATGTGAGAGGATTTAATTAATGTAAAATGTTTTAAGTTATGCAATTAAAGTATTTAGTTAAAATAGATGGTCTAATTAATTTAAAAGATGGAAATATGTGTAATAAATTTGAATAATTTATTTTGAATCGAATTGTATAATAAATAATTAAAGGTTGCTGATTGAAATGTTTAATAGAAAGTCAAAGTTGAAGTGATAATCCAAGATAAGCAGTTAAAATGTTTAATCAATAGAAATTGAAATTAAAAGTTGTGTAATGTTTGTAAATTTTATTCAAATTCAGAGATGAAATGTTTTATGTTAATCTGAGGTAGTAATGTTTATTTTGAGTATAAGTTTTTGTGAAATATAAAAGTTTATTTGATTAGGATGCAATTAGGTATAGATGTGTTGCATTGTAACTGATTAAAGTTAACTGAAGTAGTGTGTCTTGTAATAAGGACATTGAAAGAGTAAACGTACATTTTAATGGAAAGGGAATATTGTTAAATGAATTAATAATAGAATGGGGTAATCCTTTTTGTTATTGGAGTTGATAGTTGAATTTGAATTATTTTTGGAGTTTAATTTTTTTATTTTTGTTTGTTGTTTCTAACATAAATGATCAATGTGTGTTGTGTATGTTACAGAGATAAAGATATCAAATGTAATATGTTTATGTTACTGATATATAGTAAACCAAGTAGCTATGTATTAGTGGATAAGATGAGCAACCAGTACTTTGCAAAAGACACCAGTATGACTAAGAGGAAACCAAATCAGTTGGGGATATGGCATTGTGAAAGACCAGTTACTGATGTTTTTGTTTAATTGTTATAGAGTCGGGTGATACTGTGGTGGCGGGCCTGTCTGACTTTATGGTGTTGGGATCTCGACAACGGAAGTCCAGTAAGGTCATGCAGGTGCAGCCGCAGTCACCGGACTAGGGGTGTAAGTTACCCATGATTTTAATAAGGAATTACGGGGGGTTGTGGTGCCATATCCTTGCTGGTCCTCTTGGGTTTTAGGCAATGAGTTTTTCTGTTTCGGCAGAAAACCTCTCATTGGGGCGGTATTGTACGGGGCAAACTAAGGGGTTTTGTAATTTCATAATTTTCTCGTAACAATTTGTGGCCAACCAGGCTAGGCAACACTTTTAGATCACCAAATGTATGACTTTTGTGAACACCCGGTAGTCAGTTCGGTGTCATGCAGTACAAGGTACAAAAGCCATTAGAACATTGGAATGTGTAAGAGCGTGTGTGTGCCGCCCTTCGCGACATAAAAGTCACGCACATAGCCTCCTTACCGCCTTACACGAGATGTTGAGAAAGGCGCGAGACATTGACCCGCCAATCAGCGAAAGCAAAACAGGCAAGGCGCTCTACCAGACTATGAAGTAGAAAAAAGCAGCGCGTCCGATAGCCATTTTGGACACTAGGCAGTTGGCATCTAATTTCAGAACCACGCGGATGTGTTAACGCACGGTGCGCCAAAAACGTGCTCGCGAACAATTTAAGCCGACCGACCAAAAAAGAAAATGTTATCTAAATTGTTTTAAAAACAGTACCAGAGTGTAAGGTAAACCAACATTCAGCAATATCAGTTTTAAACAGTTCAGAACACATTTCGGAGTGTCTTGTGAAAGTAATGAATCGGCAGCGGTGGTGAAATAATTGGATACTGGCTACAACAAGGATGAGTACCGTTTAAAACTTTTAAACCTTTAACCATATAAATAAATTAGACAACAGCATACTAAAATATTTGAAACTAAAAGAGCTCAATAAACAGGGGTTAAGAATATGTAAAAGAAAATGAGAAGGAGTTAAAAGTACTGGTTGCCTTTGTTAACATGTAATCTAGTTGGATAAGTAATTTTTTGTTTTTGATAAGTGTTTCACAGTTAACTGCTAAAAAGAAAGGGTAAGAGAAAGAAAAGTAAAGGAGAACTAGAAATTTTGAAAGAGTAATAAATGATATGATTATTTAATGAAAACCATGTGTTACCGTAATTATTTCGCCAGTCAAACCCAATGAATCACTTCTATAGTTCACAGATTCGTCCATAGAACCCTGGGTAATCCACAAGGTAAGTGAGAGAATGAGATATTGGAAGTGTTTTTCTATTAAATAATTCGAAAAGTTACAAGAAATTATCAACTTTCTTGACAACCTTGAATACAAATTTGATAACGTAAGGTTTTACAACAAAATAATCAAAAAGACAGAAAAGAAAAGGAATAAATACCAAAGGGAACAACAGAATGTCATAAAATATCACGTAGGAGAGAAGGCGTTACTTAGAAATAGAGAATTACCACCCAGTACCATGGAAGGAATTATGAAGAAACTGTTACTACTTTATACTGGACCATACATCATTAGCAAAGATAGATCCAATAATACTTATGAGATAATGGATCATATTAATAAGAAGACTAAAGGAACATATAACCAGACTTCGTTGAAGAAATATTATGAAGAAAATAAGTCAATATAAATGATCATTTCCTCAACCATACAAATTTGCTTTCAGAAGTGGGGAGGCAATATGTAGCATCATGAGATGGTACAAACAAGGAAACTCAATTTAATTATTAAAAATATAGGGAAACACTCAAATACATAAATACTATGTAACTGAATGAGGAGTGCAATAGAGAATGAGTGGTCAAATGAGAACAACCAAAAATAATTATATAAAGGAAGAATTATAATATCTAAACCAATAAACCATAAATAATAAATAAAGAATACGTGTTACAGATGCATGAATAAATTAAAAACAGGAATTAGCCTTGCAAACAAACATAATAAATAACTTGACAAAACAGACATAAAAAAAGACTAGACTGGACGGTGTCTTTGACACAAAAATTACCCAACAGATTAGGGAAGTGCTTTTATATATCTTGTTATAATATTGTAAATAGTAATGTTTTAGTATGTAAGTGAGAAATGTATTTAGGGTTAAGAAAAATCATTTGTATAACCAGCCTAAAAGTCAAACTAGGTCTTAAACCTAAGACTGTATTTGTAATTAGCTAATAGATAGTGTAATGGTAAAAACAAGATAATTATTTTTATAATTGTGTTTATTCAAATAGAAAAGGGACAAATAATGATAATGAAACAGTGCAAATGACACAGTGTAAACAATGATAAAAATATAAAGTGTTGTGAACCAAGTATGACCATAAGGTGAGAATGGCATGTATTTTATATGAAGTGAACGAATAACAATAAAATCAACTTCATTAGTGCAAGTGACAATATAAAATTAAGTGAAATAAAAGCATAAATGGGATTATGTAAAATAATCAGGAAAAGTAAGGTTATATTAAAAACTTATGTTTACTGGAGGCAGATAAAACAGTCCGGAGACCGAAAAATACACCAACAAACCAAGGCCTCTAA
This sequence comes from Magicicada septendecula, assembly GCA_034769895.1. Lineage (NCBI taxonomy): Eukaryota > Metazoa > Arthropoda > Insecta > Hemiptera > Cicadidae > Magicicada > Magicicada septendecula. The sequence continues at coordinate 416,334,526 of CM068372.1, read as the reverse complement.
TAGATGAATCTAAAATTGATTGTTACAAGGAAGAAAGCTTTGTCTAATGTTGGCGTCCCATGAAGGAGGAACAAATGGAAATAGTTGCCAATCCAAACAAGATTAAATAAGAGGAGTGTAGTAAAAAAGCCAAGTAAAGTTATAGATATTATCAGTAAACTAACGTACAAGTTGTGTTCAAGCCACCTGGAGAAGAAAAATTGAAATTACTATCCTAACTGGTGTAATACATCTTGAATTCGGTGAGATCATTCCAAACTTATAACCATATTGACAAAGTATTAACGTTTTACACAACACTTCAATATAAACTAAATAACGAACACAATTAGTGTGACTACATTTCTAAACATAATATATGATATCAAAAGTGAGTGACACAAACTTATTTTGAACTAACAAAAGTGTAGAACTAATAGAAATTTTATTAAACATTCAATATTGTGCATACCACAAAAAGCAATATGGCGTCTATTATTTTCTTAACGGTGAAGAAGGGGTACAGCAGCACGCCATGAGAAATAATGAACTATGAGATATAGCATAGACAATTAAATTTTTAATTTATTTTCTTTTGTCAATTGTATTCCTAATGTCTGATAATTAATTATTTTCATTATTTTATTAATGTTATATTTATAATGGTATACACATTATATTTAAGAAATATAAATTAAATAAATAATGCAAAATTGGCTTACAACGTGAGGCCTTAAACAAAAATATTGTAATGCGACATAATAGTAACCCTGTCCCAAAGCTAAAACTGCTCAATTCAGTAGGTATGATAGTAGGCAAAGTCGCCTATGCTATCCACATAGACCAAATAAAAATAGAAAACCATTAGGTTGTAAAATTATCTAATTGATTTCTTTTGTATAATCACAAGAACTCACAACCATCATACACAAACAACAATTATTTACTACATGTTCAAATTTTTTATTCATGTATGTTATTAGTATAATACTTGTTAGGTCAATTTATAATATTACTGAAGATGATTTTTTATGTTGTTAAAACCCTGATATAAAATTTGTTTCATGCATCCGAGAGCTAGATGGAGCTGAAACCTTAAAAAAGGGAAAATGATTTGTTAATTAATAGAAAATAAAAAATGGGGAACTTATTATAATAAGAAAAGCAGGAATAAATATCTAATGATTCAGAGCAGCAAAAGAAGTGCATTCTCATTTGCAGTATAATTAGATGAATAGTTATATTTTATATTACACATTTGGATCCCTGGGACGTAGGGCATCGAAGGCGTTAAAAGGTTAGTATAACCATAGCAGTTACATACTTCCATTATATTTAAGAAATATAAAGTAAATAAATAATGCAAAATTGGCTTACAACGTGAGGCCTTAACAAAAATATTGTAATGCGACATAATAGTAACCCTGTCCCAAAGCTAAAACTGCTCAATTCAGTAGTATGATAGTAGGCAAAGTCGCCTATGCTGTCCAAATAGACCAAATAAAAATAGACAACCTTTAATAACAGAAAAAAAACTGTCCAATATAAATAATAAGAGAAAAATACAATGCAAATAATAAATAAATTAAACAAAATGTATCATAAATGTAAAATAAGATACAAACCTTTTTGTGATTAAATTAAGTTGGTGAAAGAGTGTGGGATAAAGTTAGTGATCCCTGATATTATATAGTGAAGTACAAGTGATATTCCCAAACTAAAAGTGTCAGTGAGGGGGTATTGGAAAGAGTGTGGGTTAAGTACTTTTATGTAAAAAGAAAACCCAAGAACCACATTAATAGAGAGTTGTGATGGGAGTTTATAATAAAGTTAAGTATGTTCATAAACATTGTTCATAAATATGTTCATAAAGGTTTTGGCATAACTAGATATGTTTATGTTTTATGCCAAGGCTTATGAGTAACATCCATAAACCATGTTATTAGCAATAGTTAGAGACTATGAGCAGAATCAGAAAGTGATGAATTAGGAACCAAAAACCCATGAAGAATAATCTAATCACTGATTAATAATACTGATTAAGATTAGTGGGATGGCTGAATAATATGCCAGTTAACTAATGATTGTGGCTAACTGAAAAATACAATATTAAACCATGTAGGCCATGCCTAAAACATAGCATGCCGGATGATTCTGTTCCTATCAAGTTATTGTTCCTATTAAGTCATTATTCTTATCAAGTTATTGTATAACACTAAGTATATTATTTGTCATTTTATAAATGTAAACAAGGCCATACAGGCAGTATATTAAATAATATGTTAAAGGATTTTATTGTAAACATTGTTTAAATAATATTAAGGGTCCAGACTCGTTTAGTAAATAGTAAAATCAAAGAAAAAGGGTTCAGCATCAGAGATTAAGCAATAGTAAAGGTAAATTATAAAATAATATTAGAAGACCACTGATGGCCTAAGCCACAAATTCAACATAAAAGAAATATTGTCAGTAAACTAAAAGTGTACGCCCAAAGTTAGAAATTTTGTAAGGTGGGAAACCACCCTTTATAATAAACAATTTATATAAAATACGGTATCAAAATGTTCACAATTACATAAAGAAAAACATGATGTACTTTAAATTTAAGGAGACTTAAAGCTAAAAAAGGAGTATTTTTCTTATAGGCAAATGAACATTTAAATCTTGTAAACTGACCATGTGACCTTATGAACTCTGAGTTTTGACCAATCACAGGCCAGTATTGCGAGGGCACGAAACCGTTGATGGGAAAGCAGGAATTTGGAGTTGTATTGTTAACCATTGCAGAGAGCAGATGAGCTCTAATGAAGAAGTTTTTAATTAAATAATAATAATGTTTTCTGGACAGTTGGCGATGAAAAATAATAACCAATAGAAGCTATAAATACTGATACTGTGGAAGATCAGAAGACAGAAATAATTCAATTAAACCAAAAACTAAATGCAGAAACTCAGACAATCCTGACTACCTATAACGAACAAACGTTTATAACTTATGTAAGTGACGCCAAGCCTGATTAATAGCCGCACTACAGGTACGATTACACAACACTATCGTAGACACTATTTACACTTACAGAACAAACACCAGTGACCATTTATTGAAAGAAAAGCTTAAAATTTAAAACTGTGAACACTAAAACATTTATTTTAAAATAATTTGGAACAGCGCGAGGTTATACGTCTCAGTGGCCATCTTGGCGACATGACCGTCGTTGCTTAGCAACGAAATAATAAAATATAGTATTAAGATTTTAAATTTTACTTACCTTTTGTGATGTATTGTATTTTTGTATGCATTCTCTGAATTCAATAACAGTCTCAAAGAACCCTTAAACCCTGAGATTTAATATGATTATTATAAATAATTTGTTTATTGAAAGTTATTAGTGTACTAGTCGAATTGAGCAGTGGAGTCGACCCGACTAATATTTTGTTTCGACACAAGTCGACTGTTCCTTTCTCTGAATAACTTAAATAAAAATAAATATTGTTATTTTAACTAGGAGTTGTCATTGCAGAAAATCAGAAAATTTACAGGACAATTACAGGCAATTCAACAGGAGAGTGAGCAGCGAACGGACCAGAGCACTGAATAGAAGAACGGGGCGCTCGAAGGCACAATCGATTGCGGCAACAAATCCGTATTTGACATAAGTGGAGTCAAATTTACACTAATAAACTCTCCAAGATAAACAAAAAATAAAACCCACTAATACACTATTACATTACAGATGACGTAAATAACGTGGGGCTAAATAAAAATAAAACACACAAAACACTGATACATTACAATATATATACCCAGACTAAAAAGTAATATTACAAAATTGGCACCCACAACTTGGGGCTCTACAAAATACTACTGTAACATTTGAAAATTAATTAACTAACAATGTCATATAACAGTGTGTGTGTGTGGTTCATATAAATAATATCCATGTCAAATAGGGTATGTGTAGCCTCAAAACAGCAGCAGAATAGTTCAGTTAAAATTGGAAAGAAGTAGCAATTATTAACGTTGGATGGTTAATAAAGAGGCAATTAGGCCTAGTCACCACAGAAGAACCACTCAGCGTGGACACTCTTGCCAGAATGGTGATTCCAGCCTTCAATCCTGTAGCTGTGTAAGGCAATTTCAAGCAGCGATGCTAGTGGACAAACAGAGAATAATTAAAAGCAACAATAGTACAAAGAATAATAATTAAGAATTCATTAAGATGTGTGGGATTTTCGGAAACTTGTGCAATTTGTGGGTACAAATAAATTGGCACTTAAAGAAGTGCGATGTGCTGTAGCCAAGAATGGTACTATACACAAATGCACTTATTTGCTTTTACTTTGAATTTGTTTACCTTATATGTATAGAATGTACTGTGTATTCAATAATAGCATACTATGACACAGCATGCATTGTGTACTGGGTAATGTGGAAATTATTTAATGTTCAGCCTTTAAAACAGTTTTGACAACGGTATGTTATTTGATAAACAAGTTGCAACTGCTTAAATGTACATGTAAAAGGATACATAAGATGACAGCTTGAAAGCAAAAGAAATTAAGGTAAGAATTTTAAATTAATTTTTATATTATTTACAGAAGTGACATTACACAATATTGTCCAATGAATTTGTTTGATGATGAAACTCAATGGACATTAATTAGAGGAATATTCAAAACTAAGTGTATATTGGAATTTGTTCAATAATATATATTTAACAAATTCACATACAAGGGTTATTTGTTTAATAATAATAAAAATTTATTAGAACTCTAAAAGTTTACTTTAGTGTCACCTAACACCATGATACATTCTGTGTGATCGTGGATTCACCTAACACAACCGAGTAAAGAGTTATTTGTTATAGATCAGTGGGGTGTGTTATACAGTTACTACATACTGTCTGTCAAATGTTGTTGGCAACCTTGGGTTTTGGTTTCACATTTTTGGGGGCCTCTGTACAGTAATTTCAGGAGCTGCCATTTTTAGGCTTACTGCTACAACATAAATAGGAAAAGAATGGAGACTCGCATAAAACATTGTGTAACGGTACAGAATTGGGTGAGAAAGAATTTTAAGAAATATTAATTAAAACAGTGTACAACCTCTTGGGAACCCCTGTTTTAACAAAGCTGCATACAATGTTATGAGAGACCAGTCTGTTTATGTCTACACAGTTCGTCTAGACGTATTACGTAATCACTTGCAACCCAGGCTATCTGTGAATTACGGAAAAATACGTAATTACCACAAGCCAGTTTCATCAGGAGGCAACAGGCAGTCATCATTGGACCAGTCAAGTAGACACAGCAGAGCCGCACGAGGCCGTAAAGGAGCGCGCAGTTCCAGTAACTAGTAACAGTGTGCGAGCAATATACCGCAGTCGACTCACATTTTTCAGACCACGCGGTCGTAAAAAACCAGTGCTCGCTAGTAAGTATGTCGGCCGACACAATTGTTAAAAGCGAAAGGTGATAAAACGAGGTTCTAGTAAACAGTTAACAATCAACGCCAGTGTAAAGAAAAATAACTTTAGCCATCTTCAACTGACTTTCGGAGTGTGGGGTGATAAGTGCCTCAACAGTCGGACCAGATCTACAACCAGGCTGAGTACACTATAATCCATTTTAATTCCAAATTCTTAACTATATTCCACTTTATACTGGGGGATGTTTCAAATAATAATGAGATCTCAATAAATGGGGTTTACTCGAATGTTAATGGTAAAAGAGTGAGAGAGTGAGTGAAATAAGAAAAAAAAAAGAAAAGTACTGGTTGGTTAATCATATCAATTACTTGTTTTAGTTATGTAAGAATAGTAGCTTTACAGGAATTGTTCATTCGTCAATTGTACACCTCTAACTTGTGCTTGAGACAGATGTAGTAATTTACTAGAAATGATGAGAATTTGAGTAGTTGTCATACAGGTGTAGAAAATAACAGAATTCGGCTTAATAAAAGAAAAGTAATTTGTTAGAATCAAAAAACTGTGTTAGAGTAATTATTTCACACTTAAACCTAAATAACCACTCTGCAACTGTTTCGTCTATAGGACCCTGGAGATGAACCCAAAGGTAAGCAAATTTGTAAAATTCTTTATGAATTTGTAAAGAATTTATTAACGCATAAAAATCGTAGTGTAACAAGTGGCGCGCGAACATAGGGACGATTTGTATAATTTATTTTAATTATACAAATTAGACCTAATCTTAGTTCCAGAGATGGATTATTTGGGAGTGAGGGCGGTGTTGTAGGTTACAAAGTATAATTGTGTATGTAAATACAATAAGAAAAAATGGAAAATAAGAGTGATGAAGTCAATAGAATTGACTTAACGAACACTAGTACAGACAATCATGTAAATACGATAGTAACCGAAATGGTAGTAAACGAAATAAGCCTAACCGAGTCCGTAACAATGGAAGGGGCTACGATTCATTCAATGCCTATCCAAAATAAACAAGTTGACAATAATGATATAATGTATATGATACAATTAATGTTAGAAAAGCAAAGCACAATGTTAAGCAATAAATTCGAGGTACAAAATAAAAAATTTAATGAACAGAATAATAAATTTGATGCATTAAGTAGTGACATCAATAAACGTTTTGATATGAATGATAGTAAGTTCAATGAGTTAAAGAAGGAAGGTGAAAGAAATTTCGATAAAATAAATAGTCGTTTTGACGCAAACGAGAATAAATTTGATGAATTAAATAAACGATTCCACACAAATGATGCTAAATTTGATGAATTAAATTATTCACTGTGTAGACGAATTAATGGAACTAAAAGACAAACAGACGAGTTAAGAGAGCGTGTGTGTATGGTAGACGGTAAAACAGAGAAGTTAGACTCTAACCAAAAAGAACTGGGACAACGAATAACTACCGTAAATGAGAAATTAGAAAGCATTGAAAGTAAAACTGGTAATAAATTCAAGGGTATAGAGAGTGAGATGCAGTGTATAAATAACACGATACGGGCCATAGATAACCGTAGTAGTGAATTAGAATCACAAGTAGCAATGTGTGCCGTAAATGATTACGATAAGATAGTTAAAAATGTTAGAGATGAAATAGAGAATATTTGTAAAACAGACATTCAAGCAATCCAAGAAACATTAAATGTTATTGAGAGCGTAAATAATAATAAGTTCGTGTCTATTGAACAGAGTATTGTTAATGTAAAAGATGAATTGAGTGTGGCAATCGGCCAGAAAATAAATATGTCACGGAAAGAGTGATTATGACTCGTGATGTAAGTAGTGAAGTTGAACTAGAATCGTTTAATTATGACAGTAGGGGCGTACACCCCATGCAATTCTTAAACAGAGTAAAAGAGTATAATCAGTTCTGCAGTAGTAATTGGGAGGTTAAGCTATTAAAAATAATGAAATACTTCAAAGGGAGTTCCGCAGTGTGGGCGGAAGTACACAAAATAGATTGGGGAGATTATCAAAGTTTCGAGAGGGCCTTCCAAAACAAATACTGGTCGGAGGAGGAGCAAGAGGGGTTACGTAGTAAGATTATGGGAAAAGGTAATTTTGGGGTCCAGGGGGATAATGTGACGCTGTACGTGATGGGGTCATACAATGAGGTGAAATATTTAGAGCCCCCGTTATTATTCCGATCGTTTGTACGGTACATAAGTAAACATTACCACGAGAAATCCAGATCAACCTAATAACGCGGGAAGTGGAAGATATAAATGAACTCGAGCAAATACTAGATATTTTCCAAAATATTAGAGACCGAGAGGCGGGTCGGCGTCTGAATCCGCCAGCACAACACGCAAACGGAAACCATCATCAATCCAAGGGGATACCGACCTATTATAGAGGGGAGCGGGGAAATCATAATAATAATAATAGAAGGGAGGATTGGAGGTGTTCAGAGTGCCATTGTGAAAATTACTCCAGCAGAACGACCTGTTATAGGTGTAGTAAGGAGAGGGAATGTCAGCGAAACAACACAGCGTATAACCAAAACAATCCACACCAGAGAGGAGTAAGCAGTAGCAGAGGAGCACCGGAAAGTAGCGGAAACTCTACTAGAGGCCGTGGTGGGTACACACCAGGCCGTGCAACAGCTCAAACGGAAAACTAGGAAAACTAGCAAGGACAGTTGATGAAGGGACCCCACCATTGTTGACGGAGGACTGCGGGGTCCAAGGCAACGATGATTATCGGAGTAATGTCATCTGCACTGACCTGCCCAAGGAACTGATGGAGGAGGACGACATAGAGGCAGTAAGACTAGAGACAGGATTGACCGAAGTAAGGATCAAAATCAAAGGTAAGGAAGTAAAAATTTTAGTAGATACAGGTAATGATGTATCTGTTATTTCTGAACACATACTAGACGAATTGAAAGAAACAAATGAAAACATTCCATCTTTGCCAGTTGCTGGGGTGACGATAGTGGGAATTACAGGGGTCAGAAGCAAACGGGTAACCAAACAAGTGCAATTGAATATGATAATTAACGGGGGAGAATTTGAAAACACCTTTTTAGTAGTACGTGGGTTGAATTTGGAGGTTATATTGGGTAATGATTTTTTGATAAGACATAAAGCTGTGATTGACTTCAAGAAACGGGTGTTAGAGTTAAATAATGAAATTAAACCGATCCGGGTCAGTTTTGAGTGGGTTTTAGATACGGTAAGAATATCGGGGGTAAAGGTGATACGGAATCGGGTTAGTAATATTGATACAGCAATTAGTGTGAACGTATGTAGAGAGAGAGAGTGTAGTGAAAGTAGAGAACAAATATGGGAGGAGAGGGCACATAAATTTTGTAGTGAGGGTGGCGTTGTAGGGAGTCCCCAACGTAAAGCGTTGTGGCGGGTTGTGGAAAGTTATAGAGAAGTGTTTTCAGAGCTACCTGGAAGAGCCAGGAACTACAAATGTGAGTTACAGGTAAGGAAACACACACCCTACGTACAAAGAAGTTATCCGGTGCCATTTTCCAAGAGGAGAGCCGTCCAGATAGAATTAGACAAAATGTTAGAGGGGGATATAATCGAGAGGTTGGTGTCACCATATTCTAATCCGTTGGTAGTAGTCATTAAAAAAGATGGTAGAGTAAGGTTATGTTTAGATGCCCACCAAATAAATCAAATAATAATTCCGGACGGGGAGTCACCCGAAGCGATTGATGAGATTTTTCAAAAATTTAGTGGTGTGAAATATATGACCTCATTAGACCTAACCGCAGGGTATTGGCAAGTCCCATTAGCCTTGAATAGTCGTAAATATACAGCCTTTTTATTCAATGGAAAAAAACTATTAATTCAAATGATTACCGTTCGGACTGAACACCAGCGTGGCCAGTTTCATTAAATGTTTAGATGAGATTCTACAACCAAAAAACTTAGATTTTTTAACGATTTATGTAGATGACATATTAATAGCGTCGAGGACTTTTGAGGAACACATAGAGCATATAGAGTATGTTTTGAATAAATTGTATCAAGGGGGGTTGACAGTAAATTGGAAAAAGTTGAGTTTTTTGCAGAAAGAAATATATTTTTTGGGATTTATCATTACACCTGAAGGTATACGAGTCAACCCAGACAAAGTAGAATCTACAATGAAGTTCGCTGAACCAAAAAACATTAAACAACTGCAGAGCTTTTTGGGTTTACGCAACTTTTATTGAAAATTTCAGCAAAATTATGCACAAATAACCGCAAAATTAAGCACAGTGTTACAAAAAAGTAAACAGTGGAGATGGGGTGAAACAGAGAGGGACGCTTTCAACGAGATAAAAAACAAGTTTGCAAACATGATCATGATGAACCACCCTAATTTTGAACAAAAATTTTACTTGCAGACGGGCGCTAGCAACGTCGCCCTGGGAGCAGAACTTTACCAAGAGGATGAAGACAAGGAGCACCACACCATCGCTTTCGCAAGCCGGACCTTGCTAGCGGCCGAACGGAATTATACCACCACAGAAAAGGAATTGCTGAGTATAGTCTTTGCCATAAAAAAGTTCTGCACCTACCTGCTAGGGAGTCGTACCATCATCCGGACAGATCACAAGGCGCTATCTTTCCTGAATACGTGCAAACTGATCCATAGTCGCCTCACCAGGTGGGTATTAGCCCTGCAGGAGTATAACTTCTCCTGGGAATACATAAAGGGGGTGGAAAACAAAATATCTGATATACTCTCAAGGGTAGATATAGAGGGGAATAGAACTGGGAGAGATTTGAATGAAATATAAATTTTTTGGTTAAGCAGGGAAGATAGGCTCTTTGGGGAGGAGTTAAAATACATTTAAAAAATGCAAAGATCAGACGTTAAGTTAAATAAAATCATAGCAAGTTTAGAATCCGATTTAGATCATTCTGTATATAGCCGATATTTTCATATCTATCAAGGGAGTTTATTTAAAAAAGTAGAGGGGGGAGAGCGAGAGTGGAGGTTAGTCATACCGGAAGGGTTGGTAGACAAAATAATATGGGACTGTCATATTCGGTATGGGCATTTCGGGGCTAGGAAATGTGTAAACGTACTGAGAGAATCGTGTTTACTTAAAAATATGGAACGGAGAGTTAGAACATTACTCCGGGGTTGCGATTTATGCCAGAAGTCAAAAGTGGCTAATTACCGGTTGGAGGGAGAAATGAAATACATTAAAGTAGAAAAACCTTTTGATTTAGTTGCGGTGGATTTGTTCGGCCCACTACCAAAGGGTAGGGGAGGGGTGATGTACATTTTTGTAGTGTTAGATACGTTCACCAAATTTGTAAAGCTGTATAGTGTCAAGAGGGCGACGAGTAGAGTCCTAAGTGAAAAAAGAACAAAGGATTATATGATCAAAACAGGGAAACCTAAGGTAATACTCTCTGATCATGGGCCCCAATTCATTAGCGGAACTTGGCGACAAACTCTGGGGTGGGAAGGAATTATACCTAAACACACAGCGGTATATCATCCCCAGTCAAACCAGGCCGAAAGGGTCATGCGTGAACTAGGGAGGATTTTTCGGGCATATTGCCATACTAAACACAGTGAATGGCCAACCTATGTGAATAAAATCGAAGACTGGTTAAATTGTACTATGCATGAGTCAACCGGGTTTACGCCATATGAGTTAGTTAAGGGGACACGCCCACCGAGAATTCTTGAACAGCTGTTCAACTATCCACCTGAGAGTAATACCAGAGGTCTGGACATAAAACTGAAACTCGCTAATGCGAACTTATTGATTAAGGGGGAAAGAAGGAAGCGACATCATGATGTTGCAGGTAAATGTACTAGATATGACATAGGTCAGTTGGTGTTGGTGAGGCGGCATGATTTGTCCAACGCACAGGGCAAAGAAATAAAGAAATTCTTTTTGCTATATGAAGGACCGTATGAAGTAATTGAGATTAAAATGAACAACGCATGTTTTACGAAATCAAGTAACGCGGGAGATAGTGGGGTACCCATAACGGCACAAATCTAAAAAAGTATAGGTAAAAATAAAATATCGAAATAAATTGTATATAAACAAAAAAATTAACGTTTTCAGAAGGGACCTCCCCCATTTTTGGGCGGCCACGGTCTCACCAGCCCTGGTCGTGGATTTTGGACTCTAGGGGCGGGCCATGGTTGGAACTAGCCTATCATCAGGTTGGTACAAAGATGGTCTTCCCCTACCAAATTTTGGTAGAAATTAGAAATTTACATAGTATAAAGAACGGGGAGGGGGACCCCTAAAGTTCCGTGGGTAAAGAATTACAAAAAAGAGGTGCATAAATTGACACACACCACGGACCAACGGTTGCCTTAATTCTAAATTACAATACATTAAGGCAATCTTCAAGTGTATAAACCGGTGTTGTTTGCGGGTTGTTACCTCATCCCCTAATAGGTAGGTAGTAGAAAAGTTTGGCGGCCGAGGAAACAAACCGAAATAACAAATTTTCCGTGTAGTCTGACTGAATTATGGCTTATAGAGATGGGGTCATAGATTGGCAGTTGTTTTTTTTTATTTTTGGACAGGGGGGCAGGTAGTGAAAAAGTAGCTTTGCCAAAGAAACCGCTGGCAAATAAAAGTTTTTCTGCATAATAAGTTAGGAAAATAATCCTTAATAATAAGTTTTAAGAATGTTAAAATAATGATAAATATAAATTCTGGAGGAACCTTATGTACCTCCTTTAGGGCTGTCAAAAGGGTTTTTGTTCACATTCATTGACATATGGGTTTTGTTCGTTTTCGGTCGCATCTCTATAAACCATAATTCTGTACATACAAAATATGATCTATTTACAGGTAATTAAAGAAATAAATAGTTTGTTTAAATATTCCAATAAAAAAAAAATATTTATAATACTTATGAAACCTAAAGGTTAAACTATTATTTGGTGGTACCTGCTATGTTAGACCATGAGTAGAGATATTTGGTTTAGAATGCAATCACTGAGGGACTTAAGGAAAGAATTGAGCCAAACAATGTGAGGTCTGTAAATTTTATTGAAATGCAAAGGTGAAACTAAACAAATTAGATGAACTAGAATTATTTTGGATAATATAACTAAAGTAACTCAAACCGTTTTGAATAAGGGAAGAAATTAAATTAAACTCGAGTTGGAATTAAATTAATTTAAAATGTGAATTTTGGGAAGGAATTTAAATCTATTTTATTTTGAATCATGTAATAAATGTTTGAATAACAATAATTGGAGTCTGATGATGTTAAAATGGTTAATTAATACAAATGTGAAAGTAAAGTGGAAACGTTTGTAATATCAAATTTTATTCAAGATCAGAATGGAAAAGTTTATTGTAATGTAGCGTTGGCGAAACCAGCTGTTTATACAACTGATGATGTAAATAGGTATAAATAATAAACCTATGTTATATGTTTAATTGTAGATTCCCCGTTTAAGTCCAGTCACGGCCTCACCGAACCTGGTATAGGCCTCTGACAAAACTGATAATGAGTGAAAGCTAGCACAGGCAATATGGTAAAAAAATTAATCTAAAATACTTGTGTTCCATGCTAGAATAGTGTTTTTAAGTTATTACATAGTACATGTTTATCTGCTTCACTTTATTATCATTCTTATTGCTGGAACAGTACTAACGTACAAATATTCTCATCAAGCAAAAAGTAATTATTGATTGAATTTGTTTTGGTTAGTTTTTTTAGATCATTTTATTTTTCAGATTAAAAAACAATAAGACAAAAACATAAAAGAATAGTCCAGTAAATTTGATTTCAGTCTAACAGTTATAACTGCACAAACTAAAGTTCCAACTATAGACAGAAAAATCTCATTATAATTGACTTGACAATCTGGTCAAACTAGGTATCTACAGAAAGCAACTGAGATTTATACAACATGGGAATTAAAAGTGTTTATTTTATATGACATTAAATCTAGCCTGTAAATAAACATCTTGAAGAGCGATGAAAGAGTTAGAAATGGATTTCTAATAGGGAGTGACAGGAGTATCAAGGTTGCAAAAATAAATTAAAAATGAATTACAGATGTCATAGTGTCAAGACTAAAGTAAAAAGAAAGCAGTCATCAAAAGCATACATGTATCAAGTCCACTGTAACTGAGGAATGGTTGATTTCAAGCAGCTATTTATTGATGACATGGATACAAACATGTTACTATGATGTATTATATATAGACTTTTTTTTAATTAAAATTTGTTTACCGAATGACTCTCATACTGTCACTAAAGAGAAGTTCAACTATTCATCTTTTCAAAATTATTACAGTACCTACTTTGAAAAAACAAATGTGTATTTACAAAGAATTAAAACATTTATTTTACCTGATTGAATGTGATAAATCCTAAAGCAGCATTCAGAAAGTCATGAAGTACACTGGTCACAGTTTTGGTTTTACTTTCCTTGATGGTTATTAAAAATGCTGGAACAAGTGGACTGATGCTCATCTCAGGAAGAAAATTTATATATCTGTTCAATTCCACACTATAATCTTCATTCTCTTTTTCACACACTAATAAAAAAAAAAAATCACAGTTGAAAAATAAATGGAAAATAAGTAGTAATATGGACCCTCGCTCATAAGGGCGTTTTCTTTTCTAATTTCCCAAGACAGTAAATTCCAGCAGCTATTTCTCTTTTTTTATTACAAAAGTTTATTTTGATACTATTCTTACAACCATTAACCCATATATTTTTTAAAAATTTCCAATTTGGTATATATGAGAGCAAATCGGTAATTATATGCAACTAGTTGTACTTATTTTCTGTTGACGACATTGTTATTTTGTGCACACTGCTAATTTGAACTGCTACTGCAAAGCAACATTATTGTATAGTTTGCAAGATGCTATATCAGTTCCGCTGTTGCTGCAGTGATAAGAAATGTGGCATCTTTGTTATCAATTTGCATCAAAGAAGAACAGTAATCACTGACTGTTTCTTTTTGGAATGAAGGTGTACCAGGACCAAAACTCTATCACAGACTTTCAGCACAATGAAGCAAATGCATTTTATTAGAATGAAATGCCTGCAGTAGATTTACACACTTTAAAAGTGCCTGCACAATTGTTACACTTGAAGGAGGCAACCCTCTGTCCAGATGGACACACACACACACACACACACACGCGCGCGCGCGCGCGCGTTATATCTGAAGCAACCAGGCCACCGATTTGGTTCAAGATCTGACAACACTGACACTGATGTGCATCTGCGAATAGGTCATAGTTCTGTCTATGAAATCATCCACAGGAGACTTGGTAAAATTTATTATGAAACAATCTTTTAAAGTTTAAGTTGGTTCCTTAAACAACCTTGGACCATGAACTGAAGGAAGCAGTGTATGCGTGGCTTATTACTCAGCCAAAAATTTTTGTTTCTCATAGGATGAAGAAGTTAGTTGTGCATTGATGAAACAAGTGCACTGAAAAGAATGGGACTATGTTGAGAAATTAGGTTACTTTACATTATTTTTTCACTTAAACAATATTTTTTAGCTACAAAATATCAGGTATTTTGTACCTACATAATACAGTTTAGGAGCCTTGAAAGGCCTAGTATTAGAGCAAATCATGCTATATAATTTGTTATATGGTACACAAGCAGGCAATGTGATGCTCAGGTTGTTGTCAACTTTCCTAGCTACTTTGCACAATGCCTACATTGAGAGTTTGTAGTCCATAAACAGTGCAAGAAGAAAAACTATGTACGGGAACAAAAACATTTATTTCGGCCACATTAATAATTTTAACATTAAAAGATTAAAATTTATGTATCTTTCAAAATATGAATAACAAATACATAGCAGTTTGCAAGAGGTTATCAACGTTATAGTGATATTTAAGGAGCATAGGCTACTATTGCTCCACACTGAAGATGTTTATAGCACAGTCAAGTGTATATTTAGTATACAGTTTTATAATCACATAAATAGACAGTACAGTAAATCTTAACTATAAGGGGTTATGGATGCAATGAAATCCACAATTAATTGAGAACAACAAATACTCCATAGTTCCACAAAGAACTACAAAGACATCATCGTTTTTGCAACATTTTTTACCACAATATTGCTACGACAGCACAGAACAATCTACGTGTTTATCGAATGTGCCAGAAGGATCTCGATGTAAGCGTGTGGTGTACGTGCTACTAGACGCATTTTTCGAGAATCTTCTCGACTGTGCCGGGCTTCGCTCGGGCGCTCGGACTGTGTCAAGGCCATAGTAATTACGTAGTTCACGAGAGATAAGACACAGTTTGGAAGCTTCTGGTGTGTGAGCGTGACTATAAATACATCGGGTAGCGGCCTTAGTTTTCAGTTCCATGCGAGATATTGGATAGTGCGGTTCGAGAGTATTAGTGCGATATATTTACAGAGCGGTTCGAGTTATTACTGTGTACGTTCAAGTAGTTAGTAGTGAATTGTTGCGTTTTATATTCGGACGGTATAATTGTAATACAATTGAGTTTTAATATTAGTGGACATTTTATTGCGTGTGAACAATTTTCATTTGATTTGCTGTAGAGACTGTGTTGTTAATTAAGAACTGTTTTACTGTAACAATTGAAGCTGTGATTAGTGACTTGATTGGTGTCTTATACTTAATTTGTTTCCACTGTACCCACGACGATAGAGTAGACCATCGTAACAATATATACAACAGTATGAAAGATCAAATGCACAAAAAATGATGGTTAATCAAATGTTCACATTAACCACACAAAAAACTTCAAACTATAATGTTTATAATTCAAACAGTGTACAGATACACTGGAATAAAGGAAGTTACAGTACACATTCTTACGATGGTCGTAATCACACTGTGTTGACGTTGTTACGAGACACTGTACTGATTGTCATATGGTACAGTAGAAACAAAATACACATACCAATGAAGTCACTAACTATCAGCTTTAATTAATCACAAATAACAATTTGTAATCAACTCGTACAATAATTCAAGTTAAATTTGTCCACATGCAATATTAATGCCAACTATTGAGAGTTCCGCACTACTATCACAACAATTACTTTTCACTAACGACTCGGTCTGCACTAAAGATTGCTCACTGTAAACTGACTAAACAAAGCCAGTGTAACGGGACATTTAGGCCTACCCAGGGGTAATTTGGGGAAAAGAGGTCACGACATAATAATTGTAAAATTTTATTTGGAATAACGACGACGTACGCAAGTGAACAAGAATGTCAAGGTCACCAGCGAAATGCAAGCGAGGCAGCTATTTTTAGCCGAATGAACTTTGATCTATGTAAAACAGAAGACACGCCTGATGACGTCAGGGCCGAGCCCAGCAATACGTCACTTGGAATGTAGGGCGACGCCAACAATTTGCGCCGAGAACAAAGCCAGTCGGCAATGAACATCTAATAACTACGGACGTGGGCCATTCGCTCGCTCGCCCGGCGGCTGAGTACAGTTTTCGTCTCGCCCGTAATAATAGAAAAATGTCAAAAATACGTGAATTCACAACACGGGTGTTATATAAATAAAATGAAGTAACAGTTGTGTTTTAATGAACAGTTTCGAGTTATCTGGTGAGAATTACGGTAAAAGAACGAAATGTACGGGGTGATGAAAGCAAATGTAAGGAGTCTGGACTGATTTCTGGGATGCAATGGCAGATAAGTAACATTTTGAAAAAGAAAATATAAGAAGAAATATAAAAAAGGTTATAACCATTCAAAATTAAAGAGAAAAATGGCACCCTAAAATATATGTTTAATTTAAAGATAATGAGCTCACTAAGGGGGTTTTAAAGAAAATATGTAAGTTATGAAAGCGTGTATGTGTGTGAGTGAAGCACTGGTTTGTGTCAATAATAAATTTGATTTGAAGTTTTAAAGATCTTGTTATTTTATTTGGAGTGTAGATAAATTCGTAGATAAGAAAATTAAATGTATAAGTAATTATTGTTCATTAACAAGTTTTGTCTGAAATGATTTTCTTTTGAATATGTTATCTGGGGTATTAGAGAGAAGAGAATTAATTCTATTTAAAAATTAAGAATTATTTGAATTGAAAGAGTATGAGTAAAAGAAATACGGAAAATAATAAAGGATCAATAAAATTTAATCATTAGTAAACGAATAAATGATTTGGTTATTTCAACAACCATTACTTGTTCTCCCAAATATGCCCAAACAAACAATGGACCGAGTAAGTATTTGATTTGCAGAAATTGGCAACAATGTAAGATGGCGTCCAAAATGGGAAAGTAAACAAACAGGTAAAGTGAAAGTGTACAGAATCAAATAAATTAAAGTTGATAATAGAAATTAATGTTACAATGGCGCTCGAACAGTGGACATTTGCATAAATAAAACTTGGCCCATTTTGGGGGACAAAATGGTTGTTTGAGATAAATCAAGGATGTAACAGTACAAAATTGTCTGTATCGGAATAATGGGATATAGGGGTACTTTTATTGTGAATTTTATGGTAATCATAAAGTTGAATCAGGCAAGGTTAGTTTTGGTACAAGTCCCAATGATATGTAAATTCACCGGTGGAGAGCCGATCCAAGGTCAAAGGCATACGAGCAAAGTGAAACAACGATAATGGCAGTGTTAGGCGCTAAAAACTGACAATACTGACTTTCTATTGGTCCACGGTAATAAATCGTCACCAAAACAATGACGAGGTAAAGAACCATTACGTATTAACCAGGCGGTAGCGAAAATAACAATAGACAATGACGTCAGACGCAACAAATTTGCATAATAATTGTGTCTGCTTCCGCCCAGTTCAGCAACAGCAGCCATCGAGCCTATACGCTCGCCATAGTGCAGTGGGCAAATTCTTGCCAAAATATAATAATTATCTAGTAAAATGCAATAGTTGTGATCAAAATTTAACAGTAACAGTACATAGAGTCAGTGAGCAATTCAAAATGAAATTCAAATAGATTCAGTGGACTAAACGACGAAAGTTCGGCGTTACACCTGCCGACCGACATGGACAGTTACTGAGGAGTCTGCGCCACATCACTATTCAGGAAAGCCCTTACAAATCATTTTCTAATTTCTAAAACTAAGAATGAGTTCAATTCCAGAAAAATAAACATGTGTGAAATTACCGTATGAGAGAGAGAGAGAAAGTGAGAGTGTGTACGTTTATGTTGGCCAACTTGAATATAGCTTGAGGCATTGGTTTATGATACAATAAGAGTTATTTATTAAAAATATAAAAACCAAAAGAAGTAAATGATTGCAGTAACGATTAAAGAGAATTAATTTGAAACAAAATAAGAAACTAAATACATGTAACCTTGAACAGAGGTCAAGGGCGAAAATGAAGTCGCCGCCATTTGAATTTATAGCCATTATTGTTGGCTATTAGTGTAACAAATTACATCACAATTAACTCAATAAAATCAAATACATTAGCCTAATGTGGTGTACCTCATTATTTCAATACCCTACAACCACTGCCTCTGTTTGCTTAACGATATTCTGGACCCAAAGCCTAATGCATATAACTGAGCTAAGCATGTGTTATTCCGGTGACAAGACAATTTATGCAAATTACATAAATTATGATGATTCCCCATTCAGGAATAATAATTATTTAGATCAATAAATGGGTAAGTTAACAGATACCGCCCAGAACAGTGACTTGATTATTATTGTATTATATTATTGTATTATGGAGTTTATTAACAAACGACGACCTCACAATGACTTTATTATTTTATTATTACGACATGTATGTGTAAATTAACAGATGGCGCCCGAACAAGGACTTTATATATAAATAAAAATATATAAATAAGCAGACAAGCAGAGGTTAGACGGGTAATGAAACATACGAAAAAATAGAGGTTACCTGTATAGGTTATGTATGGTACGAGTAGAGTATAAAACAACAACTAAAATAAATTTAGTATTGTTAATATAATAAAAAGAAATGGCAAACAGTAATGAGACGAGTAGAACAGAATCAGAAATGATGGGTGATAGTATTTGTTCAACACCAGCCCCAACAAAAAGAGTTGAGGAAAATGACATAATAAGAATGATGAAACTGCTTTTCAATGAGCAGAGCATCAAATTTGATACTAAATTAGACAATTTTAACGAAAAATTAAACCAATTTGATGAACAGTTCAATGACATCAAAAAAGAAATTAAAAAACAGAGTTGTAATTTGGACAAAAGATTAAATGAAATAGGTACAAAGTTAGACAAAATACAGTTAGAAAATAAGAGTAGAGAATCAAATAAATTGAATGAAAATAAAGACAAGGTAAGTAGTGGTGAGAATTATGATAATAGAATTAAAAATATGGTGTTAGAAAATAATTGTGTGAGTATTGAGAGTGGTGATAAAAGTATAATGGGAGTAGAATTTGATAATGAAGTGATAAAAAGTGTTGATGAATTAGAGAGAAAGAGAGAGATAGAGATTTTTAAGATGAATAGGAATTATAAAGAATTTGTGAAAAGGTTAGGTGTAGAGATGATATATAATAAAAATAATAAGTACTTACCTTGTAAGGAAGCTGATATAGCAGTAGGAGAAGATGATAATGGAAATAATGACTTTATAACGTACCTAGTGGTGACTAATTATACTGGAGGTGACGGGACAAAATTGACCAATATTGAACAGGTATATGAACCAACAGAAGTGATGATGAATGCCATAGAAATAAGAGATTATAATAATAATAATAATAAATTTGATATAAATAAGAATGATCTATGTTACAAATCTGTTAGACTATTGTTCGACGATATGGGGTAATTGTTTATTGTGTTATGAACATTTAATTGTGTGGACAGTGTTTCTAAAAATGGACTGATTAGGACTGATTATGGTAAATGATTTCATGATTATGTGAATTGTATATTTTTGTGTACATTAATGTCAATGTATTTGTGTATTTTTGCTGTTGTGTATTTTGTGTATTTTTTTTTTATGTAAACATGTATTGTAGAATTTTAAATAAGTGAAAGAAGTTTAATAATGATTTTGAAATGATATTATGGGATTCAGATTCTAAAGGGTAGTAAATGATTATATATTTGGATATTGAGAGGTATTGTTGTTAGTAGATAAGTGATGAATTTTCTGGTGGTATATTAAGGTGAAATGTTGTAAAAGAGTTTGGGTAATAGTGATAAATAAGGGCATTGGAGTTAGTTAAATAAAGTTAATGGGAGTTAGGGAAAATAAAGTGTTGAGATGCTGATAATATATAAAGAGGTGTTAGATATTTTAGGGACACAGTAGGTTAGCGATTATATGTAGAGTTGAGTAATGTGGATGGTAATTTTATAGTTGTTGATGGTGATATTTTGTAATAAGGGTATTGGTGTAGGAGTCCAACGAGAGATGTTGAGACGGGAGTGGACCGTTGTGTGCCGGAAAGGGTTATCTGAAAGGGTCAGGAACCGATAAGGGAATGAGTTGGTTAGAGGGAATACACACATACTAGTACAAAAATGAGCGGTGCCAGAGGTTTTAAATGGGATTTGTGAAGGGGGTTATTATTGAGATATTGGTGTCATATTATATGTAAATGGTTAGAAGTGGTTGTTAGTTAAAAAGAGGTGAGTAAGGTTAGATTGACAAATACGAAAATAAGAGATAGAGAAAAATGAATAACAGAGAGTCACCCAAACTAGTGAGGATGAAAGGGTTAGAAAAGGGAAAATTCATAGTAGAAAGGTGAGGTAATTGGAAGGGTAATGGTATATTTGAAATTTTGTTGTTGTATAGAATCTAAATGAATGTTAAATATTAAAAGTTGAATAGAGAGTTGACAATAAAAAATGTTATAAAGTTCTGCTGCAAGTTATGTAAATATGAATTAAGTAATGTGAATTGTTCAATGTTAGTGTTTAATGCTTATGATGTACCATGTTTTATTATGTTGATGATAGAGTGTGTGGTTAGGAGACTACTAGAAGGGTAGTGACCAGAATAATATTAATTTTTGTGTTATAGTAACCAGTCTCAGAAAAAAAAAAATGTGATTCTGTGGAAAAGGGGTGAAATTAAAGTAAAGAAATTAACAAAGAAATTTAGATAGTATTGAAGTACTGCCATGATAGATAAATATAATGAAGTTATTTGAAATAAATGAATGAAAATAATAGTTGTTGTTTGAAAGTTAAAAGTTGTTTTGTGTTAGTATAAGAATATAAATTTCATGATGAGAGAGGTAATTTGATGTTGACTAAAGTCAGAGAACTTGATAAGAATATATAGGAGTGTCGAAAAGGAGAAGGCTGATCTGTCTTAAATCTTGTTATAATTTTGAGTTATTTGGTAGTTTATAAATAAATGAAACCAATGCCTCAAATCACAAACCAATGCATCTAAGAGGAAACATATCAGTTGCGGATATGTAAATGAATAAGGCCACTGTTTTAAAATTTTGTATTGAATGTTTCAGAGTTTTTATGGTGTTGTGACCGCGGCCCTGCGCTGGCCGGAGCGTCAGAACAGGAGCGTGCAGTGCCTCATGGCCTTATGGTGTAGGGATCTCTCAGGAGAAGTCCAGTAAGGTCAGACGGGTACGATCGACACTATGGAACCAAGGGTAAGTGATTGATCTTTTCTTTTTATTAACTACAGGGGGTTGTGGAACATATCTGAACTGATCCTTTTAGAAAAGTATGAATGAGTCAATGAAAGTTTTTGTGTCTCGACACAAAACCTTTCATTGAGGGGGTTTTGTAACAGTACAAAATTATCTGTATCGGAATAATGGGATATAGGGGTACTTTTATTGTGAATTTTATGGTAATCATAAAGTTGAATCAGGCAAGGTTAGTTTTGGTACAAGTCCCAATAATATGTAAATTCACCGGTGGAGAGCCGATCCAAGGTCAAAGGCGTACGAGCAAAGTGAAACAACGATAATGGCAGTGTTAGGCGCTAAAAACTGACAATACTGACTTTCTATTGGTCCACGGTAATAAATCGTCACCAAAACAATGACGAGGTAAAGAACCATTACGTATTAACCAGGCGGTAGCGAAAAGAACAATAGACAATGACGTCAGACGCAACAAATTTGCATAATAATTGTGTCTGCTTCCGCCCAGTTCAGCAACAGCAGCCATCGAGCCTATACGCTCGCCATAGTGCAGTGGGCAAATTCTTGCCAAAATGTAATAATTATCTAGTAAAATGCAATAGTTGTGATCAAAATTTAACAGTAACAGTACATAGAGTCAGTGAGCAATTCAAAATGAAATTCAAATAGATTCAGTGGACTAAACGACGAAAGTTCGGCGTTACACCTGCCGACCGACATGGACAGTTACTGAGGAGTCTGCGCCACATCACTATTCAGGAAAGCCCTTACAAATCATTTTCTAATTTCTAAAACTAAGAATGAGCTCAATTCCAGAAAAATAAACATGTGTGAAATTACCGTATGAGAGAGAGAGAGAGAAAGTGAGAGTGTGTACGTTTATGTTGGCCAACTTGAATATAGCTTGAGGCATTGGTTTATGATACAATAAGAGTTATTTATTAAAAATATAAAAACCAAAAGAAGTAAATGATTGCAGTAACGATTAAAGAGAATTAATTTGAAACAAAATAAGAAACTAAATACATGTAACCTTGAACAGAGGTCAAGGGCGAAAATGAAGTCGCCGCCATTTGAATTTATAGCCATTATTGTTGGCTATTAGTGTAACAAATTACATCACAATTAACTCAATAAAATCAAATACATTAGCCTAATGTGGTGTACCTCATTATTTCAATACCCTACAACCACTGCCTCTGTTTGCTTAACGATATTCTGGACCCAAAGCCTAATGCATATAACTGAGCTAAGCATGTGTTATTCCGGTGACAAGACAATTTATGCAAATTACATAAATTATGATGATTCCCCATTCAGGAATAATAATTATTTAGATCAATAAATGGGTAAGTTAACAGATACCGCCCAGAACAGTGACTTGATTATTATTGTATTATATTATTGTATTATGGAGTTTATTAATAAACGACGACCTCACAATGACTTTATTACTTTATTATTACGACATGTATGTGTAAATTAACAAGGAAATATAGTTAAATGTAAGTATGAAGGTTATGTAGTAATATAAAGTGCGGGGGAGGTTATTATTTGTTCATATTTATATTATAAGTAATGATTAAGTATTAATTGATTAAAATGGCAGATAACGAAAGTAGTTTTACCAAATCAATAATAATGAGTAATGTAGAAGCGGAGTCTACTCCAACGAGAACTAGAGTACGAGAGTTGTCGATGGATGATATATTTAATCTTATGCAAACAATGTCGGAAAACATGAATAGTAATTTTAATAAACAAAGTAATGATTTTAATGAAAAGTTGAAAGAACAAGATGTTAAAAGCGAAAGTAGACTTAATGAAATAAAGAGTAATTTTGATGCAAAGTTTGATGAAATAGTCGTTTTGATGAAGTAAACATTAAAATAAATGAACAAAATAATGAGATAAAGAATAATTTTAGTGAAAAGTTGAATGAGATTAGAGACGAAATTAAAAACAGAATTTTGATATTAATAAAAGTTTAGAAGAAGTTGATGAACATTTTAGTGCCATTGTAAAACAATTACAAGACGAAGTAAACGAAAGTAGAAAGAGAAAGGAGGGGATAGAAAATGGTACATATAATAAGGTAAGTGGTTGTAATGGTGTTGATTATAATAATGAGAGTATAGTGGGGGTAGAAAATTGTAGAGACAGACCAATTAAATGAGAATAAAGATGATCAGGTAACAGAGAATAAGGTAAGTAAAGATAGTATAAATGGAAATAACGAAGTAACAGACGACATGGGTGTCAAAACAGGTGAGAAAAATGGTGATATAATTATGAATAACACAGAAATAATTAAGAAGGTAAGTGGTAAGATAGTTGAAAACGGGGTATTTAAAGGTGATACAATGAAAATAAATAGTGATGATGAGAATGTAGATATAGTAAGTGGGAGTGAGAGAGTAATGGGAGTAGGGGGTTGTGAAGGGGTAGAAATCAGTGTTTTAAGTTAGAGAGAGAATATGAAGAGTTATTTTGTGGATACGGGGCAGAGGGTAAATTTTCCCCGGGTTTATTGTGAACCAAGGTGTTTACAAATGTTTTTGAAGGACGAGAGTCCCTTAGTGGAAAACGATGTGTTTTCAAATTGTTCCCTGAGTTTTTGTGGTGTTCCTGGAAGAGCCATTGTGACGTGTCAAAATATGGGGTATTGGTATTTTTAAATTTTATTTCAATTTTCGGGGTTTCATAAAAATGTTGTGCAAATTTTGATTCCATTGTAAAAGAACACGTGTTGACTGAACAGTTTGAGAACAAAGGCAAGACGCAATATTCCGTTGCGAAATCAGACAAAGAATTTGTACCACCCTAGGTTTTCTCAGAACTGTGTGTGAATGTGACGGCGCACGCACGTGCGACACAGGTATGCGCGCTGGAGTGACGCTCCTTCAGAAAACTCAAAATGGCCTAGAGGGGAATCGTTGCAGTTTCATTTACCATGAGGCCGGATACGAAAACCTAAGGACCGCCTCCTGTGGGTGACATCAAGCCAACAGTGCCTAGATATCGTCGGCACTCACTACAGAAATAAACACTATGTAACATGTGCTTAGCCAATAAGCTGTAACAAATCAACTTTGAATGACAACGAGATCCGTTGGCAGTGGACCACAGTTTCCGCCCGCTTGCCAAGGAAGCGACACAGTCTACGTTAAGCGGTCCTCGAGCAACAGAGTACCGCTACAGACGCCTACATTTTTGTTTCGGGCCCGGTTGGTCGAGTTTTCATAAGATGTAATCAGTTCAAATATATCGCTAAGACCGACCGGGACCCGAGGAATTGAACGATATTATAAACGGTTGCCGTGCAGTGACAGTGGGGGAGCAGTGAATAACGGACAATGTCACCGAAACGAAAACACGTGTTCGGTCGGCGGTGTTAATCAGGTTACCGCAAATAAAAAACAGAACTTCGTAAAACACAAATAAGGGGGAATATGTTAAATTGTATGAGTGTGTGTGAGAGCAAAGCTGGGCTGTTTTCCATAGTTTAAAACGTATTAAAGGGTAAGGTATATGTAACGAATTCAAAATGTGTTTTGTAATTTTTATTGTGGTGTGCTTTGTATTAAAGAATTCCATTCGTATGTAAGTAAAAAGCATTCATTTCATAACCAAAATGTGTTAGACTAAGTTATTTCGTCATTACCATTTTCTCATTTCTGTGCTGCAAGATTCGTCTAACGTTCCGGGATCTTTCTGAATTGTTAATTGGGGGGTGGTCAGATAGCGAAATTGTCCCTTTTATTTAAGGTGGAGTATAAAGGTTTTCGATATTTTAACCTATAAAAAATAATCGTGGCGACCTTGGTCTTCTGAGAGAAATTTAATACGTTAAGTAATTATGAATGCGTACAGGTAAGTTCTGGCAGTGTATTTTATGTATTAATATATTTTGACCTCTCTTTTTCATATTGTCACAAATGGCTCTCGCTGCCAGGATTTTCGTTTAATTTTATTTGTACGAGATAGACCTATTTTAATGCACAGAAAATAGGATGTGGTAATGACGAATTTGTAAAAATTGTATCGCACATAATTACGCACGTGCGAGTAGGGTAGGTTTGTGTTATTGTGATTTACAGTTGTTTAAGTATAAGGTAAAAAATGGCAAATAATGAAAAAGTCAGCTTCACTGACAGTAGTGCAGAAATAACCGAATCAAAAATAATGAAAGATGTCGAACATCAATCGACACCTATTTCAGTCAACCAAAATAAGTCCGATGAGGACAATATGCTAACACGATTGTATAATATGATGTATAGTAATTTTAGTGAACTAAGAGGGGATATTAATATTAAATTCAATGAACAGAATAGCAAATTTGATGGTATAAACAATCGGTTAGACAATAATGACATAACATTGAATGAAATGAAAAGTGACTTTAACTGTAAATTAGAAGTACAGAATAGCAAATTGAATGAAATTAAAACCGAAATTAAAAGTGAATTTAATTGTAAATTTGATGTACTTAAATTTGACATTAATAAAGTACAAATGAAATACGAAAGTTGTTGTAACGAATTGAAACGAGACATTGAGAAAATAGTAGAGTCAGTAAGTAAAAATAATAATGATAATAAAAAATTTACAAACGATGACAATAAGCGTCTAAATGAGATGGATGAATGCGTTAACACAATTAGAGAACAAATATTAGAATCAGTAAGTAGCAGTTGCGAGAAAAAGATTGAGGAAATGAATAAAAATTTTGAATGTAAATTCAATCAGACACTGAATAAGAAATTAAATGACAATGTGATGGTTAGGACAAGTATTAATAATGACGAAACAGTGGGAGAGGTAGTGGTAGATAGTAAAGTATTGAGTAGTGATGATAATGATGTTAATTGCAATTCTGAGAATATAGTGGAAGTGGTATGTGATAAGAAAGTAGTAGAAACAAATGTTAGTCAGTTAGTGAGCGTGTGTAATGAAAATTTAGATGGGCAAAGGGCAAATATTCCCCAAGTTTATGGTGAAACAGAGGTTTCACCGATGTTTAATGAGGACAGAGTTTCCTCCAGTAGTTATGTGGGAGACATGGTGTCTCAAAATGGTCCCTTAGTTTTTTGTGATTTAGCTGGTAAAGCCAGGAGATGTAATAAGTATTTTGTGTGGCCCTTTGCATGGAGTGAGATAGTTCAGGGGGGTAGTGACAGGTGTTATGATGATGAAAGATGTTTTGAGAGAGAGTTGTGTGTTGATAAAGAAATAGAATTATATAAGTTGCAGAGAAATTATAATGAGTTGAAAGAGATGATAATTGATATGAAATACTTACTTGTTAAAATAGAGAGTGAAGATTATTTTGATGATACAGTTTTAAATAATAATAACTTACCTTATGTTGTAATGAATGATAAAATCACTGACTGGACAATGAATATAATTACTGACGGAGACTGGACGAAATTAACTGATAGCGACAAGTTGTATGAAAACAATAATAATAAACTAAAGGTAAACAAAAATAATTTAGTCTACAAATATGTGAGATATCTTTTTGACGATGGAGGGTAGACTATAAAACAATAAAAGACAGTCATAAACATTCGGTTTTATGGTTTTGACCCTGCAACTTTGGACATTGAAATATGATAACTGAATAAATAATGAATTAGATTTGTAAATAAATATGTAGTGAAGTTAATTGCATGTGTTGTGGTTAAGTGAACAGTGTATGTAGGTAAATAATTGTTGTAATAATAAGATTAATATTTTGGAAGTTAAATAAATAAACAGAATTAATTTTGAAAAACAGCAATTAGAGAATTTAATTGTTTGGATGGTAATGAATTTTGTATTGTTAATAATTAAATTAATTAAAATGATCTGAGGTGTTTTAAATGTTTTGATTGACTATTTAAATATTGTGTAATTAAATTTTCTAATGAATTCCATTTATTTTTCGAGATTGGTGAATTTGGTAATTAAATGATGAATTGTTTGATTTAAACTAACATTTGTGTTAAATGTTTCAGAGGTGAGGTGAAAGTATTGGTATGGTGAATATATATGTTTTGTGTATATCAATTTAAATGGACTGTAAGTATAGAAATTTTATAGTACGAATCAAGTGTAATAAAAATGTTTATTTGAAATAATGGTGTTAAATAAAAATGATAATTGAAAAATTTAATAATAACTGAAAGACGACATAATAATTATTAATAATAAATTTGAAAATTTTTGTGTGTGGATCAGGGGGTGGCGCAGATGAGCCACGAATTTAAATGTTATAACATGAAAATTGCTAACTCAAATTTTGATCTAACAAAAATGCTTGTGTTCTGTTTAAATACCTAGATGCTCATACATTCACTATAAGGTGTTCATTCTGTTTAAATGTAATATGTTAGTGTAGTAGGTTAGATATAAGAACTGATAAAAAATATGTATTTTATATAATTTGTGTATGTTTGAAACTAAGTAAATGATTAAACCGACTGGCAGGCGGTTAACATAAATTATCAGAATCAGAGAAAGGGGAAACATTGATGATAGATGTAAGTCTTGATAAGCATATGTATTTAGTATAATCCTGCATAAATTTGGAAATGTGTCTTCACTTTATTAAGAATATCAGCTGATCGGTAGGAAAGGGTCACTGTAAAATTGTTTATAATTGTTCCAGGTAACTAATATTAAATATAATGTTTTAATGTGTCAATGGTGTTATTTTATGATAATGAGAAAAGTAATTTAATGTGGTAAGATTTTAAAGGAATTGTCAGAAATAATAAAAGATAGTTTTGGGTGATGAATATTTTGTGGGACATGTAGATCTGTCCAAGTTGAAATCAAAGTTAAAGTTGAAGTATTAAGGATCGAGATATTGTTTTGAAATAATGTAATGTTGTTATGAGTTAATGTAATGTTATAGAATTTTGAGAAGTATTGAGGTTGACACAGTAGTCATGGGAAATATATGTAGAGTTTTGAGTGATATATTGATGTTATTAATTGATGATGTTCTTTTGTTGTAGTTGAAGTGAGGTAATAAGATTGAGATTTTGGGGATGGCAATTTTGTAGTAGGGGGTAGTGTAATGTAGGAGTCCGCAACAAGGTTTGGGACGGGATGGGACCGATTTAGTGGGAAGGGGTCGCCTCAGGTAGAATCCAGGGACCAGATAATGGGAAATGAGTTTTTTTTGGGGGGGGAAACACGTATCCTAAGTACAAAGGGTTAGAGAGTATTTTTTTTATATATCGAGAGAAGGTGGCGATTTGAGTTTAATGATAAGTTGGGGTTAGAGAGTGTTTGGTAGATGTTTTTGATAGAGAGGGGTGTCATATTAGTTAACGTTGATGAGTATTAGAGTCAGAGGGAGAAGGATTATATGTGTATACAGATCAAGTAGTAAATTAAATGGAGATGAGTAATTCAATCACCTACAGTAAAGTAGATTGAGATTGTTAAATGAAGAAAGTTATCGTTGAATATATACAAATTTTTAATTAAAACCAGTGACAAAATTTTGATAGAATTTGGAAATGTAAAGTTAGAAAATGTTTATTTTGAATAATTTAAATGTCAATTTGCTTATTATCTATAATAATATTTTGTTATTTTAAATGTTTTATTTTATTATGTTTTGTGTTTCAAGTTAGGCGGTTACAGATGTCAAATGTATTTTCAGATAGAATCTGTACATAACGTATGTGGGTCAAGGTTGTGGACTTGACCTAGTTTTGATCAGCTGACAGTGAGGTCATATACATACTAAGATTGTTTAGTAAGGAAATTAATTCAACTCTTGTTTTTTTGATCAATTTAAACAAATTTTAAATAATTTCTGTATGTAAAGGAAACCTTTTAATAAATTTAAATTTTTTCTTTGGATTTTAAAATTTTTGTGGAAAAAAAAACCTTGGTTTTGCGCCTGCCAGCTAATGGATATTTTAAGCTTTGATTATTTTGTTGTTTGTGCAGTAACCATGTTTATTATTATTGATTTATTTTATTGAATTGTATTGTTAGACTCTAGATAATCCATGTTAGGTTAAGGATGGTCTTAATTATAAGAAATGTTTAAATTGATTTATTTTAACTAACAGAAATAACAGAAAAACCTAATGAAGAGAATAATTTAAAATATATACAAAATTTATGATTTGATTTTAAATGAAAACAACCAATGGGTTGTAACTTAAATAAATTTTAAAGAAGTTTTCAATTTTCAATATGTAATGTGAGCGTGTGTGAGCCCAGTATCTGCTAAAGGCAGCCCAGCTTGCATACAAGGGGAAGCATATTGGTGGAGGATCTGGCATAGTCTAAGCCAGGGTGTTGGATTTTTGGGGGTAGCATGTTAGAAGGTGAGGTGCGCCGTGGTACGTGTCTGATTGATTTTTCGGTGTTGGGATCTCTTACAGAGAAGTCCAGTGATCTCGTTCGGATGTGTCCATAGTCGCCGAGCCAGGGGGGTCGTGTACCCATGAAGAGTAAGAACAAGGGGGTTGTTGGCACCAGTTCCTCACCGGTCCTCTTAGGGGTTTTATCAATGAGATTTCTTCTGTTTTGGACAGAATTCTCATTGGGGGGGTATTGTGACGTGTCAAAATATGGGGTATTGGTATTTTTAAATTTTATTTCAATTTTCGGGGTTTCATAAAAATGTTGTGCAAATTTTGATTCCATTGTAAAAGAACACGTGTTGACTGAACAGTTTGAGAACAAAGGCAAGACGCAATATTTCGTTGCGAAATCAGACAAAGAATTTGTACCACCCTAGGTTTTCTCAGAACTGTGCGTGAATGTGACGGCGCACGCACGTGCGACACAGGTATGCGCGCTGGAGTGACGCTCCTTCAGAAAACTCAAAATGACCTAGAGGGGAATCGTTGCAGTTTCATTTACCATGAGGCCGGATACGAAAACCTAAGGACCGCCTCCTGTGGGTGACATCAAGCCAACAGTGCCTAGATATCGTCGGCACTCACTACAGAAATAAACACTATGTAACATGTGCTTAGCCAATAAGCTGTAACAAATCAACGTTGAACGACAACGAGATCCGTTAACAGTGGACCACAGATTCCGCCCGCTTGCCAAGGAAGCGACACAGTCTACGTTAAGCGGTCCTCGAGCAACAGAGTACCGCTACAGACGCCTACATTTTTGTTTCGGGCCCGGTTGGTCGAGTTTTCATAAGATGT
The DNA here is from genome assembly GCA_034769895.1 of Magicicada septendecula. Lineage (NCBI taxonomy): Eukaryota > Metazoa > Arthropoda > Insecta > Hemiptera > Cicadidae > Magicicada > Magicicada septendecula. The sequence goes on along the minus strand of CM068372.1, from coordinate 416,303,317 downwards.
AATCAGTTCAAATATATCGCTAAGACCGACCGGGACCCGAGGAATTGAACGATATTATAAACGGTTGCCGTGCAGTGACAGTGGGGGAGCAGTGAATAACGGACAATGTCACCGAAACGAAAACACGTGTTCGGTCGGCGGTGTTAATCAGGTTACCGCGAATAAAAAACAGAACTTCGTAAAACACAAATAAGGGGGAATATGTTAAATTGTATGAGTGTGTGTGAGAGCAAAGCTGGGCTGTTTTCCATAGTTTAAAACGTATTAAAGGGTAAGGTATATGTAACGAATTCAAAATGTGTTTTGTAATTTTTATTGTGGTGTGCTTTGTATTAAGGAATTCCATTCGTATGTAAGTAAAAAGCATTCATTTCATAACCAAAATGTGTTAGACTAAGTTATTTCGTCATTACCATTTTCTCATTTCTGTGCTGCAAGATTCATCTAACGTTCCGGGATCTTTCTGAATTATTTCTTTTATGAATTTGCTAACTGCTATAATTTTTTTATTGTTCGACTAAGTTTTTCGTCATTACTGACATCTTCAGGTCTTAAACAATCTTTCTGAATTGTTAATTGGGGGTGGTCAGATAGCGAAATTGTCCCTTTTATTTAAGGTGGAGTATAAAGGTTTTCGATATTTTAACCTATAAAAAATAATCGTGGTGACCTTGGTCTTCTGAGAGAAATTTAATACGGTAAGTAATTATGAATGCGTACAGGTAAGTTCTGGCAGTGTATTTATGTATTTATATATTTTGGCATATTTTTTATTATCACACTATGAGGCGTTTTTATGTTGCACTACCCTCTGCATGGAATGATAGAGAAAAAGTGAAATGGTGTTATGATGAGAGGTATTTTGAGAGAGAGAGAGGGAGATAGAGTTGTTTGACATTAGTAGAAGTTATAAAGAATTAATAGAGAGAGTGAAGAGTGAGCGAGTTGATGATTATATTGAATTCTTACCTTGTGATGTGGTTAGTGCAGCAAGAGGTGATAACAATGTTGATGACTTACCTGTATATAAGATGGGGTTACTAGTAGTAGACGATTACTATAATGAGGAAATAATAAAAGATTTAATCGGAACAGATAATACTAAAGGAGAATTGACCATACCGAATGTCGACAGGATTTTTGAATTAATAGTATGCAGTGATGTTTTTGAATATTATATTGATACGAGGGATAAAATAAATGATGATGGTTATTATAATCATAACAATATGTATTTAATAAAAAATGAATTGTGTAGACGTAAGACCAGATTATTATTCGATGATGGTGGTTAAACATTTAGTGTTCATGAACACTTATGTGTTAATTATGTGTTATGTGTTAATTATGTGAGTAGGGGGTTTTGAAATGGACTGTATTAGGATATGATTTGTGGTAAACAATAACAGATAATAATCCAGATTGTATATACTTTTGTGTTGATGTCAAATGTACTTATGTACTAAGGTTAAGTATACTCAACTTTAATAATTGACAGTTGGTCATTGTGAATTTAATTAAAGTAATTAAAATGTGTTTGATAAAATAGTTGAATTAAATTGAAAGGAGCTAATAAATGAAATATTGTATAAGATGAATGTTGATAACAAATTTAAATTTTTGGAGAATTTAATGATATAATAAATGATGAATAATTAAAGGTTGATTATTAAAAGACCCAATAGAAAGTTCAAGTTGTAATGTTTATAATTTTATATGCAAATTTAAAGGTGAATTGTTTATTTTAATGTAATGATGTTTGATGTTCAATTTGAGTGTATATTTTGTTGTATTGAGTAGGATTAAGTGTAGGAATCTAAAACATGTAATTGTATGTTTTAAAAGCAATTCCCCACTTTCGGGCGGTACCGGCCTTGCCAGCCCAGACCGTGGTTTTGGATGACAACTAGCTGTGGGCAGACTTATTGTAAACTGATCATGGTTGGTTGCCTATGAAATTGGTGCAATTTAGAAATTAACAGGGGGTTTAATCAGGGGAATCTACATAACTATGGAACAGCGGCTAACACCGAATGGGGTGATAGAACTGTATTAAGGGCGTATGAATCATTATAGTAGGATTACTGGTGTCCTCGGATATCAGTAATGCCGAATTTTTATATAACGCCGAAGCAAGAACGGTGTAAGCAGCGTTTGCACCCTAATAAAAATTCAGTTCTTGTGGAGGCAAATGGGCGCTACAGTCCAACATCATTAAGCAACAGAGTGTGTGGAAAGGAGCTGACCGTTACAAGCCAGGGGCATAAATAATAGAGTATTTATGCAACAAGGTAAATGCTTTACACGGTTTACCTGTGAGGTGATTTACCTAATTGTAACTGGGTAAAGGGGGTATATTAGATAATGATGGAGAAGAAGTTTACTAAATTGTTAGTAATGAGTTATTGAATATTAAAATGAGTTATGTCAACGATGTAGAAGGTGTAGTTGATTTTATGATGTATCTAAACAATTTTGTGTTGATTTGAGGAGTATTATGATACTTAAAGATGCTTAACGATTTTTAAGTAAATAATTTGTTCTGATGAAGTTGATTTAAATGTGTTTTACTCTATATAAGAATTTTATTAATGAATTTAATTATTTTGAAATGTGAATTATATAATGGAAGGTATTTGTAATGTTGTAATGGGAAATGTTTAAATTCTGATAGGAATCAGGGAAATGTTTTGAATTTTGGGGATAAGAGTTAACAAGAGAAGGGTATACAGAATGTTAGTATTGAAGTTTCAATGTTTTATATCATGTTATGTTAAGTATCCATTAATGTATGTTAGAAGTTAAGAAAACCAGTGTTTCTTAACGCAAACCAGCACAGCTAAGGGGAACCAGATCAGTTAGGGATATAGTATTATACAAGGCCACTATTTGATATTTTGATTTAATGTTTCATTGTCTGGTGATGCTGTGACGGTGGTCCTGTGCTGGCCAGTGCGTCAGAACAGGGGTGTCAAGTGCCTGTCTGGCCTTGCGGTGTTGGGATCTTGAAAGGGCAGTCCAGTAAGGTCATTCAGGTGCGGTCGTAGTCACTGGACCTGGGGGTAAGTTAACCATGATTTTTAATAAAACATAAAGAGGGTTGTGGCGACATATCCAGGCTGATCCCTTTAGGAAGGATGAGAGTGTCAATGAGAGTTTTTATGCTTCGGCATAAAACCTCTAATTGAGGGGGTATTGTAATGGGACATTTAGGCCTACCCAGGGGTAATTTGGGGAAAAGAGGTCACGACATAATAATTGTAAAATTTTATTTGGAATAACAACGACGTACGCAAGTGAACAAGAATGTCAAGGTCACCAGCGAAATGCAAGCGAGGCAGCTATTTTTAGCTGAATGAACTTTGATCTATGTAAAACAGAAGACATGCCTGATGACGTCAGGGCCGAGCCCAGCAATACGTCACTTGGAATGTAGGGCGACGCCAACAATTTGCGCCGAGAACAAAGCCAGTCAGCAATGAACATCTAATAACTACGGACATGGGCCGTTCGCTCGCTCGCCCGCCGGCTGAGTACAGTTTTCGTCTCGCCCGTAATAATAGAAAAATGTCAAAAATACGTGAATTCACAACACGGGTGTTATATAAATAAAATGAAGTAACAGTTGTGTTTTAATGAACAGTTTCGAGTTATCTGGCGAGAATTACGGTAAAAGAACAAAATGTATGGGGTGATTGTAGCGGGTCAATTTATGGGTATTTTTATTTTTAACAGTTTGGGGCATTTATATCTTTTATTTCTTTCATTTTGGTGCGGGCTTGTCAAAAGTTATGAAAATTATTGTGCAACGTTATTTTCCGTGTAACAGAACGATGTTAAGAAACAGTGAAACAAAGCAGTAAGACGCAGTTGTTATTGTGTAACGCGGCGAGAGTGAAGAATTTACCCCCTTCAAAATTCGCAGAACTCTGTACATGTATGGGAGTGCACACACGCCACTACTCGAGCATGGGCGCCAACCCACGCGCTGGTAAAAAACTCAAGATGGCTAGAGCGGGGAATATTCATCGTCTTCTCCAAGACCTTCCGGAAATACTGCTAACGCCCCGCCTACTGTTAATGACATCAGCAGAGCCAAAGCCAATATCGTACTTTGGTATCCAGAATATAACTCTGATATTCCGTGCATAAAGTGTTTACCTCACAACAACTGAGGCTTGAGCGACGAAAACATAGTGGCAGTGAACCACCGTTTCCCTCCAGAGAAAGCAAGATGTACCTGTTACGTTACCGTTCCAGTCTACAAGTAACAGTTCCCGGTACCGGACTGGTCTCAAGTAGGCTCGCCCTAAAAGTTTTTATTTATCAAAAGAAGCTGTAGTCACCAAAGAATTGTGATGTGACTGCGGTCAATACAATTAGGGAGCCGTATTCAAATGCTTTGTAGTTATTTCGGAACATAAATAAAGAGGAAACGGACAATGAGTGTGCGCGGCGACCGCGTGGCCGACGTTTGGGGTTTGGGAATTTAATTGGAAAATGTTAAGGGTGGTATAAATTCTGTGTGAATGTGAGTGTGGCAAAGCTGGGCTGCTTTCTGTTTGTATCTGTGTTGGTAATTGTGTTTTATGTGATATACAAGGTAAGCTGTAGTCCATAAGTTTGATTATGTTAGCGTTGCACAACGTTAAAAAGTGTATCTAAATGAACCTTCCAAATTTTTATAACAACTCAAAAGTAATTGATAATAAATAGTAATTCTCTTCAAACATGAGTTGTGTCATTGCTTTGTGTAACCCATAGACCATGTTTGTATCCAGCTACATGCGATCGAACCCTGGGACCTTGAAGAAGTAATCGTGCTGGTAAGTACAAGTTAATTTGAGATTGGGATAAATTGATGTGATTGATAAAGTAGTACATCACAATTGGCGCTACGGAACAGGCACGAATTGTAATTAATGATATTTAATTATAATTCCGCATCTACAGAGATACAAACATGTTCTGGGTTAGCATAGCAACCTAACATTATATTACAAAATTTAAGTAATTACAGTATTTATTTAATTAATCTATTTAAGCAATTTATTTAATTTAATTATATCAATAATACAAAATGTCAGATAACGAAAATAACGTAAATAAAATGAGTGTCGAAGTTTTCGACGACTCAAACATTAGTAACTTTGAAGCACACTCGACTCCAAGTGTGAGTCAGAATGAAACAGAATCAAGAATTATGGATGAAGGAATTCATTCAACGCCAATTCAGAATAAAAACTCAGATAACAATAATATGATGAAATATTTATGTAGCATGGTATGCAGTATGAAAGAGAGTTCAGACAAGCAACAGGCGATGTTAGAGTTAAAATTTAACGAAATAAAGAGTGATTCAAATATTAAATATAATGACATAAATGCTAGACTTTATGAGAAATTCGAGGTCCAAAAGAACAGTTTTGATGAATTAACAAACCAAATTAAAGAAATGAATAAATGTTTTAAAAATAATACTGAAGCAGTAGTAACTAGTTTGAATAAATTAGAACAGAGCGTTGAGCGAATGGGAGTACATGTGATGAGGACAGAGAAAGATAATACAAATGAAAATTGTAATGACAAGTGCAAAAATGTAATACCAGATAAAGAGTTAACAAATAATAACAATAATGTCGAAAATAATGAATGGAATACTGAGAATATTAATGTGTTTGAAGAGTTAGCATCAGAGACTGATACGGTAAAAATAAATAATGAGAGTACTAATGAAATTGCAGAATGTAGTGATTATGAGATGTTAATGTGTGTGTATGAGTTAGAGAGAGAGAGAGGAAAAATAATGTTGTAGTAGAGTGGGGACAGAGGGCAAATTTTCCCTTTATTATTTATGATGTTTATGATGATGATTTAATGTGGTCACAAGTGTTGTGGAAGGGCAAGAGTCCCGTATTGATAGATGAATTGAGGTGTTTATTTTTGTTGAGTAATTGTGTACCCTCTGTCCAGAATAATTGTGAGAGTGTGATGTGGTGTTATGAAGAGAGAGAAGTAAGTAGAGAATGGTATGTAACAGAACTGTATAATTTGCATAGAAAATATGACGATTGGAAAGAAAGTTAGAAAGTATATGTGAATGATAATAACTATAATGATTTGAATAAAGTAATTAAACCAATCATGAATATATTTACCGATGGAGACGTAACAAATATGCCTAATGTTGACTGGCTTAATGATTATGTGGATAAAATAAATGAGTTTAGTTTGTATAGTTACAACACACAAAACAGTTATTTGTGTGGTGATAAAATTGAACGATGTTATATAAAAACAAGACTTATTTTTGACGATGGAGGGTAGACTATTAAAACAATAAAAGACAGTATAAACATTGTATTTAATGGGTTTTTGACGTGGCAAATTGGGACAATGAAGTGCGGAAAAAACTGAACAATTAATAAGAGTTTGTAAATAAAATATAGTCTAAACAATTTATTTGTGTACATTGTGGAATGTTAAATAAATAATGTGTGTATGTGAGATGATTGTTGCAATAATAATATTCTGTAATTTAAACAAATAAATATCAGAATTAATTTTGAAAACAGTAATTGATTAATGGTAATTGTTTCGATAACTGTATAATTTATATTTTTTGGTAATTAATTTAATTACAACAATTTGATACATGTTAAATATTTTGATTGCTTATTTAAATGTTAATTAATTAATTTTTTATGAATTTAATTTATTTTACGAGATGGAAATTTGGTAATGAATGATTAATTATTTAATTTAAACTAATAAATTTTGTGAAATGTTTCAGAGATGGTAGTGATTATGTTTTGTGTGTATATCGTGTTAAATGGAGTGTAAGTATGAAAATTTTATAATCATGTATAATAAAAATGTTTACAGGTGTGATTGAGGTGTTAATGCAATAGTGAGATTTTAATGCAATCATTGTGTTTAATAAATATGATAATTAAAAAATTTTTTTATAATAAATGAAAAATGATATATAATGATTATTAAATAATAAATTTTGAAAATTTCAAGAAAGTTAAACGGTAAAAGGTTATGAATGGGTTAAATGGTTGTTGATGAAAATATTATGATAATGTATATAAAATTGTTAATTAATTAGGTAGCTATTAAGTGGCTATTGCGGGGGTGGCCTGTGCTCTAGCAAATAGCGAGATGGGTTGGGGGTAACAGTGAGTGTTACCCCCATCGGAGGCCAAAATGGCGATAAATGTGCGGCACACCTTATCCGTGTAGATTAAAGTTAAACATTTTTTTCTTGCCTCCAGAAACGATTAAGACTATAAAATAGGTTATTTACCTTCTGTCGACGTTTCTTAAAATCCTTTTAGGATTACTCGAGTTTCGACACCATTTGGTGTCATCATCAGATCAGAATATGAATTAAGTTAAAACATTTCGATGTATATGCATCTCGTCAGATATTTAAAGATTAAAACAACACATAAAATTATATATAACAATAAATAAACTATATCACAATAAAATAACATTAATAAAAGAATATAAAAAAAAAACAACGCGGCCGCAACGAACCTGCACAGGAACGCACTCCACGGTAAAATTAATCCTTATCGAGTTTCGACACCATTTGGTGTCATCATCAGATCAGAATATGAATTAAGTTAAAACATTTCGATGTATATGCATCTCGTCAGATATTTAAAGATTAAAACAACACATAAAATTATATATAACAATAAATAAACTATATCACAATAAAATAACATTAATAAAAGAATATAAAAAAAAAAATATATAAAAAAAAATATTAAAAAAAAAAATATATAAAAAAACAACGCGGCCGCAATGAACCTGCACAGGAACGCACTCCACGGTAAAATTAATCAATGCCGGTTTGACCTCGGTTCAATTTTTCGATCTGATATCGCCAATCACTCGTTCCATAAGATCGATTCTATTAAATAAAACATTATTGTTATATATTGCTTTTTCATTAAGGACACGATTGTGATCCTTCTTTATGGCTTTGTATATCTCGAATCTTTCAAGGGTGTCCAGCTTTAGTGACTTTTTACATTTATGTAGGATATCTAAATTATCATTGATACTTTTTATATTATGGTTATATGAGCTCAAATGTTCTGCAAATGTAGATCTTGTTATATTTGATTTGGAGCTTGGGATATGTTCTTTATAGCGTAATTTGAAAGAACGACCTGTTTGTCCTATATAGAACTGTGTGCAATCAGAACAATTAAGTCTATATACACCAGTACCATCAAATATATCGGAGGGTATATTTTTGTTAGTAAAAGTGAGTTTTTTCTCAAGTTTATTACTTGCCTTTGAGGCCAATGTAATATTATGCTTTTTTAATAGGTTTTTTAAAATATGGTATAGATTTTCGCCATATTCTATAGCAATGTATTTGTTTTCTTTGGATACATCAATATTTATTGGTTTGTTTTGTTTTTTATTAATTAATCTATCTACTATATGACTTTTGTATCCATTGGCCAATGCTATGTGCTTGATAATGTTTAGTTCACTGTTATAATCATCTGTAGATAAGGGCAATGCCAGCAATCTATGAATCATGCAGTTAAAAAAAGCCATTTTATGTGACATAGGGTGATACGATGAGGCATGAATAGCATGATCTGTGGTTGTTGGTTTTCTGTAAATATTAAAGCTAATTTTATTATTTATTTTAGTTAAAGCTAAATCTAAAAAATTAATTTTATTATTCATTTCAGTTTCTAATGTGAATTGTAAATTATTTGTAATGGTATTCATATATTTTTTAAGCATTTCTAATTGTCTGCAATTGCCATTGTAAATCATTATTGTGTCATCCACATATCGTCGATAAAATAAGATTTTTGTATAATGTTTGTTTTTAGTCGATAAGATTTCGTTTGTTTCAATATGATTTAGGTAAATTTCAGCTAGGATGCCTGACAATGGGGATCCCATAGCTAAACCATCCCGTTGTAAATAATATTTGTTTTCGAAAGTAAAGTAATTTTGTTCTAATATTACTTTTGTCAAATTGATTAACTCATCAACTGCTTCATAATTTAATGTGGATTTAGATAGTAATAAATTTTTAGCTATTTCTAACGTTTCGGTAATAGGTATGTTCGTGTATAGATTTACTATGTCGAATGAGGCGAGAGTGTGTCTCGGTTCGATTGTAATAGTTTTTGTAAGTTCGACCAATTCTAAGCTGTTTTTTAAACTATAATTTTTGTTAAACGTTATGTGTTGTCTAAAAATTTTTTCAAGTTTTTTGGCAATTTTATATGAAGGTGCAGACATAAAATTAACTAAAGGACGGATAGGCATATTATTTTTATGTATTTTTGGAAGGCCCTTAAGTTTAGGGGCCTTGGGGTCTATCATTTTTAGGTGTTTTTTCTCATCATGCGTAATGACATATTTTGATTTATTCAATATTGATTTCACTTTATTGTTAAATGTAAGAGTGGGATCGCTATGAATTTCAATAATGTTATTGTTTTTAATGAAATCCAGTATCTTATTTTTATAATCATCATAAGTTAAAATTACTAGAGTTTGACCTTTGTCCGCTTTGGTGACGATTGCGTTATGGTCTATTAATTTCGTCTTTATCTCGTTAAACACCCTTGTTTCGCTATGGTAAATAGTTTTTGTATTCTTTATGTTTTCGGCTTTTAAAACGTTTTTTATTTTATTGTCAATTGCATGTCTTATTACTGTTTTCGTTTCTTCATCGGGTATGGAGTTTATTGCGGTTTCAGCGTTCAATATTTCGTTACAGAGTGATTGTTTGGAACTATTGTTTTTAAGATTGTATTTTAAGCCTTTATTCATTAATTTGGTTTCTTCGTTGTTGAACTGTATTCCAGTAAGATTAACAATACGTGGGTAAAACTGGTGATTTATTACATTGTTCTCTTGCATGTCGTTCTGTTTTTTCAACAAGTTACGAATTTTTTTATTTTGTGTCTTCTTTTTCTTTATAATGGTACTATTTATTTGTCTTTCAATCAAATATGTTACATTGTGGACTTGTGAGGCGTGTAGGTTTTGTAAAAGTTCGAGATGTTTTTTCAAGAGCATCGTATTGAGTAAGTTCTTTTTGCTATGCAAATGTTTTATTTCGTGGATTAATTTTACCGTGGAGTGCGTTCCTGTGCAGGTTCGTTGCGGCCGCGTTGTTTTTTTTTTTATATTCTTTTATTAATGTTATTTTATTGTGATATAGTTTATTTATTGTTATATATAATTTTATGTGTTGTTTTAATCTTTAAATATCTGACGAGATGCACATACATCGAAATGTTTTAACTTAATTCATATTCTGATCTGATGATGACACCAAATGGTGTCGAAACTCGAGTAATCCTAAAAGGATTTTAAGAAACGTCGACAGAAGGTAAATAACCTATTTTATAGATTAAAGTTTACACACTGCCAAACGACCGTGTCGCACATAACGAGATTGATGTGTAACAGGCAGTCAAATGAAGTTTAGATTTCCCTGACTTTTCGGGCGGTTACTGTCTTACCAGCACTAACCGTGGTTTTGGCTAGCGGCCAGCTATGGTCATATCAAGTCCCTTGACCATAGCTGACTTGAAATTGGTACAGATTTGAAATTTAATGGGGGGAGAACTTAGGGGAAATCTCCGGAAACTATGGAACAGCGGCTGCCACTCTGCCCGCTTTGGGGTAGCAAGACAGGTGGTAGAACCGTATTAAGGGTGAGTAATTATAACAAGAACATGATGATGTTCGCCACGTTTGAAACTTAATAGTGGAAGCAGAGACACGGAGAGGTAAAACCTGCTCCAAAATATACAGTCTCTGTCGAAGCGAAAAGGCGCCACAGTCTTACATAATTTGAAATAGTGTGTGGATGGGAGGTGGCTCAAATGAGCCACGAATTTAAATGTTATGACATAAAAAGTTTTTGCTAATTTGAATTTGAATCCAATCAAAAATGCTTGTGCTCTGTCCACATAATTATATGCTCAGACTCTTAATATAAGGTGTTCATACTATAATTTTAAAGGTATCATTTTATTGTTGTATGTTAGGTATAGGCATTGATAAGAATATGTGTTTTCATGATATGTGTATGCTTCAAATTGAGCCAATAATTAGACGCCTGGCAGGCAATCAACATAATAGAAGTAAGTATTGATAATGTATTCCATGTAATTTGTTCAATTTGAGATGTGTTGTAATTGTGTTAGGAAGATCAGCTGATCAGCAATACCCTGTCACTGGTATATTAATTATAAATGTTCTAAGTAATTAGTGTACAATATAATGTTTTGAATGTATTACAGATATTTTAAAGTAATGATAAAAATAATTTGCTACAATGAGATATAAAGTAACGATTTGTGAAATCTAATAAGAGATAGTCTTTGGGTGATGAATATTTCATGGGACACATATATCTGTCCAAGTTAAAATCAAAGTTGAATTTGAAATAGTAGACATGAATATGATGTAATGTTGTTTTTGAGTTAATGTAATGTAACAGAATTTTGGGAAATATTGATGTTGACACAGTAGTTGTGGAGGATTTATGTAGAGTTTTGAGTGATATATTGATGTGTATAATTAATGAGGTTATTTTGTTGTATTTGTAGTAAGGTAAGGAGATTGAGATTTTTGGGGATGGCAATTTTGTATTAGGGGGTAGTGTATTGGGGGAGTCCGCAACAAGGGTTGGGACGGGATTAGGACCGATTGGCGCCGGAAAGGGTTACCTAGGGAGGGTCCAGGAACCAACATAAGGGAATGAGCTTTGGGGAGGGAAACACATATCCTATGTACAAAGGGTTAGAGAGTATTTTTTTATATATGTAGAGAAGGTGGCGATTTGTGTTAAATGATAAGTTGGGGTTTAGAGAGTATTGGGATAGATGTTTTGGTAGAGATGGGTGTCAGGGTAATTGAAGTTGATTAATATTAGAGCCATAGGGAGAAAGTTTATATATGCGTACAGATCTAATACAGTAAATGAGAATAAATAAATTACATCACCCATAGTAAAGTATAGCGATATTGTTAAATGAAGAGTAGGATTGTTAAGCAAAAAGAGAGAAATTAATGATAAAGAATATAAAATTTTTATTTTTTCGAAACCAGTGACAGAATTTTAATAGAATTGAAAATAATGTAAAGTCAAGGATTGTTTATTATACAAATGTCAACTTGCTGATTATTTATATTAATATTTTGTTTGTTTTACATGTTTTAGTTTATTATGTTTTGTATTTCAAGTTAGGATATTACAGATGTTCAATGCGTTTTCAGAACTTATATATAACATATGTAGGTCAAGGATTTTGGACTTGACCTAGTTTCGATCAGCTGATGAGGTCATACACCTACTAAGCTTGTATAGTAGGAAGTAAATTTTTATTTGTTTGTTTAATTAATTCGAACCAATATTTAAATAATTTTGCAGATGAGGGAAACATTTAAATAAATTTAAATTTTTTTGAATTTTAAAATTTTTGGGAATTTTAATTTTTTTGAAAAAAAAAAAAAAAGATTTTTCGCCTGCCAGCGAATGCATATTTTAGGTAGTGATTGTTTTATTATGTGTGCCATGTTTAGTTTACTGATTTCTTGTACTGCACTGTATCGTTAGACTAAGACATGTTAGGTTAAGGATTTGTTCAAGTAGAAGAAACGCTTAATTTAAGTCATTTTAAAAGAAAAAAAAAAATAATGACGAGAATTTTTTTGATAAAATATTATTTTGAATTTTTAAAATTTTTTATAAATCTTAAAAGAGAATTTTTCAGTTTTACTATGTGTAAGTCAACATGTAATGTGAGTGTGTGTGAGCCCAGTATTTGCTAAAGGCAGCCTAGCTTTCATACAAGGGGAAACATATCGGCTGAGGATCTGGCATACTCTGAGCCAGGGATTGAGGATTTTGGGGGGTAGCATGTTAGAAGGTGAGGTGCTCTGTGGTACGAGTCTGCTCGATTTCTCGGTGTTGGGATCTCTGACGGAGAAGTCCAGTGATCTCGTTCAGATGAGTCCATGGTCGCTGAGCTAGGGGGGTAGTGTACCCATGCAGATCAAGAACAAGGGGGTTGTTGGCACCAGTTCCTCACCGGTCCTCTTCGGGGTTATCGATGAGATTTCTTCTGTTTGGAACAGCAGAATTCTCATCGAGGGGGTATTGTAGCGGGTCTATTTATGGGTATTTTTATTTTTAACAGTTTGGGGCATTTATATCTTTTATTTCTTTCATTTTGGTGCGGGCTTGTCAAAAGTTATGAAAATTATTGTGCAACGTTATTTTCCGTGTAACAGAACGATGTTAAGAAACAGTGAAACAAAGCAGTAAGATGCAGTTGTTATTGTGTAACGCGGCGAGCGAAGAATTTACCCCCTTCAAAATTCGCAGAACTCTGTACATGTATGGGAGTGCACACACGCCACTACTCGAGCATGGGCGCCAACCCACGCACTGGTAAAAAACTCAAGATGGCTAGAGCGGGGAATATTCATCGTCTTCTCCAAGACCTTCCGGAAATACTGCTAACGCCCCGCCTACTGTTAATGACATCAGCAGAGCCAAAGCCAATATCGTACTTTGGTATCCAGAATATAACTCTTATATTCCGTGCATAAAGTGTTTACCTCACAACAACTGAGGCTTGAGCGACGAAAACATAGTGGCAGTGAACCACCGTTTCCCTCCAGAGAAAGCAAGATGTACCTGTTACGTTACCGTTCCAGTCTACAAGTAACAGTTCCCGGTACCGGACTGGTCTCAAGTAGGCTCGCCCTAAAAGTTTTTATTTATCAAAAGAAGCTGTAGTCACCAAAGAATTGTGATGTGACCGCGGTCAATACAATTAGGGAGCCGTATTCAAATGCTTTGTAGTTATTTCGGAACATAAATAAAGAGGAAACGGACAATGAGTGTGCGCGGCGACCGCGTGGCCAATGTTTGGGGTTTGGGAATTTAATTGGAAAATGTTAAGGGTGGTATAAATTCTGTGTGAATGTGAGTGTGGCAAAGCTGGGCTGCTTTCTGTTTGTATCTGTGTTGGTAATTGTGTTTTATGTGATATACAAGGTAAGCTGTAGTCCATAAGTTTGATTATGTTAGCGTTGCACAACGTTAAAAAGTGTATCTAAATGAACCTTCCAAATTTTTATAACAACTCAAAAGTAATTGATAATAAATAGTAATTCTCTTCAAACATGAGTTGTGTCATTGCTTTGCGTAACCCGTAGACCATGTTTGTATCCAGCTACATGCGATCGAACCCTGGGACCTTGAAGAAGTAATCGTGCTGGTAAGTACAAGTTAATTTGAGATTGGGATAAATTGATGTGATTGATAAAGTAGTACATCACATGATGAAAGAAAACGTAAGGAGTCTGGACTGATTTTTGGGATGCAATGGCAGATAAGTAACATTTTGAAAAAGAAAATATAAGAAGAAATGTAAAAAAGGTTATAACCATTCAAAATTAAAGAGAAAATGGCACCCTAAAATATATGTTTAATTTAAAGATAATGAGCTCACTAAGGGGGTTTTAAAGAAAATATGTAAGTTATGAAAGCGTGTATGTGTGTGAGTGAAGCACTGGTTTGTGTCAATAATAAATTTGATTTGAAGTTTTAAAGATCTTGTTATTTTATTTGGAATGTAGATAAATTCGTAGATAAGAAAATTAAATGTATAAGTAATTATTGTTCATTAACAAGTTTTGTCTGAAATGATTTTCTTTTGAATATGTTAACTGGGGTAATAGAGAGAGGAGAATTAATTCTATTTACAAATTAAGAATTATTTGAGTTGAAAGAGTCTGAGTAAACGAAATATGGAAAATAATAAAGGATCAATAAAATTTAATCCTTAGTAAACGAATAAATGATTTGGTTATTTCAACAACCATTATTTGTTCTCCCAAATACGCCCAAACGAACAATGGACCGAGTAAATATTTGATTTGCAGAAATTGGCAACGATGTAAGATGGCGTCCAAAATGGGAAAGTAAACAAACAGGTAAAGTGAAAGTGTACAGAATCAAATAAATTAAAGTTAATAAGAGAAATTAATGTAACACCAGCTTCTGTGGCTTTTATAGGTAGTGCAGGTGTTCGAGAATAACTTTCCATCCTTACTGCAGTGAGCCAGGCACAATGAGTATTTCAAAGTGCTCTTGAACACTGTGGAAGGTACTTGAGTGTTACCTTATGAAACGTTACACCTGTTCAACTAGTGTAGAAACGGGTCGAAGGATGCTTTCGACTTTTCAAGATGGTTCCATCATTACACTGCCCCCCTCCTTAAGCGTTGTCCTGAACTAGGAAACTATCTCTGAAGTAATACATGGCCAGAAGATCTAGGCAGTTGGTCTAATTGCGAAGAATAATTCTCCGGCTCTTCGAATTCAGTCTCGTGTGATCTGAACATCAAGTTCCCAGAAAGATGAATCTTCCGCTCCACCACTAGTTTTGCTGCAATTACTCCCATTGCATCATGTACTGATGACCTGGATATGCCATTACCTGGTCCAAGTCAGTTTGGTTCTCATCAACAGCCTCTTTTGTAACTTCATCTTCAACAACTTTTCCCCTGGTGCTTCCATTAACTCAGCAAGAAGCAAGGGCCTTTCCTCGACACCCCTAGTTGGCTTTCCAATCACTTCTTTTGTTGTTACACACAGTGGTACTTCCTCTGCTAGTTCTTCTTCCATTTCTGCCTGCAACAGGAAGTGGTTTCTCTTGACCACACCTGTTTACTTCTTCTTCGGCCAATGCTACTCGCTTAATCAAATGGTTGGCAAAGCTTTATCTTCTCTTGGCCAACCTTCAGGACATTCTCTCTTAAGTCCACAATGAATCCGTAAGCATTCATTATGTCCATGCCAAAAATCACTTCATCGACAATGTCTGCAACGAGCATTTGGTAGCTAAACTCAATGAGACCCAGGCATCCACATATGTCTAATGTTCCTAACATTTTGACAGGGCTCCCAGTTACAGTCTGTATTGTACAAGAGCTAAATTGAGGCTAGCGGTTGCTGACTAAGTCCACACAATGGACACTAGCGCCCATGTCAACTGTAAATGCTGCAGGTTTGAATTTAATTAATCCTTTGACAATCAGGTTATCTGCGGTTTTATAAAGCATGGAGACTGTGTGCAGTTCCGCATCTTTACATCTCCAATTGGTGCAGTCACGACCTTCTCTCCGATTTTTTGTGTGCCAACAATCTGCTTGAAGATGGCTGTTTCCCACAATTGTAACACTTAGGTCTTTTGTCTTTACCTTTGGTTCGAAAGATCGTTGTGGCACTACTGACTTCTTAAACTGTTGTTCTTGAATCGTCTCTTTACTCTATCCGTTATGATGATACTGTGATATTGGATCCATATGGCTACAACATGGTAACCTATTATGATTAATTTAGGTTGCCGACTTAGCAGCTTCAAGGTAGAGAGCATAAACAGGAGTGTCTGAGCTCTTATGATGCAGTGCCATTTTTAACACTTGTTGTAATTGACTATCTCTGATACTATCAATAAACACAATGTGAGCAATCCACATCCAGAAGTCCTCTGATTCTTCGGGATAAGCCAATCTCGTTAGTCGGTCGACATTTGCTTCAAACTCTTGAAGGCTCTCCCTTGAATACTGTCACCTTGCTTTAAGTTGAACATGGTACACTTTGCTGGTCACCATATCATAATTCCAGAGCTTTTATTAATTTGACATAGATGTTCTGGCTGTCAGATGGCACTTTCTATATTAGCTCTGTGGCAGGTCCTTTTAAAACAAGAATGAGTGAAATGCCTTTCTATTCTCCTGTCCATTTATTTAAGCAAGTAGAAGATTCAAAATGGCGAAGACAAGTTGCCCTGTGAGTGCTTCCGCCAAACGTTGGGGCCTTTGCATAAACTGGCCCTACTATAGTTAATGAGGTTTTTTGATTTCTCTGATATTTTGAATGTTCTTCAGCATTTATTAATGGTCTTTCTTTATCAACTATTTCTTCCACTAAATGTTTGAGTTCCTTTTTAATTTGTTTTATTGAATTTGTAATAGAATCTTCTAAACATGACATATTTGTTTTCATACTTGACAAAGATTTTTCTATTTCAGATATTCTGTCAACTTGTTTGCTCAGCTCACCTCATAACAGGACGAATTTTGCAGTGGTGTCCTCAAGTATGAACGTCTTAACGTAGTGTGCTTGATGACTAAATTCTTCTTTTTGGTGTTTCTTTGGTGTTGTTTTCACACTTACGCCTTACGGTTTTTTGTCATATCACCTTACTGCTTATTCTGCCTCCTATCGTTGTTCTGCTTTTTGTTGTTCTTGTGTTCACCGTAGCATTACTCGGAATGCTTCTATCATCTGACTGGTATCCATATTTGCAGATAAATTACAAATTATACTAGTTTTGTACAAAGCATCCGCTTTCCACTGTTTAACGGATCTGACCCATTTCTGACCACTGTTACGATGGTCTCACTGCTCGTCATATGGTACAGTAGAAACAAAATACAGACACCATAATTACCAGCTTTAATTAATCACAAATAACAATTTGTAATCAACTCGTACAATAATTCAATTGTCCAGATGCAATAACAATGTCAACTATTAAAAGAGTTCCACACTACTTATAACACAACAAACACTTTTCACTAATGACTCGATCCATACTAAAGATCGCTCATTGTAAACTGACTGAACAAAGCCGGCTACTGTGGCTTTTATGGGTAGAGCAGGTGTTCAAGAATAACTTTTCATCCTTACTGCAGCGAGCCAGTATAATGAGTATTTCAAGTGCTATTGAACACTGTGGAAGGTACTTTAGTGTTACCTTATCAATTTTAGTGCTACACCTGGTCGATTTGTGTAGAAACGGGGTGAAAGACGTTCTCGACTTTTCAAGATTTTTCCATTGTTACAATATTTAGTACACACCAAGTACAATATGGTATTGTTGCACGAAAAACACTTATAACTCAACAATAATAATGAAAAACTTCTTTCAAGTTTGATGGCACAAAGTTTTGCTGCTGTTAATTTTCTATTCAGTGCACACCATTTCTAAAAATTAATTCATCAGCTGAGTGTTTCCTGTTTCTCCACACATTTGTTATACGTTGTTTATCACTGTGTTAGTAATTTATACTTTACTCTGATTTGGTGATGGCATAATTTGTAATAAACAGAGCATGTGATACAAATTTGTACTTTTCAATCTTGGAACATATCTGTTTATTAATAATTTGTTTAATAATATATATAAAACTTTCACTACTGAACTTACTGTTGTCACTTCCCAAACGTTTCGAGATGTTGTTTCTCTTCTTCAGTGGGTGTGCAGAATTAATAAATTAATAAAGTGAACGAAGAGGATGCAACAACAAAATAATTTGTTGTTGTTACATATTTTATCCTAAATCAGTGTTCATTCACTTCAACCAAAGCAAAAGTTGGCTGTACAATAAACTAATTTCTTGGATTTCGTTGTTCATGATGTGTCTGTTACTTAACTAAATAAAATTAATTCACTACCGACTCGTAACACAAAGTTTTCCGCACTTAAGAAGCTTTTTAAAAGCAAAAACTGGTTCAGGCTGTAAGGTAAAACTTTTACGTTTTCACCCATAAAAAACTTTGTGTTCCGATTTCGTAGTGAATTACTTATATTTAATGAATTAATGTTTACATAAAAGTTACAGATGTTCATAAAAAATGTGACGATAAAATACATGCAAGAAAAAATTATTAACACTACTTACAAGATATTAATGCAGACCAGTCAAGGGCTTCACTGGATGAAGAATGTCTTATACTTTGCTTAACAGAATTTAATGAATGGCATAAACCCTTTATGTTGCTTCTAACATAAGAACAAGCATTTACAAATACTGTTGTTGCTTCAGTGACAACATCATAGTGTTTTATACTATCGAATGCACATGCCCATGCATACACTTCAGTCCTGTTGTTGTCAAACAAACCAGTGCTCTTTAAGACGTCTGCCAGTATGGTCTTTGATTCTGCAGACGTGTTCAACAATTTTATCAGAGTTTCTATGATGTGCTCAAATGTTTTCTGTAAACAGCAAACAACAAAGTGTTTCAGTTAATGGACCGCGTTACTAGATTTTATAATAATAATTAATATCCATCCTTAGTGTTAGTTTTACTATTTAGTACTTGTATCATCTCTAAGCATCTCTAGGGTGAGTGCATATATGTACTACAGCAAAATTTATTTTAAAGAGGTATAATCTTACTTTAAAGATAAATGTCAAGAAGACTAAGCTGATGATTACAAGGTAAAGGTAATGAGGGGAATACATCAAAAGCAAAACTGGATAATAAAAAAAAAAAAACAGAAGAAAATGAGACAATTCTGCTAACTGGCCGTATGATTATAAAAGACAACAGATGCATGTACGAGGGGGTACCCAAAAATAACAAGAATTTTTTTTTAAAGCTATGTATTTAATTTTTTTTACAAAACAACCTTATCACCTTCAAAGTACTCTCAATTACACTTAATACATTTGTCCAATCTGCGATCCCATTCCTGGAAACATTTTTCAGATTCGTCTGTTGTGATGGCCGACAGCTCCTGCCTGGTTTTTTTCTTTACCGCTTCCACGTCGTCAAAACGTTGTCCTTTCATGTCCCTCTTCATTCACGGAAACAAGAAGAAATCGCACGGAGCGAGGTCAGGTGAGTAAGGGGCGTGGTGCAAGGGAGTCATGTTGTTTTTTGCTAAAAACTGGCGCACTGAAATGGCTGCATGAGCAGGTGCATTATCATGGTGGAAAAACCAGTCCCTCGTCTGCCACAAATCGGGCCTTTTTTGTCGCACATTGTTAAGCAATCTTTTTAAAACCTCCAAATAGAAAGCCTGATTAACAGTCTGACCTGGTGGGACGAATTCAGAATGCACTACCCCTCTCACATCGAAAAAACAATTGAGCATCGTCTTGATGTTTGATTTCACTTGACGAGCTTTTTTTGGGCGAGGCGACAATGAAGTTTTCCACTGGCTTAACTGTTTAGTTTCGGGGTCATAACCATAGCACCATGACTCGTCACCAGTAATGACCTTGGAAAAAAAATCTGGGTCGGTTCGGAGCTGGTCTTTCAAGGCACGGCATGTTTCAACTCGATTCTCTTTTTGCTGTTCAGTCAGGACCTGAGGCACAAATTTTGCAGTGACCCTTCTCTTCCCCAAATCTTCTGACAAAATTCGCTGAACCAAGCTCCAAGTTATTCCAGATAACTTACTAATCTCTTCAATGGTCCGTCGTCGTTCTTCAAGCACGATTGCATGAACTTTTTCAACATTTTCGTCAATTCTGGAAGTTGACGGACGTCCAGAACGAGGTTTGTCATCAATTGACATTTCACTTTCTTTGAAATGAGAAAACCATTGGTACACTTGAGTTTTTCCCATAGCGCTATCCTTGTAAGCTGTTTTCAACATCACAACAGTTTCTGCAGCGTTTTTCCTAACCAGGAAGCAAAATTTCACCATGACAAAAAACGAGGAGCAGAAGAAACTGCTTTTTCAAAACGAATTACTGTGACCAGACACAACCTTCCCAGGTGACAATGACGGCACTGAACTCGGAACGAGTTGCGCTACGCTCGCCGGGAGAAATGCGTACTACATAAGCTCCGCTAATCGCAGCGCTATTCCAGTTATTTTTGGGTACCCCATCGTATGTTATTACGACACATGAGTCATGTGTACTGTCATATGAGTGACAGTACACAAGTTTTTTTTTGAATTTTTGTTTACAGGGACACATCAGACGTTTGTTTCAAGGTGGTAATATGTGCTATAGTTTCATTCTTTAAGGGTAATTTTTATATTATATCCATCTACATTCTTCATGTCTTTTTTTTTAAACCATGGTGTTCATATTTTGCTACTCACTAAAATTTGCAGCCCTGGACTCAGGCACATTAGCCCATGCTGAAATGTGACCCTCTGACTCATTTTAACATCAACTACATGTTTCCTTTATCGTGGCCTTTACTACCAAGTGTTACGGTTGTTCAACCACTTTCCAATTTTGTCCAATCTTGGCCAAGGTATTTCACATCTAGTAAAGTCTATAATATGATAACAATGCACTGAACAGGTTTAGGAAAGGATAAAGAATCTAGAATTAAAGTGTACAAGCACTTAATAAGCAGAACAGCAGTGAGGATTTGTACAAGCTGATTAAAAGAATGCACGAAGGAATTAACTACAAGGTATAAAAGAGAGATAATACCTACTACACCAAAACAAAAGTAATTACTTACATATAGGGTAACACAAAAATAGTTTATTAACACATATCAGACATTCTGACTAGAACTGAATCTGTAACAAACTGATAAAACATTTAAGGCAGTTATCAATTTGCTTTTGGCAGAAAAAAAAGGAATGAGGTAGCTAGACTTTGTTCCTAGCATTAATAGTTAAAAACAGGTATAAAGAGGATAGTTAGAAACTACTGTTTATTGGTTCTGTAGATTTGGAGAATGTATTTGCAAACTGTGAATCAGCTTATCGAACTTAAAACATCTTTATTCTTGTTAATGCAGCCTCCGTCTTAATTTCACTAATCAAATGACCCAGTAAAAATGTATAGTACTCTCTAGTGATTGTTTTGCCCTTTACAAGTAAAGCAGACTCATGATAATTTGGTCCTCTGGGTATTCCAGCTAGCTTGCAAGTATCAATGTTTCTAATTGATCAATAGCAATAAATAATGTAAATATTTATTGTAATTTCTTTATATAATATCTTCAAATAAATACACTGCAAGCAGGTTTATTTTCACTTGATACACGTTTCACAGAAATTATTCTGTATCTTCAGAGGTTTGTTTGAACTGTAATTGAATGTTTCGCTTACAATACAGCTGTATTTCTTTATATATAAAAACTTTTAACTGTGAAGAATGTGTGCACATGAATAAAACACTTACAATAAGTATAGATATTCTTACAACGGTCTACTTGATCGTCGTAGGTACAGTGGAAAACAAAATACAAGACACCAATTAAGTCACTAATTACCACCTTTAATTTTCACAGTTAAACAGTTCGTAATTAACAACACAGTCTCTTACAACAAATCAAATAAAAATTGTTCGCACGCAATAAAATGTCTACTAATATTAAACACAATTGTAATACAATATACCGTCCGATTATAAAACACAACACTTAACTAATAACCATTTGAACACACAGAATAATCACTTGTAATCAATCGCCCGACAATAAACTCGAACCGCACTGTAATATATCACGACTATTACTGAAACTGATCGTCGTTGAGTACTGGTATTTATATCTACCCAAATTACTAGATTATCCCATAATGCACAATAGCGCCAGTATAGTTACGACATAATTAACTGCGTCCTTGACACGTCCATGCCCCCGTGCGAAGTCTCGCACAGTCTAGCAAATGCGTCGACAAGGACGTACGCCACACACATTACATTCCGGATCCCTCTGGAACATTCGATAAACACATAGATTGTTCTGTGATATCCATAACACTGCCCCCTCCTTAAGCCTGTTCGTCCCGAACCGGCAAACCGTCTCTGAAGTAGTACTTAGCCAGGCGATCTAGGTGGACGACCTTAAACTTTCACTATCCTTCCTGTTGAATCCGATAAAAATCGTTCATTCTTTTTTTCACAGTGTAGGGTCCTTCCCAGTTAGACTGAAGCTTAGGTGAGCGACCACGATGGCACTTTGGATTGAACAACCAGACCCGATCTCCTTCTTGGAAACCCACACTATGTAACGGGGCAAATAAAGCTGAGGGTTTATTTTTCTATTTTTTATAATAATTGTAATAATCTGGGGTCAACTTGGCTGGACAACATTTATTATCACAAAAGTTTGATTTGTTTAACACCCTATGGTTAGCTCGGTGTCAGGCCGAGCCAGGTACGAGAACAAGTAAGCGTCGAGGAATGTGTAAGAGCGCGCGTGTGTGCTGTTGTTTTGCCGACATGTGCTCAGAGGACAAAAGGACATGAGAAGGTATGTAATCTTGAACCCGAAGTTTATAACGGAAGGGAGACGAATTTAACTAATTAGCGTGTGACGTGGTGCCCTTTGGGCCAATCACAGGGCGAGCTGGTCAGCAAGAGAACATTTTTCGCCATCTTGAAGCGTGTAATGGGGAAGAATTGTGCGATAGGTTTTTATTTGTGAATACAATTTTAATTGTGAATACAACGCAGTAGTTACCCACATGAGGCCTCAATATATAACAATAGAAATTCCTTAAGGTGACGCCCATCTGCATGTTGGTCCCGAAAAACTGTAAACAAGTATGGCTCGCAGGTACTATGGAATGTGCGCTATTGCGCGGATGCGGGTGCTTACCGTTAAATTATCACGTAACCGCCTGGTTGAGCAGCTACAGTGAATGGACTATATGCAGTGGTACATATTTGCTGTGTGACGTAGTTCCTTCCTGGACCAATGAAATACAAGTAGCCGCGTGTGAAGCGGCTCGCCATCTTGAAAAAAAACTTTTAGCGTCTCTTGTCTTACTACAGCCAGCGGACTGTGCAGTCGTATAAAAACTTAGCTCGAGCAAATTAAGGTCGGCCGACCAGTATAAAATGTGATTTAAGCACGGAATCAGAAGTTATAAAACAGTACAACATGAACTAATTTCAGTGACTTCAAAATTAACGCAATATAACATATTTTCGGACAACTGTGATGAAAGTGCGGATAGCAGCACATGGGCAGTAGTGACGCCGTTTTAAATACGTAAATGTATCGCCTTTAATTAATTACAAATATTTAATTTAAAAGAGCTCTTAGTTATGGGGGAAAATAAAACTTAAATGTATAATGAATGAATGAGAGAGTGGACAAACTGGGTCGCTTTACAAAATAGATATAGTCTAGTTAAGTAAATAGGGTTAAATATATTTCAGAATCTATTATCAATGTAATTTAAGAGACAGACGAAATTGATGATGTGGGAGTTATTGTGGTAGTTGATGACAGAATAAGATGAAGTAAAATAATGTGTTAAACAAAATAGATATAACCTAATTAAGTAAATATATAGGGTTAAATATATTGCAGAATCTATTTTCAGAATACAAATGTAGAGAAAGACGAAATTGTTGATGTGGGAGTTATTATGGTAGTTGATGACAGAATAAGATGAAATAAAATAATGTGTTAAGTGAACGTATAAATATGTATTTGTTATTTGCATTTACCTGTTTTTCTCTGCTGAGTACACTAGACGACACCTGGTCCAAATACAGGTAAGTGAACCAATTTTAATATTTTTAATCATATTTTAATATATCAATATTTTAATTCCCTTGTACTATTTCAACGATGCCCAAAACAGGGACGAATTTCAATATTTTAATTACTAATTCAATTGAACTATTTCAAGCGTCGGTTTTGGTGTGAGTCGTCTAACAGTGATAGAACCGCACGGTTCCACACAAAGGCTAGCGAGCCTCAAAATTTTAACCAAAGTATTAAAATGTGATTAAATTAGAAAACAGAGTCATAGAAAGTGTGTGAGGAAAGTGTAACATCAAACAGAACAATTTAACAGTGAAAACGTAATTTGGACGAACTACAATATACTGCTCGCAGCACAAGGTTGGGAGGGACATAACCAGAGAAGTACCTGCAATTTTAAACCAATAGTCATGACAAATTAATAAAAGCGCTAAATAAAACAAAAATAAATGGGGTAACAAGCGTGAATGAGTGTATATGCAATTACTGGGTTGTTTTTTTATAATTTAATTAGTAAATTTAATTAGTTATTTACGTCAAAGTTTGAAGCTAGCTATTAGAATGTTTGCCATGTAAACATAGCCGAAATGTTTTGTATTTTTGAAGAAAAAGTAATTGAGATAAACAGTAGTAGTTTTGAGAAGAAAATGAATACTAAGTAAATTTAAAAGAAAAGTAAACTAAATGTTGAAATTGAATAATAAACAGAGCTGATTAACATAGCCAAAAAAGCGTGTTTATTACGTAACGAACCCATTAACCTCTCTTACAGACTGTGGGTTCGTGTAAAAGAATCCTGGACCCAGAAAAGGAAAGAGTTATGAGATTTGAGAATAATATTAAGAATACATTTATATGTCTTTTATTAATTGGTGATAATAATGAAAGTTATCAACTATTGCTGCGAATGTCATACAGAGTTTTCATTTATCACTGGCAATCTTCACCCGTCCTCTTACCAAGCGATTCATTTCTTGCAGTTGGTTTTCTAATTGCGAGGAATAGTTCTAGGGCTCTTGGGACTGAGTCTCAGGCGATTCGGACATTAAGTCCCCAGGAAGACGAATCTCCCGCCCAAACACCAATTTTGCTGGAGTCGTGCCGGTGGTGTCATGTACGGATGATCTAGACGCCATGAGGAATAGTGGTATATGTTGGTCCCAGTCTGTTTGGTGCTCGTCAACAACTTTCGAAAGATGTTGCTCAAGTGTCCTATTGAATCTCTCAACCATCCCGTCCGACTGAGGATGCAGAGGCATTGTCCTGGTCTTGGTGAATTCCGAGTAGACGGCATAATTCTTTAAACACTCCTGATTCGAAATTTCTCCCTTGATCCGTATGGATTTCCATAGGGGCTCCATAACGGCAACAGAAGTTGTAAACTAACTGCTTTGCCACAGTGGTAACCTCCTGATTTGGAATTGCGTAAGCTTCCACCCATTTAGTAAAGTAGTCACCTACAACCATAATGTACTGGTTCCCATCGTCAGTAACTGGGAATGGTCCAGCAATGTCTATGGCAATTCTCTCGAAAGGTAGTCCAACGTTATAGTGTCTCATTTTTCCCCTGCTTCTGGTTTTGGGCCCTTGCTTGCAGCACATATTTCACACGTCCGAACCCATTCCTCTACGTCGTGGCAAAGATAAAGCCAATAGAATTTGTCAAGGGTTTTGTTAACGCCAAGATGGCCTCCAGATGTTCCATCATGCATCTCCTTCAAAACAGACTGCACTTTACTTTGGGGAACTATCAACTGCATGACCACGTCTCGTCCATCTGCACTTTCCCAAGCCCTTTTCAGCAATCCATTTTCTAAGGTAAGAGATTCCCATTGTGCCCAGTAGCCCTTCAGCACTTCCGAACCATGGCAGATATCTTGCCAATCCAGGCAGCGATCTTCCTCTTTTGCTGTCAAGACCGGTCCAATGTCTTCATCAGTCATCTGTTTTTGTCGACAGTCTTATGTTGTCCAGCCGTCTGCCAAGAAATCTACAGTGATGGTTTGAACATGTTCGCTTGAGTTTTGTTCCTCCTTTCTGTGGCAATGTCGGCAGTCTTCTGGGCACGGTCTTCATGATAAGCCATCTGCATTACCATGCAGGCGCCCCCACCGATGTTGTATCTTGAAGTTGTACTCTTGCAGACATTCGAGCCACCTTCCCAACTGTCCTTCCGGATTTTTAAATCTCAAGAGCCATGCAAGTGCGGCATGGTCGGTACATAGTGAAA
Organism: Magicicada septendecula; assembly: GCA_034769895.1. Taxonomy (NCBI): domain Eukaryota; kingdom Metazoa; phylum Arthropoda; class Insecta; order Hemiptera; family Cicadidae; genus Magicicada; species Magicicada septendecula. Next base: position 416,276,769 of record CM068372.1, on the reverse strand, counting down.
ACTCTCTCCCATAGAGGTATTTATGGAAGTGCTCCAAAGCTCTGACAATTGCCAACAACGCTCTCCTTGTAACACAATAATTTCTCTCTGGTTTACAAAGCGTCTTGCTGTAATATGCTATTACTCGTTCTTCACTGTTCTGCACTTGACACAAAACTGCTCCTAGACCAGTATTGCTTGCGTCTGTGTCTACGATGTACTTCCCTTCGGAAGATGGAAAAGGGAGAATTGGCTGCGAACATACTGCAATCTTCAAAGTCCTAAATGCTTGGTCACACTCTCTCGACCACTGGAAGTTTCATTTATCTTCCATTACCTCATGTAGTGGTTTAGCAATAGTAGCGACGCCTTTCACAAAACGTCTGTAAAATGAGCATAACCCTAGGAAACTCCGAACTTTGTGTTTACTCTTCGGCACTGGCCAGTCTCTTACAGTGTCTACTTTATTAGGATCCATGCTAATACCCGCTGCCGAAACCAGATGGCCCAGATACTGCACTTCCTTCTGAAATAGAGAACACTTCTTCGGGCTCAGCTTCAGTTGGGCACCGTGCATTCTAGTTACAATCTCCTTAAGGTTTTCCAAATGGTCTTTGAAAGTCCTCCTGATGACTATCAGATCGTCTAAATAAACAAGGCAAGTTTTCCACGTCAGGCCTTGGAGTACCAGATCCATCAATCTTTCAAATGTTGTCGGTGCATTAGAGGCCGAATGGCATGATGTTAAATTGGAATAAACCACTTGGGGTCAGGAAAGCGGTCTTTTCCTTGTCTTCTTAATGAAGACCCACTTGCCAATATCCACTCTTCAGGTCCAATGTGGAAAACCACTGTGCTCCGGACAACGTGTCAAGTGTATCGTCAACACGAGGTAATGGATAGCAGTCTTCCTTTGTAACGTCATTTAACCTCCGGTAGTCTACACAGGAACGCAATCCACCATCCTTCTTTGCTACCAGCACTACAGGAGAAGACCAAGCACTTGACGAAGGTTCAATTACTCCCTCTGTCAACATGTCCTGTACCAACCGAGACATTTCCTCTTGCTTAGATAAAGGAGGCCTTCGAGGAGGTTGGTGTATCGGTGTTGTGTCCCCGGTATTGATGCGATGTTGTACAAGAGAAGTTCTTCCCAGTGACTGTCCCCGAACTGCAAAAGAATCTTTGAATTCATGTAAAAAATGTCTGAGTTCTTTTACCTCACCACTTGAGAGGTCGTTAGAAGATCTCTTCAATAATTCCTGCAGTTCGTCTGGTAATTTGGAAGTATCCGAAGTACAACTGGATCTTCGTTGTGTCATTCCGGCTACCCAGGCCACAGGAGTCAATTTTCCTAGGAGCGTATTGCTTTGTAAAGTGACAGCTTGATCCAAAATATTCACCACTCTAATAGGTACATTTCCGGTTTTGTCAGGATGTACTAAACTAATGGCAATTAGTATGCCCAGTGTGCTGACTACCTGGGGTTTGAATATAGAGCACTGGTTGCCCCTAGTATCTACCTCTGTTCTAACCATGATGATCTTTTCAGAGTTTGGCGGAACAGTTACGGCCACTTGGTTTATGACATCCATCAATTTTCCTGTCATCATTGTTGATAGCATTACCTCTTCGCCTCCGATTCTTAGGACATTGCTTTTGAAGTCGACTATAAATCCGTATGCATTCATAACGTCCACACCAAGAATTGCTTCATCCACAATGTCTGTAACAAGTATTTGATGATTAAACTCAAGTTGACTGAGGCGTAGGTGTATCTCCACTTTTCCAAACACTTTTACAGGCCATCCAGTAGCTGTTCGCAAGCTGCAAGAGCACCAGATTGGCTTGAGATCTTTCACTATGTCGGGGCGCACAATAGAAACTGTTGCGCCTGTGTCAACTGTAATCGAGGTTGGCTTTTCTTGAACGAATCCGGTAACCACCAAGCTCCCGCTGTTTTTCTGAAGTGTAGAAATTACGTATTCTCTAGGGGCTTCATTCCTCTAGTTAGTCAGCACATGCCCCGTTGTACCGACTATTGCTCATTTCCCAGCTGCTGAATTATAACCCAACATCTCGTTTAGATGTCCAGGTTTCCCACATCTATAACACTTCGGTCTTCCATCCTTTCTTATTTTATTCTGTGGCACCGAGCGTCGAGTCTCTATTCCTTGTTCTTCTTCCTCATCATCTGTGCTGTCACGATCTTTTAGCGCGCATCTTTATGACTTGTCCAACCAGATGCTGATTTGGCGGACTCAAATTGCAAAGCATGTACTAGGGCGTCCGCATTGTTCTGGTGTCTTGCCATTCGTAACACTTGCTGTAGTTTGTTATCTCGGACACCGGCAGTAAATGTCTGCATCACAAAACTCATTCGAAATCTTCTGGCGCTTCAGGATAGCCCAGTCTAACTAGTCTGTCAATACTTGCTTCAAACTCTTGAAGGCTCTCCGCAGAATTTGTTGGCTTGCTCTCAACTGGGTGCAGTACATATCTCGCAAATGTTTATCACCATACCGTAATTCTAGAGCTTTTATCAATTCGGCACAGGTGTTCGTTTGGCTGTCAGGTGGCACTTTCTGTAGTAATTCTGCCGTAGGTCCTTTTAATGCAAGAACGAGTGAAACAGCCTTGTCTTTCTCTGTCCAATTATTTGCGCATGCAGCAGCTTCAAATTGGCGGAGGTATGTTGCCCAGTGACTGCTTCCGTCAAAGGTTGGATCTTTGACATGAACTGTCACTACTGCAGGGAAAGTGACTTTCTCTATTAACTTATTTTCTGTGTCTTTTTCTGTCTTTATCACTGGTACAGTCTGTTCAGAAATTTGTTTCGGTTGAATCTTCATGCACTGTTCAACTTCAATTTTAATTTGTACTCTTAAGTTTTCTACTGCAGATATTTTTGTTGACATAGCTTCTTCCACAGTCAAGACAGATTTTTCTACTTCAGCTATTTTTAATGTCATTGATTCTTGTACATCCGATATTTTAGTAACTTGTTTATTAAGCTCACCTCGTAGGAGACCCAATTCTGCAGTACTATTGTTAAGTTACAAATAAATGTAGTAATAATAAAGTAATAAAGTCATTGTGAGGGCGTCGTTTGTTAATAAACTCAATAATACAATAATATAATACAATAATAATCAAGTCACTGTTCTGGGCGGTATCTGTTAACTTACCCATTTACTGATCTAAATAATTATTATTCCTGAATGGGGAATCATCATAATTTATGTAATTTGCATAAATTGTCTTGTCACCGGAATAACACGTGCTTAGCTCAGTTATATGCATTAGGCTTTGGGTCCAGAATATCGTTAAGCAGACAGAGGCAATGGTTGTAGGGTATTGAAATAATGAGGTACACCACATTAGGCTAATGCATTTGATTTTATTCAGTTAATTGTGATGTAATTTGTTACACTAATAGCCAACAATAATGGTTATAAATTCAAATGGCGGCGACTTCATTTTCGCCCTTGACCTCTGTTCAAGGTTACATGTATTTAGTTTCTTATTTTGCTTCAAATTAATTCTCTTTAATCGTTACCGCAATCGTTTACTTCTTTTGGTTTTTATATTTTTAATAAATAACTCTTATTGTATCATAAACCAATGCCTCAAGCTATATTCAAGTTGGCCAACATAAACGTACACACTCTCACTTTCTCTCTCTCTCTCATACGGTAATTTCACACATGTTTATTTTTCTGGAATTGAGCTCATTCTTAGTTTTAGAAATTAGAAAATGATTTGTAAGGGCTTTCCTGAATAGTGATGTGGCATAGACTCCTCAGTAACTGTCCATGGCGGTCGGCAGGTGTAACGCCGAACTTTCGTAGTTTAGTCCACTGAATCTATTTGAATTTCATTTTGAATTGCTCACTGACTCTCTGTACTGTTACTGTTAAATTTTGATCACAACTATTGCATTTTACTAGATAATTATTACATTTTGGCAAGAATTTGCCCACTGCACTATGGCGATCGTATAGGCTCGATGGCTGCTGTTGCTGAACTGGGCGGAAGCAGACACAATTATTATGCAAATTTGTTGCGTCTGACGTCATTGTCTATTGTTCTTTTCGCTACCGCCTGGTTAATACGTAATGGTTCTTTACCTCGTCATTGTAGTGGTGACGATTTATTACAGTGGACCAATAGAAAGTCAGTATTGTCAGTTTTTAGTGCCTAACACTGCCATTATCGTTGTTTCACTTTGCTCGTACGCCCTTGACCTTGGATCGGCTCTCCACCGGTGAATTTACATATTATTGGGACTTGTACCAAAACTAACCTTGCCTGATTCAACTTTATGATTACAATAAAATTCACAATAAAAGTACACCTATATCCCATTATTCCGATACAGATAATTTTGTACTGTTACACTATGTTCTTGCATCTGTTTCTGCTCCTGTATTAATGCTTTGATGTCTTCTGTTTCACGCTTCCATTCCTCTGCCTCCTGTCATCGTCGTTCCTCTGCCTCTAGCATTAGTGCTTTCTGACGTTCCTCAGCCTCTTCTCTTTCCTGCCTGCGTTTTTCTGCTTCTTCTCTTTCTTGTCTTTGTTCTTCTTTTGTCTCTTCCTGTGTCTGCCGCAGCAGCGCTTGGAAAGCTTCCATCATCTGACTGGCATCCATTGTTTACCGATTAATTACGAATTACCTCGTCTTGTACAAAGTGTCCACTGTTAACCATTCTATCCCACTTCTGACACCACTGTTACGACGGTCTACTTGATCATCGTAGGTACAGTGGAAAACAAAATACAAGACACCAATTAAGTCACTAATTACCAGCTTTAATTTTCACAGTTAAATAGTTCTTAATTTACAACAAATCAAATAAAAATTGTTCACACGCAATAAAATGTCCACTAATATTAAACACAATTGTATTATAACATACCGTCCGATTATAAAACACAACACTTAATTAATAACCATTTGAATGCACAGAATAATCACTTGTAATCACCTGACAATAAACTCAAACCGCACTGTAATATATCGCAATTATTACTGAAACTGGAGGTCATTGAGTACTGGTATTTATATCTCCCCAAATTACTAGATTATTCCATAATGCGCAATAGCGCCAGTATAGTTACGACGTAATTAATCGCGGCCTTGACACAGTCCGTGCGCCCGCGCGAAATCTGGCACAGTCTAACAAATGCGTCGACAAGCATGTATGCCACACATGTTACATTCCGGATCCCTCTGGAACATTCAATAAACACGTAGATTGTTCTGTGATGTCATAACAATATTGTGCAATCTAAGATGCTACAACTACAATTCGTTACTGGCAGGGTGAGTCATTTTCATAAAAGTTATTTTTGCTTAGTTGTCAGAAGTGCTTGGTTATGTTCACATGGGTCTTTACACATTGTATATTAAAACATTTTTATAATGTCTATGTGTGTCTGTTTTTGTGTTGTGTTTTATGAGTTTGTGAGTGCATGGTATAAAAAAAGAATGAAAACAAGAGAAAAAAAAAGTTTAGTTCTTCTTGTTAGCGAGTTTCCAGCCCCGAAGCGCCGATCTCTCGATGTCTCTTGTAGACTCTATGTGCCAGATCCCAGAGAAGTGGATTGATGGTTATTTTTGCCAGTGATAACTCCTCTTTTCTATGTTCCTTTACCAATTGTTTAAGTCGGTATCTCTCTTCACACTGTCCAGTACAATTTAATAGGGTATGCTCAATGGTGTCCTCCTCTTCATTACACACCTTACACATTGGTGAATCGCTAAGGTGAAATCTATTTAAGTAGCTTTCCGTCACCAAATGCCCAGTTCTTAATCTCGCTCCAAATGTCTGACTTGATCTACTAATATTTCTGTATATACTAAGGTCGTTTGGTATTTTCTGTATTTTGAAGAGCTGGCAGCAAGTAGTTTCCTGATTCCAGTTCCTTCTCCATTGGCTTTTAAAAGTTGTATTGCTTTTTGCGACACAACTTTGAAGCGACCGTGCTGCTGGAGGTTTTGGTCCAAGTGTAGATGCCATTTTAGCTATTTCATCAGCCGTCTCATTTCCAAATATGTCACAATGACCAAGGATCCATTGAAAGGTGATAATTTTTTTTTCCGTAGTTGAAGTAGATGGAAAATTTCTTTAGCTCTAAAATAATAATCTGTAGGGTTATACTGTATAATTGTTTGTAGTGCTGATTTTGAGTCTATAAGAATACAGATCTTCATATATTCCAAGGACAGAGAATGCTGTAGAGCAGCTGATATTGCCAGCAATTCAGTGTCCAATGACAGGCCCTCATTCAAGCACAGTGAACCATCTGTATAGATGTATAAGTGGTCATTGTAATTTTCTTCTATTGTATGCAGGGTCACATGCTTAAAAAATTCTGGTGTCTCAGTCTTTGTAACATCTCCCAGCAGAGAAATGAAAACATTTGGTGGAGTTCATGCCCATGGAGGCATACAGTTCACAAAAGGTCTTTCTTCAGGAGTTAACCAAGTTTGGTTGTTTAAAAATTTGATCCATATTCTTTTATCAATTTTAATATTGAGTGGTTCCACATTCAGTTCTATTTCTAGAGCATTTTTTGGAGTAGTAAGGGGACATCCCAGACAGAGACGCAAGGCAGAGTTCTGAATCACATCCAGCTTTTTCTTGTGTATGGTGCTTTTCATGATAGAAGATAAAGTTACTGCAATTCGAAGATTAGATTCAGGTGAATCAGCCAAGAAAATGGCATTGGAATTGGGTGTAGGTAAAAGCACTGGGGAACTGGGAAAATAACAATGTGAAATAGAACAATGGGGGGAAAAATCAGGTAGTATTTGCAAATGGTATTAAGGTTCGTCAAACCATGAAAAAGGTAGGAAAAATACATCTGCCTGATTTCCTAGTTAAAACAAATGCTTGGATGCGAGTCTGCTGACCAGACAGATATTCAAGAATGGCTGAGAAATAATGAAGAATTTACTGAGGATGATATTGTTACGATGGTCTCCATAATCACTGTATGGTACATTGGAAAACAAAATACATGACACCAATGAAATCACTAATAACCAGTCTGAAACTATTTAATTTATTTGAATTAATATAATACTCGAGTCCGTGTTCTTGGGCGCCAATGAAACAATATAATTTACTTCAATTATTAATATCTTACCCTAGGGTTCTTCTCCAGGATCTTACAGACGAAAATCAGCTGCAGAATAGGTTATCTGGGTTTAAGTTGGGAAATAATTATGCTAGCACCAATTTTGTGGATTCTACTAAATTTGCTTTCTTTTATTGAACTGAACTATTTCCTTTTACTTGGTCTTTACACTACAATTTTCATAATATAACAAGAACACATGTGCATTTAATCATTCAATATAAACTAATGGGACAATGACTTAATAATAACGTCAATTCAGTAACCAGCACTTTGCGTCACTCTCTCTCTCTCTCATGCTATTTTAATTCCCTTACTGAGATCTCATTAATAAAATCTTTAAATTCGGAACTATTAAATTATATTTAAACTTTGATTAAATTCTTTCTGTTTTTGTTAGTAAATTATGTTCAGTACAGTTACCCATCCGCGTTTTCATATGGTTGGTCGTACACACTCCTGTTCGCCGCTTACTTCCATCTACCACACTCCCGTAACTGTTTGTATTGAATTATTTATGTCTTTTTAGCTTCCACTCATTATTTTGGTTGATATGTTATGTACATTGTAATATACATATAAATATATTATTATAGCCGGCCGACTTTATTTTGCTCGAGCACTTAAGTGTTTTTAGCTTGTCACTGTTCATTTCTTTCTAATATTTATCAATTTAGAATTATCAGTACTTACCATAGTTATGTGACTCATTTGCATTGTATCGGATGAAATACCATGCCACGTGCTCACTTCGTTTACACTGAATCTATTTATTATACCTAAGGGTGCCAAGGTGTCGTTAAACGAGAGGTAGAAGCAGTACGGGTTATAGAAATAACGTCTCTCACACATAGATTTGAATACAGCACACTTTTAATTACCGTTCTAGTTACTCAGTTACAAAAAACAAAGAAAGGGTTAAATTACACTGAACACATATTAACAAAATGGCGGCTCTGCAGTTCCGCTATTCATCATTATTTATTTTAATTGTTTATCTACGTTATGCAATTGAACATAACAAAAACAAAACATTTTAGACTGCAGTTGTGATTTTAGTTACTCATTTAGTTTCATGTACCCCTTTTTACACACATAAACCAATGTCTAGTTTGATTACTACCGGCATTCGCTTTCACTCCCTCTCTCACATACTTTCGTTACATATTTCAATTTGATACATTTAATTTTGAGTGTTATACTTTCGAGCTCGATTTTTTATAATTGGGTATTAATATGAATTCTGACTTCCCTGAAATGTTGTAAAGTTGCGACTCAGACGTTCTCCATATAAGGACCGATGGTTGGTGTACTTAGTTGGTCGTTGTACTCTCTAGCTTTCGTCTGTCCTTTGCACTGAATTTACATGATGGTTATAATTACTTGTTAACACTATTTACTTGTGATTACATTTTGTTGTTTCAAATAAAACACTTTAGCTGACTATTTTAGGCCAGCGACATTTTAACGTGTTATCACCATGATGATGTTCTGCAGACTGGGCAGACATTGTGTCGAACTTTAGACAGGTGGAGGGGATCAATTGTGATCCACGATTCGTCTGCATCAGCTGACGGCATAGTTCCTCGTCATTGTTGTGACATGTGTCAATATTCGTAATATTATTTTGTAAGTGTCGATCAGAATCGCCATTGTCTGTGTTTTCCTTCACACGTACGCCTTCGGCCTTGAAGTAAATCGTATCGACGAAAACTGCGTTGTTTGTGCAGACATAGGGAAAATGGACCTAACCATTCTTTCTATACATGAATACAATAAAATATTATGTAACATCCTCAAACCCCATAATTAAAACAACAGGCCCGTTTGTCCCACTACAAAACCCCCTCAATGAAAGGTTTTATGTCGAAACATAAAAACTTTCATTGACTCATTCACACTTTTCTAAAAGGATCAGCCCAGATATGTTGCCACAACTACTTTTAGTATTTAAAAAAAATTTCAATCACGTACCCTCGGTCCAATGATGCTGATCGTACCACCTGACCTTACTGGACTTCTCAGGAGAGATCCCAACACCATAAGGCCATTAGGCACTTAACGCTCCTGTTCTGACGCACCGGCCAGCTCAGGACCGCGGTCACAACACCACAAAACTCTGAAACATGCAATACAAAAATTTTAAAATAGTGACCTTATCTATTTCCATATCCACAACTGATATGTTTCCCCTTAGATGCATTGGTTTATGTTACTAGACATTGGTTTTATTAATTAATAAGTTTTCAAATAACAAAAACAAGATTTAAGACAGAAAATCCTTTCCAATTTTTTTTAACACTCCTTTTTTTTTTACTCCTTACTCCTCTCACCACAAGAAAACACATTATTATACTAAACATAAAACAAATCTTAATCTCTCAAACAACAACCACTATCTCTATTAATTTATTTCAGATAAAATCAACACATACCTATTATGGCAAATACTTCAAAATTATTTATTTTTCTTTACTCAACTTTCTTTACAACAGAATCATAATTGCAGACTTAACGACCAACACCAATATCACCATCATTTCTTTAAAATTTAATATTGAATTATCGTTACTACCCTTGTAGTAACCTCCTGACCACACATTATTGCCATTAACATAATAAAAACACAATAAAACATTGTACATCATAAAACATTAAACACTAACATTGAACAATTCACATGTAAATAACTTGTATAAAATTTGATAAGACATTATTATTTTATCAACTCTCTATTCAACTTTTATTATTTAACATTCATTAGATTCTATACAAAAAAAAATTTCAAATTTATCATTACCTTTCTGTTACATCACCTTTCTACTATGAATTTTCCTTTTCTAACCGTTCCTCAATATTTATCTTGTTTGGGTGACTCTCTGTTATTCACTATTCTCTATATCTTACTTTGGCATTTGTCAATCTAACCTTACTCACCTCTTTTTTCTTCTACTAACAACCGCTTCTAACCATTAACATATTATGACACCAATATCTCTATAATAACCCCCTTCACAAATCCCATTTAAATCCTCTGGCACCGCTCGTTTTTTGTACTAGGATGTGTGTTCCCTACCTGGCCATACCCATCCCTAACCATTTGCCCTCCACCAAATATCGGCAAACACTCTAACCCCAAAAATTGCTCCGCCTGCCACAACGCTGCACGTTGGTCCCTTGCCACGTCGCACGCTGATCACTCCCTACACCGGATCCTTACTACAAAATATCGTCAACAACAAATATAACTACCATTCACATTACTCACCTCTCTACATATAATCACTAACTACTGTGTCCCTAAAATATCTAACACCTCTTTGTATTATCTGTATCACAACATTCTTATTTTCACTAACTCCCACTAACTCTATTTAACTAACTCCCATGCCTCTATTTATAACTATCCCCAAACCTCTTTACAACATTTCACCTTAATATACCACTAGAAAATTCATCATTTATCTACTAATAACAATACCTCTCACTATCCAAATATATCATATGCGTAATCATTTACTAACCATTAGATTCTGAATTCCATAATTATTTAAAATCATTATCAAACTTTTCTACAGTACATGATTTACATAAAAAATACACAAAATATACAACAGCAAAAATACACAAATACATTGACATTAATATACACAAAAATATACAATCCACATTAGCATTTAACCATTTATCATAAATCAGTTCATAAGCAGTCCATTTCAAAACACTGTCCATAATTAAATGTTCATAAACACAATAAAATATTTACCCTCCATCGTCGAACAATAGTCGAATCTTATATCTATATACATTGCTTAATATTAGATATCTTATCTTATCATTATACATGTACCAACTATTCAAATTTTTATCCTTTTCCGCAAATTCATATAACTCATGATCGGGTATGGTTCTGTCACCTTCGGTATAATTAGTCATAATTAGGTAATTTGCAAAGTCATTATTTTCATTATCTCCTACTACTTCAGTTTTATTACAAGGCAAGTATTTACTATATTTATCAATCATCTCTACACCTAACCTTTCCATAAATTCTTCATAGTCTCTACTTATCTTAAAAATTTCTATTTCTCTTTTTCTCTCACAAAACCTCTCACTTTTAAAACATCTCTCTCTACCACACCAAGCTACATTCTCTCTTTCTACGTTTGCAGGGGACACTAATTCACAACTATTGCACCACCTGTGAAGTGCACTAAAAAAACCAAGGACAACTTTATTTGTAGACCATATGTCTCCCAAATATACATCGAAGGCACTCTCGTCCTTCCTCAACACCTGTACATCACCCCGAAATACACCATTAAGGGAAGAATCTACTCCCTGCAATCCCCTTACAATTATACTTTCTTTACACACTCTCTTTAACCCTTCAAAACACACTATCATTCCATTATTATCATATTCTATTCCCCATAAAATTTCATTATCACTACCCCTGTTTACATAATCATTTTCTAATATCATACTTTTATTTATATTGTTACAATTCTCTCCCCTACTTACCTTGTCTTTGTTTATATCTAACTTGTCTACTCCCCTCTTATTTTCTAATTCTATTTCGTCTAACCGTGTATGTATCTCCTTTAACCTTTTATCAGAATTACAGCTTTGTTTTTTAATTTCTTTCTTAATATCATTAAATTGTTCATCATACTGGTTTAATTTATCATTTAATTCATTATTCTGTACTTTCATCAACTGAAAAAGGTCTTCTAATGACACTTTATTATTTATAATAGGTGTTGAATTAGCTTGTGGTTCATTTAATAATAGAGATTCTGTTGCTGTATTATTTATACTAATGTTTTTGTTATCTGTCATTTTGATCATATTAGTAACAAATTTTATTTTCAGTAGTTGTTCTGTACTTCATTGAAACAATAACATAACCTATTGTTAACCTACGTATATTTCGCCACCCGTCTGCTTCCGTACTCTGGTTTATTTATATAAGCCAATTTGTTATATAAAGTCCTAAGTTCGGGCTGCCATCTGTCACTCTTCAATAATTGAGTCCCAGTTCGGGCGCCATCTGTTACTATTCATTTCTTTCTAATATTTATCACTTTAGAATTGTCAGTACTTACCATAGTTATGTGACTCATTTGCATTGTATCGGATGAAATACCATGCCACGTGCTCACTTCGTTTACACTGAATCTATTTATTATACCTAAGGGTGCCAAGGTGTCGTTAAACGAGAGGTAGAAGCAGTACGGGTTATAGAAATAACGTCTCTCACACATAGATTTGAATACAGCACACTTTTAATTACCGTTCTAGTTACTCAGTTACAAAAAACAAAGAAAGGGTTAAATTACACTGAACACATATTAACAAAATGGCGGCTCTGCAGTTCCGCTATTCATCATTATTTATTTTAATTGTTTATCTACGTTATGCAATTGAACATAACAAAAACAAAACATTTTAGACTGCAGTTGTGATTTTAGTTACTCATTTAGTTTCATGTACCCCTTTTTACACACATAAACCAATGTCTAGTTTGATTACTACCGGCATTCGCTTTCACTCCCTCTCTCACATACTTTCGTTACATATTTCAATTTGATACATTTAATTTTGAGTGTTATACTTTCGAGCTCGATTTTTTATAATTGGGTATTAATATGAATTCTGACTTCCCTGAAATGTTGTAAAGTTGCGACTCAGACGTTCTCCATAGTAGGGCCGATGGTTGGTGTACTTAGTTGGTCGTTGTACTCTCTAGCTTTTGTCTGTCCTTTGCACTGAATTTACATGATGGTTATAATTACTTGTTAACACTATTTACTTGTGATTACATTTTGTTGTTTCAAATAAAACACTTTAGCTGACTATTTTAGGCCAGCGACATTTTAACGTGTTATCACCATGATGATGTTCTGCAGACTGGGCAGACATTGTGTCGAACTTTAGACAGGTGGAGGGGATCAATTGTGATCCACGATTCGTCCGCATCAGCTGACGTCATAGTTCCTCATCATTGTTGTGACGTGTGTCAATATTCGTAATATTATTTTGTCAGTGTCGATCAGAATCGCCATTGTCTGTGTTTTCCTTCACACGTACGCCTTCGGCCTTGAAGTAAATCGTATCGACGAAAACTGCGTTGTTTGTGCAGACATAGGGAAAATGGACCTAACCATTCTTTCTATACATGAATACAATAAAATATTATGTAACATCCTCAAACCCCATAATTAAAACAACAGGCCCGTTTGTCCCGTTACAAGCTGACCACGCTATATTGTTTGTACACTTTTTATAAATACTTTATTAGATAGGCCGTTTTTAATTTCAGCCTATCTTACACACCCGAGGCCACCATTTAACTTGTTAATGCACTGCTCTCTGCTAAATGTGACCATCTGATGCAAACACTACAGTGAAGAAGTCCTTACTGTGATTTACTCAGAGACTGCTGCTGGCAAGCTGTTGAGTAATATGTCTGGGCTGGGCAGTCTAGACATCAACAGTTTATGATAAAATTGTATGTTGCTGGTTACAATGGGGCACCTCACAGGTGAATACTAACTGCTTTCAAATTAAAACTGAATTGAATCTTTACTGTCTCTGACACACAATTCTGTACCGTAACAAGCCTTAATCATAATTTGTAATCAACAAGATAGTCTCTTACAACAATTCAAGTAAAAATTGTCCACACACAATAATAATGTCAGCTATAAAGAATCCTGCACTAATTATAACACAACAACACTTTGGTACAATACTTTTACAAACACTCGATCTGTGCTAAAGAAATCTCTCAACACCACTGAACTGAAAAGCCGGCTGCTATGGCTTTTTATAGGTAGCGTACACCTAGAAATCTTCCATCCTCAATGTGCATGCCACTTAATGCCATTCAAGGGTTCTGTAGAGTACTCTGGAACGTACTTGAACGCGGCCTTGACTGAGGCACACCTGCCACACTAGGTGGGAGGATGGAGCGAGGACTCTCTTGGCTATTCTAGGTGGTTCCATTCGTTTCACTGCCCCCTCCCTAAGCCTGTTCATACTGAACTGGGAAACCATCTCTGAAGTAATACTTGGCCAGGCGATCTAGGTGGACGACCTTGAATTTTTGCTATCCTTCCTGCTGAATTCGATAGACAACATGGTTGATTCTCTTTTTTACAGTGTAAGGTCCTTCCCAGTTGGTCTGAAGTTTAGGTGAGCGACCACGATGGTGCTTTGAGTTGAACAACCAAACCTGATCTCCTTCTTGGAAACCCACACTATTGCTGCAAATGTCATACCGAGTTTTCATTTTATCATTGGCTATCTTCAGCCGTCCTCTTATCAAGCGATTCATTTCTCGTAGTTGGTTTCTTAATTGCGAGGAATAGTTTTGTGGTTCTTGGAGCTGAGTCTCAGGTGATCTGAACATCAAGTCTCCAGGAAGACGGATCTCCCTCCCAAACATCAATTCTGCTGGAGTCATGTCGGTTGTGTCGTGTTCTGATGACTTATATGCCATTCTCTTGTTTGCGGAGTGTTACGTTCTACTCTTTTTACTTACCTTACTCTCACGCCACTCTGACTTACTGCGCTCAGAAGATCCCCAACTATTTATCAGTCGCCACGATTTTTTTTATGGTTCAAAATCGAAACCTTTAAATCAAACTTTGTGCCAGGTTCGTTAAGCGAAATCTTCCATACTGGATAGGTGATGGTAATGTGGCATAATAATTAACTTAAAACATGGTTAAGCTACCAATTCATTTTATTAAACTTCATTTTAAATTTACGTTCTCCTTCAGTTCTAAATTTCAACCAACTCTTTATTGCAAATTATACTTTTAAAAACATTTTAATGAAATTACATGGATGTTAATTCTTGTTTATTCTAATCATGAAAAACTGAGATAATTTTAGCGTTATTTCTTCTACTTGCAAACATATACTTATACAACAACAAGAAATACATGTTCTAACCAACTTACTCTACATTTTTTATTTTGTTATTTTAAAGCGACCCAGCAATGCCCACGCTCAACTCACATACCATTTCACCCCTTCATTTCATTTATTAATTTTTTGGCCCCATTAAACTGTTATGTGAAAATACGTTTACTTGGGTAACGGCGTCTCCTCCGATCTCGTAGCGTGGCCCGCACCAAGTCCTCGTTTACATGTCCAAAAAAAACTATGGGTTCATCTTCTTAATTTTGACTCACTTATAACAGTTCTGATTTAGTTAGTGCACTTTTGAATAGTACTCCGGTTAACGGCTAGGTCGGCCGACCTTGAAAAGAAAACTTTTGGCAAAATTTAAATGAACCGCATGCGGTCTGTTGGTAAGAAGCACTGGGCAGAAGTTTTCTCGCGGTTCCCTCTCCACAGTTTTACAATACGGGAACTCACTGCCTGCTGGTGCGAAGTCATAGTCACTGTTCAGGGTATCACGTACAATTCCCGTGTTTTGGACGTTGACGAAATTACACTGCCACTGGTTTACGTCACTGGAGTAGGCGTGACTTAGCCATACTTTCTCCAGCTCGGACCGTATGTTTCACAAAACTTCGTCTCTGCGCCATTTTCGACAGCGTCGGTTGATCTGCTTAGCGTCCCCGTCCGCGCGCATGGTCGTGGTTGCGCGTAACGCAGTAATGCAGTTCCGAGAATTCAAACAGTTGTATGCAACACGCACATTCCATTGTAATTGCTTCATCATACCGTTCTTTGTTTGAACAAAACTTCTACTCACCACATGGCTGGCCACACAGATGAAAATGAATTGTTACAAAATTTGTTCAATAAAATAAAGTCCCTCCCTTTTAGGCCCGTTACAATACCCCCCAAATGAGAGATCTTCTGTCGAAACAGAAGAAATCTCATTGCTAAACCCCTAAGGGGATCGGTGAGGATATGGTGCCAACAACCCCCCATTAATTCTTAACACAACATGGGTAAACTACCCCCCTGGCTCGGCGACTATGGCTGCACCTGAACGAGATTACTGGACTTCTCTATCCGAGATCCCAACACCATAAAATCGAACAGACACGCACCACAGCGCACCTAACCTTCGAACATGCCACCCCCCAAACTCCAAATCCCTGGCCTTATTCCATGCCAGATCCTCAACAGATATATTCCCCCTTGTCATGCATACTGGGTCGCCTTTGGCAAATACTGGGCGCATACCTCTATTCATAATATCTTATAAACAAACTCCGTAACTTTTTAAAATTATTTTTCAATTTACGATACAGTAAACAAATTAAATTCTACCCATTACCTTTGATTCAAAACTCATATAAACTCCAAATCAATCTGTTCTATTACCATTTCTTTCTTCAAAACAAAAACTAAAAATCTTTTATCTGAATCTATCAACTTTCTTCATTACTATTAATAATCAGAAAAACAAATAAATTGAACATCTAATTAAAACATGAACTCACTTATCCTAACATTTGGTTATACATATATTCTAAACAATATAATTCAATAACACTATTGATACACATAAACCACAATATAATCAAAATTCAAAACATCAATTAGATGGCAAGCACAAAAAAATAAAAAAATTAAGATTTTTTTTTCAAAATATTATTTTTATCAATTTCAGGAAAAATTAAAATTAAAATCTTTTAATTTAATTAAATGACAAATTTGCATCACTCAATTGCCAAAACTGGTCTAGTTTATAACATCAACCATCAGCTGATCAAACTGGGTTAAGTCAACAACCTTGACCTACACAGGTTATACATAGGCTACATCATAAAATACATTAATCATCTTTAAAATTTTTACCTTCAAACATAATATAATAAGACATTCAAAATTAACATGGTTATTATTGCAATTAACAATAAAATTGACATTCAAATTAATTAAAAATTACACAGTTATTGCTCTAATTAGTTTCAACTTCTATTAAAATCTGTCACTTGTTTCCATTAATTTTATATTTTTACTATGACTTATTTTCTTTAACATGCTCAATCTCCATTAGTTAGGGTGATTTAATTATTCATAATAACTTGATTGTACCAACTTGGCATTTATATATACTCGTAACCCACTTCTGACTATAATACTCATTAGCAGCTTTAACTAATGTGACACCCCTCCATCAAAAACATCTATCAAACATTCTCTAAACCCACTTACTATTCAACTCATATCGCATCATTCTACCCTCATATATATAAAAAAATACTCTCTACCCCTTTGTACTCAGGATGTGTGTTCCCTCAACTCACCACCGTCTCCACATCTTGCCCTTCCTATTTACCCGGCAATCACTCACTGAAAACCCACTGCTACCCGCCACAACGCCTGTCGTTGCGGACTCCTTACACACCACCCCCCCTTACAAAATTCCCATCAACTATTTACTCTCCCAATACATGACTTTCATCTACAACAAAATATCTCCACTTATTTATTGACTCAATATATCTATCATCACTATACAAATTATCCCCATAGCTACTGTGTCACTATCAATACTTCTCAAATTCTCCCTTACATTATTCATAACAATATTATTCTCTCTAGTTCCCTTTAAATTCAACATGGACTGATCTAAATGTCCTAACAAAACAATATTAATCACCCAAAATCAACTTTACCACCCTTTACAAACCATTTAAAATTCTTAACTGTCTCAAATTACTTCCATCATTTAAATCAAAATATTTTAACCCATTAAAATCATTATGTTCAAACATTAGTTACATTGGAAATTTGCAAACAATTTATAAGTGACATTCTACAGCGGATCAGCTGATTTTCTAGGCAAGATGAATGACCTTACTATAAACACATTTCAAAATTATACAAATTACACATTTTATCAATCCTTACCTCTAACACAATAACTAATACATTTACAAGACATAATAAACACCGTATAATAACATCTAATGCATCTATTTCTCAAATCATGATACAATTATTTAATTAGTGCAAGAGCGAGTCATCATCCTTAAGTTACAAAATTTTAATTCGTTGCTCCCTTGAGCAACCTCCTGAACCACACACACTATTATTTTTTTTTTAGGGTGGACTGTTGCACCCATTTGCATCCACAAGGACGGCATTGGTGGAGGAATTCATCATCTCCGTGTCCTTGCTTCAGCGTTACATTTTAAAATTGGTAGATATCATCATATCTTTGTTATATATTAATATGCCCTTAAAACGGGTCTACCACCTGGCTTGCTGTTCCTACTCGAACAGAGTGGCAGCCGCTGTTCCATAGTTCCGGGGATTTCCCCTAAGTCACCCCCCCAGTAATTTCAAATATACACCAATTTCAAGCCAGCTATGGTCAAGGTTCTTAATTTATGGCCATAGCTGACCGCTATCCAAAACCACGATTAGTGCTGGTAAGGCAGTAATCGCCCGAAAAGGCGGGGAAATCAACTCTAAATTCAGGCATGTTCTCTTAGTCATTATTATACACGTCAATCTATCAGCATATAATATAAAATTATATAAAAAGGTGTGCCGTGTATTTTACGCCATTTTGGCCTCCAATGGAGGTAACACTCTCTGTTACCCCCAACACTTACCGCTATCTACCGTGGGACATGCCACCACGGCAATAGCATACTGATAACTAAATTAACCCTTCTACACTTGCAGTTTCTACACTCCCTAAGTATGTTTCACAAAACTTCATCTCTGTGCCATTTTCGACAGCGTCGGTTGATCTGCTTAGCGTCCCCGTCCGCGCGCATGGTCGTGGTTGCGTGTAACGCAGTATTGCAGTTCCGAGAATTCAAACAGTTGTATGCGACACGCACATTCCATTGTAATTGCTTCATCATACCGTTCTTTGTTTGAACAAAACTTCTACTCACCACATGGCTGGCCACACAGATGAAAATGAATTGTTACAAAATTTTTTCAATAAAATAAAGTCCCTCCCTTTTAGACCCGTTACAGGAGATACACCATATGACCAGAACTCGTTTCTCTTAAACAGACTAAGCATTGAATCTGTTAAAATCTGATGTGTGCCTTTAAATAAAGCATTGATATGTGAGAGTGCCAACACTGTCAGTGCAGTGACACCCCTCTATATTAAAAGACCCTCATACAGTGTTTCCACAGAGTGCTGAGGTATGTACTAAAGTATATTAGAGCACACATTAATATACATTTAATGAAATATAAAGAGCACAGGTGAAGTTAGAAAAGCAGGAGGACCTTTACACATAAAAGAAATAAGTAAGCAAATTACTTTAACAAGGTTTAAAATATTTTGTTATATTTGATACAAATGTATTTGCAAGGATGCTACTGGAAATATAGAAAATCTGGAATAGAAGTTGCACCTGAGAGATATCATTTGTTACTTACCAACGACCAAGTTGTTATTGCACCATATGGGAAACATAATAACTGATAAGGTGTATAAGAAATTATTAGAATAATGCCACAAATATAATACAAATGTAAAATACAAACTAAGGAAGGAGGATTCATCTGTGGGTTACTTGCTACGGTATTTCCGTTGTAAGTGTTCTTAGTATGACTTTTCAAAATTTATACTTATTCAGAAATACAATAATTGAAATTTAATAACAAAAATATGTTTAGAGTAAAAATAGAAAGAAATCCTTACATCAGTAACAGCTTTCAGTTTGCAGATGAACTTGATACATTTAATCCTGAAGAGGTCGACTTCTTCAGACTGAACCACAGTGTCTGTATATAGGTTTACTGTTTTCAAAATCTTATCTCCCAATTCTTCTCCATTTTGTAAAACGGTGTTCAATCTGTGAGGAAGAATCCTGATGATTTCTAAAAACAAGTCGATTAACTGAGAATAATATGTTATGCTATCAGGATGACCCCTGCATATTATTGTGTGTTGTCCATCAGCTCCACTGTCTGTGTACTTGAGTGACCATATCTCTCCACATATACTCAGACAAAACAAATCCTGTAAAGCACACAAAATACTAAGGTCATGGATTCTCATTACACAATAATTAATTATAATAATTAGTAAAACCATTTATCAAGAACTTGTCTTCACAGAAAACATTCAAGATCTTGCTGTGGCCTGTTTGTTGGTGCAAAAAATTACTTTATGAATAATGGAACTGCTGTTCAACGTGCTTTTGACATTTTGGGATTTTTCAATATATTGCTGATACTGTTATGAATCGCATGTGCACATGCATGTGTTATGCTGGTCACGCACTAACCATCCCCGCTGGACGTCATGACGGACAGCAAGTCAAAAACGACAGTGCGTAGCTTTGACATCCATCCACATTCGTTTAATAAATGTTTAATGTTTAATTTTATGTTACATTCATTCTTCAGTTTATATTTAATAAGTAAGGATTCAGATAAAATTTCAGTTTAATATTTAGTTTAGTTTATTCTTCGTTTACATATAACATTAGCAATTATTATTTTAAATACTGTTATTATTAATTTGTTTTAATTACAACTCATAATGAACCATGAAATAACATCAAAATTTATCGAAATATATAAATTAAATACATGTCTGTGGGACGTAATAAAACAACACCAATTTTTTGATGTCTTGATAAAACTGGTGGCATGATTTTCAACAAATTTAATTATCAGACCAATTTTTTAATTTCAATACAGAAAAAATCAATAAATAATTTTTACAAAACACAACAAGAACTAAAGAATGTCTGGCACACTGGAGGAGTTGCATGACAGTGTGGTGCACACATCCATCACCGACGTCGGGCATGCTGGACAGCGACGATGGATAGTGCGTAGCCGGCTTTAGGATAGGAACTTTTATTATTAGGAAGTGTTCAACCTTCAACCTGCCTTTGTCATTTTGGGATTTTTCAATACATTGCTGATACTGTTATGAATCGCATGTGCACATGCGTGTGCACATGTGCACATGCGTGTGTGTTAGGATAGGAACTTTTATTATTAAGTGTGTTATTATTAACTGTTGTCGCTTATGGCTAGCATGGACTAATGTCCATCAGCTTTTTGGTATCCCAATGTAGTCACTGATATTATT
The DNA here is from genome assembly GCA_034769895.1 of Magicicada septendecula. Lineage (NCBI taxonomy): Eukaryota > Metazoa > Arthropoda > Insecta > Hemiptera > Cicadidae > Magicicada > Magicicada septendecula. The sequence goes on along the minus strand of CM068372.1, from coordinate 416,255,612 downwards.
TGACTTTCTCAGCTTGACATAAAGTATTTGACAGTGGTGTAACCATCTTTATCCATTCTTTAACTAGATTCATGGCAATATTATTATATATCATTAATTTATTACTCATAAATTATTATTACTACTTTATGAATGTATGTTTGTGAGTGTGTATATGAAAAATATCTGTTGACATGTAAATTTATTATTAAGTCAAAAGCAATAATGTAATGTAATGTAATGTATAGAAGTTTGTTTGTCGGCTGCTAGCTTGGCTCACACAGCATACAGGGAAGATATTACGGACAGAACTATGTCTGAGCCCACCGTTATTACCTCAGGATGTTATTCTAGGTATTTATTTCCACAGGCTGAGTTAACGTTGGAGCTGAAAATACACCTTCATGTTTTTCAGATTGGAAATAGAACCCTAACCCAATGATCAAGTTGTTATTGCACCATACGGGAAAGATGTTGATTGATAAGGTGTACAAGAAATTATTAGAATAATACGACAAACACGTCCTAGATACCAAATAGTGCCCAGCACTCTAGATTCTCAGGCGGACACTGCTGGTGTACTAAGCCCCTTTCGGTATTGATTTCATAAGTTTAATATATTCAGGGAAAACGATTTTGATTAATAAATAATCAATTCATTATTTATTGCCTACTTGGCCCAAATACTCTTTACTCCTATCGGGGTATTCTATTTTTAATTCTTAACATGTATACAATACTAAATAAATTATTGGAACGGTTTGTATTAAATTATTAATGTTGTTTAAGAACTTACCGGTGATGTTGTATTCATATTAAAGACATTTTTCAGGCACTAACTTGTGCGCCCATAGCTAACCATGTTCATTCATCGACTTATGAAGTTCATGTGTTGATTTTTACTGTTACTTGGTAACATAGTCAGTAACAGTAAACACATATGGTGGTTTTTGAACACGAATAGTTCATTTTTTGTTTTATGACTGTTGTAATGGTACATTTCATTGGGATTTTCGTGGATAAGAGACAGCATCGAACTGAGCACATGACCTTGGCCTGGTAAGTGTGTATTTATTTATGCGTGCTGAAGAATCAGTTTCACAAGGTTAAGAAGTATGTCATCAAACAAACAACGTCACACGAGCTGGAAAAAACCAGTTTAGTGGAGTGGAATAGTGACTAAACAGTTACTAAGCGGATAGTCGCAAGTTAAACATCACAGACAGCAGATGTAAGCGACCATGTCTCATCCACAAAGTTCAGACCATGGTGAAAAACTTTAAATTCAATGTAATAACAGTGAATATTATTAGTAGAGTCCGGTAATGAAGAGTTTTTAAGAAGTATTATAAAGTCACCTTACAACTTTGGAGCAGTACACATGTTACGAAGTATAGTGATTCAGTGCTCGTGGGCGGAGTGAAAGCTTACATTGTCATATTAATAGAAAAACAAACCCAGTGATCAGTATATAAAGTTTCGTTGATCTAATTAGATCATATATTTAAAGTTTTCGGACCAAAAGGTGCAACAAAAGAGTAAAGTAAACGTAGTGCATATTACTGACCTCATGTTGTGTGCAAAAGTATCACACTGAACACCAACACAATCGTTGGATAATAAACAGGTAAGTAAATAAAAGAAAAATTTTGAGTGGATAAAAAAAAAAAAGAAATGGTAATCGAATCGGAACTTTAACATGGGTGTGGAAGAGAGACCAAGAGCCGTCACAAGAAAGAAATGGGGTAAGTGAGTGAGTGGGTGAGTGAGTGAGTGAGTGAATGTGTGTGTGTGTGTGTGTGTGTGTGTGTGTGTGTGTGTGTGTGTGTGTGTGTGTGTGTGTGTGTGTGAGAGAGAGAGAGAGAGAGAGAGAGAGAGAGAGAGAGAGAGAGAGAGAGAGAGAGAGAGAGAGAGAGAGAGAGAGAGAGAGAGAGAGAATAAAGAAAAGGTACTGATTTGTATTGAGTTAATTTAATATAATGTTAATGTTAATTTTAATATATTACAGTAAAGTTTTTTCAAAATTCTCACATGTAAAGGCAATTTCACCACATAAAATAACCATTCAAACAGGTTACCTTATCAAGGACGATATAAATTACTAAACATCCTATTACTGTTATTAACAATATCAATAAATACTGTTATGTGAATAATAATGAATATGAGTTAAGTTATTTTTAATGTCACCTTGCCTTAACCTAACCTGTGCTCAACGAGTTCGTCTCGTGGACCTTGGAAATTCTGATAAGGGAAAGTTTGCTATTTTTAAATGGTTTTCACGGTGACAGTGTTGCGGTTTCAATATTCCGCGCCTGTCAAAAAATGTGGTGGTAACCCAAGGGCTATAGTTTTTTTTTTCGGAATCTTCTGATAGGTAAGTGAAATTGTTTCGGGGTCTTATTCTTCTTCTTCTTCTTCTTCTTATTATTATCATTACACTGTTTCTAGTGTGTAACAAGTTTTCAAAACTTGCGTCTGTATTGATTTGACTTTGCATATTAGTTTTAGTTTATGGTTATACGTTCACAGATTCCCCATATGTTCAGAATTGCACCTTTGTACACAATATGTTTTATTAGTGACCAATTCATGCCTTATGTTACTGAACTGGATTGATAGATATTTGTTTTTTATGCACATTCAGCAGTGTCTGTATCATCTTTACAGTAGCTTTTAGTTTTCGTTTTTTGGTAAGTTCTCCTGTGTTATGTTTTTATTTTGTTTATTCTATTTTTATGGGTTTCTTCAGCAGTTTACTATAATGTACTTTCTTTTACTATTTCTCCTGTATTTAGAAACATCTTGTACAATCTACCGAAAAATGAATGAGAAGCTATTCATTGTATGTCACGGTAGATTGTTCAGTCATTAGACACATCAGTGGTAAAGGTTTTCTTGGGAAGTAATTTCTTAAAAAATAATTTCTTATGAACTTTAAATACAGTCAAGTTTAGATATCGTATTTTGCCTCCCCCCCCACACACACACATACTTTTTGTTGTAACTTTTATGTTTAAATGTATACCGATTACTTGTTTTAATACTTCTTTAAGATACTTCTTTTATTTTTGTTTTGAAATATATAAACATGTTATGAATTTTGGTATTTTTGTTTTCACAAACTATTACACTTATTACAGTGGAACCTCGATATAACGCCCCTGTGATAAAACATGACCCTTGATGTAACACTCATTTTTCATGGTCCTGGCAAATTAAATAGTTAAACTTGGGACATTTATATAAAGCACTTTTTGGCTGGTCCACAGAAGAGCGTTATATCAAGATTTCACTATATATTAGACAAAGGCAGTCACATAGCTTCTGTTATAATTCTTGTAGAATTACAGGCATTTCATGGACCTATAGTTAAAAGTATTAAGAATAACGTTTAGTAGTTCAGTGGGTGGTAGATGGTTACTAATCTACAAATTCCCCGGAGCACTATACAATCTTTCAGCCCCCCAGGTTGACTCAACTTGAGGAATAAGTAGCTGGGATAACAGTTTGGGCTGAAAGTGTTGTACTGGCCACACCAACTTACCACATTGCCTACCTCAAACTACTTTGTACACTATTTTTTATTGTCAAATGCATACAAATTTGATGCACTATATTGTGTTGCTCCTACATACTGTTTCTTCTGTGATTTGTTCATATGACTAGTACTTACCCACCAAATGATTTAGAAAAATATTTTCCTTTAGACTTTCCAGATGCATTTGTTTTTTAAGTGTAGCTATTTAAATACATCAATGTATTATTTTGCTCTACTATTAGTTGCTTAAAATCTAAATTTAAGTTGTTACCAATTCCTTCATACTTACTTTGTCGAAAGCTTTGGTGATGGTGCGATGGAAGTGGTTGTACGACAATGATCTTTCATCAGGAAAAATGTTCTGCACCTTTGTGATACATTTCTGAAGCTTTTTAAAACATAACAACAGAGTTGACACAGCTTGATGACGTATACAGCTGTTTCTATGCAATAAAGAATCTCCTGAAGCTATGTTTGTAAATACAATCGTAGGCACTGACAATCTCATCACTATGGTTGCCAACTGATAGCCATCTAAATTGTCTGGCAGAGAGTCTTCATTTTTAATGGCTATAACCTTCACAAAGACAAGAAACATCTGTTACCATCTGTTATAGAAATACTACTAAATAACACTACAAGTAATATGTAAAATAACTACCAAACATTAATAATATGTTTGGACACTTCATATCTACTATAAACACCGCTTCTCACAGTTTCCGCTAGTAAGCAACCTATAACCACATAAAACAAATGACAAAGTAACTCAGTAGAAGAGAACACTGTTCATTTATCACGCTGTGTGTGGGTTTGGCTTAAGGTCGAATTGATCCAACCCACCTACCTACTGTCAGGCCATAATAACAGTTTGGCTGAGATAACACATTTCAGTCAGTAACAATGCAACATCTACATGTTAACACACACAACATCCCATCACATGATGCAGCTTGTCACTGCATGTGGTTAAATGCTGGCGTGGTGGAGCTGTACCATGGCTAAAGGACACAACACGGCACATGCTTAATGCTATGATGATGAACAAAAACAATTATGAAAAGTGTTTTTACTACACAACTACATTTTTCATTTGTAACGGGGCAATTTTGAGGGATATATTTTTATTTCGTTTAATAACAATATTGAGACTGATCTGTTTGGACATCCTTTACGGCCACCGAGACCACTAATACTTGTTTGGACACCCTGTATACAATTCCGTACCAGTCCGTGCTTGGTACAAACGATAACAACATTGGAGTTGTCTTGATTATTCATCTCTTCTTTCACAGCACTAACACTTATCTAAAAATGAACTTTTTCTTGTGAAACTTACTGTTTTTCATTGGACGCGTTTCGGCATACGTATCCGCCTTCTTCAGCTTTGAGTCAGACTGCCATCATTTCGTAACGGTTGTTGTGGGGGTGGTGTGTGGAGGAAGGGGATTGGCGCGGGGATTCAACTTGATGTTTGTTTTATGTAAAATTGTGTCAAAATAAATCACATACACTTTTTGACACAATTTTACAAAAAACAAACATCAAGTTGAATCCCCGCGCCAATCCCCTTCCTCCACACACCACCCCCACTACACCTTCCACACAACAACCGTTACGAAATGATGGCAGTCTGACTCAAAGCTGAAGAAGGCGGATACGTACGCCGAAACGCGTCCAACGAAAAACAGTAAGTTTCACAACATTGGAATGCGGCTGGGAGTGCGCGCTCGTGTGCTGATGTCTATAATCTCAAACTCAAAATCATTGCCAGAAGTAACCACTGGTCACGTGAGTGAAATTAACCAATCAGCAATCGGGCGGACGGAAGTGGTGAGGACCGACGTTTTGGAAAGCGTCTTTGTCGTTCAGCAAACCTGCGAGCCAACCGGCTCTAGTGTGTACACGCCTTCAAGAAAATTATTTTGCTTGTAAATGTGCTTTTAACAAAACTTAACCAGTAAAAAATGTGATTAATAGAACACGGAACTTAATTGAAATCTTTTAAAAAGTAATGCAGTGACAGTTTCCGGACGTAAAGTGGTAAAAAATGCAGGGAGCAACACGTGGCCGATAATGACGACTCTTCAAAACGTAACTGTATCACAAAATCTATTATGTCAATATTAGAATATAGAGCTCTATTTTTTTTGAAGAAAACAAAATTTTTTAAGAATGTTTGTGTGCGTGAGAAAAGGCTGGGCGGCCTTATTAGTTCATTAACATGTTTAGGGTATAAGCTTTAGTGTTAAGTATTTTAACAAATTTGGTTTCCTGTACAATGTGAATAAAGTTAAACATATTCAATGGGGATTACCTATTAAATTTCAATGAATAGTACAGTAATTACTGTCCATGTAACGTAAAATAAATTGTTTGATACTATTTAGATGTTGAAGTTAGATATAATAAAACAGTGGTAATTTCCCATATCAAGATGTATTGGTCATGCGTTTACCTATTTCTCTCTGCTAATAAGTACACCAGACGAGACCCTGGAAGTTTACGAAAGGTAAGTGTTACCATAAAATTCAATATTTCAATAATTTATTTTAACTAGTAATGTTTTACATTTCAGATGATGCCTTTTGGTCATTTTTACACTAGTCAGATTTTTTGGCTAATTACAGGATAAAATATAATTATTTTGATACAAGACACTCAGTTTGAGACATTAAAAAGTAACTTGTAGTATAGTAAGTGTAACGGGACATTTCGGCCTACCTGGGGTAATTATGGGAAACATGAAAAATGAATAATAATTATGGGGAAAATAAACATAAATTTGATTTATAATTCCAAAGTGCAAATCATGAGTGTAAAGTTTTAAGACGACGTAACAAGCATTGTGTGGATTTGTGTCAAGGTCAGCTCCAGATGCATGTAGAACAGTTATTTTTAGATACGTGACAAGCAAATTATGTAACTCAGCAGTCATACGATGTTACATCAGTCCAATACGTCACGCTGGAATGTGAGGTGCGGTCAGACCAGCTTCAGAAAGTGGCGTAGTAATACTAACAAAACAATAAGATTGGTCACTTGACACCCCGACCGCCTCAGAAAGTAGTGCAGTTCATCTCGTCCCAGTTCAAATCTGCTCCTTGTGCCGGCCGGCCATAAATAAGAAGTTCAGAAACAAAATCGCGGACGTCCGCACGTATAAAATTTTTTTTAAATGTAAAATAACAAATTTCAACTTATCAGAGTGAATTAACAGTTTTAAACACGTAGATTCAGTGAAGATTAATAAATAATCTATGTAGTGCGCAGAGCGATGAGACGTCTTCAGGACTGATTTACCAGATAAGTAACAAAAACGAGGGGCAGAACAATCTTTAATATGGGATAAAAAATAAAATTTCAATATTATTATCATGATTTAAAGTGAGATCTCACATAAGGGGTACGTATGAATGTGGGCGTGAATGAAGAGTATACAAAATAAGGGGCGCTGGTTTGTGCATAACAATAAATTTAAGTTGATAGCTATTGTATTTCGTTAGTAACCATGTTTTGGTGTAATTTGAGTAAATTCAGTAATGAGAATAGTAACACAAGAAATAAAATGTAAAGGAGAGGAGTAAGGGCTCCGTTTTGTTGTATTTCATGATGGCTCGCATAATGTTGTATACTATTGCTATCATTGTAAAAAAGATGAAGTTTGAGTAAAAAATAAATAAGATAACTTGTCAAAAAAGGGAAATATTAGTCATTTCAAAATAACCATATTGTTCTTATAGCACGTCCAACGAAACCCCGGATAAGGTAAGTAAAATGTTGTGTTGGTAGACAACATGGCGGCACTAGCCGTAAGTGAAAAAATGTAAACACAGTCAATTAATAAATTTATAAATATAAATATAACATAACATAAGTCAAAGAAATAAACACACTGGAAAAGTAATTAATATTAAAATATATTCCATAAAGTATATTAACTGATGCTAAATTAATTGTAGCTCATCACTACACGTGGTTGCATGCTGACTGTTTTCTCACTGTAACACAGGTAGTAGGACTACAACAAATCATGGGCCTAACATGGCCGGCTCTAGTAGAAGGTCGGAACATTAAATGTGGCAACGTTGCGTCTGAGGCCAATAAGCATAGTGTAATAAAAGATCTACAGTGAACATGTTATATTCTGATTTAATTTCATAGCATTACTAAAATCATGAGTAGGTCTATTTATAGCTAAATCTAAATTATAGGTCTGTGTGCACTTAGTACTGTACATTTTAAGTTGAAAGAAATTAGTGAATTAGTGTTAGGCCTAATGAATTAATTTTGTTCGAATTATTGAATTTGTATCATACGGATGAGTTAATTATTATATTTCTTAAATAATATAACTGTAATTTACATAATAAACTTTTAATTTGCACTAAGTGAAGAATTATAAAACTGCTGTTAAGCGGCAATTAAAAATTATGTGATTTGATTATTGTAATACATAAATTAAGATAACGCCTAGTCGGCCTCAAAATATCAGCTGGTTCCACTGTTGCCACGTTTAATGTTCCGGCCTTCTACTAGAGCCGGCCATGGCCTAATGCTTGAGTGAATATGCTGCTGATGATGATGACATATTCTGACAAACAAGAAATATCATGTATTAAAAAATTACTAATGTTTTTTAACTTCAGTAATGGTTTAGGAAATTTACAACTGGTTCATGGAAAATACTACTGGAGTAGTGGAGTAGTGACAACTGTAAAGAGCACTACCACAATGTTGGTGCTAGACTGCTGCTAATTAGTGATTGTAATAACTGAAATTCATTATCAAAACTAAACAACACAGTACAGTAAAAACAGTTTTTGTATGTGTTATAAGCAATCACATTTGCTGTATTTACACTGTCGGGGCTGGTGTACACTTTCAACAAGCCATCGCCTGCACTTTCCCGCATAAAATTGTTTAAAATGGTTCGTCGTATTCTTTTTACACTAATTATTTACAAAACATACCGCCCTCGGTAAATATGCAAATATATGTATTGTTGTAATATAGAGACAGGAAACATATCTTGGTTTGTCCACCATGACAATATGCCAACTCACATATCAACGATTCATGACTTTTCTCCAAAATTAACACAACAAATCCAAAATGTACTTCTTCAGCCAATCTAATCAACTAAGCTGGGTTTTCAGCAGAGTTTTATGAAGTTACAGCCACTTTTTCAAAATCTCACTCATGACGACAAGTGGTAAAGGTGAGTAACTTCACCCCCCATAACTAAAGACATTACAGAAAATGGGTAGTCATGCCTATAGGTCTGATTGTAAAAAGGAGACATACCAAAACAGTTTCCAGAATATCTCCAAAAGTAGTACCAGGGCTGGAAACAGTGCATCAATGCAGGAAGGAGAAGCTTACTACGTTGTAGATGTGCCCAAAAATTCAAGTATCAAAACGTTTTGAACAGAGCTCATAAAATTACATTTATTACTCACATTTGAAAGTTTTTGAGTAATAAATCTACATTATTTATGTACATTTTTACAAAGTTAACATTCATTTTGAATCGCTGTATTCTGAAAATAATTTCATTTCATTGCTTCTCCCAATGTTTTTCCTATTGTAATTAAATTCAATTCCAGATTAACACTGATATTTCAGTTTAATGATCAATAGATTTGTCTTAGTGGTTTTCAAGCTGAACTTATTTATACCAACTGGACACACACAAACACACACATACGTACGCACCTTTTTTATGAACTCAATATAATCCATCCACGGTTTTGATTCTTCTACTTTCAAATGTAGTAATTCTTCATATCCTTGCAGTGTTGGCTTAATCAATTCTGGGCACACTGTCAGGACTGATATTGCAAGATCTTGTATTTTACAAACTTCCCAGTATGAAGGCAGACTCTGCAAGCACAAACACTGAGTTTACAATACATTAACAAACAAAATAACCTGTGAAACAAACACTCATAGAAAATCTCACATCACTAATTTGTATTAAATCACATCACTTCAGTGTTTAAAAAAAATCCAAACTTATGTTTTCTCTGATGTCATTTGTTAGTTACCTGCAAACAGTTTATTAAAATGCATCTGACACAACCAAAACACTATTATTGAAATATTACTGCACTGAAGTATTCACAGCTGTTTATTAGTTCCACGAAAAGAGCATTTTTGTCACAATGAGCAGATCATACAAATTGTATTAAATTACAGCAGAACATCATCAAAGAAGATGAATGTAGCATACAATAATGCTTGGAATACTTAAAATTTAAAAAATAAGTAAATAATTTTTACATTAAAGCATAATTTTACCTTCAAAATTGAAAACGACAGTGAATTGACCATGTATTTTCCAGGTGCCGTTCCAACCGTTGGGTCATGGAAGAGACCAGCCTGTCTACTAGTCAAGAAAGCCACAAGAAACGTATGCACCATTTCCTGGATCACTTGTTGTCCGTCTTCATCAATCTGCACATACCAACAGTCCATTATCACCATACAGATAAATTATAAATGTATTTTTGTGTTACTAATTTAAAGTATTTGGATATAATAATGCTAAGTTTCCACCCTTTCAAATGGACTGACAAGGAGGAAGAGGCTTTCCATAAGATCAAGGTAGCAATCTGTGGTGCTCCTCGACTTGCCTACCTGGATGCCAAGTGGAAGATCTGTCTGCAAATTGATGCTAGTGATATGGGATTATGGGCAGTATTCTTCCAAGAAAAGGAGGGTAGGGGAATAGGCATAGTGGAGTGAGCCAGTAAGAAACTGTCCCTACTAGAAAGACATTATTGCACAGCAGAGAAGGAGGCTGTTGGGAAATTTTGTTCAGCAGTGGTATGGGCTGTTGGGAAATGTCGAGGTTATCTGGAAGGTAAGAAATTCCAGCTATACACTGACAACTCATCTCTTCAATGGCTTCATAGTCTGTCTGATAGAAAATCAAAATTGATGCACTGGTCCTAGCTGCTGGCATACTTCAATTTTGATGTGTCATATCTCTGGAGTAGGCAATCAAGCATTTCAAGGCACCCTGTGCAAGAACCTGAGCCACAGAAAACAGAGCTGTTGGAAAGAGGTATTCCACAGCAAACACCATATAGGTTAGGAGAATTAGTCTTAATAGTTATTAAAAATGGTATAGACACTGAAATGGTAAAGAAGTGGTAAGACAATGACTGTGCCTGTAGGAAAATGAAGGAGTGGATTATGAAATGAACATCGAATTCTCAAGGCGTACAATCACACGTGTTCTAGTTATTCCCAGGTCATACAGTACCCAGATCCTGGAGGTGTTCCATGACCACGCTGAGGCTTGACATCCATGAGAGACAGAAGCCTACCAATCCATACGTCAACTGTTCTTCTGGGTTTCTATGAGGCAGGATATTGCCAGTTACATCTGGACATGTTCCATCTGTGTGTGTACTAAGCCAAGCAACCAAAAGGCTGACACCAGTATGCGAGGGAGGATGACCATACTAGCCCTGAGAATCATCACAATTGACTTGATGGGCCTATACCCCAGAACATCGCGAGGAAAGACGGGAGTCCTAGTGATCACCAACCCATTAAGTCGATGGGTGGAGGCTCTCCCAATTCCAGAAGCCACGACTGGATGGATCCTGACAATATTAAGAACCGAAGTCTTCAGTCGCTATAATTACCTACAATGTCTGTTGACTGACAATGGCTGTCAATTCACTTACCATCAATGGCAGCAAGCACTAGTAACATGAGGCACTGAATATTGGACAACTCCCATCTACAACCCAAGGCTAAACCCAACAGAGTGGTGAAAGCAAGAGCTGAAGAGAATGTTGAGAATCCAACTGGTGGACAATGAGTATAAAATCTGGGACCAACATCTACCACAGTTAGGGTTGCCAGACGTACGGTTTTAGCTGGAACATTACGGAATTTTCCCGTTTTGTTCCGCGTACGGTGCGAATCTTTAACCGTACGCCAGATGTTCCGATTTTGAACATGAAGCATAATGACTTGTATTTTTGAATCTAGCGGCAAATGTTACGTTGATGCAGTTTCTGTTGTTCACGCTAGGGCGAGCATCGGAGCATGTGATGGCAGTTAAGTGAGACGGTTGTGACGTCAGAACTGCGTTGCATGCCGCTGAGCGAGGCACGTGGCTTCGCTCAATTCGTTGGAGGCTTGGAGCGCATGCGTGACCAACTCATTACTCAACTCTTTCACTTTATCGCAAGCCATCGTTCAGCCTGACGGTTCAGGGTGTATTTTACGTTTTGAAAGTGATTCTTTTTGTAATAGTAGTGTGTTAAAAATGGATGGGAGTGAGACAAATCCCACGAAAAGAAAACTAGGTATTGAAACCAGCACAAACCAGAAGAGAAGACTGCAAGTGTATCGCCCGGTTTGGGAAAAAGATTTTCCAGAATTGCGGCCAGTTCCAGGAAATGCATATAAAGCAAAGTGTACTTTATGCATTGCAAAAGCTGGAGAGGGATTTTCCATTTCACACGGTGGCGTAACCAATGTTACTAAGGAAAATCCTGGTATAATAAAATCAAACTGCTGTGCACATATAGTCCATAATTGCTGTAAATCTGGTATGATGTCCATAGATATTACTAAGGAAAATCCTGGTATAATAAAATCAAACTGCTGTGCACATATAGTCCATAATTGCTGTAAATCTGGTATGATGTCCATAGATATTGAAAAGGAAAATCCTGGTATAATAAAATCAAACTGCTGTGCACATATAGTCCATAATTGCTGTAAACCTGGTATGATGTCTATAGATATTGAAATGTTAGTAATTAAGACTTTCAATTATTTCTCAAATTCAGCTAAAAGAGTATCTCAATTGAAAGATTTCTTTCAATTTGTTGATACGGAATACAGTAGTTTGATAAGACATGTGCCTACAAGGTGGTTAAGCCTAAAGCCTGCCATAGAAAGATTGTTGAAAAATCTTCCTGCAATTATATTGTACTTTGCTAGTATAGATGATTGCCCCAACTTCATTAAAAAAAACTTGATGGGTGTCTCTGATTCAGAAAAGCAAATTATATTAGTGGAATTATATCTCCAGTTTTCTCTGCATTTAACTGAAATTTTTTCCACGGGTGTACTCAACTTAGAAAAAAATGAACTGACAATTTGTGAAGTATATTGTGTGATGGAGAAAATAAAAATAGAGTTAGAGCATAGGATAAATGTGATCTGTTTTTTGGTTATAAGGTGCAACAGTTGTTAGATAAATTGGAGGACCTTTTCCCAGGTGAAAAGCAAAGAGAATTGGGAGAATGTAGATATATATATATATATATATATATATATATATATATATATGAAGTGTGTCTGAAATATTTAAATAAGTGGTTTGATTTTGGTGATGGAAACATTTTGTCCTTAATGGACTGCATATCACTTGAAAAAAAACCCGAGTTTCAAAATATTTTAAAATTAGCAGAGTCACTTTGCATTGCTGATCACTTTAGTGTAGATAGTATGTATTCAGAGATCACTAGGGTTTCTGATTTGTTTTGTGGGGAAGGAAATGAACAGTTGAAAGCAAAATTAACTACTATGACAATACCACAGAGATGGTTGTACATTATTGAACTGATTGGTGCATCAAATCTGTGCAATGTTTTAGTTTTAGTTAAATTTGTTTTGAGTATATTTCCATCAAATGCATTCACAGAGAGAGTTTTCTCCATTATGAACATTAAACGGATGGATGAGCGAAACAGATGTTCAGTTGATCTAATAAAAAATGAGTTGTATACTTACTTCAATTATGATGAAAGTTGCAGTGATTTCTATAAGAATGTACTTTCTAATGAAAAAGTGTTGAGAATTGCATGCTCAAGTGAAAAGTACTCATGTTAATTGTGTTGAGTATAGTATATTATCCATAAAATGTGCTGTAAATAAAATCAAGAAATTCATTGTCGATACATGTGTTCCTATTTCTCATCTCTGAAATCTGCCAACCCTAACCACAGTTACTATTTATTCTACGCCAGAGAGTCAGAAGAATCACAGATTATTCACCAGCTGAACTATTTCTGGGCCGACAATTGTACAGAATCAGTGAAAGGGGATCAGCCAACCTACAGAAGATGGTCACACAAATACAGAAGCATGACTGAAAAGACAGGTTGTTAAGAAATGACATGAGACAAGGCTACGGAACCTTGGGTAAGTCAAGAAGCAGGACGCTGAGGAGAAGAAGATACTAAATTGAGGGGGACTCAGTGTTGTGAAGGACTCAGACTCTCAGCAACAAGGGAGATGGATACCATGCAGTGTTAGCCCAGAAGTGGGTGGGACTGTTTGAGGTAGATCAACGCCTGGGAAATGGTGTGTATTTCCTGAAGACATTTCCACCAGTGAAAGTCCATCAGCTGAATTGAAGGTGGTAAAGCAACCTCTATGACCTGACTATACGAGGATCAGCATACAAATGGAAGGAAACAAATCCAGTGGTGTCTCTGAAGAGCTATAATACAAACTTCAGCCAAGAAGACAAAATTTTGTATATACTAAATACATTTGTAAATATATAATATTTGTGAACTTTGGAGATTTTGTAAATAAATGTGGTTGTGGGTTGTAAGGGGGAGTGGTAATTGTTGTACACTAGAGAACTCCCAACCCACATTCAAAGAAATATCATCAATCATATATATTGCAACAATACATATATTTGCATATTTGCCCAGGGCGGTATGTTTTATAAATAATTAATGTAAAAAGAATACGACAAACAGTTTTAAACAATTTTGTGTGGGAGAATACAGGCTGGGGCCTGTCGAAAGTGACACCTGCTTCGGTAGCGTAAAATACAGGGTTTGTGTGTATGTGTGTGTATGCCAGTTCCGACCTGCATTGAACAACGAGAAGGGGAGACACGTATGAATTGTTTGTTGTCAATTAATCAGGTTTTAACCAGATTAAAATAAACTAATTAATATGTTTTAAACCTGTGAACAAAGACTTACCCCAATTATAAAGACACCATTACATTAAGGAATTTTTAAGAAGTATGGTGATATAAAATTATTGCAAGAATGTGCAATAATAAAGACGCTAACTAATGTAATGTTAATTACTAGGGTAATTAAATAATAATTAATAAGTATGGTATATGTGAGTGACCAGAAAAAAATTACGCAAACAATGATATCGCTCATGCTATGAGGATGTTCATGATCGCGAAAATGAACCAAAAAGTGATTTTTAATTAAAAGGACGCTTTGCACGAACTGACAATATCTAACATAACGAAAACAGTCCTGAACCTGTCAGATCGCCATCCAGTATTGTAACGGTACAGGTTAGGGGGATAAATAATTTTAATAAATGCTAACTCAAACATTGTACAACCTTTGGGGAACCTCGTTTTTAACCAAAGTGAATACCAGGTTATTGTGAAACACCAGTCTGTGTTTGCGTCTGGAGTCAGTCTGGCTAGACGCATTACACAACCACCTACAGCTTGTGCTGTCCGTGAATCACGGAAAATGCCAAATTCACCAGGTGGTAAAAAGTATAAGAATTCCCGAGCTGAGCGACTGGACACTTCAACCAATCAGAGCTCGAATTGTGGTCACATGACCAGCCATACGCCAGATATCGCGTACCCAACGCCCGTTTTGGGCCCCCAGTCGACTAGAAACTACAGTACCGCGCGGTCAAGTAAAAAGTGCTCGCAAGCAATTTAAAGTCGGCTGACAAAAATGTTATTTTAAAGTGAGTTAAATTGACAGTGAAGTATACAATCCAAATCAATTAACAACAGTATCAAAGTTAAACAGTTTAAAACCAATTTACGGCGTGTTAACCGAAAAGAGTAAATTCACAGTGATGGTGCAACACAGCGGACTTTCTACTATAAAATCATTTTACCTTTTTTCTGAAATATAATTCAACCTAAATCAATTAATATGAGATCTCTAATTTAGGGGGGTGGAAAGAATGAGAGAGAGAGAGAGAGAGAGAGAGAGAGAGAGAGAGAGAGAGAGAGAGAGAGAGTGAACAAAGTGCTGGTTGCCTAAGATAATGCTATTTTAAGTCATTCTTATAACAGTTTATACATAGTGCTTAAATATCCATGTTTTCTTGTCTTTTATTAAAATTGTGAAAGAAGATTTTTTCTGTTTACTAAGACAAAGTATTTGTTAATTTGAGGAAAGTAAAAGAGTAATTGGTAACTAATTTTGAATAAAAGATAATCATTTGTTAATAGCAGAAACCTGTGTTAGCGTAGTTATTTCGTCATTCAGACCCAAATAATCATTTCTGCAACAGTTTCATCTATAGAACCCTAGAGGAGAACCTAAGGTAAGGAAAGTCGTAATTTTTAAAAATTTTGTAAAAATTTATTTGCTCATAAAATCGAGTTGTTACAGTATAAATACCACCAGCAATTTTGGGCTGGTCTCAGACTTAAGAAATCTTCACACAACACCACGCTGCCGGTTTACCGACTGATCAGGACCACACACACCAAGACCTATGGAGGAACTCTGGAGCATCACCAACAACAACAACCCGTAGAGACAATGAACACAGCATCAGCATAATCATCATCATCAAATTCTCAGGATTCTAGATGCACACACATACGCAACGGTAACGGCAGATGTATACAGGTGATAAAAAAAAAATTATATTTTTTGTTGTGAAAAGAGCTCTCGAAAAGAACTTACCTATGAACAGTAAATAATTAAAGTTTAAAGTTAAATAGTAGTTAAATAAGAGAATTTAATTTAACAAGAAAATCTAGAAAAGAAATACTAATCTTTTGTTGTATGTTAAAAATTTGGGTGTGTCAGTAGAAATAAATAATAGATTGGAAGTAAATGTTATATTATTTTTATTTTGTTTATAGCAACAATAAATTTTATTCTTGAGTCTTAATATTATTTTATTTGTAAATGAGTTGCTATTATTATTTAAAATTTTGAGTTAATTTCAGACACACAAAAATAAAAGGGATTTAAATAACTTGTTTTTAACATATTTGTCTAGCTAGTAAGATTATATGGTTGTTTATTTTTTTGATATGTTATGAACAGCATAGCAGGTTATATTATATTTGTGAAGCTTATAAAAGTGAATATTTATTTATCTAATATTTGAATATTTTTCTATTAATGTTA
This sequence comes from Magicicada septendecula, assembly GCA_034769895.1. NCBI lineage: Eukaryota > Metazoa > Arthropoda > Insecta > Hemiptera > Cicadidae > Magicicada > Magicicada septendecula. The sequence continues at coordinate 416,238,944 of CM068372.1, read as the reverse complement.
ATAAATCATAGAATGATTATTTTGAAACGGTTTTAAATAATTATTTCATGTCAACAACATCTCACTCCTTTTTGAAAATTATTTAATTATTGTGCAACTACATATACTTGACGCAACGAGAAAAAAAATCCTGCGACCTGGCTGGTATAATACACTTTATAGTTGCGTTGAGTACATGGTAATGTAATTGTGTATAATACTTGCTGTATAACGTTGCAATATATATATTGTAACAACCGCTTTCTTATCGTCTCTTAAAAGTGTATGTTTTGTGTGTTCGCCTCACACTGGTGTCATTACTTTATTTTTATTCAGACGATGTCCGTAGCGATACTTTGAATTACCAGTACACGCGAGTGGGAACCTTACCTGTTCTTCAATAGGTGTTCATAAATCCCGGGTGGCGCCAAATTGTTTAATTAAAACAATTAAATTAAAAAATAGGACGGTTGAGTGTTCTTAGCTATGACGGTATGGAGAATTCAAATTTACTCCCGCCTTCGTTCGACCTTCTTAATCGAGCTGCTATTTCGCCGAGTTTCCGACGTGAGCACTTACCGTCACCCTTGTTTTTCGCTAAAATACACAAATATTAAAATACACTTTCCTATAGAATAAAGAACAGTGGTTATAACTCTATACTAGTTTATTTATTTGTGATTGGTAATTATTCAGTGTTATACAAAATTATATTTGTTATTAAACAAATTTGCACCGGCAATTATTATACGACAAAATCTCAAGGTTCGGCGAAGTGGCTCTGAACGAATTATTCAGTCAGACATGGCAACTGAAACCGTTTGTTTACTTTTAATTTCATTCAGATTCTGGATTCTTGTGATTACGAAAAAATATCAAGTTGATTATAATAAAGTACACTACCTTACGTTAATTGTACTTATATACTATAATGTGTAATTATAATTTGTTCCTGAAGTGTTATAAAGTGTTTCAAAAGTTCGTAATTTTCATACAGGTTATTTTTCTTAGTTAACATAAGTTTAGTGTTTTATTTTTTATTAATCTTTGAAAGAAATAAGATCATCAGTTTATAGTGAGAGTTCAGAGTGTTATTAGAAAAATTTAAAGAGAGTTTATTTCATAAATTCGGGTAACTTAGCAATACTTATCAAATCAGTCGACTTGAGGTGTAATGTCGTTCAGTTGAAATGGGTTGTTGTCTCCGATAATCATCAATTTTCAATCATCTTGCGATTCAAGTACGTCTGGCTTCTTTTTCGTATTAGTTGGTTTAAATTTATTAATTTAGAAATTATTCATCAGGTATTAGGCTTCTATTACACTAGGCAACATGTGGCGGGCAACTAGTTGTCCGACCTCGGACAACTAGTTGACGAGGGCTAAAAATGGTGCGCAACTCTCGGCCACATGTTGATGATTTAAGTCGAGAAAATTGCGTCAAGAAATGAAGAGCTTCTGCTGCTCGCTTTGTTATTAAAGAAAAGAAGACGCAGAGCTCGGAGAAGACGTATGCACGTACATACACCCTATGTTATCAACAAGGATGGATAAAGGATTATACTACACACTGTTCGATGATCTGTGCGTGGACGAAAATAATTTTTTAAACTATTTTCGTATGTCAAAACAATCATTTGATGAATTGTTGGACTTGATCAAAGCAGACATAACTGCGTATTGAATGCGAAATGACAACTGGGCCTGTCGTCTGCCGTCCCGGACACAGTTAAGGTGATGTCTGTGGCGAAGTGCGCATGCGCGGAAGCGGGAGTGGTGCGCCACATGTTGCCCAGTGTAATAGCTCCCATCTGAAACAATGCCCCACGTCCAGCGTCAGCAACTTCCGAGTGGTCGGGAAGTTGCCGATCTCGTCCACCGTCATCCACTAGTTGTCGACCCATATCAACAAGTGGCTTAGTATAATAGGCTCCCATATAAACAATGTTACTAGACGACCTCGGCAACAAGTTGCCCGCCACATGTTGCCTAGTGTAATAGAGGGCTTAGGCATCAGTTGAATGTCCTCATCTTCTTACTTCTTCATTTTACTTCCATGTTCTTTAAGGAAATGGAAGTATGGTGATGGCAAAAAAAAGTCGTGTTCGAGATTATTGCAGAATATGATTGTACTACACTTAAAACATGAAAAAAGTCAATTTTCGAAAAGTGTCTGTGTGTGTGTCTGTGTGTCTGTCTGTAGATTTTTTCTATGGCAAACGATAACAGCCGCAAATTCAAACAGAATCAAATAATTTTTTGCATACAGCCCTGATTTGTAGAGTACTCGCGACCTATTGTTTTTGGTGAAGATCGGTTGAGGGAAAGGGGTAGTTTACCGGCAATGGTTTTTTTTTATCAAGGGTAATTTTGTTTGTTTGGCAAACGATAACAGCCGCAAATTCAAACAGAATCAAATAATGTTTCGCATACAGCTCTGAATTGTAGGGTTCTAAAGATCTGTTGATTTTGGTAAAGATCGGTTAAGGGAAAGGGGTAGTTTACCTGCAACGTTTTATGTTTTAAAAAGGGTATTTTCTATGGCAAACGAGAACAGCCGCAAATTCAAACATAATCAAATACGTTTTTGCATACAGCCCTGATTTCTTGAGTACTAAAGACCTATTGTTTTTGGTGAAGATCGCTTAAGGGAAAGAGGTAGTTTACCTGCCATGTTTTTTGTTTTATCAAGGGTATTTTGTATGGCAAACGATAACAGCCGCAAATTCAAACAGAATCAAATGATGTTTTGCATACAGCCCAACAACTCTACAGTATTGTAGAGTTCTCAAGACCTATCGTTTTTGGTGAAGATCGGTTAAGGGAAAGGGGTAGTTTACCTGCAACGTTTTATGTTTTAAAAGGGTATTTTCTATGGCAAACGATAAGAGCAGCAAATTCAAACAGAATCAAATACGTTTTTGCATACAGCCCTGTTTTGTTGAGTACTAAAGACCTATTGTTTTTGGTGAAGATCGGTTATGGGAAAGGGGTAGTTTACCTGCAACGTTTTATGTTTTAACAAGGGTATTTTTTCTGTGACGAACGATAACTGCCGTAAATTCAAAGAGAATCAACTAATGTTTTGCATACAGCCCTGAATTGTAGAGTTCTCAAGACCTATTGTTATTGGTGAAGATCGGTTAATGGAATAGGGTAGTTTACCAGCAACATTTTATGTTTTATCAAGGGTGTTTTCTATGGCAAACGATAACAGCCACAAATTCAAACAGAATCAAATAACTGTTTGCATACAAGCCTGAATTGTAGAGTACCCAAAACCTGTCATTTTTGGTGAAGATCGGTTAAGGGAAAGGGGTAGTTTACCAGCAACGGTTTTTTTTTCAAGGGTAATATTTTCCATAGTAAACGATAACAGCCGCAAATTCAAACACAATCAAATGATGTTTTGCATACAGCTTTGTATTGTAGAGTTCTCAATACCTATTGGTGTTGGTGAAGATCGGTTAAGGGAAAGGGGTAGTTTACCAGCAACATTTTATGTTTTAACAAGGGTAATTTTTTATATGACGAACGATAACTGCCGTAAATTCAAACAGAATCAACTAGGTTTTTGCATACGTTTTTGAACTAAAGAGAACTCAAGGTCTGTTGATTTTGTTGAAGATCGGTTAAGGGAAGGGGTAGTTTATCAGCAACGTTTTATGTTTTAGAAAGGGTAATTTTTTTTATGACGAACGATAACTGCCGAAAATTCAATGAGAATCAAATAATTTTTTGCACTCTTTCCTGAGTTGCAGAGAGCTCAAGGTCTATTGATTTTGGTGAAGATCAGTTAAGGGAAAGGGGTAGTTTACCTGCAACATTTTATGTTGTAACAAGAGAAATGTTTCCATGACGAACGATAACTGCCGCACATTCAAACAGAATCAAATATTTTTTTGCATGCTTCCCTGAATTGTAGAGGACGGAAGGTCTGTTGATTTTGGAGAAGATCGGTTAAGAGAAAGGGGTAGTTTACCTGAAACATTTTATGATTTAACAAGAGTAAAGTACTTCATTTTTATAAATAAAGTATCCTGATAAGAAGCTCATAGTAATCCACTGTAGAAATGTAGATGAAATATCTATAAATGAAGAGGTTAGGTGAATGGGGTGGGGGTAATTTTCTATTATTAAAAATTATAGTTGAAGGTGGAGGGCAGAATTTTTTATATGTGTACTACGTTATCGGCAACAAAGAAGTAGTTTTTTGTTAAAATTGCTTCCCGGGCTCTTTAGCCGTAGTTCAATGTTTTCTGCAAAACCAGACTTTTCGGCAGTGCCATCGACTGCCATCATCGGTGAAAATCGAGTGCGAAAACGTGAGGTGGTATACGTTAGTGACCACAGTACTGTGGTTAATGCTGAAGCAATAAGTAGAAAGACGTAGTTTCTATGGAAATATTTCATTTCGAATATGATTTTAAATATAAATCTTAGAACACGGAAGTCATGTATGGTTCTCCATACCGATATTTTACTTCCATATTCCTTAAGGAAATGGAAGTATGGTGATGGCAAAAAAAATCGTGTTCGAGATTATTGCAGATTCTGATTGTACTACACTCAAAACATGAAAAAACGTCGTTTTCCAAAAAGTGTCTGTGTGTGTGTCTGTGTGTAGATTTTGTTTCTATGGCAAACGATAACTGCCACAAATTCAAACAGAATCAAATAATTTTTTGCATACAGCCCTGATTTGTAGAGTACTCACGACCTATTGTTTTTGGTGAAGATCGGTTGAGGGAAAGGGGTAGTTTACCTGCAACAGTTTTTTTTTATCAAGGGAATTTTTTTTTTTTTGGCAAACGATAACAGCCGCAAATTCCAACAGAATCAAATAATGTTTCGCATACAGCCCTGAATTGTAGAGTTCTCAAGACCTATTGTTTTTGGTGAAGATCGGTTAAGGGAAAGGGGTAGTTTACCTGTAACATTTTATGTTTTAACAAGGGTATTTCCTATGGCAAACGATAACAGCCGCAAATTCAAACAGAATCAAAAGATTATTTGCATACAGCCCTAAATTTCAGAGTTCTCAAGACCTATTGTTTTTGGTGAAGATCGGTTACGGGAAAGGGGTAGTTTACCTGCAGCGTTTTTTTATCAAGGGTATTTTCTATGGCAAACGATAACAGCCGCAAATTCAAACAGAATCAAATAATTTTTTGCATACAGGCGTGATTTGTAGAGTACTCAAGACCTATTGTTTTTTGTGAAGATCGGTTGAGGGGAAGGGGTAGTTTACCTGCAACGTTTTTATCAAGCGTATTTTCTATGGCAAACGATAACTGCCGCAAATTCAAACAGAATCAAATAATTTTTTGCATACGTCACTGAGTTGTAGAGGACTCAAGGCCTTTTGATTTTGGTGAAGATCGGTTAAGGGGAAGGGGTAGTTTACCTGCAACCTTTTACGTTTTAACAAGAGTAAAGTACTTGAAAATTCATTTAAAATTTTCAAACAATGGTAATTGTTAAAATATCGGTATGGAGAACCATACATGACTTCCATATTCTAAGATTTATTTTTAAAATCATTTTCGAAATGAAATATTACCATAGAAACTACTTCTTTCTACTTACTGCTTCAGCCTTAACCACAGTACTGTGGTCACTAACATATACCACCTCACGTTATCGCACTCGATTTTCAGTGATGATGGAAGTCAATGGCATTGCCGAAACGTCTGGTTTTGTAGAAAACATTGGACTACGGCCAAATATCCCGGGAAGGAATTTTAACAAAAACTACTTCTTTGTTGCCGATAACGTTGTACACATATAAATAAAAAATATGCATAAAATTAATGGCTTGTATAAGTTAATGATTGATCTCCATTAAGTAGTGCTCAAGTTTCCAAAGTTTTAATATTATGATGTCCGTAATTAAAACATCAGAGCAGGTTTAGTGTGTATGAGGGTTCACCGTGGACAAAAATTTTCAACATTTCCTATTGAGCGTTACTTAGAATAAATCTGCGAATCTACAGTGTACGTTTCACAGAACAAACACGTGGAAAAGAAGGAGCACTCCGAAGTCACTCATGGACCCTCAGCATCTTGCAGAGGGTTCATTCCCTAAAGACGAAAAGTCTGTCTATGAATCGTTCCTCTGTAAACACGTGCAGTTACACTGCCCAGCGATCCACAGGAAGCAAATCGCTATCCACGCTGGACACTTTTTCGGCTTGCATGCGTTTATGTTGGTATGGGTTCGGCACTTTCCATTTAAAAGCCGTGCAAATATAAGAAAATAAACATGAATGAGGCCAGAAATAACGCGAATTGTGTGTGTGTGTGTGTGTGTGTGTCTTCCCTGCCTTTTTATTGCGGTAGTGATAATAATAAAATGGAAATGTAAACAGTACATAACTGAGATATGCTTGCCTGCCACACACGATATATTTTCTCTTATACATGACTAGCAGAATACCCGTGCTTCGCTACGGAGTTTCACGTTGTACGTAATGAAAATGTTAGTTTAATTAATAAAGTTTAATTAAAGTAGGCTTCTTAAAAATAAATAGCTGTTGCCCACAACTTCGTTCGCGTGGTCTTCAATTTAATGCGATAATATATTTAGAACAGAATCTATTCTATTGGGTTGCCATAGTAACCAGATCTAATAGTTTTTTAAGACCGCAAAGGACCCCCCAGAGGATCGTATCGAAAAAAACACCTGTCCTATGTTGGTTCTCCCGTTGCGTAAAATATTTGTGCCAAGTTTGGTTGAAATCGGTCCAGTGGTTTAGGTGGACACGTGGAAGACCCCAAAGGATCGTATCGAAAAAAACACTTGTCCTATGTTGGTTCTCCCTTTGTGTAAAATATTTGTGCCAAGTTTGGTTGAAATCGGTCCAGTGGTTTAGGAGGCGATGTGGAAGACCCCAAAGAACCCCCAAAAGGACCCCATCGAAAAAACACCTATCCTATGTTGGTTCTCCCGTTGCGTAAAATATTTGTGCCAAGTTTGGTTGAAATCGGTACAGTGGTTTAGGAGGTGATGTGGAAGAAACCTTCGCGGACGTGCGCACAACAACTCACCGAAGTTTCATCGCAATCGGATGAATGGTATAGGAACGCATACGGGACAAACAAAAAAACATTCATTTTTATATATAAGATGTAAACTATACCACTTACGTGACATAAACCGTGATAGCTAAGCTAATGTACAACATATATGTATTAATTATACACATAAATGTTCCTCGATAGACACTCTATCTATTGGCGAAAACTTGAATAAAACCCGTTCAGTACTTCCTGAGATTAGCGATTTCAAACACAGAGAGAAAACGGACCGACTTTACTTTATACTATGTACAGATTTACATTAAAATGAAAAAATTATAATTTTATTGCCTGGCAACAAAATTATTTTATTTTTAACAATTACCATTGTTTGAAAAAGTTTAAATGAATTTTCAAGTACTTTACTCTTGTTAAAACGTAAAAGGTTGCAGGTAAACTACCCCTTCCCCTTACCCGATCTTCACCAAAATCAAAAGGTCTTGAGTACTCTACAAATCACGGCTGTATGCAAAACATTATTTGATTCTGTTTGAATTTGCGGCTGTTATCGTTTGCCATAGAAAATACCCTTGATAAAAAAATGCTGCAGGTAAACTACCCCTTTCCCTTAACCGATCTTCACCAAAAACAATAGGTCTTGAGAACTCTGCAATTTAGGGCTGTATGCAAATAATCTTTTGATTCTGTTTGAATTTGCGGCTGTTATCGTTTGCCATAGGAAATACCCTTGTTAAAACATAAAACGTTACAGGTAAACTACCCCTTTCCCTTAACCGATCATCACCAAAAACAATAGGTCTTGAGAACTCTACAATTCAGGGCTGTATGCAAAACATTATTTGATTCTGTTTGAATTTGCGGCTGTTATCGTTTGCCAAAAAAAAAAATTTCCCTTGATAAAAAAAAACCGTTGCAGGTAAACTACCCCTTTCCCTCAACCGATCTTCACCAAAAACAATAGGTCGTGAGTACTCTACAGATCAGGGCTGTATGCAAAAAATTATTTGATTCTGTTTGAATTTGCGGCAGTTATCGTTTGCCATAGAAAAAAAATCTACACACAGACAGACACACAGACAGACAGACAGACACACAGACACTTTTCGGAAAACGACTTTTTTTCACGTTTTGAATGTTGTTCAATCAGAATCTGCAATAATCTCGAACACGATTTTTTTTGCCATCACCATACTTCCATTTCCTTAAGGAATATGGAAGTAAAATAAAATAATTTTGTTGCCAGGCAATAAAATTAGAATTTTTTTCATTTTAATGTAAATCTGTACATAGTATAAAGTAAAGTCGGTCCGTTTTCTCTCTGTGTTTGAAATCGCTAATCTCAGGAAGTACTGAACGGATTTTATTCAAGTTTTCGCCAATAGATAGAGTGTCTATCGAGGAACATTTATGTGTATAATTAATACATATATGTTGTACATTAGCTTAGCTATCACGGTTTATGTCAAGTAAGTGGTATAGTTTACATCTTATATATAAAAATGAATGTTTCTTTGTTTGTCCCGTATGCGTTCCTATACCATTCATCCGATTGCGATGAAACTTCGGTGAGTTGTGCGCACGTCCGCGAAGGTTTCTTCCACATCTCCTCCTAAACCATTGTACCGATTTCAACCAAACTTGGCACAAATATTTTACGCAACGGGAGAACCAACATAGGATAGGTGTTTTTTCGATGGGGTCCTTTTGGGGGTTCTTTGGGGTCTTCCACATCGCCTCCTAAACCACTGGACCGATTTCAACCAAACTTGGCACAAATATTTTACACAAAGGGAGAACCAACATAGGACAAGTGTTTTTTTCGATACGATCCTTTGGGGTCTTCCACGTGTCCACCTAAACCACTGGACCGATTTCAACCAAACTTGGCACAAATATTTTACGCAACGGGAGAACCAACATAGGACAGGTGTTTTTTTCGATACGATCCTCTGGGGGGTCCTTTGCGGTCTTAAAAAACTATTAGATCTGGTTACTATGGCAACCCAATAGAATAGATTCTGTTCTAAATATATTATCGCATTAAATTGAAGACCACGCGAACGAAGTTGTGGGCAACAGCTATTTATTTTTAAGAAGCCTACTTTAATTAAACTTTATTAATTAAACTAACATTTTCATTACGTACAACGTGAAACTCCGTAGCGAAGCACGGGTATTCTGCTAGTCATGTATAAGAGAAAATATATCGTGTGTGGCAGGCAAGCATATCTCAGTTATGTACTGTTTACATTTCCATTTTATTATTATCACTACCGCAATAAAAAGGCAGGGAACACACACACACACACACACACAATTCGCGTTATTTCTGGCCTCATTCATGTTTATTTTCTTATATTTGCACGGTTTTTAAATGGAAAGTGCCGAACCCATACCAACATAAACGCATGCAAGCCGAAAAAGTGTCCAGCGTGGATAGCGATTTGCTTCCTGTGGATCGCTGGGCAGTGTAACTGCACGTGTTTACAGAGGAACGATTCATAGACAGACTTTTCGTCTTTAGGGAATGAACCCTCTGCAAGATGCTGAGGGTCCATGAGTGACTTCGGAGTGCTCCTTCTTTTCTGCGTGTTTGTTCTGTGAAACGTACACTGTAGATTCGCAGATTTATTCTAAGCAACGCTCAATAGGAAATGTTGAAAATTTTTGTCCACGGTGAACCCTCATACACACTAAACCTGCTCTGATGTTTTAATTACGGACATCATGATGTTAAAACTTTGGAAACTTGAGCACTACTTAATGGAGATCAATCATTAACTTATACAAGCCATTAATTTTATGCATATTTTTTATTTATATGTGTACAACGTTATCGGCAACAAAGAAGTAGTTTTTGTTAAAATTCCTTCCCGGGATATTTGGCCGTAGTCCAATGTTTTCTACAAAACCAGACGTTTCGGCAATGCCATTGACTTCCATCGTCAGTGAAAATCGAGTTCGTTAACGTGAGGTGGTATATGTTAGTGACCACAGTACTGTGGTTAAGGCTGAAGCAGTAAGTAGAAAGAAGTAGTTTCTATGGTAATATTTCATTTCGAAAATGATTTTAAAAATAAATCTTAGAATATGGAAGTCATGTATGGTTCTCCATACCGATATTTTCAAATTTGGATCACTTTTGTTAACAAACCTCTTTTTTTTTCTTATAACGTACCTTTTATAATTTTCTCTTGTTAAAATTTACACTCTGTTTACCATGCTGATTCGGGTAACCGCCATGTTGTGCTGTTACCAACATAATAGATTTTACTTTTGGGTTCCAGGGTTCTAAAACGAGCTAGAAACGGAATGGTTATTGAGAAATAATCGACTCTGATATCATTAGTTAGAACTTGTGTTTAATTGTCTGAATTTTTAAATATTTTAATAACAAAACAAATAAGGCAAGATGGAGTCTTCCTCCTTTGCCAAATCCAAATACAAAATGGCTGCGAAATGCTACATCAGCCTTACGTATGATACATTTACACCATATATATTTTATCTCCAATTTACTCTGGTTACCTATTTAAATGAATTTAGAACATTACTGCAGTATAATAATTTAAGTTGTTACGTTGTATGAATCACGTGACGTGAACCAATGCTTGTGATTTCTATATGTACCGGTATGAACACACACATGCTCGCACACATACTAATTAAAACGGTACATTTGCTATTACTTGAGCTCAAAATATTAAAAAGTGTTGGTGGTTTAAAATGTGAAAGGTTTACTTTCCTGGTGTGATGGATGAAGATCGAGTCAGGCATTACTCATGTTCATGCTGGTGTTCTGCCGAACTATTACACTGTTCCTTTTTATTAACTGCACTCACTGGCTCTACGTTACATTTTATACTTTTTTAGTTCTCAAATAGTTTCAATTTCATATTTTTTGGTTACATTATGTTGTTACTTTTAAATACTTGCTGGCCAGCAATTTGGACAATGTGCAGTTCGCACGGAAGATGTTCGTCGACTGAGAACGACAATATGGCGCTCATTTCCCAAGTGGAAAGGGTTGTCGCGTCATCAATTCTATTGTTCTTTGTGATGACGTCTTGGGTTTTTAAGGCGCAGCGATTACGTCTGGCATTCTTCTGATGACATTTACATAGGATCGGTCGTTTGTGGTGTCCGAATCGCTGCCGTTTCTCACGTACGCCACTGACCTTGACGCCAACTCTTCATCGCTACCTGCGTTGTTTCATGTTTGGAAAACTTTACTCTCACACATACAAAATTTTAATTCTCAATAAAATTATATCTGTTGTTTACCCAAAATCCCTACATGAACCTATTTGTACCGTTACAAGACCCCCTCAATGAGAGGTTTTATGACGAAGCATAAAAACTCTCATTGACACATTCATACTTCCTAAAGGGATCAGCTAGGATATGTCGCCACAACCCCCTGTACTGTTTACATAAAAAGAATATAGATAACTTACCCCTTGGTCCAGTGATCGTGACAGTACCTGCATGACCTTACTGGACTTCTCTTTCGAGATCCCAACACCGCAAGGCCAGTCAGGCACTTGACGTTCCTGCTCTGACACGCTGGCCAGCTCAGGACCGCCGCCACAGCATCACCAAACTCTGAAACATCGAATAAAAAAATCAAATAGTGGCCTTGTATAATGCCATATCCCCAACTGATCTGTTTCCCCTTAGCTACATTGGTTTATGTTAATAAGCATTGGTTTTTTCTTAACTCCTAATACTTCTAACCCATAAATGAAAACAAGATTTATTATAGATGTATCCCTCTCTTTTTTCATTCCTACATATTTATCAAAATTTCGACTCCAATCGATAATATTTGAACTCTTTTCCATTGCACAAGCAGAAATATAAATCCTTACACAAATGCAACAATATTTAAAACAATTAATTAAGTTTAAGAGAATCAACAAAACAATTTATCTATATAATTCTTATATAGAACAAACACAAGTTACTACTTCAGAATAATCTATCTATTTAAAATTCATTAATCATCTTTCATGATCCTAATACTTTAATACAAAATCATAACTGTCTTTATGACCACCATCAACATTATATAGTTATTATCCATTAAACGTTACTACCCAATCTAGTAACCTCCTTCCACACACACTATGGCTCCCCCCTGGACTGTAGCGTCCAGTTGCTTCCACAAGGACTGAATTTGGGGAGGAATTTTGGCATCTCCTGTCCTTGCTTCGGCCTTACATTTTAAAATGCCAGATATCATAATATCTGATTGTATATAGTTATAACCTTAAAACGGGTCTATCACCTTTTTTTACTGTTCCTACTCGAACAAGGTGATAGCCGCTGTTCCATAATTCCGGGGATTTCCCCTAAGTTGCCCCCCGGTAATTTCAATTTTCACCAATTTCAAGGGCAACCAACCATGGTCAGTTTTACAATTTCTGCCCACAGCTGGTTGTCGTCCAAAACCACGATTAGTGCTGGTAAAACAGTAATCGCCCGAAAAGGCGGGGAAATCTCTCATTCGCATGTTTTCACTTCATCATTGTAATACACTGCACGGTATCAATTAACATATAATATAAAATTATATACCGTAGTTGTGCAGTGTATATTACGCCCAGTTTAGGCCTCCGATGATGGTAACGTACCTTGACGTTACTTATCAACACTCACCGCTATCTGCAGTGGCACATGCCGCCACTGCAATAGCCTACTTATATCTAAACTTATGTCTTTCTACATGTACTGTCACTGCAATCCACAATTGATTTTCTCTTCTATTAACACCAAACAACCCCCCAAAATCACCCATTAATCTTGCATTATAACAAGTTTTTCTATTTTCATAAAAATCATATAGACACATTTTGCAAGTTCCAGCTTTCACTTCTCACTAATACCTTTTTTATGACAAGATAATAAGTACAACAATGGATCATCTTACAAGTTTATATTACATCAATTATATTTCTGTTTTCTGAAGGAAAACAATTCCTTGAAGAGTTGATTGTTTAAGTTATAAAATTTTGGTCATTTCATTTCACAATTCAAAAAATAAAACTACTGTTGTTCGTGGAAAAATACTACCACCAAGTTTCTCTCTCTTTTTTTTTATAACTCTATCTTTAATTTACATCACATTTCATTTATTATTATATTTCAACTATGAATTTTCTTTTATTTCACCTTTTGATCATTAATTAGTTTGGGTGATTTTCAGTCATTCACAATGATTCGATTTATATGGGCATCTATAACATATAAAGCCCCATAGGTCACTCACTGACTGACATAAATTCTAACCCATAAGGAAGCCTCGGAGCGAAAAAACACAAGAGAACTTTTTTATTCCCCATCCGAAGTAACTTGGGAAAAAATTATAAATCCAAAGCTTTGTGCAACCGGAAGCACGAAAAAACGAATTTCGTCTGACCGATTTTCATACCGGATATAAGGAAGCCTCGGAGCGAAAAAACACAAGAGACATAAGGAAGCCTCGGAGCGAAAAAACACAAGAGACATTTTTTATTCCCCGTCCGAAGTAACTTGGGGAAAAATTATAAAACCAAACCTTTGTGCAACCGGAAGCCCGAAAAAACGAATTCTGTCTGACTGATTTTCATACCGGATATAAGGAAGCCTCGGAGCGAAAAACACAAGAGACCTTTTTTATTCCCCGTCCGAAGTAACTTGGGGAAAAATTATAAAACCAAAGCTTTGTGCAACCGGACGCCCGAAAAAACGAATTTCGTCTGACCAATTTTCATACCGGATATAACAGGGGAGCCTATCTCGAGAACGGTTAGCGCTATCGAGCTGGGAGTAATTTTAATCCAGTCAGCTCACCTGACTAACTGTAAACCGATTATGGGTTGTTTGAAATTTACGAATCTATATCTATTCTATAACATATAAAGCCCCAGAGGTCACTCACTGACTAACTGACTGACATAAATTCTAACCCATAAGGAAGCCTCGGAGCGAAAAAAGACAAGAGACCTTTTTTATTCCCCGTCCGATGTAACTTGGGGAAAAATTATAAAACCAAAGCTTTGTGCAACCGGAAGCCCGTAAAAACGAATTTCGTCTGACCAATTTTCATACCGGATATAAGAGAGGAGCCTATCTCGAGAACGGTTAGTGCTATCGAGCTGGGAGTAATTTTAATCCAGTCGGCTCGCCTGACTAAATGTGAACCGATTATCGGTTGTTTGAAATTTACGAATCTATAACATATAAAGCCCCAGAGGTCACTCACTGATTCACTCACTGACTGACATAAATTCTAACCCATAAGGAAGCCTCGGAACGAAAAAACACAACAGACCTTTTTTATTCCCCGTCCGGGTCACTTGGGGAAAAATTATAAAACCAAAGCTTTGTGCAACCGGAAGCCCGAAAAAACGAATTTCGTCTGACCGATTTTCATAACGGATATAACAGGGGAGCCTATCTCGCGAACGGTTAGCTCTATCAAGCTGGGAGTAATTTTAATCCAGTCGGCTCACCTGACTAAATGTAAACCGATTATCGGTTGTTTGAAATTTACGAATCTTCTATAACATATATAGCCCCAGAGATCACTCACTCACTGACTGACATAAATTCTAACCCATACGGTAGCCTCGGAGCGAAAAAACACAAGAGACATTTTTTATTCCCCGTCCGAAGTAACTTGGGGAAAAATTATAAAACCAAAGCTTTGTGCAACCGGAAGCCCGAAAAAACGAATTTCGTCTGACCGATTTTCACACCGGATATAAGGAATCCTCGGAGCGAAAAAACACAAGAACCCTTTTTTATTCCCCATCCGAAGCAACTTGGGGAAAAATTATAAAACCAAAGCTTTGTGCAACCGGAAGCCCAAAAAAACGAATTTCGTCTGACCGATTTTCATACCAGATATAAGAGGGGAGCCTATCTCGAGAACGGTTAGCGCTATCGAGCTGGGAGTAATTTTAATCCAGTCGGCTCGCCTGACTAAATGTAAACCGATTATCGGTTGTTTGAAATTTATGAATAACTTTATTGTTTCTTGTTTGTTTTATGGCCCAGTGGGGGACTGGTATTAGTTTATTTTGTGCAGTTTTTTTCTGCAATTAACGTACCATTTACCATGTATTTAAATGTAGAAATACAAAATGAAAGGTATTGCGCAATATTGCGTAATCGATGAGTCATCCTGTTATGTCAGAATGTTACGCAATCGATATGACGTCAGCATTGACGTAAATGCGCAATGCTAGAATCTTCAGTGTAATGCGCATCCTATCCCCTCTCGTCGTTGCGCAGTGTGAACTGTTTCAATCACTGCGCATCCCTCACTACCAATTCTCCCCACCACCGATCCTACCTTTATAAAGGCTTCCCTCCACATCGGAGCTCAGTGTGAGATCAGGAGCCGAAGAGTAAACAGGTCTTCATGTAGTTGAAGACGATTCCACGGAATTAGGTCGCGAAAAACTTCAATACAGCGTCTCAGTTCAGAATGCTTTTGTCGAGGAATGGGAATCGCGGCTTTCTTCTGCTCAATCTAGGGGTTTTTATTACTTCAAGTTGCTCATGCGTGGTGAACAAAATGAAAAAGTTCTCTTCTTGGACGGTCCTGGCGGTTCGGGCAAAACGCTCCTTCTTTAAATTATTTCAGCTTTCGCGCAGTCTCAAGTTAAAGTCGTCTTATGCATAGCCAGTTCTGGCATCGTCGCTCAAAATCTCACCGGAGGTACGACTGCACATAGCCTTTTCAGATTACCCCTAGATATATGCGATGACGGTTTCTGGTCGATAACCAACGGGGCACAGAGAGCTGAACTCAACCGAGAGGCTACTTTACTGATTTTCGATGAAGCGGCTATGGCGCATAAAAAACTAATCGAAATGTTGGGCCGGTCTCTCGGAGACCTGATGCAAAAGGATGAGTTGTTTGGCGGTAAAATAATAATTTTCTCGGGAGATTTCAGGCAAATTCCTCCGGTAGTAGAAAACGCTAAGACAAATGCCGATATCGTTCGTGCGTCAGTTCGCGGATCTTATATCTGGAAAAAAGTTAAGTCATTCACACTTACAATGGCCCATAGGTTAACGGGCGAAGGATATTATGAAGAATTTTTAATGAAGATAGGTTCCGACTCCACCAAAAAACACAAGCTCGGCGAAGGGCGTAATTTGGAAAAACTCATGGCACTACCACAGCTATCCTACGTGACTAAGCTTCACGAATTGATCGACTTTGTTTTCACCAAAGAAATTTTACGAAGCCTGATGAATGTGCAAAAAGGGTTGTAATATGCACTCTGAATAATAATGTCAAAGAAATTAACGGTATAGTATTACAGGCGCTCGACAGAGAAATTCAAAATTTATATAGTTTCGACAGTGTAGCCGAGGAGGACGGAGCGGGAATAGATGTTGATGAGTCCCTATTACATCAGGCTCAAGGGAAAGGAATTCCAGAACACATTCTCAGGCTTAAGGTAGGTTAGTTTGCATGGTGACGCGAAATTTAAATTTTGATCTCGGCTTAGTCAACGGCACAAAAGTAATTATCGTCGCAATTACTCGTCGACTTATCACATGCCGAAGAACAGGCTCTGATGAGCTTTTTGGCATCCCAAGAATAACTTTTAAATTTCCGATTTTCCCAAATAGTCCCATCGAAATGTACAGGCGGCAGTTTCCCCTCCAACTTTGTTACGCGATAACGATCCACAAAAGTCAAGGGCAAACCATAGATTTCATGGGATTAGATTTACGGTCCGACCCTTTTACCCACGGGCAACTTTACGTCGCCCTTAGCCGGGTAAGATCTCCAAAAAAATATTCACTTACTTGTTCCTCCCGACCGGGTTATAGATGGTGTTCCTCACACAGGAAACACAGTGTACCGTATAAAGAACTATTATAAATAATGTATTCTCGGTAATAAGCTTTCCACCCTGTAAATATGTAATATAATGATGTTTAAGTTGTGTAATATTGAAGTTTGCAAGTTAAAATAAGTGATTGTTAATATTGTAACGTTACATAACCCATGCCCAAAAATGATAACATAATCACCCCACTCTAAAGGTCAGAAATGGGTATTATTTACCTAGCTATAGATTACTTTGTACTACAGAACACCATAAACAATAAATAAGTGACATATAGGGTACAAAGTGAGATATAGCGTACATAGTGAGAAAGTAAGTGGTTAAAAAAGGAGCATCTCACAGATTTATACTGTAGATGGAAAAACAATCAATTGTAGCAGTAGACTATATTCTGTATTTTGTTTGTATTTTGTATAATTTGTATTATGTAGGCCACAAAGGTCTTGTACCTAGGTATAATTTTTATGTTTAATATAATAATTGTGTTTAAATATAAGATAACCCAGGGTTAGATATAAAATAATAATAAAATAAAATAATACTGTATGAGTAAAATGGCAGAGGAAAATAGTTTAGAGTAAGGATACTTTAAGCAAATAATAAATAATAAATAAATACAATTTAAGGAAATAAAAATATTAAAGACCTATGTATAAGTTTAAGAGAAAATAGAAAGAAAAACCTTAATAAATTAAATTGGATTATAAACAAAAGTTAAAAAGGATTATTTTTCTATAAATAAGAAATAAATTTATAATAATTAATAACAGCCTATATACTCAAAAGTATATAGATTCACCAATAAAAAACCATAAAAAATTCTTGGTTACTAACAGTAACCAACTAACAAGATATAAATTTAATTGTTAAAACGATTAAGAAGTGAACGTTTGGAAAAAAGTGTAATGCCTATATAAAATTTGAAAATTTATGATTAATTTCGGAATAAACAGTGCGAAATTTAATAAAAATTGACGAGAGATGTACACCTTCCATTAGAACTTCTGCAAGTAACACCATCCAAGCCTTTATTTGACGAAATTTTGAGAAACTTAACGACTGGTTCCCGGCCTAGCATCTAGCACTTCGAGATTTTTGGTGAGACCGTATCTTAGTAAAAATTAACTAAATTACAAATCAACTATAACTTCTAACACTCGGAACTGCACCATACAAGTAAACCCTTCAGGAAAGAGGTGAAACAGACTTTATTAAATTTTGTTAACCAAAAAACCGTCATAACGGATCTCCGTGTGTTTTCAGCCTTCATTAAATAATTCTGTATTTGTAGCGAAGAACATAACCTGTACTCTGGCGGATAAACCCGGAACTACATACTAAAGAAAAGAAACACATATAATCTTTTCTTTTTTTCATGTAAAGCGTGGTATTCTATTATTCATTTCTGACCGTCTCATAACACAAAGAACTTACCATTAACCCTGGGAAATTAATAAATTAATTCTTTATTATTTTAAGATTTTATCAAGGATAAAAATATTTTGTTATAATTTCTATGTTTACCAAATAAGGTCGAACCAATGTTATGTTGACAGGGAGAATCGATTATAATTTTTTTGTATTGGGAGAAGATAAAAAACAGTGTATTTAATAAATAAATACCCTGAATACTTTGTTATAAATAATAAAATGTGTATTATTTTTCGTAGAGGGTAGTTGTTTACAGAGTTTCAGGAGACGAAGAAGAGGACGAACAGCCGGATAAATACTACAGACAATTGGTGTTAATTTAACCTCCAATTTGTTTGCAAACGTCAAAATCAGCTGGTCTCTTGAGCGGAGAAATTTAAATTAAGTAATTGTATGCTCAGGGGATAATACCTTTAGCCCTCTCTCTCCTAACTACGGTCAAACAACTTCATTGAATTCTCCCAAATCACACACCCTCAATTTCAGTTTTTTGGTTCACACACCCTCAATTTCAGTTTTTTGGTTGGAACTGTAAACATAAACTATAACTAAGTGACGATCGCAAGAGTGACGATAAGATCTAACGATACTATCTGATCATTAACCGCGAGACGTTACAAAATGACACTAACAACATGGGGCTTTTAAAATATAATCAATAAGTAACAGTAAAGATAGTACGTTACAATATTCAGATATTGTAAATAAATAAAAGGCATTACGGATGAAAAGCGAGGACGGATTGATAAGACACATTACACAAGTTACACTCTGACACTTCTACATTTTACAGAATACATTAAGAAGAACGAGAGGAAGGTTCATTATAAATTGGCGACCAACTGGTGGGACTAGAAGAATGGGAGATACGAAATTCTAGTGGCGATTGGGAAAGGATATCAAGATGCATACAAGAGGATTATCGAAAAAGTTGGCGAAGGACAAAGAGATGGAAGAAAATAGAGGGGAAGAAGAGGAAGGAACATCGATTGAAGAAGTGGAGACAACAATAACCACAACAGAACCAACCAAAGACAAAGAAATGGAACCACAAGCGGGTGACAACGGAGAAGTTAGAGGAGACCCGAACATACTGAAACTAATGGAAATGATGAATAGTATGAACAATAAATTCGACGGCAGAAGAAAGAAACCAATGAAAATTTTAAGAAACAGGAGGAGAAATACGACAAGAACGAGGAGAGTCTGAAACAGATGAACGATAGATTCGACAAGAGTTGTAAAGGTATTGATTTTTACCATTTTTTTTATATATTACCATCAGAAGATTCCAGTATTATAATAATACTTACTGCTCACTGCTGCCAGAATTTTACTTACCGTCATAATCCCATTAAACTTACCTTATTTTTGCCCAGGTCGCCAACATATTTTTTTAGATGAATATGTAAACTTAAACACTCTTGCCCTTATAAAAACTGTAACATAATCCCGCTATCTGACCACCCTTAAATCTCAGAAAAATCCCAAAGAACGTTAGGCGAGGTTTTCAGCACATAATAGGATATGGTTATGGTGTAATAACTTAATCTAACACAATTTTATATTGAGACAAATCTGGTTTTATTCACAATATCATACTCCCTTCTTCTCAACAACTAGAAACAAACATATTTAACCAGAATTCTTTGAACAATTACTTTTAGCTAGGAACCAGTACTTTGATTGATTAATACTCCCCTTATCCCTCACACACACTCTCTCACTCTTTACAATTACTACATATAGTTTTTATCCCCCTCTTACTAAGCGCTTTACTGTTTTAAAATTCAAAAACTTACTGGCCAATGTATTCACTGTGCTTCTTTTCTCGCTATTCCACTTATTTGATGCACTCCCGCAACTGTTTAATTATTAATAATTAGTTTACTGTATTTCACTAATATCTCCACATGTTTTAATATTAAGTCGGCCGACGTACTTTTTCTTGAGCACTTAGATGGTCAATTTTGCCGGCTGCGCTATATTGCTGGTACACTTTTTACATTTTTTATTAGATAGGCCCTTTTTGCTTTAGGCCTATCTTGCACGCCCGAGGCCACTGTTTTTTAATTAACGAACTTGTCAAACTGTATGTTGCTTCCTGCTACTGTCTGATGTTAATACTCTGATGACAAGCTGCATACTGTGTTTCACATACAAAGCTGCTGCTGGGGCTATTACGTAATACGTCTAGTCTGGCTGTCTAGACATCATTGTTTATGCTAACATTGTATGTTGCACTGGGGCACCTCACAGGTGAATGCTGACAATTAAAAATTAAAACTGGATTGAAATTAAAACTGGGGTAGCACACAATTCTGTACCATTACAATACCCCCCCCCCAATGAGAGGTTGTTGGCCGAAGCATACAAACTCTCATTGCCTAAAACCTAAGAGGATCAGTGAGGAGATGGCGCCGCAACCCCCTTGAACTCTCTACTAAAATCATGGGTACTTACCCCCCCTAGTCTGGCGACTGTGGCAGCACCCATCCGATCTTACTGGACTTCTCTGTTTGAGATCCCAACACCATAAAATCAGATAGGCGCTCGCCACAGTATCACCAGACTCTGAAACATCCAATTAAAAATTAACAAAAAGGCCTTCCATTATACCATATCCACAACTGATCGGTTTCCTCTTAGCCGTACTGGTTCATTAACAAAGTACTGGTTGACTTTCTCAAAGTACTGGTTGCGTAATTTTGGTTATATAAACTTGTACTTATATACTAGATACTTACAGCTAGTACACATAAATCCCCTACAAATTATATACATATACCATCGCCCACCAAAAATCACAAATGGATTACATAAAATACAATAATAGCACCCTACTATATGATACATACTTCAAACAAAATACATCATTACCTTTGAATTTTAAATGAAATTTGTGAACCTGATAATTTTATCTCAAATTTCCGATTGAATAAAACTCTATTCAATTCGCATTTCTTTCATCAATTATTATTTATTTTATGACTACAGTCAAAATTCAGATCAAAATGAGTTTAAATTCATTATTAAAATTCACCTTTTTAAGTAATTTTCACATAAATTTACCAATTTAATTTAATTTAATTCCTCAACTCCTCATTACATCAATCTCATTGGTTCAGGACAATTTCATTTGTTTTAATTACATTTTACAAAAGGACCCTACAAAAAAAAAATATTACCTACATTCCATCACATCTGGTATTGCTTTTATTTCATAATACAATTTACTCCTAGCAATGATTCATTAAAGTACAACATTCTTGTTGTTGTCAACTCAAGCATGAAACAAACATCAACCTGTAAACATACCTGTTTACATCAACAATGGTCTGCAAAACTTATTTTATAAACACCAATTCAGTCTCAACATTCTGATTACAACACTACTGACACATGTACTCCCTTCAATTTTTTGTTTCTATAAATCTTGTTAGTCCGGACGTTTTACTTAATTACTGTCTGTTACAATTCATATCAAAATTGATTCTGCTTCATTAATAAAATTCACATTTTAAAATTAACTCCAATCAAAACAGT